>CM031687.1:3291526-3989026 GCA_006182925.3 Reinhardtius hippoglossoides
AGATAGCCCGGCCGGACTCTGAACATTACGATGTGTCTTTGCAGTCACGGCTGCACAAAGCGTTTTTTCTTTATCCACACTCACTGATGCCCCGTGTAATTATGAAGCTGCTGACTTTATGTAAAGTGATGAGGAATGAGCCTGTGATGAAGACCTTGCCCGCAGCGCCCCCGTGGATTTATGTCCTCTCCCGAAAACACACACAACACCCCTCCACATGCAATTTAGATGAGGGAACAGAGGGAAAGGAAAGACATGAAGGAGGGCGGGGGGGGGGGAGAAGAGAAGGAATCCGCTGGATGGTAATAAGGACTATCACAACAGATAGTCTCTCGTCCACCAGGACTCCTTCAGCTCTCAGGGCCACAGGACTAAACTTGTTCTGCTGCTGCTGTGGTTCCACTTTATCTCCACCGTGGTGACCCTGTGGTAAATCTCTCATTTCCAACGCCCGGGAACAGACTCCAGGTCAGTTTCCCTTAGCTTTTCTTTTAACTTACTGAACTTGCTAATACACGACGTGTTTAGATTTAAATTGTGAATTGGGAGGTAATACCGGCCAAAGTATGAGATCTCACAACGAATTGCTCTCCCGGTCCGGTCCTCGTTTCATTAAGATCTTGGCTTTTCTTGTTTGAATTTGTTGTGTTTGGTTTGAGCTGCAGGTTTTTCTGTGCTCCTGTTTTATTTATTCTGTAGTCGGGAGTTTTGTCTTTAGGTGGTTCAGTAAATAAATAAATAAATACAACTTTCTCTCATTCTTCATGGCACTTGCATTGTCTTGGCGTCCTTTTGTGTATGTTCCGGTCTGTTTAAGGAGGCTGTGACATACATATAAATACAAAATCATGTTCGTTTTAAATGGTTTTGCCCAACAGAACCAACAGTCTCCTTATATCCAATCAACCGATGCATGCTGGGACATTTCAGCGTGCTGCCTGTTGATATAGACCCCTCCCACTACCAGCACACCCCAGGGATTGGCTCATGGATCACCAGGAAGTTCTCCGTTCTCAGTGAACTCCAATCCTCCAGCCCCGCAGACGTCCCCCTCATGCTGCAGCTCCGGCTCGGCCTCTGAAGAGAAGTCAACTGTCGGGAATAAAAGAAAAAGATAAATACATTTTAAAAAAGAACTTGTTAACCTTCCCTTGATCTCAGCCTCTTAGTCGCTATAAAATCTGTTCCTTAGCCGTGAAAGAAGAATGTGGCATCAAAAGGTCTCGAAGTGGTGGAAGGGAAAAAATCGCTTTGCAACATTAAAAGATTTTTTTTTGGCAAGGGTGGATTTAAAGTTACCCCTGAGTGATGATTTCCCTTTGAATTCACATTCTGGCAAGTGCTTAGTTTTAATGCAGCTTCACTGAGGTGCAGGGCATCGAGCTATAATGCAGTTTCTTTGGAAATGTCCCGGTTTGATCCCTTAAATCGTACCTGTTGGTGCGGTGGGGGGGTTTTCCATTTGTTGAGCCGGTGTTGTATGATGCCTTCTCCATCCATCCATCCATCCATCCATCCATCCACCCATCCATCCATTGGTGCTTTTCTTCCTTATTACAGATTCATCCAATCAATTTCCATGCACAGACGATCCCATATGAGGCTCTAAGTTGCATTTCATTTCAATAAATTGTGTATAACTCCTCAAGTCTTCTAAATGAAAGGAAATCGGAGAAGCCGCTTCTTTAAAATTGATTTGCTCCAAACTTGTGGAACAGATCATGCCGCTAGAAATCAGAGAAGATTTGATCTGATTAAATATTACATAACAGCAGATTTACCAATTCATTATGATATATTATTTAGCACTCACATGCAGCGGATGTTATTTAATACGTTTCAGGTAAAAAAATGTATTAGATTCATTCTATTGCATTTGTTCTCCATCACGTAAGCGTTCTCCCATCGTTCCATAACAGCTAGTTTAGTGTAATCTCGCTCCAAGTGGGGCCTTCAAAAAAATTTGGAGTCAATTTCATGAAGAAAAAAAAATGGGGATGAACTGATTTATGTGTGTTTACTCTCCAATTCATCTTTTCACTGCGCGCGCACACACACACGCACGCACGCACACACACACACACACACACACACACTCCTCTCTCTCTCTCTCGTTCACTTACTCTCCTGCAGCTCCTGCCTGGCAGACCTCCCCGGTTAACTGGGCCTGTAAATCATCGCACAACATCAATGGAGAAACATTTGTCACCTCCGACGGCCGCCTGACTCAGCATCTCTTTAACTGTCCTCGAGGAAGGAGGCGCGGCACACGCGGGGCGTCGCCGAGGTCAAGGGGTGAATTTTAAAGCGGATGATCAAACCCCTGATTCTGCTGCTTTCCAGATGGGATGATATAAGACGAGAGGGGAGTCGTTATGCAGCAGGTGAAGGGCTCTTCAACCAATTCTCAATCAGAAATGTCTGCCAGGCGAGTGGAGTGTGAGGCATCATATCAGTAGGAACAAGGTTCTGGATGCTAAGACCCAGTTTTATCCAAATAAACGATTATTGTCCATCGCTGGTTATTTCATTATCTTCAACCTGCCCCCGGTTTAATCTCTGTTCTTATTTTGCTTCAATAAAAGTCACGTCAAAGTCTCGTCGATCCACGTTAATCACATCGAGTCCTCGAAGTCCTCCACTTGAGTCAATTGGCGTGACTTGAGTTCCCCCGTCTCCGCCAATTAGCCTGTGTCCGTTTGCCTGTGGTGACCTGAATTGTTAATTGGCGTGGATCCCACATAAATTGTCCATGTTAACCACATGCTGTTTCCAAGCCCACAAGGTCCACTGGTAAATCCCACGAGGCCGACACAGCCGCGCTGGTCAGGCGATGCTGGTTTACTGCGTGAAATGGGAAATCCTCAAGAGTAAATAATGGTCAGGCCGAGTAATGAAGATTAATGAAAGGTTAGAAAAGGTTAAAATAACCTCCAACACACGCCATCGTTTATGGATCCTCCGCTTTATGTGTAGATTACATGAATTAAACATTTACTGATCCACATTATTTCATCTTTATGGTTTCGCAGTAGTTTCTGATTTAGTTGAAAATATGAAATAAACTACCTTTGACTCCAAAGGGGGAGAAAGGAAACCCCAGTTATATCGAGAACCATTTTCTGGCCTGTGTCTCAGACACAAGTTGTGGCCCGAGCCCAATCCAACCCGTGACCTGGTGCCTCTGCCACCTTCGGAACGGGTCAAAGTTAAAGTCAAACTTCTGCTTGTTCAGGTTCAGAAAGGACTTGTCGTACATAGACGTACACGTGATTATGCTGCGTTATATACAATGTAAATCCTTTTGGGGTCAAACACAAACCAGATACATCACTGCCACAGGATGACAACAGACATGAGGAGGAGGATTTGTCACACAGGTATAGGAATGAGCCCGCGCACTCTTTTGACTGCGATGCATCATTTCTCAACGATGCTTTATTCATAGGAATAATCCCCGGACAGTGTTTTGACTGCGAAGCATCATTTTTCAACGAGCCTTTCCTCCGTCGCATGGACTGGACAGCCCTGTCAGACTGTTGGTTTTATTCCACTGAATAATGCATGTGAAGCTGAGAGAGAGAGAGAGGATGTGGCTTCGGCTCCTAATTCTTGCAAACATCCCCCCCCCCCCCCCCACACCTGAGAACCAACCAGTCCATATGTGCATTTCCTGTCTGTCCCATTCCTTAAGTCCCCCCTTTATCTGTGTTCACGGCCGCCCCTCCCTGCCCGAGTGTCTCGGGCAGCCTCGGCAACAACCGGGGTGGGATGTTTCTAATCAAACACTGGTAATGGTGGGAGTGTGTAAGAGGAGGCAGGGCACACTCATTACACTGAGAACAGATGCTCTCGCCAACCCCTGCCAGCCTGCCTGAATGCCCACAGTATGAACACATACAGGAGATCCCTCTGTCTCCAGGTTTTAGCCTGAGCCCCTACAACGCCAAAGGAAGCCCACACGTTACTGCTGCAAGGCTCACATTTCCTCGGGAACGATCACATTTCTGTCTTTCCCTCTCGAGCAGCCCACACTTTGGCCAGGGCTCGTTTCCAGAGTAACACCCACATTGTGTTCGGCTCATGCTTTTCGAATATGAGAGAACTCGTCCAAACACGGCCTCGGCAGTCGGTGTAACACAATAAGATCAGGTTGGACATAGAGAATGAATTGAACCTCTGAAGAAGATCACCAGAGGCTGCTTTACTTGTGTTCAGGGATAAGAAACAACTGAGTCATTCTGAATCTACAGAGGTGGAGGAAACATATCTCAGTATATATCTAAATATCTAAAACAGCTTATGCAACAATTCCTACATGTATTTATAAACTGGGACATTGGCCTTCAAATACCAATACCAACCAATTACCAAAACCAATACCACTACTAACACCAACCAATACCAGTACCAGTACTTATACCAATACCAACCAATTACCAAAACCAATACCAGTATCACGTCTAACACCATCCAATACCAATACCAGTACTTATACCAATACCAAAACCAATACCAATATAACAACATGTTTATACTACTATATATTCTGCTGTTTATGCTGTAGACCTGCATATCTGACCTATAGTGTATATATATTTAGCTTTTTAGTCCATAATGTCCAGATGACATGCTGGAGAGTATTCATTTCTCATATTGTAGATTTCTCTATTCATATACAGTATATTCACCACTGTAATTTGTTTGTATTTATACTTCTCTGCACTTTACTTCTTTGTGCACATCTAGTTCAGGTTAATTCAGAAAAACCTTTCAACACCGTAGATTCAATTCACTTCATCTTTCTTTGTATAACTTGAAATCACAGCTTGTGTTATCTGGAGGCACTTTACGGGGTCATGTCGAGACCGTACATGAAAAACCTCGAGCAGAACTGAACTCAGGGTGGGGCGGCCATCTGCCAACGTTGGGGTTGACCTTGAGAGGGAGAGAGAGAACAGGAACAGCTGCACATACCATAATATGCAAGCCCT
Source organism: Reinhardtius hippoglossoides (assembly GCA_006182925.3). Classification (NCBI taxonomy): domain Eukaryota; kingdom Metazoa; phylum Chordata; class Actinopteri; order Pleuronectiformes; family Pleuronectidae; genus Reinhardtius; species Reinhardtius hippoglossoides. Next base: position 3,296,521 of record CM031687.1, read on the forward strand.
GCCAGGCCGGTTGGTGCAAAGGCAGTAATAATAGCAATAGGTGGAATGGTGGGATCGATACAGAAATAAGTGATTCAGGTGCCTAAACTTCAAGACTCCAGAAACCACGAGTAGTGTTTAGAGAGGGAAATGTTCTACTGGGATACAATTGATATACTGAGCTCTTTAAGATCTGTTGGAGCTCGGTTATCAAGAGCTTTGCACCTCAGGAGAATGGTTTGGGTTTTACAAAGAGCCAGTGGAGAGAAGCTAACCATGGCTGAAATGTGATTCCTTCTTCCTGATTCCTCTCGGCAGCAATTTGGCTTCGCCGGAGGCTTTTCCCAGATTTATTGGGACATCCTGACAATAAGGAATTACAGTCGTCCAATGTGGAGGTAACACATGTAAGGATTAGTCTTTGGCATCCTCTTCATAATATCCTGCGGGGGGGGGGGGGGGGGGGGGGGGGGGGCGTAGACTGTCCCAGACACTTGTTTTATGTGTGAGGCCAAAGTGATGCCATCCAAAGTAACTATATGATCAGATAATGTTCTTCGTAGGTGTTTTAGGGGCCAAGTGCAATCATTTAAAGTTTGTACTGTGACTTTAGAAGTAAAACATTCTACACAACCCAGGCTTTAAAGTCGTACCGGCCCAGTTTCATCTTCACGAATACAGTCGGGTCATGAAAGATGGAAATCTACGACATACAGTATATGGGTTGATGTTAAACTCCACATTTGTGTACATAAGAGGCACTGTTGACATTAAATCCTAACTGCAATCCATCCCATATGAGTTAAACCAACAGTGGCTCTTTTTATCCTAATAACAATGTTCTAGTCTTTGTTATAAACTCTCAGAAGGAGCTCTGAGGTCCAGCAGGAGAAGAATAGTTCCCCTGTCTGAGGCCACGAGGAGATCGTTGATATATTTGACGAGCGCCGCGTCTCTGCTCTAAATCCTGAAAGAAAAATCTTCAAACAAACCGCTCCTTTTCGCAAATAATCACATAATTGGTTTGTAATAGCTTTTTTTCCCGTGGATTTTTAGAAATGAAGGGGTTTGGGGTCAAGGGAACGGCTGCGGCACATCGCCTGTTAATTGTTGGCGGATGATCGACTCCTTTATGTCTCCAATCCATTAAGCTCCATTCCACTTATCTCATAGCCACTCTCGAATCCTTTGGAATTGTCTCGAGGAACAAATTGAATATATAAATATATATAAAAGTGAATGGTTCCCCGTGACCTCTGGAATCACCGCGGTCCAGTGTACCCTTTAGATTCATAACTGCTGAGGAATTAACGTCACTGACATGAGGCCCTTTTCACAGCTAGAGTGAGAAATAATGTGAAAAGACGGAGCAGCCCTGTTTCGAACGTACAATCCTTTCAAAAAATAATATGTGTTATTTCTCCACCTAAACACTTTACCTGCCAATCAAAAATAATCATTTCATATTTCATGAAGGGAGGTAAAAGCCCAGGAATTAGCTCATCTCTGCTCCAGACGGATACGTCCTTGTGACACATTTTTTAAATATATATCAGGGCAGCTAAAATGCATAAAATTGCAAAGTGAATCTCGGATGCAGATGAATAGGGGACTCGACTCGAAGCTAATTGTCCCTAAAATCTCGAGGCGTGTTCCCCTTTGAACCTAAGTATCTTAAAAAATATATAACATTCCCTCAGACGCTGCCGGACTCGGGCATTAATCGTCTCCTCGCACTTCCAACCTATCAAAACGCCTTTTATCAGCACTGACCCTCCCTCCCTGTGAGCTGCTCAGATAAATATTTGTCACACTGTGTACTCGACGTTATTATCTAAGTTTCCTCTCTCATTTTCAGAAACTCTCACCTTGAGACGTCTTTGAAACCCAAATGCATCTTAAAGTGACGACACGGCTCTTTTCCACAAGCCTGAGCAAAATGCTAATTGCATTTGTGACATTGCAACTAATAAAGTGTCTGTGGAGAAGCGTCTCCCCGGTAAGTGGCCGGGGGGCAAACGCAATTTCTGCCATTACGACATCATTGGCCACAGTGATAATTGCTTCTAAGTAATGTCGGACAACAACGGCTCTGAGGAAGTGTATAAATGTGAAATATTGACTGAATTTGTAGTTAAAAGCAAAATGGAAGGAACATGGTGGAGGGGGGGGGTGGATGCAGATTTACAGTAAGTTCAGTTACCACTTGTGCCCCCCCCCCCCAGCTGCATATCACCCCTGTGTGTTGCCTGCATTATAAATTCTCACACTTAGCATCTGCGCTGTAATTTATAGCGTAACGTTGTCATCAGAGGGGCCAAGGCCCCCCCGATGGCCCCCGCCATCAATCTGATCGCCTGCAGGTAATGGCCAAGTTGCATATTGTCACAATTCCAATACATTATTTACTATGAGACATTAAAAAGTAATGCGTATTAATAAACAGGCCCAAGGCCAGAGGGCACAGCAAGGTCCAATCCAATCGTATTTCTCCTTGCTCGCATCAAGGAGACACATATATTACGGCCACAGCGACACTCAAGGGCCTTTTTCTCCTGCCAACGCTGCTTCTGTGAATAATTATTGTTACCACTGTAAACATCTTTAATGGGCTACTGAGTTATTGCTCAATTATTAATTCTGCTCATTGAAAAGCCTTTGAGTGTCAGTTTCTATCCCTGTTAAACGTTTCCTCTCATAATCCCAGTACAGTGCCGCGTGTGTCTTCACGGGTTGATTGACACCAATCGAGTCTCCACTGTCTGGATCGTCCTCCTCAGACTCTAATCTAATCTAATCTGAATCTATTTCCCTATTGGATGAACCCTGGGGCTTCAGTCCAACTTCTCCTCAGGCCCAAATGCAAGTGACATCTCTTTAAGAGCAGGGGACCCTCAGATTACACTGAATGTAATCTGGTTTTTGCAGGTTGCAGCACGAAATGTCAGCGAAACACCATCTTATTTAAAGTCTCTGCGAGCGAATCACAGAATAAGCCTCGTAACTCTGATGATTCAGCTCTCGGTATCACAGCTGGACGTGTCCTCGGGCTACTCTTGACATTACCTGAGCGCTGTGCAATTATGTTACAGGAATGGAAAATTTCAGGGAACACCAAAAAACTTTGTGTTAATTGCATATGTTACACCGTTTGAATATGAATGTGGAAACTTTGGGAAATGCCAGTGGGTTCTCTCGTGACGGGTCGTTCCCTCTTTACACACGCAAGCTGTTTAGCTGTTCAACACCTCGGTGCTGAGTTCTGACGGCGATAGATCCAAGATACAAAATGTAGTAATGCAGCCCCGTGGAGTCTGTTCCCATCAATACACGTATCAAAGCACTAAATTAAGAATTAGAGGAGTTATTGATTATATATATATGCAGCACTCATACATAGTTTTCTTTATTTTTAAACACATATTTGGACAAAAACAAAAGTTTAATATGTGAATTGCTTCAGGGGCAAACAGAAAGCAGATCTCTTCTGTTTATTCACAAACCTCCAAATCCCTTGTGCTGCTTGGATCAATATGAAAATGATGAAACGGACCATACCAAAATACACTGGGTTTCACCCCCCCCCCCCCCCCCCCCCCTCCCTCCGTTTTGAATTTCAATAAAGATAAATTATTTTTGAGTGAGCACATTAATGTGCGTTAGATCAAATGAGGAATACAAATAAAACACGTGTTAGTTGCTGTTTTACATCAGCAGATGTGCTTCTAAATATAATTCTCCGGTGGTTAACTGAAAAATCATCAAACCTTTTGGAAGGTCAGTGACGTGATTGAAAGTCGAGCGACTGCGTCTTCACACCCGTCTAAACCTGCGTCGTGTGTGTGACGATAACGTGGAAACATTCATCATTGAAACTGCGCCGTGCAGCGAGTGAAGCAAACACACAAACAGATGCTTCTCTACCTTAAAGCAGGAAACATCTGTGCCCTTGTTACCCCCCCCCCCCCCCCCCCCCCCCCCCGCTTTATGTCATTTTTATGCCGGCCAAGTGCTATAAGTGCTCCCACATCTGCTGCAGTTTATGTAAGATGCAGATGCATCATCTGCTGAGGAAGAGCCCCCCCGCGGCTGAGTTAAGTCCTCTCATCATTGATTCATGCTCTCAGGGAAAACTGACAAATTGGACTCCTGCTTCTGTAACGGCACCTTATGGACACTCGTATGGCATCTCGTCGAGGAGACTCGGCTCCGATTCACCGTGTGTGTTTTCATCCTGAGACGTTTGCATCCTTCCAGCTTCGTGTCTGTCGCATGAAAGAAACCTCGTAAACAAGCCCGCGGATATTTTGCGGCTGCATTCTCACACGGCCTCACATAACATCGAGGTATTTCACTTGCAGGAAAGTCTTCAGGAAATATTTAGAGCAACCGACTTGGACATTTGTGTTCTCACATACGGGCCTCTTCAGGAAAGTGTGTGGACTCCAAGCAGCCGTGGACACACACAACTCACTACTTCTACGTTCATTTTCTTTTTATTTGCATTAATATTCACACATTTCACTCGTAAACACATCTGACAAACTCATACGGCAGCCTTGGAGTTTTCCTTTATATGATTGTGTCGCTGTTTGGATGTGATACACTTTACTGAATCCGGCTTCCCACTGTTTGAGCTACAGCTAAAGGTGACGTGTAAATAAAAAGCAGCTGTGCACCAGCGAAGATAGAAAAGGAAGACGACTGTGCAGGTAAAGGTGGGTGAACATTTTCTGAGCACTTTATTAGGAACGACGGTGCAACGACTCATTCATGCTGTCAACTGTGGAAGTGATACACATGAAATCCTGCAGATACAAGTCAGCAGCTAATGTTTACATCGAATATCAGAACAAGGACAAAATGTGATCTCAGTGACTTTCGGCTTTCTTTGACCACGGGATGATTGTTGGTCTCAGAAACTGCTGATCTCTGGGGAAGGCATCAAGATCGAAAAAAAAAAAAAACATCCAGTCAGCAGAAGTCATCTCAAACTGGTTTCAGGGACATGACAGTGGGGTCAAAGATCTTCAGTGGCAGCAAATAAGTGATGCAATCATTACATGGAGCAGAATCTCAAGGGGACGAAGAACTGAAGCGGTTTTGAGACCATAAGTAATAGTGGAATAAAAACACTACGTTGCAAATGTGTTAAAAGGAGGGAAATGCGTTCATTGTTTAACCCAATGTGTTTTCATGAGAAACACTGCAAGTGTATGTATGTATTCATTCACATATGCAACGAGGCCGATTACAACAAATCCAAATCATAAACAACCATTTACCACCTCATGGCTAATAAAAGCCATTTTTTTAAAATCTCTATTTTATATGAAGAAGAAGTATTTGGGAAGAAGAGGGAGAGGAAACTGGCGGTCGACAGAAACGTGTACAAGCAGCACAGCTCGTTGGGAATATGCCACAAAGGAAAACAGGGAAAGATTAAGTTATCAATCTGCCCTCAACCGATATCTGTCCTCTTTCCTGAGCCTCTATATATTCCGAGCCATTTCCCAGAGTACAGAGTCGTACACCGAGGCATCATGAAGAGGCGCGATGTGTCAGAAACCGGAACTCTCAGCTGGGAATGGATTCAGATTGACACGAGGAAGCGACAGCTGAGGTCACGCAGAGGGGTCCCGTTCCCGTGGAGGTGATGGCTGCTGATGCGTAGCTGCAGGTGAGTGTGTGTGTGTGTGTGTGTGTGTGTGTGTCGGCGTGTGCGCTGCGAAGTGTGACACACCTTGCTCCTGGGGGCAATGTAGGGATGATAGGCCAGGGCGGTGGCGGCGGGCGGCGGGGGGGGGGGGGGTAGTGGAAGGATTGCCAATCCCTTCCAGGCTGCACACACACAGACGGCATGGAGCTTCACGTATGGACCATTTGTGGAGTTTCTACTGGCCTCGTCTGAAAACCCTGTGCACGCACACAGGAGTTCAAACACACAAAAAACAATCACACGCTCGCAGCTGTGACAGAACACAAAGACTTTCATCACGGAGAAGGAGAAGTGGTGTCTTCCGGAGGATGTTGAGCCGCGTTGCATCATTTTTTTGCGCGATGTCCCTCACGTGATTACTCGCGTTAGCCCAAAAAGCAGCTCTGCCCACACAGTCGCCTGGATGAGACTTTCCTGTGACAGTGAGTGGACGTCCCCGGAGACTTCCTGTCCACTCATGTGTTTGCCTCGAGTATCGTGAGTAACGGCGCCCAATTTCCATGTTTTGACATAAGAGGGGGACATTTGATAAATAGTCGGAGGACCTGAGCACATAAATGAGGCATAAATAATGCATAAATTAAGTGGCATTTTATGGAGGGGTGTCAGTGCATTCCACCAATAACGTGAAGATTAATGACCTGACTGCTGAGGGGGGGAAATGCTGCATAGGAGAGCCGGCGGGAAGATCAAGGGATGAGTCCTCACACTTGACTGTTATCAATCAATAGAGCCGTGCGCTTACAGGGACTGGATGGATGATGCAAGCGAAGCAAAGCTCGGCTGAAGTTTCTGGGCGGGAGAGAAAAAGTGGGCATTTAGTATGACGACTCACTCAGGAGGAGAAATCTCTCTTCCTTCCCGGTGAGCACAAGATATTTTTAAGGCCCGTGCAAACCGAGGCTACCACATTTTCTCTTGTCGCACTTTTTTAACGTGGCGCGGAGAGATTGCAGTCGAACGGCCAACGTGCGTTTACATTCTGCAATCGGCGTGAGAGGAAACAAACTCATTAGCAGCCGGGACTCCAGAGACTCCAGTGATGGTTGAGATGAAGAAAAACAAACTCGCCGAGCATTTCAAACCCTCTGTGAAAACTGATTCAACAATCGTCTTCGCACGCTCGGAATACAAAAACGAGAATATGTGTGAGTGCGGGGAAAAAGAACAGGGCAGAGTTTTGTTTTGCTTTGCTTTACACTGGGCTTGTCAGTCTGAGTGATCTCTTGCTTGTGGAGAAAGAAACCGGCAAAAAACCCTCACGCCGTGGGAAACACACGCTCCAGCTCTAGATTCTCATCTTCTGCTTCTGTCACATTTTCAGTGCGCTAACCCTTTTCATAACGGCCACTAACGATGGCCGAGTCTATACAGTCACCGCGCTGGTCGGTCACACGTGGCCAAATGGCAACCGATGTCGCGGAGGAATCCTCGCTGCCAGTTTATCCCATTTGCCAAATGCAGTGGCAACATCTGTGGCCCAGAAAGCATCTCTCCTGGGGACAGGAGCACAAACGACACGTCTCTGAAGCTGCTGGGGCTTCCACACAGTGCACTGATATCTTTGCATTGAGGACTCGGCAGAGGCCCTCGCATCTTTTATTTCTCTTTATTGTAAAGATGAATAAAAGCAGCTTGGTGGTGCAGCCGCTGGCACTGTGGCGTCATGGAAACATGCGGTTCTAGAGTGATGCAGGTTCCTCTCGGTTCTCCAGACATGCAGCTCAGGTTAATCAGAGACTAATTTGTCTGTAGTTGGGATTGCGAGTGGTTGTTTGTCAGCCCTTGATTTGTGCCCTGTCCGTGTCACATGGTCGCTTCACCTTCCCCGTCTTCCACCAGAGGATCCCATCACCGTCCTCACACCTCACACGGTCGCCTCACGCGTCGGTAACACCTACCTGTGGTCTGGCATCGTTTCCCGTCTGGCGCAGGGAGCCATGTCCGCGCGACTCCGAAAGGTGGCGAGACTGTCACTCATGCTAATGCGGGCCGACAGCTACGTGTGTGTCTCTTAGCCATTTCCTGTTTGCCGGTGCTTTCAGACATCGGCAGCTGTCCACTTCGCTCTGCGTCCCGGACGCTCGGAGAAGACCTGACACCCCGGCCTCCGTGACACAGAAACCTCCTGCACCCCCCCACCCACCTCCTCAGGTCGCTCTCTCCGGCCCAAGAACCACACACACACACAAAAAAAAAAAAAACGATATCGCCAGTGGAAGGTCAGGAGGAGCACCCCCCACCATCACTCAGCGCTGCTCTAATGTTCACTGTGGCATAACTGATGACTGGTGTAATTGACATTGCATAACTAATCGTACATATTCCACAAGGGGCTGATGACAGTCTCCCAGCAGAGGAGCTAAAGACTTTTAGGAAAGTGTGAACAGTGGAATAAGGTGACCCGCAGCTCATCTAATCGAAATAGGGGGAATGACACTTAAAGATGCACGGGGACAATCTCAGCAGCCTCGTTAATTTGGAGTTCTCTCTAATTCGCCAAGGAGGAGAGACGGGGGGGGGGGGGGTGGTGGCAAATTGAAAATAATTGCGGTGATTACGGCAACATTTGTAATGTTCGATAAATGTAGGTCAAAGGCAAATATCATCGGCGGAGGGGAAACTATCTCCGGCGTCGCCATCGGTCTCGACCGACTCAGGTTCTTACTCATTAGTGCGGTCGGAGGATATTTCGAAACTGATTGAACGGTTGAATCCATATCAGGTTTCGTTTATTCAAGCTGGCATTTAAACCCCTCCATCCTCGTTTTTTTTTTTTTTCTCGGTGTATTTCAGAATACTCACAGCAAAAAAAAAAAGGTGTTTTTTTATTGATTTATTTCCCAACTTGTAAATGCTGCTATCGCCTCTCTTTAGTCGGATCGATGCGCACTTGACCAGGTGACCCCCCCCCCCCCCCCCGGGTTCGGAGGGCCCGGTGGCTCCTCGCAGGTTTCTCAACAGAAGAAGAGTTATTCTTCTTCCTGCCTCGCAGCCAAGAACTAAAGAAAGAATCAATCGCACACTTTCTTTCTCGCACAGGCTTCAGCCCAGAATATACATGTGTGCAATAACACCCACCGGGAGCACTTTATGTATTTAAGTTCATTTTTTTATATTCAAATAGCACTTACAAGGTTGGATATACAGAAAAATTACTTTTTAATGATGGTTTCTCGTTCGACCTGACATTTTATTCTCGGCTTTCAAATGATTTAATTGTAGTCCGTTTTAATTATGTACATCCTACGACTTACTAGGTGAATCTTTACTCTCGCTCTCCGTATGTTGTGGGGATTTAATTGTTAACAGCAACCCACACTACACCTCCATTGTATCACTCGTTAATTAAATGCGCTTTCTGTCTCATGTAATTTGAAGAAGAGTTTGTTTTCAAAGAACAGAAATGATGAAATTCCAGAATCCTTTAGTTCAAAACAAAGCTTTAACCTTTTCAGCCGTTTGAACACTTTTTCAAACGTTTCACTTTCCGTCCAGTTTATCTCAAACCGGCTTAAATGGGTTTAATTTGGAGACTTGGTGCTGCTCTTCTATCGTGTGCATTTTCCATCTTCTTTCTCCGCACTCTGAAAGCTATATACAGCCGACATCCAGCATTAACCATCAAGGCAGGAAACTAGTTTCCCAACTGCTTAAAAGGAATCAAATAAAGCCTTGATTCTACTTCTGCCGAGGAAGTGAGGTTTTCGTTTCCATTTACTGTTCGTCTGTCTCTTAGGAGCATTATTCAAAAACTACTGAACCGGTTTTCTTGAAAACTTGGTGGAGCCATTGGCGATGGCCCAAGAAACAAGCCATTACGATTTAGGGTGATTCATCATTTCCGTGAACTCCCCAAGAAATAATGCAAATCTTTATGGAAAAGATCAGGTGTGTGTAGAGGGCTAATATCTACGAACAGGTGGAATTTGTTGTGGATGCGGATAAATCTATCTCTCATCTATCTATCTATCTATCTATCTATCTATCTATCTATCTATCTATCTATCTATCTATCTATCTCATCTTCGTACTCTATCTCATCTATCTCTCTCTCTCTCTCTCTATCTATCTATCTATCTATCTATCTATCTATCTATCTAGAACTCGTCATAACAAGCACTTCCATCACTTCCAGCCTCTCGATGACGTTTCCCCTTTCAGAGCCAACTTTAAACTTTAAAAAAAAATTATTTAAGACCACTCACAGTCGTCTGGCACGAGTGGCGAGGCGGACAGCCGCGAGGGGAACGGTCACTTAAGAGCCCCCGACACTGAGTCCGGGGCCATTCCGTTCCATTAAGCAGAACAGCGGCCGCCTTTTCACTTTCGATACGACGGCGTCAGATTTGTGGCTGAAAAATACGGCGCATCGATCGGAGAGAGGGCGTCGTGTGGTATGAAAAGCTTCCACGTCTTTCAGTGAAGTGCCACGTCGAGCTTTTAAACATCTGTGGGCCGTGTTGTGCGAATGTGTGGCTGAGGCAGAGCTTGTGTGAACACAGCTGGAAGTCTGACGTGTGTGTGTTTCTCCTGCTCCTGGCGTAATAGGGAGCAGCGGGGACCAGATGTAGAAACTGCGAGGACACACAGTCATCCTTTCTAATGAAAGCGCCTCTAATGAACCAGTGTTTGAGCTCGTCTTTCATGACTTCAAAAAAAGCTTTCACAGAGCTCAATTATAGCGCAGGGGCTCTTTGAGGAACCTCACTCTGGATAAAAGATTTGAACCACGTCACCTAGACCCACTAAATCCCCCCCCCCCCCCGGGGAACTCACACTCTGACAGCGTCTTCACAGATCTTCCTCATTCAAAGCTCAAATGTAAATAACTGTTCACTTATTGCTCCGCGCTAATCTCTTCCCCCTCGAACGTCGAGGCTTTGATCGTTTGTGAAGTCGATGTTTACGGCGTTTTACGCAATTTAAAAGTGTAAATTGCAGCAGCTGTTTCAATACCCGAGCGACGCGGAGCTAATTTTCCACCGCCGCAAGTTGTCATCGCACTATCGAGAGTGGCGTTTGAAGAGAATTGAACTGACACGGGCGATATTGTTTCGTACGTCTCAGTTGTTGGCGGGAGAACAATGGTCAAATCAAGTCTCAATTCATCTTAGTTAGAGCTTTTCTGCTGGTTCGTGATGCTGAGACACAGTTTATAGTGTGTAATATGCGGTAATTGAATTTAAAAATAACCACATAAACGCCACACGATAAATGTAACAGAGTACCTCACCTCTTGAATTCATGCATTGTGTGTAAATGACAGCATATGGAAGCTGCCTGGCAGGAGTGTGGCTTTTGTTAAATTTGTTCACGACTATGATTGCTTCCAGTCAATATTTATCTGGCAGCAAAAAGGATAAAACAGGAGTTTTGAGAAGGGAGCCACAAGGGGGGGGCGGCCCCCTAGCGCCCTCTATTGGCCAGCCGCCACTGCTAGACCTGGTTGTCTCGTTGTTATAGTAGAAATGTTAAATGTAATATTAAAGCCCACCAGATTTATTTGTCATGAGATATAATCAGTGAGAAATTAATGAGGAAGTTGAAAAAAGGGCCTTGATCCACTTCTTCTCTGTCTCAGCATCCCTCCCTGCAGGTTGTGTAGCTGTTGTGTAACCCTGCTGGCAAATAAACAAACAAACAAACCCACCACCGAGCAGACGCAGGTGAAAACATAACCTCCCCGGTGGAGGTAGTGAACAGTAGCTGCGAAAGGTCACGTAAGAACACAACCTAACCATGGGTCGCAATAAGCTGCTTGCACAGGCAGCCCCTGTGAGTTCCTTTTTACAGGAGGAGAGTCTCACTTCATCCCCCCCCCCAATCCCTGTGATGCATTGTCAGATTTGAAAGGAGGTTTTGCAGCCGCACAGTCATTTTTTAACAGGGATCCAGGATTCTCCGGGTCTTAATGAAGATTTGCCTCCCTCTTTAAATCCGTCTTCCAGGGGTTCGCTCTCCCCTCTGTCTTATAATTAAGTCGGTATATGAGCCGTAAAGGCTGAACTCTCCTGGAATAAACCCTGAGAATTCTTCACCATCTGCTGCCTCCCTCTCCTTCTCCTCTGCCGCTCCGCCTGCCTCCCGACATCACAGCGATCATCTGCTCATCTGGGGTGGAGGCTGCTACTGCGGGCATGAAGCAGTTTATCTACGTGCACCCGAAACACACATTCACAAGCGTGGAGCGGGACATAAAGCTCGCTCAGTCCTGACAATTATTACAATCTGTAAGAAACAAGTCTTGTTGTTGTGGATTAGTTAAAGCAGCCTTATCAGATTCTCCTGTTTCATCTAGTTCTTAATGTTTTCTGTTGATTCTCAGGTTCATGATTTTAATCGGTGTTATTTCTGTAAAAATGTCAAAAACATCTCTTTCCTCATCGCTGCAGCTCCTCTCGTCAGCCTCTGTCTGAAACGCTTGGTTTCAGCTCCTGTCTCTTTAATATTTAATATGTTTTAAGTTCTTTCATCACAATCCTTCCAGGTGGAGGAGTTCTTACACAACACGTTTTCCAGACAGCCCCTCGGATGGACTCATTTCAGTTCTGTCCTCTTAATGTTCTGCAGCACATTAACACACACAACACACTTCAGCTCTTTGTCTCCCCTGTTCTTTTCCCCCCCTTCACTTTGTCTGCTGTCGAAATGAGCCCGACACTGAAAGCCAGGTAGGAATGAATGAACGCGCTGTCTCCCGCATAATTGGAAGCATTCATTGATTAATGATTCGGTGCATGCAGGCGTCAGAATTAGCAGCCCCCTGCTGAGAGGGAGGATTCTGTACAATCAGCTGATTTGCTCTCATTATCGTCCCTTATGAGCGCCGAGCCTGTCAGGTCTCCACAAACTGCCTTTGTTTAATGCGAGGCAATCATTCCAGCCGCGGTCGGCTCATCCCCCCCCCCCCCCCCCACGTGTTACATAAAGCTGAACCTTTCCCAGAACACAGGATGGATGTGGAGCTCTACTGTGTTGCAGCACAACTTGTCTGGCTCTTCCCGAAAAAAATAAGAAACATGTTCCGATTGCCAAGGGAAGCTGGTGTGAAAGATGTCAACGCTCATCACGATATTTCACGATATTGCTTCAGAAAGAGAAAAGGGGTCTCTGGAATGCGATGCTCTGTGGATTACATCTTATTCATTTCGCCACAGCAAATGTTAAATCAACAGAATTTGACAAATTTCAAAATCCAGACACTGAACCAATCAGAAAACTGGATTTCTTTGCCGTCAGCATATTCAACTGCAGCGGACACAACAAGGACATCATTCACCAAAGCTTGTTTGGCACGAGTTCATCATATTGTGTTATGGGATTGTTACTCACTCCTGCTAATGGCAGCGTCGAGAGGTGTTGAAACTCGGGTTGGGATGAAGCCACTTGTCTGTTAGGACTTGAAGCCAAAACAAGATTCTCTCGTTTATCTGCTTGTAGCAACTAAAGTTTTCAATATTTGCTGGTAATTTTAGGGCGACCGGTTTGTTTATTGACACCACGCCAGCTTGCATGAAGTTTATAACTGTAGGACAATAGTAAAAAATAGTTTTTTTTTACATCTTCAGTTTTACAGTTTACACATCCAGAAGTGCCAATAAACATGTTGTGTCTTTCGCAGATTTGTGTCACGTTGTAAACACAGAATGTGAAAACCTCATTAATGCACCGTTACTGGTTTCGAAGTTATTATTTACAGCTGACAAATTTAATGTTTTCTGAATGAGATTCAAACGCGAGCCTTTCGCTCATAAGCAAGCGTGTTCACCAATTACAATCTCCTCTTGCGAGCAGTCGTGTGTTATTCGAAATTACAATGGACATTTTCATAATGTTGCATCACAGGGTAGTGGAGTGGATCACGGTGCGCCGCATGGAAATCGAATCCTCGCGTCGTCTGCTTGGAGACGTCTCAGTGGACGAGCCGCTCGCCCTCAGACCGTCGCTTTGCAACCAAGGGCAAAGTTATCATTGCAAGTTTAGACGGAGGCCACAGTCTGTCTCAGTGAATCAGAGCAACAAAGAGAGATAGATAGATAGATAGATAGATAGATAGATAGATAGATAGATAGATAGATAGATAGATAGATAGATAGATAGATAGATAGATAGATAGATAGATAGATAGATAGATAGATAGATAGATAGATAGATAGATAGATAGATAGATAGATAGATAGATAGATAGATAGATAGATTTAAAATGCTGATTTGAGGTGAAGATTGGATTCAACCGTCAGGAAAACAGCTCGATAAAGTGCCCGCCCTCTCCGTCTTTTACTCCACTGTATATATGTCGTATGTCTTTCTGTTTGAGGGAGATCATGGGGAGCTAAAGACAATTTTCCAGCCTGGTGGGTGATAAAGAAAGTCGAGAAAACACATCAGTCTGAGCGAGAGATGGCATGCCCTCATTTCTCTCAATATCTATAGCCAGGCCACATTATCAAAGGCAACAATAACTGGGAGAGGCTTTTCTTTTTCTCTCTTTCTTCATTCCACACTGTACGGCATCGACGGAGAAGTGGTGCGGGGAGAAGCAGCTCGGGAATCAAACACAGAGCGATGAAAAGGAAAAGAGCTTCAGATGAACTGACTAAAAAAAAAAACAGGCTCGTACAAATGTGGATATTTCCAACGTGAAACATCTGAGGCCGAACGCACACCACCTTCTCCCCTGTTGATATATACTTATCATTTAAAGTCAAGAGCACGATTCATCTATCTATCATCTATCGCATCTCATCGATCCCTATCCCACCACACCAGCGAGCAGCGACGACAGCTACGACGACGAGCACGGAGCAGCGACGAGCGAGCGAGCGACGACGCCAGCGATCTAGCGACAGAGCATCAGCGATCGAGAGCACAGCACGAGCACGACGAGCTACCGAGCAGCGCTCGCAGCACATAGCAGCACACAGCGAGCATGCACGAGCTAGCACACAGCCAGCGCGACGCAGCTAGCGACAGCTGAGCGACGAGCACTCTCGCTCGAGCTAGCACTAGCGACAGCACGTCGATCATACATCATCATCTATCTATCTAGTCACATCTACCATCACCATCCACTACTCATCATCACACACCACACCATCCATCCCATCCATCACATCATCATCTATCAGCATCTATCTATCTATCTATCTATCTATCTATCTATCTATCTATCTATCTACCTACCTACCTACCACTATCTATCTATCTATCTATCCATCTATCTATCTATCTATCTATCTCAAACTGTACACAGACAATAACAACAATATCCAACAGGGAAATTAAATAAATGGAACTCAAATCCAAAATGTGATATACTGACGAATCGGCAGAGTTCTGTGGCGTCCCTGCGTGGGCAGCCTGTCTTTTGGCGTGCACTCGCTGATGCTCCTCCTGCCAATCACTGTTGCCTCTCCGTGGACAAAAACACAAAACAGCCCCAGTGTGAAGCAATGCTACAGTAACACCACCCACCCCCCCCCCACCCCGCAAAAAAAAGAGGAGCGTGCAGGAGGTGAAACGGTGAATATGCCGCATTTTTTGTTATGACATATGAATCGAGGCGTGGCGGCGGCGGCACGCAGAAGATTCATGGAGAGGAGCAGTCCCGTGTTGGCAGCTTGGGAATTATAAAACTAGGACATAGAACAAAACATCTAATTAAAGCCCCTTTCTGTAATTGCAGTGTTCTGTTGCTGTTGCTCCTCTGTTGTCTTTGTATGTTCTGATTCACTGAATTTAAAGCATTTTTATGATTATCATTTTAAACCCATTTAGGGGCTTTGGGATGTTTTGTTAATGGTAATAATGTGTAAATTTGCTCCAACAGGCCCAAATAGCAGCAGGAAAAGAGGAAATCTATATACTGTACATTCCACGTCATACGTTAGTTAGACGCCCAGTGGGTTCTGGTGGGTTTAAAGTCCAAACTATAATCAGGGGCTTAACAGAACTGACCTCAGATCACCTCAGGATCCTCTAGTGACACAGGAAACCAGATGAATGGGAAGATAACGCACGACTTTATGTTTTTAATGTTAGAAAACCTTGTTCTTGTTCCCATTCACACAGCCCCACATTATTTTCTGTTGGATTCAATAAGGATACAACTGTGTGTTATTAATTATGCATAATAATCTGTGCTGCGTTATTATCAGAGAATTCAGGGAAGGGATAAAAGCCGCCGGCTGCACACGAGAAACCCAAAGGAATCATTTCTGTCTCAGAGGCTGCGGGGAAGAAAAAATCAATGCGTGAAGTTTTGACCAAATTAGAAAAAGCGAGTAAATAAAATATTCATTTTCTTTGCACTAATATATTCTGGATGCCTTCCAGAGACATTTTTTTTATTTTTTTATTTGAATTTCCTAAAGTCAGCAT
Organism: Reinhardtius hippoglossoides; assembly: GCA_006182925.3. NCBI lineage: Eukaryota > Metazoa > Chordata > Actinopteri > Pleuronectiformes > Pleuronectidae > Reinhardtius > Reinhardtius hippoglossoides. The sequence continues at coordinate 3,312,602 of CM031687.1, forward strand.
TCCCCAGACTAAATAAAACCCTAATACCATTAATCTTTTCCCTTTTACTCCCAACCCCCCAACCCACCCCCCCCAAAAAAAACAGTTTCTTTGTCATGTCCAGTTTCTAAAATAGCTGCTATTGTGCACTCGCCCTGTCTGTCAAGTGCCGTGAGAGCTTTCCAGCCAACATATCATTTTTATTCTAATGCGTACGCCGGGCCACCAGTCATGCATTTCTCTAAAATACCGATCGTCTCACTTATTCAGCGTTCTGTCAGGGAGAGCTGCGTGGCAGAATTCAATTTACTGCTCTGCACAGGCTGCTGAAGGCAAAGAATGTCGCCTGGCTGTCGCTTATAAATATGGATTTGGAACCACACTAACTGCTATCAGGGAATATATTTTTGGAAAGCCCCGGTTTTCCCCCCTAAAGTGTAGAAATGGTCATGTGTGTTTACTCGCAGGGAGGGGGGGGGGGGGGGGGGGGGGGGGATCAGAGCAATTAAGAAACCGCAGTTTGTACTTTCACACGTTTGGTCGCACTCTCCCTCATGCAGAGGGCGTTTTTTTTTGTTTTTTTTTGCACATGAGCATTATAAAGACGATGCCAGAAATACTGAATCACTGACAGGCACGATGCCCAGAACAACTTTATGTGATAACTCCCCCCCCCCCTCCCTCCCCCCTCTATCAGCCCCTCCACTCTGTGGCGAGCAGATGGAACCGGAGACTTCCACAGATCGGCGCCTGCTGCGTTTCTTGAGAGCATCGTGGATCAGACACAACGGCTACGTGTTCAGACTCGGCTCAGAGAAAGGTCAGGACAGCGTGTCGTTGAGGAAGGGTCTGAGGTGTTGGGGGGGGGGGGGGGGGGTGCCAGTCGGATATACCAGTTCATTTCTTCTCCTTGCAGGGGGGGGGGGGCTTCACACTCAGCAGTGCTGGATTCAAACGATAGCGGCGGCTCACGGCTGAGGCCATCCCTTCTCATCAGTCGCTCGGAGGGAAAGTTCAGCTGAGTCAGCGCAAAACACTGATACACATGTCGCCAGGCGGCCTGCAGCATACTTTACTCTCCTTTGTGCACGTGGCTTCTGGTTCATTGGAACATTTCACCATTTCTTCCCCAAAAAATTGTGAAATGTGCTTTTTTAAATGCATCTGTTTGGAAAAGCTCTGCGCAGGTCTGTATTCTCCTAGTGAACAGAGACACTCACACACCAGCTGATGAGCTCGCTGTGTTTCTCTGGGCCCGAGTGTTTCTTGAAATACTGTCGAACAAAGAAGAAGCAGCGGCAAACTCCCGTTTCTGTTCCTCCTGATTAACGATGTGAACACAGAGACTGCGCCGGCAGAGGAAGCGTTTGCTCTACTTTGTTTGGTCAAGAGATTTAAAAAAAAAAAAGTGCATTAGTCTAGATTTTCTCTCCCTCCTCACCCCCCTCTCCTCTCCTCCTCTACTCTCTCAGCTACTCCAAATAAGACAGATCTAATATCTGCAGATTAGATTATTCATTTCTCTTTTTTATTAACGGGGATATGGGCTCATCTTCACCACGACGAGCACGATAGAGGTCTGACATGATGAGTATTCACTTGCTCAAGACAAATCTGCCCATAACGCCATATTAAATGGATGAGGAGCCGGCAGATTCTGGGCCTTGATTTGACATTGGATATGAATGAGGAGTTGATTAGCTGTCAGGGCACGAGGCTGCGGATCCTGCATCCGGGATTTTGGGATCTGACTAATGAGAGGAAATTTATCAGGTGTCAGACGCCGCTCTCCTCTCCTCTCCCTCTCTATCCTCCTCTTCATCCTCTCCTCTCCTCTCCCTCTCTATCCTCCTCTTCATCCTCGTCCTCCTCTCTCCTCTCCTCTCCCTCTCCCTCTCCCTCTATCCTCCTCTTCATCCTCGTCCTCTCTCCTCTCCTCTCCTCTCCTCTCCCTCTATCCTCCTCTTCATCCTCGTCCTCTCTCCTCTCCTCTCCTCTCCTCTCCCTCTATCCTCATCTTCATCCTCGTCCTCCTCTCTCCTCTCCTCTCCCTCTCTATCCTCCTCTTCATCCTCTTCCTCTCCTCTCCTCTCTCTCTATCCTCCTCTTCATCCTCTTCCTCTCCTCTCCTCTCTCTCTATCCTCCTCTTCATCCTCGTCCTCCTCTCTCCTCTCCTCTCCCTCTATCCTCATCTTCATCCTCTTCCTCTCCTCTCCTCTCTCTCTATCCTCCTCTTCATCCTCGTCCTCTCTTCTCCTCTCCTCTCCCTCTATCCTCATCTTCATCCTCGTCCTCCTCTCTCCTCTCCTCTCCCTCTATCCTCATCTTCATCCTCGTCCTCCTCTCTCCTCTCCTCTCCCTCTATCCTCATCTTCATCCTCTTCCTCTCCTCTCCTCTCCTCTCTCTCTATCCTCCTCTTCATCCTTCATCCTCGTCCTCCTCTCTCCCTCTATCCTCCTCTTCATCCTCGTCCTCTCTTCTCCTCTCCTCTCCCTCTATCCTCATCTTCATCCTCGTCCTCCTCTCTCCTCTCCTCTCCCTCTCTATCCTCCTCTTCATCCTCGTCCTCTCCTCTCCTCTCCTCTCCCTCTCTATCCTCCTCTTCATCCTCTCTTCTCCTCTTCTCTCCTCTCCTCTCTGCGTATTAAACCCGGACAGACCCCCCTGACGGAGGTACACAGGAAGGTGATGAAGCAGGACGCCGGCCCATTTGATCCGGCCTGATTGCCAGATCAGTGCCACAGAACAGGGGCCTCCGGTTGCAGGTGAGTGATGCCGGCTCGTATTGACTGCACCTGTCACACACTCTATTGACTCATGTTAAAGCACTTTTTGACTAACAGGATCTATCAAAGATATGCCGCTTCACAAGCTTCCACGCCACCCCCCCGGTCTCTGTGAATGAAAACGGTCAAATCACTGTCTCCTCGGGTTTCGATTTATTAGCAGAGCCACTAAAAGTTAGTGAATCAGGGTTTTGTGAAGGTTGGTGACAGTGGAACTGTTGTCGGAGGCTTTCAAATGTGACCATAGGCGACTATAGGCTACTTCTAGTGAAGCAGAGGCATTTTAAAACGTCACCCTGCATCGCTGCTGCTGTCGTATCAGGAGGAGAAAGACGAGATAAAGCCACAATCTTCACGGCTGAACTGCCCTTTGACCTCAGCATCTCGATTTAACAGGAGGTTTCTGTGCCAGCGGAGAAAGAGGCTTATTCCCAAATGTTCACCACTAGCATAACCCTCCCTGCAGATCATCTAATTACCTGCTAACAAGACTCCACATGCAGCTTCTAAGATCCTCATCTTGGGGCGAGCGGGCCCGATGGTGGTGGTGGGACGTCGCTTCTAACTCGAATCTATAAATTCATCTTTACCCGCGGCCGAGAGAACATTTACAGTCCCATTTTACAGCGGCGCTCTAAACTATCTCTTATTGCGCTGCATAAAGCACCGTGAATTTAGGTGAAGTTAACCCAGATAATAAATGTGATTTGTTTTGCCTCTTTTCGTGTCTGCAGTGCACTTCTTTAAGTGGCAGAGTAAGAGGAATGACCTCTCATAAAATCCTAATTAAGGTAATGTGTGAATGAGCAGCGGAGCCTCGTGGATGCTGATGGTGATAAATGTCCGTCCCCGCGAAAAAAAAAGCTGCGCTGAAGGTGAGAGTTGCTCTCGGGGTTCAGGTTGCCCACTGCGCCTTATTATCGCAGAGACGACGACCGAGAAAACACCGAAGCTGATGCGTCTGCTGTGGACGCAGATAAAAAAGAAGTAATGAGGCGGTTGTGCTTTTTGCAGCCCGTCGTCGCCCTCCGGGGGGGAAGGAAATAAAGAAAAGGACAGTGCCAAGCGTTTGATGAGGTTTAGCGGAATAAACTCCAGCAGGCGACTTTGACAATTCATTCCCTGAAAGCCAAAAGTAATGTCTCCACTGGTGTCGGAGAAAGACGATGTGGGTTTTGACGTGTGAGCAGCGATTCCCTTGGACCCGCTTGTCTATTCGCATCAAGGGCATGAAAAGCAGTGACTCTCAAAGAGCTATGTGCTTTAATTTGACAATCCCAAATATGTTTTGAAGAACAGAAGAACAAAAGCCCAGCGGAGTGTGTCAGGTTTATTTTTCTCTCCTCACACAAATCCTGGAAAGTGCTTTTTTGGGGGTATTTTTTTCCAGGATGCCGAATCTTAGGCTTTGGCAATTCATCACAAAGCCGAGATTTCAGGCCTGGCCTATTTAGTTCTGTCCAGGTTTCAACATCCACACACACTCAGGACATGTGATGGAGGAATCCACTCGCTCATCCGTGTCACCCGCGTCATTATCTTTCCAGATTCTGCTCTTTTGATGGATCCGAGCAGCGCCTGCATTGTCCCGACGAGCCCGGCAGTTGCTCTCATAATGGCATCAAAGCTCTCATTAATTATTGCGTGCCGCAGCCCGACGCTTCGAGAACAGGAAAAATAAAAGCGACATAAATCTGAGGAATCCTTGAGAAAAAATAAGAAACAAACACGGGACTAATGGAGGATTCACGTGGGAATAAGAAAAAAGGACAAATTCAGCAATTACACAAATCACAGAGCGACTCGGGTCAAACTGAACGCCTGTGTGGAAATCACTTTAATTACTGCGGGGAAACTTTCACTCTGCCAACTTCCTCCCAACTAAATTATTATCATTAGAATAACAATTTTGTGACAACATGCTCGTGAGAATCAAGCCAATATTCCACCTCTCGGAAAAAAAGTCATTTCTCCAGTAAATATTTGCACAGATGCCACAGAGTTTGCAACATGTGGTTCCATTTTGATAAAGATTCTTATGAAACCCGCTGCTGACTGATGATTCCACATGGTTCTGTCTCTTTGTGTCTCCTCCTTTATCTCCTTTGTGCCTCGGTGCCAAAGCGGCAGCCAGCGCCCGCAAGAGATCATTGTTTATTCCAGGGCAGGGCAAACCGCTGTCAGCCTCCGTGTTCTCCCTTCACTCCCTCATCTTTGTGCACTTCTAATTAACTGAGATTTTGCTTGGCTGAGTTTCAAAAGGCCACTGGAGAAAACAGCTCGACTTGGCTGCGAGTCACTCACTCTCCCGTCTGAATTATGGGTTTTTAAAAGTCAAGGCATTATGGGATTGCCAAATGGCGAGGATAAAATACAACAATGTACCAATTATGGGGGAAAATGGGAAGTTATGTGATGCGGGGGTTCACAGCTGTGACGTGCAGCTGAATGCAGCATGTGCTGTAAAGCAAAATGGGGGAAATAACCACGAGACGTGCACGGTGCTGTTCTTTCACTTCAATGCAATATAACAAAAAAATCAAACTTAAAGGAAACGAATGCAGCCAATTTAATAAACCTCTCTCTGCAAAGTGTCCCCGGATAAATGAGAAGAAGTTGCACAAATGCAAAACTCTAAGCTGCAGTTGCCAAATTAAAAATAAGAAACCTCACTTAAACCAATAACATCATATATAGCAGAAAGTGCAATTTATATATCCAATGCATACTTTAGTGCAGTGACTTTTATCCCAGCTGTCAATGCCTTGTTAATTTTCAAACTATATGCTGTAAAAAAAGAATAAAATGCTAATTTTTGCCGCAGCAGTCTCATCCAGAGCCGGGTTTGCCGACAGAGGGATCGCGGCCCCTCGAGCAGAGTCAGAACCGGACCATCACAGCCGAGCAGTAATGAGCTGCTTGACTGATCAGGATGGATTATTACCAGGATACAAAGGATGCAGAAGGTTTGAGTCTGGCGAGGGAGCAGAGGAAAAGAGAGCAGCGGCGACCGAAGGTGAAACACGTGTTTCTGACCCTCTGCAGACATTTGGAGTCGGCGTGAAGAGGTCGTTTCTGTTAGCGATGGCTGAGGTCAGAGGTCGCTCTGCGGTCACGGCCTCCTCAGAAGTTCATATTTCCCAAGTTGTGAAGCTCTGGACGCTGTGTCGTGTTTACGTGTTTAGAGCGTTCAACACCTTGAAGCCTGTTTCCAATGTTTGCATAATAAGAAAGAACAAAGTAAAAGCATGGAAAAATGTATCATAAAAACATCTGTATTGGATGAGTAGTTCCTATTAATGCTAAATTTGACAAATTCGTATTAAAAAGCTTTGATTTAGAGCTGTCAAATTATGTTAATTGGTTAATAACTCCACAACTGGTCAACCATCATTTTCACTTACTTTCGAGTAAAAATCATTTTCATTAAAAAAAGAATTTGGTTTATTTTGGTGAATTAATGAGATAAAATAATAAGAATCTGCTCTGCTTTCCGGGAATTAATTATATGTAAGTTGTTAATTCAGAAAAACAGAGCAATTATTTTTTTTCTCAAGTGAATACAATACGCTTCCGTATGAATATGGAATGAATGAACATCGCAGACAAACCAGACTCACATACAAAAACATCTCCTGACATTGTGTATTTATTGTGTTATTTCTCTCTTTGCTTTTGCCTCCACTCTTTTGTCCCCGTCAGGATCCTGTAGATGGACTCTGGTGTTCCAGTGATCTGATTGGACGGCAGCCGGGCAGGTGACAGGTGAACCAGCATTAAACCGGAAGTTTCCCGGATCATTTCCTGCTCAGTAGAAACACGTCTGGACCCGGAACGTCTCTCCTGAGTCGTCACATGAATTCTACAACTCGTGGGAAAGTTCTCAAAGATAAAACAACAGAGGAACTACTTCCTGAAACGTTATTACTATTCCAGATTTTGGCTTCACTTTTAAAGACCTCGCGCGTCGTCCATCTTCCCAGTCTATCGTTCACCTCAGTTCACTAGACGGCGTTTACCCTGAAGTGTTTGTACGTGCTGTGTACCGGAGCGGCCACGCGGCAGCCGGACTCGCACACACACACCCACACGTACGTTTCGCAGAGCGGTCGGAGTTGTGCTCTGAATATAGTTGCGCTCTGTGCTGAGCTCGGTGTTTGCCTATGGGGAGAGATAAGGTCAGAGCCAGACGTTACATATCAACGCTGAGCACACTCACCGTGTATTCACTTAAATAAATCAGTTCCACGTGGGCTGGCGAACTCCTTTCCAATTTCGGTGACATTGTAATTAAGGTTTTGTCAACTCGCTCCCACGCTCGGGGCATGATTAAGAGACAATCTGTAATTGTTTTCTGGATGTGCTCCTCCTATGATTTCCCAGTTTGTTTCCAGTTTTTCTTTTGTCACGCTCATTAAATATTTACCGAAATTAATGCAGGAGCAAGGCGGCGGAGCCACCGCCTGTAGCTGAGCTGATGGAACCGCACAGTCCCGTCGGGCGTCGTGTAAACATTGTTTTACACCGTCGGTGCTGACGTGAATCGGGAAGAGGAGGAATTAGGAAGGGGAAATGTTTACTTTCAAACTGTGAGAGGAAGTGAGGGGGGGAGAGACGAGAGGTGGAAGGGACAGTTACTGAAGTTTGGTTTGAGGATTTGTCCTCGACCGTCCGACTTCAGAACGTGCACGAGGAAACATCTCTCCACGTTTCTTTTTTTATAGGTTTGATTTCTCCCTGCTCATACTTCACCGTAGCCTGGAAACCAGAACAGAGTGCAGTGCAGCACACACGTGCATTTGAAGCACCTATTCCATACGTATGTGCAGGGGTTAAGTCTGGGGTTTGTTTTGTATTTTCATACATTAGTCACATTTAATAACTGCCCACACGATCTTGCAGACCTTGTGAGTAGTTCTGCTGTGTTCCAGAAGAACTATGAGTCACACACCGATCACAGGACGATGTAATGGTCCTTTCACTCTTGGGCTAATATATGGTTCGGAGCGTGAAGTCAGTAAATCGTCCCTTTATCGCCTTTCTTGGTGACCATGGTTCCCGGTGCACGTCTCTTAGGTGTTGCAGGCGTTGAGCCGCTTGACCTTCCCGATCAGGACCGCACTCCTCCAGCCTTTAGGGCCCCCCCCGCTGCCCGCTGCAAATTGTATAACAAGCTGTAATTTTCTCCTTCTTAGCTACAATCGTGTCCATATCCCTCAGCAAGTGCTTCATCCCGGCCACCACGGCACTCTCCTCGTGCCTACAGGGCTAAATCAATGAATCAAGTGAAGGGATGACAGGTGGGGAGGGCGAGAGTGTGAGATAGACATCGGGAGGAAAACAGAGAATGAGAAGTTAATCCCCACAGCTCGGTATTATTTCATATCCTGCTGCAGTAGAGTAGAGTCGAGGAAACCCAGTGACCCTTTTGTCTTAAGGCCGTCCAGGGACGCTCGGCGCCGGCTTTAGCTGCAGCCTGACACTAAAGGTCATTCAGCTGATGCCTTTACACACGTTTGTCCCTCGCTGTCAGTGCCTCTTGCACCGTGCCATTTATCTTAAGTCTCAGTGAAGCGCTTCAACAGAGGCCTGCTCTCTGTTCTGCTGCCACAGGAAAGAGAGCCCCAAAAGAAACCTGGACATACTGTAATGGGTACACAACGAAAGATGGTCACAGTGAGAGGAAATTCTGAGGTGTGGTGGAATTCAAGTTTAAAGCCCTTAAAAGCACATTAGCCTTGTATTTAGTGCTAAATGTAACACTGTGGACCATGTATGTATAAGATAAGAGAATGTAAGATGTATATGGCAGGTAGTTCCATCCCAAATTTTCAAATAATCCACAAATTACATTTACGAGAAGACAAAAAGAGAATGTACTGTCTGGCACTTCCTGTCGGTGTTCGTCTGAGGAAGCATCGAAGCTCCACAAGGTAAAGGAGCGTTTAACAGTCCGAAGGTTTTGGGTTCATGTTTTTACACAGAATTAAAACTGCAATTAGGCAAATTATCCTTTTAGCATTCTCATTACTGACTAATCCACACGATGTAGTTAACTGTCGCTTGAACTGTTTCCCGAAAGGTTCATCTTTGTTCTGCCTGAACATATCAGTGCACAGGTCATCGTTCAAGTTCAAGCCTTAACTGCTTACTTACGTTAAGCATGAGATAGCATTTGTTGCATGAATTGCTGTGTGTGTGTGTGTGTGTGGTGTGTGTGTGTGTGTGTTGTGTGGGTTGTGTGTGTGTGGGTGTGGTGTGGTGGTGGTGGTTGTGTGGTGTGGGTGTGTGGGTGCAAGTGTGTGCTCACCCCTCTGGTAAAGAGACAGCAGCAGCCCCAGAGGGACATGACGAACTAAGTTTAGAAGCAAAATCAAGATGAAGAGATCATGCTCATAAATAGAATGGAAATCATTTCCCACGGCTGCCAGTCACCTCACCTGAAACCAAGGTTTGTTTATTACACATAAATTCCTATCACACGTGTTAATTAATAGATTTAAACCCTTACTCTACTCTAAGTCTTGCATGTATTGGGCCGTACACACATTTCATTTGGAAATGTTAGAGATGACCCAGAGGAAGTGGATCAGCAGGCATTTAGAGCAGAACTAGAAAGTATCTAGCACTTGATTACGAGTGCTGACACTGCACAGTGTTGGTCTTTGTCTGCTGTGCTTCACATCTCTAAAAAAGCATTTAGTAATAGTAATTTTCCAGCTCTGTCTCCCATTATAATCTTCTTGTATTTAATAGGAACTGTGCTCTGGCTCTCCCGGAGCAACTATGCGAACTACGTTTCTGTTCAGGCGGCGGATGATTGTTGAAAATCACCCCTCTAATCACCTACCAGCGATTCGACAGCGAGTGAGGGTTGACGTGAGCGGGTCTGTCATCCTGCATTCATCGGATTACTCACCGCAGGCGGGAGGAGGAAGAAGAAGAGCACCTCTTTATGATCCCAGAGCACTTTTCAGCAAAACACTTAACGTCCTATTGTTGAAGTTTCAACCCGTCTTTGCGGTGAAGGACTAGTTTTTGTACTTGTGTTATTTCTCAAACTAATGATTTGAATTTGGCAGAAATTGTTGCCGAGTGTCCTTCGGGTGCCTCATGTGTCAGTTTGAGGTAAAGAACAAATATTAAATTTATTGAACAAAGGGTTTCTGGGTGAATCTTGAATTAAATGCTGCAAACTGCAGGGAATGTAATTGGCGAGTTTCCATTTCCCATCATGATACTGCAGATGGATTCCAAAGCGAGGTGGTACTGGGAACTGATTTATTACCCACAGTTCTCTCGATGGGGGAATCCAAATCTTGGCACTTTGTTTGTTTTTGTAATGCTCAATTTCGGCCACAAGAGGCGTTCACGGCTTCTTCGTGGGCGATTCTGAGTTCACACTGAACTCTGTCGTCCTCCTGCTAACTCTGGCAATTCAGCAAGAATCACAGCTTTGGTTTATGCGCAACTACTTAAATAAAAAAATCCATCACACCCTTTAGATAAACTCGCACTCTGCTGCACGCTGCAATGCCCTCACTAATTTGTTCATAATGCCGGGGTTCACAGTGTGTGTCTCTCAAAGTTGCTCACAGCCGGGTGGAAGCGATGCCACCTGCTCCGCTGAAGATGTTTTTTGTGGTGTGAAATTTCCAGGGGACGGGTGCTAATTCAACCCCCCGGCCTCCTGCACATGTGCATCAGGAAACAGTCCCCCCCCCCCACCCCCCCTCTGTAATGAGCTCTAAAGCCTGTAAACAACTGGGTTGTCACAGTACTCAGGGAAGGGACCTGGGAGCACGACCCAGGAGGCCGACGTTAAAGAAAAGTACTCGGGTTTATTTATTTCAAAATACTTAAATTCACCGTGTGTAATACCAAAAAATTGGTGTCACTCAACCGCGACAAATTGGGTTTTATAAACGTGTTGAAAGACCTTGGAAGCACTTAATGATGGAGGGACTCAGAAGAAGAACCGTCCTCTTGTGGAGCTCGGTCACCCGGCGCCTCTCTGCTCGCTTCAACCCCCGAAGTCTCTCTCAGGAGAAGTGGACGTGGACACGTTTCTGAAGCACGATTATACTCATGAGTCAAAGCAGATGTGCAGGAATAATTCCATAATGCTGTTATTTGCCTACACTCAACCAGATATCCTGCACTAAGTTAATATCTCAGTTCCTTTTAATCAGGATCCTTTGGACAGTTTGAGTAATGGGAACATTTCTGCCGAGCCTCATCTTTCCAATCCCAGTCTTTTCTGTTTTTGACATTATTTTTAAAATTGTCAAAAAATCTGTCACGGTCCACTTGAGCGATGGCAGAGCTGGACTTTTTCCTAAATATAAAGTCACTTGAACTTACACTCTGGAGGGCAGAACCCTTTTTTTTCCTCTAATGAATTAGTAATGATGGTGTCAGCATCTGGCCGGAGCCGACTCGGGTTTCAAGGGGAAAGCAAGTTTCATATTCCTCCCTGATTCCAGCTCAAAGTAGTTTTTAGTTGTGGCAAAACGACAGTAACTGGCACACGCTCGCAAGCATGCACTTTCTTTTTGCAATTTTGAAGCAGACGAATAAAGTGCAAAGGGTCAGGCTGAGACTAAATCAAAAAAAAAAAGGCACGCCAAAGGGGATTTCTGAAAACGGCCCCGAAGCGGAGGGGGAAGGAGAGAGTCTCTTGAAATAGGCGCCCGACCCGCGGGCTTATACCGCTACTCTGCTCCAACCGGACCGAGTGAATGAAAAGGGATCGATGAACCGGCTGAAACTCAACCGTGACACCGAGAGGAACATTCGCACGCAGCAGACAAACGTACGCAGATTAAAATGAAGCGTATCCCCCGAATTAACTGTCGTCAAAGGTCTGTTTTCAATTTGCACACAACTCGGTACAGTACAATGATCTGCTGTTTCACCAGTGTTTTACTGAGGCTTTGATTTTTTTTTACATTAAGGTTCCTCTATGGTTGCCTGCCTGAAATACTGCGGTGCTACTAAGTGGTGTCAAAATAAATCCTTCAGTTTTTGGTATTTGTCTGTTTTTTTGGGAGGTTTCTGTGGAAAACGTGCAAATGTGACTGATGTTTTATTGAGTCGTTTTGACTTCTAGATTTGTCTTTGTGCATCTGATGTTTCCTGTTGCATTTCCCCCCCCCCGCCATCCGCCATCGCTTCAAATCTGGGCTGCCAGTCAGGCCCCTTCTGATTTTCAAAGGGCTCCGGAGCATGAAAAGAGACTCTGAACACGGGCCAGATTTTAATTCTCTGATCTTCCCTCCTCACTTCCCTATATCTCAGTCAGCCCCGCTGTTTGCGTCTCGCTGTTCTCCTGATCGTTAGAGTGGCGGGCAGAGAAGCAACAGGCGTCTGTGAAACCCGTGGCACCGCGGAGAAGACCAAACAACTTTTAGAGTTTCTGTAGTTTAGGGTTTTTTTTTATACTAATGACCCAACGTGTTGACTGGAAAGCTTTCTCCATGATATCACATGGTTAGAAAGATATGGTGGTTTTGGCTCAAATGAATAGTTCAAACGGTTAGAAAAGGCCTTTTGTCGTCATGTTTACAAAATGAAAACACTTGGTTATGGTAAAGAAAGGGTCATTGGTTTGATTAAAATAAAGTATTGTTTTCCCAAGGCTCCACTGTTCCATGTATTGAATCAATATATTTACAGAGTCATATCTGACTCATCTGTCAAAAAGTTGAACAACTTTCCAACTCGAGAATGTGAAGATTCTACCACCAGGCACCAGATTGACGTCAGTCTGCTGTTCTATCGGTCTTCTCTCCACACTCCTCCACAGAATGCAGTTATGTTCATTTCCAAAACGTTGAGCTGTAAACAAGGTCCATTACTGTGTCTGTGTGTTACATCATCTGCTTTGTTATTCTTTTACTGATCTGAACAAACAAAATGATGATTGAGTATTGGGCCCGAATTTGCCGAAAGGGATTTGAAGAATGTGTCGTTTGTTATTTAAGATCAAAACTAATATCAATAGTTTATTTTATTTAAAAAATAATCCTGCTGAGCTTTGTGTACATCCCACTCGGCCGGAATGCATCGCCGACTCCTTTGCTTATCGTCAGCTGTTACTCTGGGGAGCATGAAAACAGGGGGGGGGGGGGCTGAAAAACAGACATCAAACAGCCGAGGAGGCGTCGCGGCCTATCTGCCCGTGTGTTCTGCTACGAGCGCGGCCCCTCGCTATCGTGGCGAGGAGGGTCTATCTCTCAGTGCAGGAGTGAACTAACCTGCAGAGGGAAGATAAAGAAAACTGGGTTCAGTTTCCCTCCATCTGAGAAAGCGTGCTTGTTAGAGCGGAGAATCCATTCCCGTTTCCCCGGGACCTTTGATCTGGGATTACACAGGAAGCTCCGAGATGAGAGCTCTGCATTTGGCCGGGGAGAGCTCATGATGGAGCGGCCTGAGGTGTCTGCGGCCTCTGAAGTGAGAACCGCCGCTGAGGCCGCTGTGAAGCGAGCGCGCACGCTTCATAAGTGGATTATTATATGATTGCCAATTTTCATCAGAGAAGAAGAATGGAAGGGAGGGGGAAAGGGGGTCTGGTAGGAATCGCCCGTAGCAACAACCAACCCGAGAACAGACTCTGATCAACTTACCTGACATTTACAGGGAGGAGACATTGTTTGCCTTTTGTTTTTCATATTATATAACTCTCCACATGTCGTTGTTCTCTGCAGCATTTTCTTTTCAGTGATTAAAAGACTGTCAAAACAACTCTAGTTTCAACCTGGCAAAGGTTAAGTGTGGTGCCATCCTCGAGGAGGCGTGATGTAGAATAATAGCTGCAAGGTGTTTCTTCTATATGCTGGCTCCGTTGTGACTTGACTGCTATTTCACATCAGGCTCAGATGTTACAGAACAAGCTCTGACCCGTCGTTCAAATCCATAATTAATTGTTCAACAGTTATCTAAACAAGATCCCTGTGCCAGGAGCACGGGTTCAAAGGGATGTAGTCGCTTAAATTTTTTTGGGTGTGTGTTGAGGCGGAACGTCTAATAAACATGTCATCAGCTCCTTATAAACGCCGGGTGATGGTTATTGTTATTATAAGTGCAGATCTGCCAGATTGTAAAAGAGACAATGGATTGGCTTGTGTGCAAAGTGGATGAGCAGTTGATGTGGTTGTAATAGGCCTCTACGTGGAAATGAGTGTGTGCCTGTTGTGCCGCAGGCAATGTTTGTACTCGTACTAGTGTTTTGACAGTGTAACCTTTTTTAAATAACTGTAAAATATTGCACAACAATAACCTGTTCCAAAGTGGTTCAGCTCCCTGTAGATAGCAACGTGCCCAAATGAGCAAATATTGCAAAGTAAACAACACTTTTTCTAAATGCGGTTCCAAGCCTCCGACCACAGCCGATTATCAGAGCCACCTATCTTAGATAATATCGATAGTGTTGTGCAAAGTAAAATGATGCAGAGCTTTTGAAAGTTGCTTCATAACTGGGTTTTTTCTGTGTGAGAAACCTGCTGTATAACTTGTGCTGTATCATGTTCACTGACATTAGTTTTTATTCCAGTCGCGTTAGTAGCACGTTGCTCCACAGAGTTCATGAGCTGGGCCAGGTTGATGCTGTGCATTCAAAGAGCTGGACTAGTGGGATTCATGTCTGCATGTGATAAGATGTATAAAACTTATGTCTGCATTGTATTTTTGCAATGTTTAGCCAAGAATATCATCTTTTCCAAACCATAACCATGTATTTCCAGTGCCTTTTTATATAACCACAGAGATTATGCTTCACCTGCTGCAGAGAAAAAATTGTAAGGAAAGTAAATATTGTACAATGTCAGTGAACATTTGGCAAATCTGCCTTTTAAAAATGTTTCATCATTTCATCGTTTGTATTCATAGTTCTGTCAAAAATGCATTTTAGATTGCCAGATGAGAGATGAATTCAGCACAGTCCCGTCGACTGTTCCATTTCCAGAACCCATTTTCAAAGCTCCGGTTGTTTTTGAAAGTCAGTCAGCAGACAGGACTGTCGGAGCGGCGGTGGAAGACGGAGCATGCTGCTGTTCCTCGATATGAACCGGCCCTCCCCCCAGGGAGCTGTTGTCTGCAGACGAAGCGGCGCAGAGGACGTGAAGCTGTGTTTTTTTATAAATGGGCCAAAAGCACTCGGAATCCGGAGCTTTACACAAGATGAACCTCTAAGACCGAAATGACTCCTGCTTCAGAAAACCTCCACCTCGTAGCTTAACAATATGGATGCGGGACAATACCTCAAAAGACCTTATCCCTACTACAAAGTTTATACATTCATTTATACAATTGACACCTTCTCTCTCTCTCTCTCTCTCTCTCTCTCTCTCTCTCTCTCTCTCTCTCTCTCCTCTCCCTCTCCCTCTCCCTCTCCCTCTCCCTCTCCCTGCCCCTTGCACTCGTCTCTCATGGATTCATGTTGTGATCTTAACGTTATAAATGGGTTCTGTGGCAGCGCTTGGATTAAATTTGTTTTTCCGCGAGATTCATTCCAGCCCTAACTCTGCTCTCGGTGCTCATGCGGCTTGTTTTCTTGATGAATGCCCCCTGCCCCGTCAACAGTCATTTGCAAGATGTCCTCTCGTACACTCGCTCGCAGAGAGGGGGGGGAGAAAACCCTGGCACTGTAACTCCCGCTAACCTTTGCTGAGGTCATTCGGAAAAACAAACTAAATCTACGTGCATCAATTCTTAATAATTACCGCGATAATACATTTAAGACGAAAAAAGAAAAAGTCTCGTGGGACGGCTGGCGTGGGGCCCCCGGGGTGTGTGTGTGTGTGTGTGTGTGTGTGTGTGTGTGGAGGGGGCATGGCTGATTGGGTTTTGATTGATATGTTTGCTCTTTTCCTAGGGGAGCAGAAAGAGGAGTATTTAATGCCCATTGCTTCATACAGAGTGAAGTATCGATCGTTCCCCGGCCTCCATCTTGCCTTTGTCACACACCCTCGGGCCTGACGGGCGCCCAGTGCTTGAATAAGATGTCATTATGTTTTCCGTCAGCAGGAGTCATTTCCCCCCCCAAAAAATCCGATGCCGGCGTTTCGCTCTGGTTTGTTTGGAGTTGTATGATTAGGCTTTGAGGATAAAACTTCAAAATCAACAAGGAAAGCATCCTGCTAACAAGTGCTGCCCCGTGTTACCACAGCTTGATGTAGCTGCCGTACCACGGAAATCTACTCCTCTCCAAAAAGCTGTTAAAAAGACATTAAGGGGCCGTACTGTTGCAAATGGGTGACACCGACTTGTATTTGCGATGAACACACACACAGTGTTGTTCATTCTGGGGAAACCCACTGAAAGTGCAGTTGGGGGTCTCGGTAGACTGGCTCCATGTCAGGGGAGACATCACTGAGCGTTAGTGGAGGGCCCCGGCTCTGTGTTTACATGGCTGAGAGAAAATTAAGTGTGTAATTGTTTTCTCATGTGGAGTATTTTTACGGTGCAATAGTCTCTCGCACAACAAATGGCAACGTTATCTAGTTCTAGGTTATTTGAAGTGACACTAATTTTAAATTTTAGGCAACCGAGCTGTTGAGCTGAACATGTGAGTCCTGTGAAGGAGGATTTACTGGAAATGAAGTGTGGCTGTCGCTCAGGAGGTCGAGGGGGTCGTCCACTGTAGCTAGAAGGTTGGTGGTTCGATTCCCCGGCTCCTCCAGTCTGCAGTATTCAGAGTCTTGGGCAAAACTTTGCACGTTTCAATGCAGAAAGGTCGAAAGTGTGCATTATGTAACTTCAGCCGCTCCGGGGGGGGGGGTCTGTCATCAAAACAATAACAGAAGACTTAGATGTGATTTGTTGTCTTCACCATCATTTCTTGTCTTTTCACTGTAGAAACAACAGTGAATCTGTTCATTTGATTCTCTTTCCTGTAACTTGTCCAAAAAACGTTCATATGAAACAACTTGTCGGACCTGAATTTGAGATTTAATCTGAGTATAACGTTAGGATTTGCTGTGGAGTCCGGACCGAGCTCACCGGAGTGAAGACAGAGCAGAAACAACTGATTTCCAAGGGGTCACAGAGTCAGCCTCCTCTCCTCTCACTCACCAACTATGTTGGCAAACCACAAATCTTCCCCTTTCCTTGACAGTTGGGAGTCGGGGGGGTGATTGATTGTCAGTCACTTTTTAGCAAGTGACATTGATCGTTAGAAGCTCTGAGAAGCTGTGGTGTGGCAGTTTCTGGCGTCAGTCGGGTTTTATAACTGAGAAGCTCGGCTCGCTTTATGCTCAGAACTCCACGGATCAGTTTAACTATTCAAATAATAGCCGCAGCAGCAGCTGGCGACCTCTGCTCCGCTTTCACACACATCAACTGAGCATCAGCTTTGAGATCATTAGAGCTGCGACGCTGACGAGCAAGGACGATGGCCAGAAAGTGGGGACGAAGGAGGAGAGGAAAGGAGGAGGAAAACAAGGTTCCATTAGACGGGTGTTAAAAAAGAAACGCACTGTTTCTCCTGTGACACCATGGCAACTAGCAGACAATGTCATTACATCTTGCTCAAACACAAATCCAATGTACACAACAAAGAGGCAATTCTATGGTCCGCCTGCTTTACCGCTCCCCGAAGACAGATACAGAATTGAAACCTTAGGGTTAGAAACGGCGTCTTTGATGAACCACGCAGGGGTAAAATGATAGCCGACTTCAGAGGGCTGGAAAAAAAACAATAGATAAGCATGTGTATGTGGCCACGGACGTGTGAGTCCATCAAACCCCCGGAGCATAAAAAGATGACAGCGTGATTTAATTTTATAGAGAAACCTTATTCGGGAGTAATTCGTTGTGAGGTCGACTGGTTGTGCTGGTGAGAGGATTCACGGAGTAAACACCGAGTGAAAGAAATTCAAAGTCAACAAAATGGGTCCAAACCATAAAAAAATCTCCATAACAAAAGCGTATTACCAGAATAAGAGTTGTAAGCGCACACCGACTGACGCTTTATTACAAATAAGTGAAGCCGCGTTGCTCTGAAAGTCTGTCGACGGGGGTAATTGGCCCGTTAGTGCACAAAAGCAGGTGCACATTTTAAGAAAGGGCTAAAAAAGAAATTCACTCACTTGCGTATTCCAGCCCTGAGCAGGAGAAACACACCGACTCCCGGCGGAGTCATCGCTCCTCTGTGAGGCTCCAGAAATGCCAACCACATAATTCTTCTCTGACCTTTTTATTGTGTATTTTCTGTCTGTGTTGTGTTTATTTTATAACTTTTTTTTTTTGTGTTTTTTTTAGCTCCATATTTCTAAAACAAATTACCAACTCGACAATTAACCGCGATAGATTTATGGTTTGACTATAAAAAAAACAAAAATACGAGCTTTTCACCGACATTGTATTTGTTTGTTTGCCATAACTTTTATTTCAGAGGATAAAAATGCAAAAATATTATATTAAACTATACAATATCAAGCCTCAATTAGATTCTTTTTCGCAATACCGTATATATCTTGTATATTGATGGATATATATCGATCAATTAGTAGTTATTAGAAGTATTAGTATTAGTAACAGGTACTATTGCTGTCAATAACTTTACAGATCAGACTTTTACAGTTATCAGCTTCACTTGGTTTTATGAAGGTGAAGTTAGTTTCCTGTCAAGGTTTCAGGATCATTTATCATTGATGCTTAATTCTCTTTGGATAAAAACAGGATTTTGGGATGTTAATCTTTAAGACTAATCCTTTTGTTGGCTTCCTCACTTCCTTACTGTTTCTGGATTAGTTACAAGTGCAACTGCGGCATGATTTGCATTTATTTGACAGTAATATAATAAAAAAAAGCCTCTCGAGAGTCAAAGGATTAGCAAAGTTTACTGTTTCAAGTGAGATAAGTAACTGGCAGCAGACGTAAATCCAACATTGTAAATGGTTTGTCAACAGTAGGTGCTCGGAACCGGTTCTGGTGTCACTTTAACGTGTAGTCAGAGGCTTAATGCCGAAGCTTTCACTAACAGGGTTTAAGGAGAAGCCAAGCGGTGATCAGTATCACACAAGGCAACCCCCCCCCCCGCTGACTTTGCATTGATTTTTATCGCCTCTGAAAAGCTGTTTAAACTGTTTCCAATTTTTACTCCAACATGTCGTGATTCAATATCTTTTCTTTTCTTTTGTTTTTTTAAAACAGCCTCTCCACCAGTTTTTTCTCCCATAATGCTCGGGAACACTACTCAGAAAAAAATTAACCAGGATTCGTGTCTGGAAGGCGAAACGTTTAATAACCACTGTAATTGTTCTTTCTCTTTGTCGTAGCCCTCTTGAGATATTAATTTGAAAAGTGTTCCGTTCAGAAGAGTAAGTCTCTAATCAATGCAATTTTCAACAGCCTGTAATTAGTCCCTCAGTTAAAGTTTAAAAAGCTCTTTTTCCAAACAACCCGAGAGACGCAGAATAAATAGAAACTCAACCGACGTGATGCGTTGATATGAACAGTATCTGTCTGTTAATAATGAAAGTGTGATTATGGCACAGTTATTGAGTCGTTAACAACAGAGACTCAAACATGTGATGGGTAGAAACCGCATACATGCATACTGTACGTATGATCATCTGATGTCACGAGGCACTAATGCATTGGAGATACAAACATCGTAGGATACAGACGCTTTCATCCGGAGCCAGAATCTGTAAGAGTCTCTCAATTAGCAATGAATCCTCTCGTTTGTGATCCTGCGCAGCCAGCCAGCCACTAGGGGGCGATGAAGACGAGTTCAAGAAATGTTTTACCAACATTCCCTGATTCGGTTTTTAACTTTGTGCGTTGGAAAGTTGATGAAACGCACTTTCAAAGGCCTCGTGGTGCTGACCTGTTATTGTACCGCTCCGTGCTTTTGAAATCAGTCGGTGAATATGAATATTTAGACTCAGATATTTGATCTTCCAGCTTTTTTCTCTGCAACGACTCTGGACTACGGACACGTAGCGGGAGCGGGACGTCAGCAGCAGCGGCAGCGCAGCTTCAATCTGCTGTCAGAGTCTGGCTCCCGGTGCCTTTGGCCAGAGTCTGCCACACGGACACTTAGATGCGTTTTGGCAGCGCTCACTGCCCAATACACTGTGACAGTGATGTCTGTAAGTTGTAAGGAAATGCAACAGAGACACAGTCGTGGACAGCTGCTCTCTTAGACGTGCATGAACTAGACTTTTCTTTTTTTTTTTAAAGAACACAGTAAGAGCACTTTGTAGCCCGCTGCCAGGGTGTCGACAGGTCGAATCCCAGAGATGAGACAAATACACGGCGAGCAAAAGTTGATCCTCGTACTGGTCGAACCATTTAAGAGTGTAGCATTGTGCTAATTCCAATATTTGATTTGTCGAGACGGAATCAGATTTTTCTGATGTTGTGTAGTAAATCATCGTGTTGTCTGAGAAACCCCTTCGGGTGTTTTATTCAAACCACACTTCCTCAGTTCTATTTCATTTTCTCAACAGTAACTGCACCAACACGCAACATGTGTCATTTTCTCCAAACCAGTCCCAGTTCCTCTCCCCACAGACGGGCTTGTTTCCCAGTTACTCAGTTGCCCGTTGCCGGTAAAGACTTTCCATTAACCACAGAACAGGACAGGATTCCAATGCTGCCTCGTACGTGTATGTATATATATATAGATCTCAGTCTGCTGGAATAGGGAGTCGGGGCCAGGGAGGTCACCCATCAACACGGGGCGAGCAGGACGGCACCAGGATGGAAACACTGGGTCGAAACCCGCAGAGAGCGGAGAAATCAAGGTCTAATATGGTTTCGGTGTCCCTAGGCCAAAGCCATCTGGCAGCCGGAGAGTGATTGGTTTGCTCAGGCAATCATACATCACTTTTCACCTGTATCAAACCAATTGGCCGGCCTTCCACGGACAGCTGCTCCCCTGCACAGGGTTTGACACTTTGATGGATAATGGATAGACTTAGCCTCCATATGGCCGCTACAGAGCAGATTTAGATCGTGTAATCCCCAAAATCCTTTTTCTTCAACCCCTTTACCAAATGACTTGGAGAGCGTGTGTCATATACACGGGATAATCCATGCACAGACTATAGTGAGGAGAAAGTAGCTATAACGTAATCCTTCCGAATCCACTCGGCAGCGAGTGTGTTTCTGCCACCGTCGAGATCCCGACCCGCCAAGTGGGCTATTATTCTGCATCGCCTCCAACTCTGCAGAGGTGCCAGCTGATTGGCTGCAATCACAGCTAGTTTCTGATTATGGCGTCGCTCTCGTGTGACTCATGTGTATACGCTAATAAAGTTGCACTTGAGATGTGTCAGACTTGTGCACGGAGGCTCTGCACTGATTGTACCGTCGTCACGGGGCCGACGGCAAAGAGGACAAAACAACTTTATTCAAATGCTTCACTTTGCTATTTCTGTTTGATTTCTAAAAGCTCCTCAACACTTGTTTTTCTACTTCTACATATTTCTGTTTCACACTGGAGCTATAATCAAAGTCTAAGTGTCGATCAATCATCACAACCACACATTTCACTGTGAAATGTTACTAAACCCCCGACTGGTGCACGGAAACGTTCAATGCTAAATGAAATAAGCTTTTTTTTTCTAAATGAGCCCCCGCCCATTTCAAAACCTGAGAAAATAAAATGCAAAATAACCAAACAGGTGTTTTTTGTGTCGGAGCCGATCGCTGGTTGTCAGATGTTGATTGAGAAAAAAAGATTTTCTGATTACTTTGCAGTTTCCTCCTGATGCACTCGTCCAACAGACATTATCTGATTTGATTAATCCTTCTCTTTAGTCCCCGAGAGACACACACGTTTCCTCAAGCTGCTGACGCTCTCCCTCAGATGCTAACCGGCCGCCTGCAAGTCGGTGTTTTCCGGTGTTTGGGTTCATGCGGTTTATATTTTCGGTTACAAACATGCTGAGATGGAACTAATGACACATGTACGCAGGAAACAAATGGTCACAGTTGTTTGCCCCTTTCCGGGGATGATGTGTCTCCAGAGTTCCGGCACCGATGATGGAGAGTGAACAACCTTAAATGAAAACGAATCATTACACAATCTCACCATGTGTGTGTGTGTGTGTGTGTGTGTTGTGGGTGTTGTGTCACGGAGGTGGGCCGTTTCTATTAACCCATACCTGTGCCATAAACAGGTCAGCTCTCCGGGGAGGTGATTATTCTCCGGGCTGGTTAATGGTCCTTTCTGACAGCACTTAATGAAAATTAATGACCGGCTTTAGGACGCTTTGCAAACAGGAAGGCTGCTCCCTTCATCAGTGCGCGGTTATTACCATTGTTTAAGTAGCATCCAGGAAAGGGAGGAAATGACCATCCGCACTTTGCTGCAGAGCAATTCACCAGCGTCCAAGTTGCAGTTGTTTTTGTTTTTTCCCGAGCGATGACGAAACGCGATGCCACCTCTGTTTAGGAGCCGCCTTTTGTTTAATGTGAGGGGAATACAATATAAGGACATTTAACACACTTCATTAACTTTCCATTATATTTTTTTTGCTTTGGGTGATCGGCTGAAATGAGCGATCGGATTTG
Source organism: Reinhardtius hippoglossoides (assembly GCA_006182925.3). NCBI lineage: Eukaryota > Metazoa > Chordata > Actinopteri > Pleuronectiformes > Pleuronectidae > Reinhardtius > Reinhardtius hippoglossoides. The sequence continues at coordinate 3,334,899 of CM031687.1, forward strand.
CCTGTTTCTGTCACCGATACGCAGACGGCGAGATGACATGATTAAGGGGTCATTTGGTTAATTGCACAATGCTGCCAGTGTGTCGCGTTGTTGGCGAACGGGAAATAGGTGCCAGGGGGCAGAGTCATTCATGCAAGTCGCATCGTGGAGAACAAGCAGAGCAAGATTGCTTTTAGCCTCTTGTGTTATTTTTTTTATTTTTCTGTCCTCTGTCTGTATGCAAATGATCGTTAATGTACATGAAGAGATGTGTGGCTGTGTGGGGGGGGGCACAGGATGAGGAATACACTGCAAGAATGGATCACACGTTTTCACGGTGACTGATTTGATTTTGGTAAACAGTGGAGCCCCGCCACCCGAGCAAAGGGCACGCGGGGTTGCGGGGGCGTGATTGTGTGACATTCGGATTATAATCCAAAAGGCATTAATAACACAATTAAAACAGAATTCCCGTGGAACGCGCGTGTGGATGAAGTGGTCGGAGGCCGTGGCAGCAGCCGACAAACGCTGCCGCCCACCTTCTCACTTCAGCCTCATCTGGATGAAAGCAGCCCTCTGCTGCTCTCCTCCTCCTCCTCCTCCTCCTCCTCTTCCTCCTCCTCCTGTGCTCCGGCTCCTTTAATCTCTGCCGCTCACACTCTCTGCCCTTCTGTCCGACCTCCAGGCCTCATTCCCCCCCCCCCATTCTTTCCATTCACTGCCGCTCATACTCGCCGCGTCTGAGCCAACGCTGTGGCAAGAGTGCCATCTCTGGCAGTGACATCACTTTCCCCCGTTGTCTCCCCTCGGTGTGTCTGACGATGGAGTCCTCCACATCCCCCCCCTGGAGTGTCTTCAGAATCAGCCAACCAGCGGTGTAATGAAGCTCGACTGCCATCTACTGCCCGCTGGGATTCTATCCTCCTCCTCACTGTCAGGGCCCGGCTGCAGCATAGACGGAGCAATGTTGCCATCTGCTGTGGCTGCAGACCCAAGTGTTCACTCCAGTGCAGTGCGGCTTCTCGTTGAGTTCTTGTGCAACGTTTTGTCCAGTTGCCAGAAGCTGAACCACATTCTGATGATGTGGTTACAAAGCGATTATCATCTTGTTTCTGAAGAAGACGAAGAGAGAGAGAAGAGAGAGCATTTCTATGATTTGGTTGTAATTGTTTTATTTCTGACCTATTTTACCTGATGTTTTGTAACTGTTGTCGTCATTATCGCACGACAACACAACATCCGTTTGTGTCGGGGCGCGGGAGCAGGAGAGAGGGAGGCCGGCGCTGCCCCCCCCTGGCTCGGGCGCCGCCGGATGATGGAGAACGACATTGGCATCGAACCCAGAGCCCATCAATCAGCTTTTGTATTGTTTATCGCTGATAAATGAGATTTTTAGATGCATAATCAATTTGCCTCTCTTGCCATTTATGCGACAAGATTATTGCACAGTGCACGCCAATCAATTTCGCAATAAATCCCCCCCCCCCCCCTCCCCGAATACTTGGCGCCATTGATAAATGTCAGATGCCGGCGCGTGCTCTATATCTCAGAGAATGTCGGCTCAAATTTTGAGACGTTTCTTTCTTGAGCAATTGTTTGTGTGTTTAGCCAAAGTAACTTTTTTTAAATTTTGTTTTTATGCATTGCTGTGACGTACGCGTTCTCGGCGTGTTCTTCGTCTTCCAGCTCGATGATGAACTGCAGCTCCTGCTCCCGTGGTTACACCTGAAGGCTCTGAGGTCAATCGGCACAATGGACCAACACAACAGCTCTGCCTTCCCCCCCCTCCGTTTTCTCTTTTATTAAAAAACACTTTCAGGCTCCAGCCCACGCACGAGATGCCACCGCTGCAAAGCCACACACACGCACACGCACACGTATATAGGAAAGTGATTCAGCCATTTAATAGAAAAGTCAAGGTGCCTCTCCTGAGTTGAGACGGATTTCAAAAATGTTGCCATGGAGCTGAGCTCTTTCACGGAAACATTATTCCTTTCATGACGGGCAGCCTTGTAAATCCGCCGCAAATTTATATTAACATGCCTCCTCGTACCTGCTGTGATGTAATTTAGATGCTATTCATTTCTACCTGGTGTTAAAATTGCCCCGTCGCTTTTTTCCCCCCTTTACTTATGTAAGTGTAATAATTGCACCGCGGGGAGCAGCAGAAGAAGAAATAAGCAGATTTCAGTCATGATTGTCGATGTCACTGCTGCGACAATTCAGACATGAAGGAAATAGATTTGTGATGCTCTCCTGGTTTCATTCATTCGTATGTATGTATGTGTGCTGATTCATTTATATATGTATATGTGTATATATATTTTATTGGTTTTAATTTATCTTTAAATGCATTAACTTTAACTTCCTGTCTCTATTGAGGATTCTTGCTCCTCATACGACTCCTCACCTGTCCACACTTGTACCTGTACAAACGTTTTCCTCTGCGTTTCTCGTCCACACGCAAACTTAAGTTTAATTCACCTTCCAAACTACAGATTCTAATAAACTCCAGTTTCTGTGCATCTGTGTGAACATGTAAAATGGAGCATTTGGGAAGTTTGAAGCTAATTTCAGCTTCACTGCACCACATTCACATGCGTCTCACCTAATGTTACTTGAACCACAGCATTAATCTCTGGTTTTTAATAGATTGTTGACTCTATCGCCACCTGCTGGCCCGGAATACTCTTCATTGTCCGTTTGCATCTAAGAAAGTTCCTTCTGATTTGAACAAGTCGCCTGTAGATACCTTTTCAACATCATCATTGAGCTTATTCAAATGTATTTGTTAGTAAACTGCTTATGTTTTCAGTAATGATGCCAGTGCCCTTCATTTATCCTCTGACAATACCTTTCTGTCTATACGTATATGTTCCATGAATTCAAATAATAAGTTAGAGGATATTGAAAGATTATAAACGTGGCCGTGGGATCATCCTTCCTCTCACGTTACAGATTCATTGAGTCATTTGAAATCCTTTGTTGACGAATGAGTAACATTACTGCAGCTTTGACACAAACCTCCAGCCTCGCTATTAAATTCTCCTCTTTCAGCGTTCAGCGTTCCGCCCTCTGAATTATTAACTGGTTTCCACGAGCATTTCCTGTGTCGAGCCTCGTGAAGGTGCTTGTATTTGCACTTTGCCAATTATGAAACCAGAAGAGTTTTTTTTTTTTTTCAAATGCGTTCTAGCAGCATTTTCGTTTTTATGCATCTACGCACTATGTAATTCAACATACATTTTAATAACAGATGTAGCAGGGGTTCATTTTGTTGCACGAGCAGTATGATGCCAGCATGGTTATAGTATCAATATGTATTCATGAGAAGTTAATGTATATTATTATGTAGAGTATATGTTTCCTGTGAAAGGCTGCAGAGTAAAAGCTGATCTTTGGAATGTTTTAAAAGCAGTTAAACACTTTTCTGTATTTCTTCTACAATTATCCTTTTGAGTCGTGTGATTGCAGTAATTATTTTTACCCTATACATTATACAGTGTGTGTATTCACCGACCTTGTATAATCTCCTTGCCGATTTTTCTGCCATCTGTATATTATCTATCTCCCTTTTAATGCGTCGTATGAATTTGTCATTGCAGAATTGTATTCAGGCGATTGCGAGGGCAGGTGAGGGATTTAGAACCCAGATGCTAAACCGGGTTTAGCATTTCACCTCAGGCAGAAGCGGTCCAGGCCTCGGAGACGCACGGGTACCGGACCAGGCAAACAGACGAGTAACGGGAGGCAGAGGTCAAACTGAATAACAAGGCCACAGGCAGCGAGTTGGCTCAACTTATTACTTTGAAGGATGAAGCTAATCCGTCATTGTGTTTTTTTTTTTAAAGGTCCGAATGCCTCCCAGTACCTGCAGAATCTGTGTTTTGGATCAAAAACGTGATTCTCAGTAAAGCACAGTTCCTGTTTGCGTTCGCCCCACGAGATCATATCACTTTTTATTTCCCACAGTTCAAGACAAACAAGCGAGACGGAGCCGAGAAGTTTCCACCTCAACCCCTCGGATCCAACAACAACAGAACTCGCTCCTCTCGTACAGAACCCTCACAGCAGGATTCAAAGAGCCATCTCTGGTTTTCTACTGTATAATGTGATTGTGACGTCTACAGACACATTTCTATACTAATAACACAGAAATGCTCTTAATTTCATCTTTTACTTGTATTTTGTGTATAAATCACTAAATTTCTAACAAAATACTAAAGTCCTACTCACTAACTTGGAATATGAACCAGGTTTGTTACTGAGTCACATAAAGAATTAAACATTATTTAATAAGAGCCGTTGGATTATTTACTTTCATCTTATGTTTCCCATTAATACAAATAATAAACTTTATTTAAATTCTTAAAAACAGAGTTTTACAAAGTGCTTTGACAACAAAGCAAGAAAAGTAAATAAAATCTTGAACACAATAAAATTAAGTGAACGAGTAAAATAAAAGGTGAAAAGAACACGATAAAAACACATCACATGAAACCAAGTCTTTTAAAAAAGGGTTTTAAGAAGTGATGATGATATTAATATTTAAGTATTCTGGTACAGTGCAACTCCTCTACCTGGATGTATAAGAAGCACACATGTACATGTACATATATATATATATATATATATATGTGTATGTATGTATGTATATGTACTTGTTTCCCTGTAAACATCTTCAACTTCACAGTTAATATACTTCAGAATGAAGGATTAGAGGAATATGTATATTCCACAAACGGATTTAACTTACATTTAACCCCCCCCCCAGCACCGTGTGTGGTCGGTGCTCAGAACACAGATGAAATGTTCCGTTCCCAGTTGCCAACCAGCAGAGCTCAACGTCAGCATTTCACATGGTTCCTAGAGTTTTAACATTCTTATGTATCCAGGCCCGGTGCCAGCAGTGTGACTGGGTCTGAGGTGCAGTGCAGGCAGACCTCCACAAGAGGGCGCGTGTACATCATAAAAGCTTCTCCTTGAGAAGTGGAGCCCTCATGGACTCTTAGAAAAGCAGTTTAGAGTTTCATTAGGAACCAGTTGAGGGGCCAGTGGGGACTTAGTGGGATCATGAAATGGGACAGAACCACCGTTTAAGCAATAAAACACGATGTTGTTATGCAGAGGAAATGTACTCAGCGTCCCCCCCCCCCACCCCCCCCCCCCTGGGCCCAAAGTGCAGATCAAGAGGTTCTGCTGCAAATCAAAGAGACGGATCCACGTCGGGGTCAATCTGCAGAACGCACAGGATCCACATACACGTGACAGCCCATCACATCCGGTACCTGTGGTGTGTCTCTACCTTCTCCACCGTCAGACGTCTCCACGTTCATCCGGTCCAACATGTGATATCAGACCTTGTCCCCGGTGCTTCAGGAGCCAGCAACAGAATTCAACTGATGGGTGATATAAAAAAAGAAAAACTAAAACAGGAAAAACTAAAAAATATATTTTTTAAAAAGAAATACACGAAGGTTCAAAAGTTCAAAGATACTTTTTAAGGACGCCCACAAGATGGCTCTCTTCACCAGTGCTCAAACCGTGACGGCTGTTTGGGATTCAACACGTGAGACCAGTGGATTTCGGGGGTTTGGACTGTTTGGATGATCTGTTTAGTGTCGTATACAAGATCTGAATACAAGATCTGAATCCTGTCCAACAGGACCGGAGCATTGAAGGTAGAAATGAGAAAGTAAAATCCAAAATAAAACCAACACTGACAATCTGCTGATTCCTCAAACTAAGACAAACACGGTACAGGTTTTTGAAAAGTGACGTGTGTCTGTTCTCAACCTTTTATTTCACAAAGAATAAGGAAGTTGTGTAATGTTGTTATTCACATGTCATCTAGTTACCGGTGGTTTCCTTAAGACTAGATCTTTATCAAGTATTTGTACTTCATTTGTGAGTCTTTGTCGCCTCTTTGCAGTCGTTGTGCATCTACGTGTAGTTGTTTTGTGTCATTTTTCATTGTGTGGTTGTGTTACGCTTCTTCTTGGTTTGTTCTTCGTCATTTATCGGCTGGTTTAGCTTCTCTTTGGGATCCTTTAACATGTCTGTGGTCGATCCACAGTGTCTTTGAACTGAGCTCTGTAACCTTGAGACGAGAAATTGTCAGTAAGGGGGGGGTCTCAGGGCCCCCTCCCTACAAACCAACAACCTATTGTTCCACATGACGACTTCTGTAATGTCCTTATTCATGTGTTTTGTGCTTGATATTTAAAACCTGTCACAGAAGCAGATGAGACGAGAATATATGAAAAAAAAATGGGGTAAATGCAACGTTCCACTCGTTTACAGTCAAACTGTAACTGTCCACTTTCTGCACAGATAAGTGTTGCATGATGCCGGCGTGCAGCTGCAGCCTCTCGGTGGCTGTTCTCTGTCTCCTGCACTGGTGATACCCTGGTGATAGGCTACCCCCCCCACCCCCCCACCCCCCCAAACCATTAGTCACAGCTTAAAAACCACAGACGATAACGCAGAGAGCTGGAGGGAGGAGAGAAAGTTGGGTGGAAAAGAGCGACTTGGAGAGGGGAAGGAGACGGAGTTTAAAAAAAGAAGGGGAGGAATGATAAATAGGGGCCTCATTAATGTTTTATTTATTTATGTAAGAGGCAGAGAGGAGTGCGTTGATAGGCAGCGGCTCCTTTTCGCCAGCTGAGCAAAGAACAGAGGTTTTTTTTTTTTTTCACAGACTTGCAGCAGCATGTGGGAAAAGTATCAATCGGCAGAGCACTGTAAAAAAAAAAAAAAATTATGAGCGACTTATTGTAAAATCATGTTTCCATTCCCGGCAGGACATAATGTGAACAGCACCACGATCTCGGAGTCTCACCCGCGGTCTGCGAGTCCGACCGTGAGTCTGTGGCGCCACACTTACAACTGACGGCTTAATGCCGCTGCAGAAATTGGTTTTGTGGAGTAGGCCAAAAAAAAAAAATTGAGATGTGATTTTTTTTTTTTTATAAGGCATCTTTCTTTTTTTTGGTGGGGGTGGGGGGGGGGGGGGGGGGGAATGGGCTGTGCTGTGCTGTCTTCCTCATCATCTGTCACATTTGCCTGTCTAATGATGTTTAATAACAGAGTCGGGCCCCGAACGCACCGAGCAACACACACTGCCAGCCATTGTGCCTCCATTTTTCTTTTTTTTTCTTTCTTGCCCATGATGACTTGAGGTAAATGTTCTGACGCAGACGAGTGTTTCCACTCGCAGGCGCTGCTCCCGGCAGCCAAGTCGCCTGCCTGTCAAACTGACTCTGGTCAGGACTCGGCCCTCTCATCAGTGGAAGTATTGATTTTGCGTAGGTTGCAGCTCCACTTCTGTGTCTGTGTCTGTGTGTGTGTGTGTGTGTGTGTGTGTGTGTGTGTGTGTGTGTGTGTGTGTGTGTGTGTGTGTGTGTGTGAGGTTCTGTGCTTTATATCGCGTAAAAAATAACTTGTGTTTAAATGTGAAAAAAAAACCTTCAAGTCTGGTTAAGCTCAAAGTGTTTCGGTCGTCGGGCTGAAAACAAAGTTGCTTTTCTTACTTCTTTGGAAAGTTTACATTAGCTTTACTGTATGTGCACGTGTGCTCATGCATGTGCGTGTGTGTGGGATCTTCTCTTCTTCATATGATGAATGTGGATCCCTGTCTCAACACTCTCTCACAGTTTGCTCCTTCACTGTGCACAGCTTGCAACACACACACACACACACACACACACACACCCCTCACTTTTCACTCCACAGTTATCGCCAGGGGCCGGAGCCGCAGACACACAATTGAACAATTGAAGCTCTTTTAATTAGAGCGAGTCGCCGGCGTGTGCACGAGGCCTGTGGGTGTATTAATCCAACACCTAAAAAATAAGAGCGGCGTTACGCGAGGCAGGAAGTGAGCCGACAGGTAGCCGACTTCACTGTGTCTCTGGCAGCGGTGACGCGTCGCACACAGAACCCTCTTTGTCTCACTCACAGAAATGCCACTAGAATTGGAAAGTGGTGGTGTCAGAGGCAATAATCATCTTGTACCTGTGTGTTTTTGCTTTCGACGTGGAAAGGGGAAGCTCCCTCCTGGCTGATTGTGATCGTTATGATTCAAACTAAGTGTTGGTGCTTCACACGCCGCTTGACAACGAGTCGGCGTGTGTCCATTGTCACGTGGGCTGCACACTGGGTCGGCATCACCAGTAATTGGATTTCCCTGTAAACATTTCTGCGTTACACCAACACACAAGGCATGGACAGCAACAAGAGGGGGGGGGGGCAATTGCCTCTTTAGATTTGAAAAAAAACTGATAATATCGGCGTTTTAAAAAGCAGCATGAATCCGTGCGTTTGTTAATATTTGTTTTTGTCAGTATGATTCATATAATGAGCGGAGTTTGAATAAGTAGAGGAAACCTAATTTGAACCCATTATCGGTGACGAGCCGGCGCAGGTTACCATGACATTGAGGAAGATGAAGTGTTCCAACAGAGAATAGCTTCTATTTTTCATTTAATTTGCACAGGGACTGAAATCCTTCAAGTTGCAGAAAAAACATTGGGATTAACGTTTTGCTGTACTGGTTCTGAACCCGCCTGTTGCTTTGTGAAACTGTGAACGCGACCAGGTCTGGGACCGGGTCTGGGACTGGGTCTGCAGAACTTTTAAAGCTGCACAAACGAGCTGTTCCCCTGAACCGGAGAACCAGTGGTCGTGAACACGCTGTTCTCATGATCAGTTACTTCACCTTAATAAGACGCAGCCGCTGCCGGTCGCCTGTTTACGCGTTTAAACAATCCACATCCCGAATGCTGAGACGATAAGACGGACAGTTCTCGGGGAGATTTCTGGAATTATAACGAGGACTGAATTTGCTAGAACAAAAACTACAATATTAGAATAACGTGGGGGAGTGAGGGGCAGCGCACTGGAGGCTTCAGTGTGTGTGTGTGTGTGTGTGTGTGTGTGTGTGTGTGTGTGTGTGTGTGTGTGTGGTTGGATGGTTCAAATAATCCTCTTCTAACTTGTTTCCATCACTGTCTGTCTCCTCGTTTGTGTTTTCCATCTGATTTGGATTCTTAAAACGAATCCTCAGCCGGGGATGAAGAGCTCAGATCAAAGTTGTATTAATACATACAACGATAATAAAGGTTTCAGATTGAAGGGAGCAATGAATCCATGATAAATAACCACTGGGTTATTACAGGCATAAAGTCCCGATGGCACAGAGATTGAGTAAGAAAGAAACTGAAAGGTGAGGAAAAAACATTATTTCTCCTTCTCGGTTCGACTCGGTGAAGCTCAAACATAAATCTGCGCACAACTCCAGAATAGTAAAATAAACTGACAGCAGCAGGGGGTCTGGATTTCTGCAAGCGGGAGTATATTTTGATCCCAGTATTGAGCTGTTCATGCCTGGAAATTATTTATATTTCACTGTTATTTTATCTTCCTGCTTCCCAAACAAGACTCGACAGAGAAAGACAAAGAAGCCGGCGCTTGAAGGTCTCGTGTTTGAGAATATGCTTTGCACAGATACCTGGTAATGATGAGGTGTAATTAGCCTTTTAGTGGAAATGTTATAAAGCTAATAATGAGTTGATTCACCTTGGACTAGTGTCTTACTTTATTTTGAAAGGATGAAGCAGTATCGGCTAAAACTGAATCTAATGTCACTTCATCAGATGTGGTAATTACATTTGTGATCAAATAAATACAGCCTATGCAAAAGAGACATTAAATATATAACAATTTATAGAAAACAAGAAAACAACGTCTCTGCTCTCATCTCTACTTGTTGTTGTCCCCTGAATCCAAACCCTGCGTGTCCAACCCCCTCGATCAGATAACACGCGTCACGCAGACGCACATGTCTCCACCATGTGAGTGCTGTCGTCTTGAATTTCCTTCTTTTTTCAGACTACATGGACAGAAATCCATTTTAATAATGCCATTACAACTCTCAGCCCTCCCCCCCCCCCCCCCTCTCTCTCCTCTGTACGCTACATAACAAGCAGGAGATAGAGATCTGACTGTAACCAAGGTAACTAGCTGTTGTTTCCCTGGTACCAACCTGGATCAACAGGCTTGTTGTCTCACATCAGTGGCTCCTCTCAACATTTCGTACTTCCAAGGTCGGCTCACTAGCTGATTGTTTCCTGCTTTCCTCCACGTTTGCATTTATTCATATGTCATTCAGCTTGAGAATCACAGAGCAGAAGGCCGAGGGACAGGAAGCAGAATCCGACAGATTTCCAGTGGGAGGGCTTATCTCAGCGGTCCATATCCGCTGAGTCGGACTGACAGGCCTGTAACTCTTGTGGCGGGCCGCTGGCTGTGGGGTTAACCTGAGGTGGCCGCGAGCCAAATGCTCATGAGCACGCGGGTTCAAGTTTAGGCCTCGTGACCCTGAAGCGATGAGGTGAGGGGTCGCGGAGGAGTCAGGAAACCATTGTTTTTAGAAATTCCAATTATTTGGTTATTTTAGTCGACTGGGGCTTGTATCCCCCCCACCCCTGCTGAACTCCGAGGTCTGCACATCATCATCCTATTAACCACATGTGCGCTGGCTGCAGCTGAGCGAGAGCGAGGAAGGAAGTAGCGTGATACATGTGCAGAGCGGAGGAGGTAATGAAAGGATGTTTGAGATTTAACTTAGGGCCTGAAACACGAGTTATCAATCACAACGAGGGAACCGTGGTAATTCAGTCACTGTTTGTGAAAGACAGTCGTGTAGTGACTTTTGTCAAAATACCTCTTTTGACGTATTATTTTCCTTTTGTTTCGAAGGACTAAATCTACATTTCCGGGACCACTGTGTAATCTGATAGCGGAGGGTTTAAATTTTACAGCCTTTCTCAAACATTCAGTCGGAGCGTGCACGGTCGGAGCGTGCACGGTCGGAGCGTGTACAGTCGGAGCGTGCACGCTCCAAACAGACCTCGCAAAGCGTGTTTATTTCAGAGCAGATTATTCTACTTTTCTGTTTCCTCGCCGAAGCCGGGGCTTGTGTGGAAGCACAAAGCACTCTCCTGTGAATCCATTATCTGCCCAAATGAGCAGTTTAAGACGCTAGCCTCTGTCTGACCTCCCCCCCCCCCCACCCCCTGTCCTAAGTTCCATACATACTGATAAACCAGGCATGTGAGCAGGGAACAAGTATCTCTTTAAGCATCTGCTATAAGGATCCATATTGAATTTGCAGGTGAAATGCATCTGCTAACATTTGACTCGTGACTGACTCCACTGTCTCTCTTACATGAAGACGACGGGAGTAACTCCACTGTGTTTTTATAATTGGAGCTCAATTTAAGCAGGAATCCCCCCCCCCCTCTGTCACGGCGTGCCATCAACAGGAGGACCCCTCCGACGTGTCTCACAATCAAAGGGTTTGTCTGTGTTTCTGCATTTGTTGTGGTTCACCCGGCGTTTGAGGCAACAGCTCATTAGCACCATAAAGCACCCAAAAAAAAATCAAGAACGTAAGGAATGAACAGAGGGAGGCGGGGGGGGGGGATAGAAGGTAGATGATATGATGAAGAGGCTGCGATGGGGTGTGTAGATGCTGCAGAACAAACGGAGGAATGGCGCAGCTCAACAAACACCGGTGTGTTTATCAAAGAGAGAGACACGCTCCCGGAGGATCGGGCTGTCGGCCCCCCCCATGGGTGCTGTGTCGACTCTCGGCCTGACTGATTGCCTCCCTGCCTCCCTGCCTCTCTGGCAGCTGCGGTGGGGTTGTTTCCATGTGACTCCAGCCTTTCCTGGACCGACCGCCGCCGAACGGAGCCCGATGCCAGGCGGCTCATTTACACTTAATAAGTCTCGAAACAAAAAAAAAAGCGCCGGCCCGGGATGAATGGAGCGGGGGGGGGATGCTTTCTCATCTGGAAAACAAATTCATCTCCGTCCCGCTCGGTGCAGCCACAAGCCCAGCGTCTAGAGGGTTTTCAGGTTGTTTTTTTTCTTACTACAACTTCTCATGTAATTCCTGAGGCCACATTATGAAGTGGGCCTCTTGTTGGAAACACATGCTTTTCAGTATTTTTTACCCTTGGCTTTTGGATAGCCACTTCCCTTATATAACCATTTCTCCCCTGTGCCAATACCACAGAAACCTTTTCCTTCCATCTAGATGCCTCGAGTCTCAATACAAGACGAGCACAGTGCCAAGAGTTTAGTGTCGGTGAAAGAGAGAAGAAGAAAGAAAAGTAGTATTTGACTTAGGAAACGATAAAAGAGTGAATATTTCTGATCGTAGAAATGACGAACGCAGCGCGACTCTATTCTCATGAATCTCTTTTTATGGCCCACATTTCACTGTCCCATCCCATAACGATTACACACATTAGTTCCCCACGTTCTTATTGTTTAATTTATCCATTAAGTCATCCATCACCTTACAGCGGGTGTACGGGGGGGGGGTACCCTCGAGAGGGGCCTTGCCCGGCTCTTCATCCTCCCTTTGCCACTGGGATCAATGTGATGAATGGGAAAGTGATTCATCCGCACATATATTCCATTTTCAGATCAAATCAATGCTGAATGAAAAGGAACAAGAGAGAGAGCATCTTCCCTCACTCCCACTTTTTTCCTCTGTAAATGTAAAATGGTGTGAGTCAGAGTTACTGTATGTGCTTTACGAGATGAAATAACACAGCGTTGCTTTCAGGAGCACATCCAAGAAGAGGGGGGGAAAGAAAGGTCACGGCAACATTTAGAAATTCTGTAGGTGGAGAATCTGACGCGAGAGAAAGTTAACACCGGGCTGAAAATACTGTAAGTCTACCTGTAAGATCTATAGAACTGTTTTATGACAGGCTAATCTATTAAGTATTAATTTGGATTGATTGTTTATCATATAAAATACCTTTTTACAAATCCCAGGCGTCAGATATGAGATCTTGGGATAAAATATATACACATAGACTGTTTTATAAAGATGGATGAGATGTCTCCGCTTCCTCCTTCGATACAAAAATGACACCAACAGTAAACCATGCGGAAGAAAAATGTATTTTAAGTCCATCTGGGGAGCTCATGTCGTCCATCTTTGTTTGATGCAGTTGCTTCTATTTCTAGTTTTATAATCACGTGACTGGTCAAAGAGAAATCATTTTTATGTTTACCTCGAACGCAACACGCAGTCGATCTGGATGTTGATCCCGCTGCAGAACTGGGACGTACACTGGGACGTACACTGGGACGCGCACTGGGACGTACACTGGGACGTACACTGGGACGTACACTGGGACGTGCACTGGGACGTACACAGGGACGTACACTGGGACGTACACTGGGACGTGCACAGGGACGTACACTGGGACGTACACTGGGACGTACACTGGGACGTACACTGGGACGTACACTGGGACGTACACAGGGACGTGCACTGGGACGTACACAGGGACGTGCACTGGGACGTACACAGGGACGTGCACTGGGACGTACACTGGGACGCGCACTGGGACGCACACTGGGACGTACACTGGCCCTGTTTACAGTTACAGGAAGAAGAAAAAAATGATGAAACATTTTATTCGAGTAAACACCGAAAATGGCAATCGGCCTGCGTTTCTGCAGAGCGAAGCTGGATTCCGAGCCACGTCCCATTTGTTTACACAGGTTGTTTACACTGGACTAATGGACCATTGGTCACTAAAGTTCTCTGTGCAGCTGCATGTGCCCGGGTGCTGTGTATATACAGTATATGAGTGAGGTACTGTACAATATACTACATGATGGTCACTGGGAGGTTCAACTGGTTGAACTAAATCAACTCTAGTTTAGCCGAGACACCTAAAATAAGAAAAACTAATTTTGGCAAATGAAATAAACTCAAAGTCAAATCACAAAGAAATTATAATTTCATAGAATTTTCCATCACGTAATTGTGGAGCCTGATTAATTGTACACCAGTGTTAGCATTTAGCCACATGTAGCATCTACTGTCAGAGCACTGAGACAACCCACTGTGACGTCACACCTTGAGTTACCGACTCTAATTTACAAATTAAACATCTTTCTTTATTGCAGGATAATTAAACCTTAGACCACAAACCTGAAAAAATATTTTTAATTTCCTTTTTGACTTCTATAGAAACTTATGTAAAGGACTCAAGAATCGAGGAGGTAAATTCCGATATGTAGTTTAGAGGATAAGTAAGACTAGATGAATGTCTCTCCTTTAATTAACTGTAACCATGGCACCCCCCCCCCCCCCCCCCCCCCCCTTACATTAGTAATTAAGTTCCCTCACCGTACTCTAACCACACTTTATTTTCATCCCCCACTATGGATTTCCATCTATTTTTACACACATTATGTATTTGTACATGAAAAAAAGTGACACACGTGTGCAGAGATGGAAAAGTGTGACGTATCAAAATAAAAAGCAGATTTGATCGAGACTAATGGAAATAGATTTCCCATCAGGAACGAGGCAGCAGCCGGCTCCGTGTCACCACAGCGGCAGATGAAACCACAACAGGGGGCACGTGAATCAGAGGAATCTCACGTGTCGGCGCCTGACGTTATCTTTTCACGTCCTTTTGAATAAAAAATGCAGAAAAAACAGATTCATCCATGATGCACTGACTTTACTTTGTGGGTCCCAGACACACTCTGGATGTTTGGTGAATGTTAATTATCCACCCTGATGTATTATATCATTATAACATGCACACACACCCCCACCCCCCCACTCTTTCACCCACGATACTGTCTCATACATGATTCCAGCTCCTCTGGGTTGTGTCTGGCAGACGGAGAGAGGCCGGATGTCACCGTCCCAGCGCTCTGCCCGAACATTTGTTGGGGGGAAACGAGCATTTACCGCCGGGAGAGGAGTGGGATCTGTCCGGGGCCACCGGGGGGGGGGGGGCGGGGACGGGCAAAGGAGAATGATGATGACTTCATCAGGGCCGAGCACATTGCTCGCGGTGAGAGGATGGATGGAAGTTAAATGAAAAATGAAAATTGATCGTGGTGGGGGGGGGAGCAAGACAGAGGAAAAAGATAACAAATGAGGCCATAGGTGCAAGGAGCTCATTACGAGGGAAAAGCTGCTTTCACAGGCGTCTGCGTGAGTTATGAGCAAGTGCAGCAAAAACAGCCCCGTTATTTAATACGGGGGAGAAAAGTTGTGGTTTCACGAAACCGCTTTTTCTCTTTTTGTTATTGGAACAATTGATCAACATGTTAATAAGTCGCAGATTCTCTTTTTTTTTTTATGACAAAACCCTTATTAATGTTTATTTGGTCAATTTATCGTACAAAAGTGAAAAAAAGGTTTTTGGTTTCTGCTTCTCACCGACGGGGATTTATACATTTCTACAAATAATGTTTATTGTCTTTATCTCTCTCTCTCTCTCTCTCTCTCTCTCTCTCTCTCTCTCTCTCTCTCTCTCTCTCTCTCTCTCTCTCTCTCTCTCATCCTTTCTTCTAAAAAGAAATGTGATTATTTTGGTTGATTTCTTTGATGTTCTTTGTTTGGCACCAGTTGCTTCGGCTTCCTGCTGTGAGACGAGGTCCCAGTGTTGGCTGCAGCTGAGAGTTACCACATTTATGGGATAAAATATTCCTGTTCCATACAGATGGCAATGAATCTCTAATTTCAGATAGGAAATTAAAAAGACAAAGATAAATGAGGAGACAAAAACACTCCAAGGTCTGTGGAAAGTGATGTTTGATTCTGCACATATTACATATTTGCAGTAAATACATATATATAAATTAAGGTTAAAGAAATCGTAATAAAAGCAAAGCTCAATTAATATCCTCACATGAGTGTGAACCTCAAGTAAAACGTCTAAAAATGACGAGAAATATTTAGTTTACTTGTGTAAATCACATCAAAACATTTATTTAAAAGAAGTGTTTACATGAAAGAAACTTTCTTCCCTACTTCACTTCTTACTTTAACCAAAATGTTTCCAACTATTTCACAAACCACACATCACCTCACCCGTCACCAGGTAAAGACTACTCCCACGACTCCACGCTGCCGCACAACATCTTCACACTGCGTATGCATAACACTCAAACTTTGATAAATCATGACTCATTCAAAGAAAGTGACATTCCACTTTAAGATGTCAGGGTTTATTAAGTGCTGCGGCACTTCAACCTTTACTGCATCTCATTGTAGTGTGTGTGTGTTTGTTTATTGTATTCTATCAAGACCTGGAAACTGCAGCACAGAGACACCGGTGAATAAACAGCCTGCAAACATATCTCTCCTCTGTCATCCTGTCAGATTCTTATGTGCTTCCAGCTCCTGTTGTAAAGCAGACGTAGTGTACAGACCCTCCTTCATGTTATTCGTTCAATCGCTCCAGGGCTGTCACAGCAGCAGCGTGGTAGGAATGAGGTTTTTCTTGGCAGCCTCTCTCCCTCTCCCTCTCGGCACGTCGGCCTCAGCCTGCCATCACCTGCTTCAGCATGTTGGTCCTCTTTACCTGTGAAGTATGTCTGTGTATGTCTGTCCGTTTCAAATGAAAAAAGAAAATCCCTTCTTAATGAGACGGCTTTTTTGAATTACAGACGGGAATGTGTCGAGGAAGAGAAATGGGTAAACTACGACAAACCAGTCGTACATATCCCCACAATAAATACAAATACTTTAACCCGTTACTCTCCCATCTTCTTACAACACTCACCTCTCTGGTTCATAAATGTTTCTCCTCATCGTGTAACTCTGTCCTGTGCCTACCTTCAGTTCCTTCCCTGTCCATCGTACGCGAAAGATGGCGGCGCGTATATCCAGATATTTTTGGCATCTTATTTATACAGCGGGAGAAAATGGTGATCTGCTGTCCATCTTTATTTGTGGTTTATGGCTCATACTGAAAATGTTAACATACGTTTTATAGAGTGAATATTCATGGTCTTAGTTTAGTGTGTTTGAATGCCTGCACTTGCTTTTTAGCACTAAACTTTAAGTTTGACTGAAGATGATGGAAATGTGTCGTTGAGCTGATATTTGGTAATAAATCCAAAACTTTGACCTCCATTGCATGAGTGTCTCCTCTGGGGAGCATGAATATCTACCAGCATTCAAAGCTCTCTGCAAGCGGTTGAGCTCCTCCTCAACCACGAGCACTGACTCAGCTCCTCACTCGGTGTTTCCTCTTAGACAAAAAGGGTCTCGGCTGCAGTTTGCAGGAGAGCAAACGAATGAGAGCAGGACGATTCCCTCTGTCTCTCCGTCCTTCGTGTGTGTTTTGTCATCCCCCCCCTCTCGCTCCGCCCCCGGAGCTGGAGAAGAGCCCGAACCCCTTTCGGAAAGCCGCCCTGCCTCACACGCAAAAAAAGACGACTGTTGCCCGGTGTATGGAAAACAGCTAACTGGTGACGGATTAAGGGATTTTAAGAAGTAATCTTCCCAAAGAGGAAGCGCCCCCAGTCCTGGATATGCTGTCATCACTGTTATTAATAAAGACATCAGGGATTAAATCGGTTAATGTTTTGGCAGCATTCTACAAACAAGCAGTGTTTCAGAATCCCCCCGATCTGTTTTTTTTTGTTCTCCAGAAGAAAAACGCCCGCCCCACTTTGTTGCTTCCAGTTTAGTCACAGTGGAGTGTTTTGTAAATTTAAAGACGCACCAAGTCATCCTCCCAGCGATCGAACCGTGACGAGATCTTTTTTTACTCCGTCACCATACGAACTAATAACGTTTGATTGTTTTTATTTTATTTTTTTTCTCCCATTCGAGATGAATCTAAGGACACAGGAAGCGGCGAAGGAACCAGACCATTCCGAGAGCTATTTGTAGCTCATTATATGTTCATTAGTGTTCACTAGACTCATCACGGCGTGCCCCACGGGGAAATGAAAGATTCACAGAACTTTGGCAGATGTTAAATTTTAATCAGACGGGTCTAGACTTCAGCCGTGCAAGCATCCTGAGCTGGAAGAGGGAAGAACCGGGGTCTGCTCGGTTTCAGACCCAGGAGCAGAGACGGACCCATGGGAAAACGGTGTCCTTACACAGTCGGTGCTAATGTGTACAGTTTAGACCGATGGTAGATAATTAACATACTTAAACCAGAGGGCATCAATACCGTGATGTTGGTGGGGTTACTTAGAGAATCCTGAGGTTGTAATTGCATCTGGGTTATTTTAATTAACTGATGTATTTGCTCTCTGAGTCATCGTCAGAGTCCTCCGATTTCTTCCTTGGTTCCTTGCACTGAAATGATGCATTGCTCATTCAATCTTTGTTGAGTTATTGTAAATACAAACATATCCAGCTACAGATGGATAAATATCTGCCTAACAGTTGTGTTTGATAAACACTCGGGGCTGGAAACACTTTTGTTTTGCGCAGCTTTGCCTCTTAACTCGTCGGTTTGAATCTGCTGCTCCACAAAGACAAAGGGATCGGGAGCGTTGGGCAGCCATTTCACATTAGAGGGTTTCATTTGTTTTTAAGCTTATCCAAAGAGTCTGAGCTTTGTTGTACCGATGTAGTATCTATTTTAAACGGGGGTCAACAAGGAACAAGAAAATATGAGCAGTACAGGAATCGGTGTATTCTTTCTGCTTAGAGTATAAATTGTTAGTCGCTTTAAGCGCGTTGGACCTCACTCGCTCTTTCTCTTTGCGTCGCCTCTCCGCTCTGACTCGCAGCGTGCAGATCGAGGATGACAGGTGACTGCGCCCCCCCCCCCCGTCTTGAAGTCAGGACGAGGGCCATTACCCAGCTGTCCTTGGGTGGGAGGCATCCATCCCCTGGGGGGGGGGGGGGGGGGGGGGGGGGGGCCTTGGGAATGCAGGCAAGGTTAACCTGAGTGATATCTGGATCTGAAAGGAGAGTGACCAGCCACAAAAAGGACACGATGGATGAATGAGTGCTATGAAAGTGCCGCGGTGAGTCCTGCACGGAGCGAAGGGGGAATTCTTGCCGTGCGTTTCTTGTGTACCTGTACATTAGAGTGAGTCACTGACGGGTCCATACTTGTTCCACATTTCATGCCCCGGCTATCAACTATCGCAGATAATTGGTATGTGGGGGGGGGGGACGGAAAGCAGGGAGATATCCCCCCCCTGCAGAAAATCCTCTTTTGGTTTGATGCCTCACAGGGAAAGTAGATTTTAGTCACAGCCAAGCAGCGTTTGATCTGGTATGTCCATTCGTTTCGTTGCTTCTCCTGCCAGGGGAGCTTGGATGAGCTCAACTGGCGCTCACGCCACAGCGGGCCAGCGTTCTTCTCCAGCCTGTCATGGAGGGAAACCGGCCCAACAATGACCATCAGACGTGAGCGGGGGTCATTCGCTTCAGCAGCCAGATCAGACCTGAAACTGTATCCTCCGGTGACATGGCATAAGGGTTATTAGACGTCAAGAGCGTGCGCTGTCAAACGCTCGGAGGATGAGCACTTCCCTCTTTCCCCCCTTCCCGTCAGATGCCGAGCACCGGGGTCCTTCGAGGTTGAACTGCAACAGCTGAATGTCACATGTTGGGCGTGGTGGTGTGCGGAGGCTCGTCTGAAGAGGAAAAAACGGGCAGACGGTGCCTGATTCTCTTTTCAGAGAGCCGGTGGCTGATGTAATTGAAGTGGGCAGAGTGAGGACAGCATGGTGCCCCCCCCCCCCAATCCCCTCACACAGAGACAGAGTCCTCTCCCCGGCTCTCCTCCCCTCCACCGGCCTGCCAGGCAATAGAGCTGTCGAGCAGCGAGTCTACTAATGGAACACCCAGCTGGCTGGAGACTTCATCACGCTGCAGTGAATTATTCAGCTTCCAGAGGGCTCTCCCCAAATTATTTAAAAGCCCGCTTTGGCGTTCACGGGAACAAGGCAGGGTCCCAAAGAAGTGCTCAAGAGTTTGTCTTCATGGGTTTCCACGAGTTCTACCCATCTCCTCCAAGCCCCAAAGCCTGAAAGATAAACTACTCTGCGAGTCTGGCCTCAGCGTAAAATGATCTGAGGATTCGAGCCACTTTAATGCAGCTGCTCCGAATTCAGACCGCTGAGTAAACCACCCCTATGTACGTTAATACGATGGTGACTTATACACATGAGATCATGTAGTTGGCGCTGTGAAAAGTGTAGCACTTAACATCTCAACGAGTAAAGTTGCTTTTCAACAGAAAAAGAAGTGCTTGGCAATCGAAGCCCCCCGATTATATACACTGCTTCTCTCCGTGTCATTGGATTTGAGCGATGTACTATCTGGGTTAGGACGAAAAAAAAAAAAAAAATCTGCGTATACATCGGGAAATCCCTCCTCTAATGCACGGTGTCAGGCCCAGTTTCATCCTGCTGCAGGAGACAGCCCGCATTCATCCGTCCTTCTGGGTAGGTGTCCCGGCGAGGATGACTGATTGGAATTCCATCTCCATACACATCACACTCGATCCTCATCCACTCAGCAAAGAGTGGATAAATCACTCAGTCTGGGCCGTCCCTCAGCAGGCCCCAGAAAGCCTTTAATAACAGGCTCAAGCTGCCTGCAGTGCCGGCCCCTGATTGTTTTGAGTGAGAACAGATGTGGTCGCTTGCCTCACAGTGCGGCCCGTTCCGCGGAGGTTCTGCACAGAGCTCCGTCGCAGGGCCCGCGCTGCCATGTTGTCTCACTAACACATCCGGCACCGACAGGAGGCCACCTGAATCCCCCCCCCCCCTGCCCGCCCCCCTGCGGCCTCCGTTATTCCAGCGCCTCCCCGCTGCCGCGCCCCATTTGCAAGAAGAAGAAAGTTTCAAACAAGGTGGAAACAGGCTTCCCCCCCCCCCCCCCCCCCCCCTCTCTCTCTCTCCTCCCCTCATAAAGCCTACTTGAGAGTCTGGGTGAACACATTCATGCCCGGAGGCCCTGATGAAATAAAACACCAACACCGTGCCCTCTATGAGAGAGCACAAAAACACTGGCCATGTTTATTACATCTGACCATCTGGGTTTTACACACGTGCATGTCTGCCGGACACGGATCTACACAGCCGTGCACTCACACACGGGGTCAGGGGTCCTGCAGGCCGCCGATAGCTTATTAGCCGCATTCAACTTAAGTGCCAGCGACATGTGCTTGCTGTAAAAAATTTGCCAGAAAGCTTCTAAATGCTCGGAGCAGTAAAGCAGGTACTTTCCCCTCCTCTCATGTTTAGGAGCGTTTCCCTCGTTCTTCTCGGGGCCATTTGACAAAATGGTCTCTGGAAGGGAGACAAATGCCTCTGCAGCGGGGGGGGGGGCGAACCAACAGCATCTCCCGCAGGGTCTTCAGTGACTGATATTCTCCACTGATTTGTTTAAACAGTCTCAAATGTCCCCCCCACCCACCCACCCCCTCTTCCCCTCCCCAGCAGTTCCATTTCTACCCCAGTCCTATACCTCCACCCCCCAGTTGAACATGTGGTATGTGCCCTGCCGGAGCCCAGAGCGGTGGTCGAGTTCCCCTTCAGGCCAGAGGTTTTAATTAAACCAGGATGGACCCATATACTAACCCGGCCCTTTAGGTTGATAGATGTACAGCGGTCCTGGGTTGCTCCCCTTCCCCACTGCACACCAGTAATCCCAGCAGCCAGACCCGTGTTCTCCCTTTAATTTCCCCTTGTCCAATTTGTTTTCTCACACCACGTCTTTCTCCCGGACTCAGCTGCTGGATTCCGTAGCCGCGGTCGGTCCCGCCCAGCTCAATGTGTTCAGTGGAATCAGGAAGGAAATATTTACCCAGCGCTGGTGTGAAGGGGGTCGTGACCCCGGGGTCAAACCGGAGGTCGGGATGTGGGCGGCGTAGGTATGGAAATGTTTAAACTCGTCACTCATGAGGTGGCATAAAGTAAGATGTCTGAGGCGAGTGGGCAGATTATTAACATTCCTGGTGGTTTCCTGAATCGCAGCACTCGTGGGTCTGTTGGTGTTGATGGTAATTTTATGGTAATGCCCCTCTTCAGTGGAAAGTAGCTCCTCTCACACCACAGTCGTCATGTTCCGGCATAAGTTCAATAAACCTGAAAGGATCCTGGGATAAGAACAAATTTGTTACAGTAGATTCACCAAACTCTTTTAACTGCACAAACACAAACCGCTCATTTAAAAACGAGTTTGAACGAGATATTCCTGAGATTTGCCCTCAAGACTAATGATGTTAACAAAGAGGGAAATTATTAAGTTTGAGTTCCTGCTGTGAGAAATCAGCAAACACATTCATAAGGACTCGTGGACAGTGACCTGTGCAATGACCCTGAGGCAGCTGTCGGACTGTTCTCCTCGAAGGGGCCTTAGTGTCGTGTTGAGCAGAACACTTTTTATTTCCATTTTTTTTGCCCACAATACGAGATGGAGAATGCTGCTCCTGGTTGGTGCGTGAACCTCGTGAAAAGTCACGTCGGTGATTGACCTGGTTTCTCTCAAATCGCTCAAATGTGGCTCAGATCTTCGTATGTTCGGTTTCTTTGCTTGAGGCTCATGGAGCACGACAACCCAGACGATAAGAGACCCACATCATTATTCTGACAGTTCAGACATGCACGGTTTAGAGAATACAATTCCACATGTGAGGATGATCGTCAGGGTAACATTAGGGCTTCATGACCCATGTGCCTTTTGACTCGGAGCTAATTATTATTTCTTTTTCCTGTGTCAGACGTAGATGTCCAATGATCATCCGGGCAGATTTACAGAGGATATGGTCGATTCGTGTTTGGTTCTATAGTTTTTACTTTTACATCGTGAACAGCAAATGAGCCGAACAGACGTAAACGGGACGTGTTGGGTTGTCGAGTTATGATCTTCGGGGTTCTTGGATTCCACAAAGAGAAGAGCGAGGACTTTCATTCATCGAAAACTGTGGACAAACACGAGTTCTTTACGCGTTCGGACTGTAAATCTCATATTTTTTCAAAGAAGTCAAACCTCTGTTGCACAACATGTTGCCGGGCTGGTTGCCTAAGATGAGGTTGTTTTTGTCGATCATTACATGCACTTTGCAATTACAAACAAGCCATGTTTGATTAATACAAATTACTGACATAATTGGTCAGTGGAAATTGGTTATGGGCTTTTTCTTTTTCCTTTCTCTCCTTTGTGTAAATGGGTCAGGCAGGCAGATTTCCTCCCCGAGTGGAGGGAGGAATGGCAACGGCTGAAAATAAAATGTAAAAAAAAGAGGAGCATAGCAACAAGCTGCAAAATAAAAGATAAAGCCAGTGAATTGACCCATTACAGTTCAGGGACTGAAGTGCTAACCCTGAGACGTCTGGATATCAAATAGGTTTGTGTTTGTCCGTGGCCTCGTGTCGCAGCCTGTGTGATGGAATGATGTTATAGATCTCTGCCTGCCTCCAGATGAATGTCCGATAAGGAGGAGGCGCCGCTCGCTGGCAGTTCTTCGGTGTGAGGTGTGACTTTTGGTGTGCGAAATTTGATATATATATATAAATAATTCTCTACAAGGCAAAGTTTAATGTGACGGGATGGCTGCGGTTGTGCAAAAATGTCACTCACCCTGAATATGTTTCGTTGTGGTCTTAATTGCGTCCTGGAATGATTCAGTTATTAATCGTATCCAGTGTCATTATGTGGGTTTGTCTGTTCTCTGGGAACATGTGTATCATTTTGTCTAAACTATGTGCAAGAATGTGTGTATCTGCGGTTTTTGGATGTGATGCTGCATAAACATGTTATGTACCACTAATGTTTTGTGATGTCACGGCGGTACCACACATTCTTTCCCCCTAATATCACTGATATTATCTAACCCTCGCAAACTGAAGTGGTTTAAAAGATTGTGAATGGGAGAAAATGTGAATTATCCAAACATATTTGTGCCTTTAATGAATTCACATTAGTTTGAATGTCGGGGTCAGAGACTAAAAGCAACAAACACAAAACCAGCAAATCAGATTTTGTAATAAATAATGTGGGTTCTGCTTGAAGTCTTTAGAAGAAAGGGAACAAACCATTTGAATTAACATTGGAAATGTGCAAAGATTAATGTGATGCATGAGGGTTTTTCCTAATTTTTTTTAATATAAGTCTCTCCTGCATTCTATTCATGTAATTGTGTGTATTTAAAAAATATCACAAGGCTTAAATTAGATAATCGATATACTTTTCATGAGGTGCTTCGTCTTTAAAAGCTAAAAACACAATGAAACAGAGTTTACACCATGCCTTCATGCTAACTGCTACCTGTGTGCGAAACCCTGATAATATTCATATTCACGCCATCGTGACTGATGCCCCGTGAAGTGCAGCCGTGAAACAAAGTGGTGTTGAAGCCGCGGAAACAAGTAAAAACAACCAGACAACAAACGGCAGCAGCAGCAGCATTGTCCTGCGAGGTACCGGCCGGCATGAGAAAGTCCCGTTTTCAGAGTTCAACCCTGCGATGCTCTCCTCTGCTCACGCTACGAATAAAGAAAGCCAGGATTTCCTAAAGCTCAGAACGGGGCGAGCTCTCAACAGATTGATCGGCAGCAGGGGACTGTCCATTCTCTGAGCTAGACAGAAAAAAAAGGAGTTTGCTCAGAGGGCGGTTGGCAGCAATGTAGACCTCGTCTGTGATCTCCAGGGCAAGTTGCACCTGAAAGGCAAAGACATAAATCTGCGGATCTGTCTCCCTCTATCACGATGGATCCTTTCTGTCTGGACATGGGTGAGTCAACCGCTTGCTTTTATTGTGAAAGCAAAAAAAATAATAATTACAGTTGGCTCTTTCTCCTCTGTAGCCTTGTGTCTGCACAGCTGTGCTTTCTGTAATAACATGTTGTTTTCGTAGTTATTCAAAAACGTATGAAAAACTCCAAATTGCGATCAGGTGCATCACCTTGGCGTTTAAATCCAAATAACTTTGTGTGGATGTAATTGTGTTGAGGCGCAGATCAGGGTAATGGGATGAAACCCTTTCCTCAGGGATGAGTGGTGAGAATCGAGGGGCAGATGAGCGCAGTGAGGTCCTTGAAGGGAAAACCTGTGCTTTTGAAAAGTATAAACCTCAGACAACGCTGGAGTGGCTCAGGGTTTTGTGTCTGACTGTCCTCGAGCGGCTCGGCCGAAATCTAACATGAAACCACACAGAACCGAGTGGAGAGACCCCGAAGATGACAGTTGTGATCTGAGGGAAAAGGATGAAACGAATCCAGGTATGAAAAATAGCAATTTGAAATCAGATCTACTCCACAATGTGTGCAAAACCTTAAAAGATCTACAAATAACTTTGGTATCATCTCTAATAAAACGTGTATTATCATTTTTTGCTTCAGGTAAAGATCCTTCTCTGCTATTGAAATAGCTAAATACCCGATTACACTGTAATACACAGTTTATATCATTCCAAGTGAATAATGCAGTGTTGTTAAGAACGCTCCTCCACTACATCCCCTCGATGTACATGTTTGTTTTAGATGGCCGAGTTGTGATATCACACAAAAGCTCTGTAAGCAAACTCGTGGATTTCAGACAGCTTCAGATCGGATTTAATTTGGTACACAAGTTGCAGACGGAGATATGAAAGGATGGAGAAGCTCTGGTGTGTTTGTCAAAGAGCACTGAAGATTATTGATTTTGCAAGTGTGTGTTCGCATATATTTCCGTGTGTGTGTGTCGAGGGGGGAGCTGGCACATACCCTTGGAATTCAAGCAGTCGCTGTTGCAACAGCTCTGGTGATTTAGAGAGAAGGCTCGACTACACCCACCAACTTTCATGACTGTCCTGTAGATTGCTTCATACATATAAAGCCCCGGGAGACATCTTGTACTGTAGGTCAAAGGCATTTTCACTTCTTTGCAGTACCTCTCACCGGGGACTGTCAGCGATGCCTCCGTGCAGCTCCGGTAAAATCATATTTTATTGCTCTTAATTCCTGTCTCACTGTGACGTCTCCTTTCGAGGCAGAACTAATCATCAGAACGAGCAAACACTCACACCTTCAGCCTTAATCGTATCTAATCAGCAGGTCTTCACCCTTTGATCAGTCAAAGTTCTCCTGAAGTCACAGGAGTTCGCCCCAACTTCCATCTCAATGTGGATCAATACGGTGGTAGAGGGCTCGGCTCAGCTCCTCGCGTCCCAGCAGAGACAAGATAACAACGCTTTTCAAAAAAACGGGGGGGTTAGATATACGGACCTGCTCAGCTGCTCCTCAGTTCATAAATCATTCAGAGCAACTTGGCCTTGTTTGGTAGTTTTTTGAGGAAATCAGGGAAATGTGTTGCTCAAAATATCAAAAAAAAGTGACACCCTGTCCCTCTGGTTTCCAAAGTTGAACTTTATTTCAAAACCGTTTTTTAAAAGCACCGCAAGAGTTTGCAACATTTGCAAAATATGTCCGATTGCAACGTCAGCTGATGAAACTAAACGTTCCATCAGTACGGTGGCATCACTCAAATGCAAGTAATGGGAATTGTGCTTTACTGGTACCGAACATTTGATATAAAACCCATGTTCTGTTTCAAACGCGAAACGAGAAATGAACAACACAAATGTTTGCCTTCCCCCCCGTCCCTTCCCCTTCCCCTTGCACCTCTTCCTTTTATTAAGACCGCGAGAGGAAGGAGTGTGCTGCACTAACGCACTCTGTCAGGAGGCTGTAAGGTATCGATCGCAGGAGTGTATGATGGTGATGGGCTTTGACAGCCCGCTGCGTGGACTCGAGCTGAGTCAGACAGGAGCCGGCCCCGGTCTTCCGTCTGCAAGGGCCCGGGATCACGCCGGTGAAAGGCTGCATCCCCCTCCGCTCGCATGAGCGCCCTCAGACACGGGGGCTGCGAGGAGACGAGGGCAGCGGAGAAATGTGCCTCCGATCTTTAACATTTAGAGACGAGCGTCGGCCAAATCGTCGACCTCGCAGGGCGACTTACAGCGGAGATGATTTTTCCGTGAAGCAGTTTTACGCTGCTCGACATCTGACACGTGTTCAGCTTTGGAACATTGAGAGTAAGTGTTGTTTTCGTCCACTGCCTCTATACGACTTGTTCTCGTGATTTCCTGTGTGTTCTTACTGGTCTGTTTGACACCAGGAGGAGAGTGAACATGTTGGTTTCCTTGACAAATGGTGAAAACCACTCATCGCAGTTACCCAGAGCCCAAGGTGACCTCCTCCGATGACCTGCTCTGTCACATTAACACTCCTCATGAGAAAGAAGGTATAAGAACCGCCCCAGCTTCAGGTTGTATAGATGAGTATTTTAAATTGTGTGTTGTTTGGTGAGTTTTTCCTTATTCCCATTGATACCGAACAAACAAGCAGCTCAGTGCACCCAGACTACATAGAATGTTTATGGATTTTCAGAAACATCAGCAGGGAGCCTCTGATTCCTGGGAAGACATGAGCAACCTGCTGCTGAGTGAATATCAACAGCTCCTGACTGTGATCAATGCATCTCGGTGGAAGACTCTTTCGGGGAAAATGTCCAGAAACGAGGCTGAAACCTCCTGGACACAAAACGCGATTGGAGTCTGCTGAGATGGAGATAGAGCATCGCAGGCAGCCACCAGGGGGCGAT
Source organism: Reinhardtius hippoglossoides (assembly GCA_006182925.3). Classification (NCBI taxonomy): domain Eukaryota; kingdom Metazoa; phylum Chordata; class Actinopteri; order Pleuronectiformes; family Pleuronectidae; genus Reinhardtius; species Reinhardtius hippoglossoides. The sequence goes on from CM031687.1 coordinate 3,362,299, forward strand.
CCAAACATGTTGGCTTCCCTTTTGGGGGCGGGGGGGGGCTATTGTCTCTATAGGTCTGAACCTTGACCAATGTCAGTGGAAAATGTGACCAGCCGATTGAGCAAGAGACTGACACGTTTAGACCTTGGCAACATTGAATTATCTCCCTGTAGAGGATTCAAGAGAAATGTTTGAGAGGATTCGTTGATCAGTGCGATGATGCACCATCATTGGGGAAAAGCACCACATGATGAAGTACCAGGAAACACAATGAGCTCTTGTCTGCTTTGTACCAGAGATGCATTCACTGATGTTTTCATGACCTTAATGACATTGTGGACAAGCTCTTATTCGCTGTGCTCCTTATTAAGTGGCCTATTTGAGTTTGTTCCTATTATTTACATTCAACAGTCCTCTTCCCTGGCTCCGGGCTCACAATGGACCACGCTGCTTTTGTGCAGACGTAGAAAATTGCTCCTGCTTCTTTGCTCTCTGTAATAAATAAGAGAGAAACAAGATGAACCGGGATAACAAAAGGTTGATTATAGGATATTCAAAGAACAGATATTCAAGGAGCAGAGAATCTAAGGTTAAAGTCTTCAGGACGCCGTGACGCCACCTACATGGCAAATAGTTGTGGCTGCTTGAATTCTTGTTTACAATATTGCGAAGGCGATTTTTTAGGAAGCAGAACAAAATGGGGATATATAAAGAAACCAAAGATGCAGTCCGGTCCGAGTAATGCTCTGCTGCTTCCTGAATGTATCTCCCTGGACAGCAGAGCACAGTTTGTCTTAGAGCGCGAGAACTAAAAGTCCAGAAGTATGATTCACGCTCGGTGCAGGGAACAGTGTGGACTTCAGTTAGTGAGACGGAGTGTGAAGGTGTGTGGTGTTGGGATGGTGAATGGGGACTAAGGCCCTTTCCTTAACTGGAGTTTACCTTAAACAACCTTAGCAATACCCTAATAGCCATGCCTGGGAAATAATGAAGTCATTTTAATGTATAATTAGATGATTATTCACGTCGTCTTTCTGACCATGGTTGGACCGAACCCTGTCTGTGTCTTATTCCTCAAACAGGAGGCCGATGTTGTGGACACACGGTTTCTGGACACACGAGGTGTGTCGGCCGTTCTGCTTTTGATTAGTGTTTCTACTGAGTGATTTATGTCAAATTAATGAAAAGCAAACCTCCTGGCATTGGCAGCTGAGCGCGGGGCCCGCCGTGAGTAATCTCAGAGCGAGCACTACCCAAGGCTCCACTAATGAGCTGGACTGAATGAAAGCTTTCATCAAATCCACTTTAAACACTGTAAGCAGTGTTTTCGTCCTGTAGGAGTCACTCAGCATGACTGGCTCTGTAATCACCACCAAATGTGTTTTTGTGTGATTGTTGCCTCAGAGGCTCGTTCCTCCTCACGTTCTCTCGCACCAACTCCATCTCAGAACATTCGTGCATATTTGATTTTTAAGGTAAACGATAGAAAAGAAGCCTGTTTTCTAATATGGAGAAATCAAACCTTGGAAAATACCCATCCATCCATCTATAGCGCTCATCCTTCGAGTATCACAAGGAAGCTGGAGCCCAGGCAGGGTACACTTCATACATCTACTACTTTAGTTTATACACTACTCTGGATTTGAGATCACCTCAGGTTTTACCCCTGTTTAGTTTGAAACTCTCCGGGGAAGCAGGGATCGATGATGTAGTTACTTGAATCTGTGCTCCAGGGGTTTGTTCTCATCAGTCAGGACTCTTCTTCCAGTGGTGGAGACAAAATCTTCTAAACCCCTAGTTCCCCCTTGTCATCCCTCCAAGAAAAAACATCCCTGCCCCTTTACTAATCACCACTGTTGTTCCTTGGCTCCTTGTGTTGACAATCTACTTCCTGTTTACACCGACACACACATGCCCAGTGTACTGTATGTAAATGCTCCGTGATATCTCTTTAGATTGTAGGAGGAAGCCGAAAGTATCCGTCTTGTGCTGGGCCTTTTGTGATGAGAGCTGTGGCAGCAGATGTATCCTTGGACCAGTCGACAGTCGTGAACGCCTCCGGCTGAGTGTGCGTCTTCATGGTCAGCGCTGAGTTCTCGGTAACTCCCTGTGAATTAGGTGGATTAGTTTAGTCAGTGAAAACTTTTCAAGGGGAAGAAAACTTGAAGAAGCTTCAGCCACAGTTATTGCAGACGGTAACTCGTCGCGAGGGTCATGTTTTATTTGCTATTTTGTGGAGCAGGTTTCCGAACATAATAATGTGGATTTATGTCTTGGAATAAACAAAATGCCACCGGATGGAGATGCTCACTCAAGCGGCGTTCACCCTTTGACGAGGAGTTATTGATCTGTGAGAGTTCGTCGGAGCTGAGACAAATGTCAACCCCGTCCGGCTGCAGCTGGAAACCACCACCTCGAGGCCGAAGCACACCGATCGCGCTCTAAGTGATTACAAGCGACCACGAGAAGAATCAGTCCTAACCGACGCCAATCAATCGCAAACAATGGGCGTAAAGAGTGGATCAGCTCAGTGAGGGGGGGGGGGACGTTTGACCAAGAATCGAAAATTTGACCAAGAATCATACATGTTTTTTATTGTGTAAATATGAGTTTGTCTCACCGTCTCTCTGGCGATGTGCCGTGAGGTTGCAGAGCTTTAAACCCTGATGAGAGCGAGAGGAAGAAGAGCAGCGTGGGGGTTGTTAGACGGAGGAAGCTGAGCCCACGGAGATTCACCGTATTCCCACAGAACCGCGGAGCAATTATTCACTACTCATTAACGACTACAGGTCCCACACGGCACGCCCCAGCTGCCGCGGTGCCACCGCTATTTGATTTAATTTCCTGACACTGCGCAAGAAAACGTCAGAAGATATAATTCACAGAGCGCAGGAAGGTGGAGAGTCCTTTACGGGGAAGGATTTGTGGAGGATTTGATTTTTTGAATTTCTGTTACTATTTATTTTCCACCTAATTAGGCAGAAAGATTGATGTGACACCGCCAGAGATCACAGGGAAGAGGTTGATTGATTGATTGATTGATTGATTTTTTTAAAACAGGCACTTTAAGTGGAACATATACAGATAAATTCCCAGTTGGACTGAATTGCAGCTGCTGGTTTGTAGCGTTCTTGCCGAATTTTGTCCCAATTTCATCATTTAGACACAAACAAACAGGAAAATATTATATAAGTTAGAAAGAAAATACAGGATGTTTGTACAAAATGTGGATTTTTGTCCGTATAGTGTTAAAATTAGACAAATGTTGACAAGCACAAATATATATATACTCTCAGGGTTCTGCAAATTGGCCAATTACAGTGCTCATGTTTCCTGTTGGGTGAATTTGATCAAGATGGGCTTGAAAGAAGTAGCAAACATCCTGAATGTCTTATGATGTTGTCGTTACGCACAATTCATGTAGGAGTCAGTGTGGCCTGAAATGTTTTTTTCACCTGAGACACAATATCTGATATTACAATATCTATCCACCTCACAGAAGACACAAATTTGACCCGACAACAAGCTGCAACAACGTTAAACTCAATTTATTTGTCTGTTGTCTTTTTCCAATAACTTCCTTTTCAAATCGCTCCAAGGATTTTCATTCCTGTTCCATCTTCTGTTTGAGTCTAGACCCGTGTGGAATCACTTCTGTTAAATAAAGCAGTCCAAGGTCTTTTACTGAACGGGTCACCTTGAAAGTTTTCTGGTTGAATTACTTTCTCCTCTCTGCTCAGCCTCTTGGGTCCTCGCGAACCCTTTTCCCTTTGTGATCCTGTGCAAACGGAGCAGGCAGTGGGACACATGAGCAGGTCTCCCCCCGGTGCTCTCATGTGATCCGCCTGCGTTGGATCCGTTTACCAGGCAGGCAGCTGCCGTGGGAGGTTTTGAGCCCTCTTAAAAAACTCCACGTCGGGCTACGGTTACACAGGGCTGCGAAGTTTGAGAGCGGCGGTGGAGAGAAGGGATAACTTAAGGCCAAGGGGGGGGGGGGGATGCAGCGGACCTCCTGCTGTGGGTTCAAAGAGAGGTCCCCGACAGCTGTGGCTCTCAGGGGAGGGAGGGCTCAGAGGGTGCCTGTGGACGGGGAGGGGGGGGGGGGGGGGTTCTGGGGTCATCTGCAACTCAGTCTGACTTCAAAAAACCCAAGTTGCTGTTTCTTAATTCCACGTTTTCCTTAGATTTCATGAAAAAAGGAGTAAAGCTCTGTGCTACGTGCTTTCCCGAGGATCCAGTGCATTGGCTTCACGAATAAAAAACCTTGGTTAGATCCAACAGGGAAAACGTAATGTACATAATACATCTATAACATAATCGTTCAAGGCCATTGCAACAAACCGAGGTCACAAAGAATGCAGTCCGCTTAGAAGGAAGCTGGTTGTGCGTCTGCGTCCTTAGATTTTTTTGCCGAGAAAAACCTTGGGGAGGAAGTTGCAAATACCTCATATTGAATCATAAACTTAGGAAAATGTCAGAATCTAAAGTCTGAACCGCTCTGAAGTTGACGTGTACGCAGGGATTTGCTTTGGCATTCATCAAAACGATGATACTACTAAAGTTGGGGTTGGAGCGGATACACAGGCATTCCCTTTAAATGAGTGCAGGCTCTGAGATGCAACCTGGCAGGACTCAAGGTTAGTTTAGTGAAAACAGGGGCGGACTGTGGGATGTGGCGCTGCCGGTCCACGGACTCAAACGTTAATCAGAATCAGCGGAGTTATGAAAGCCACGTCTCAGAGGAAACTTTTGCAAAAGTCGCAGGATTATTTTAGTGCATTTTCTTGGTGTGGAACACTTGTGGAACACCCAGGTTACCTGACGATGTTCTGACCCGACCTGAAATCAGTTGAGCTCCTCCAGTAAAGTTTTGGAATCTGTGGGCCAAAGACTTTATGATTTAAAAGTTGATATTTCCCTGTAAGTTTCTTTCCAGCTGCATAGAACGAGCTGCAGTTCAGTCGGTGGCCATGGAAACTCACCTGTCCTCGGTTGCTGCCGAGAACTTAATAAGCACTGAGACATTTCTGAATGGTGCCAAATTACTTTATCATTCAGTCATAAATTTCCACGAGTCAAATGCAGTTTCATAAAATATAGTAATTTATTGCAACGTTAGAACAATATAGCTTTTGGAATTATGGCATGACTGAAATTTAAACTTTTTTATTTTTTGAGTTTTAAATCTCCTGTTATGGTTTATTGGCCGGTAATAATTGTTTTTATTACGTCCCTTAACTTGGCAAAGAAAAAAGTTACAATGAAAGTGCACGTGATATCTTTTAATGGAGTGCGTGAACGGCAGGATCAGTCAAACGAGCAAAATGAAACGGGCGCCTGACAAAATGTGTGAACCTGACATTTGACTCATTTCACCAAGCATGACTCTGGTTACACAAGGGTATGGAATTCACATTTTAAAATAACAATAAAAAGAACCCAACTTGTGTTATGATTTGGTTGAATTAACTGGATTAGTTCCTTTTTTAAGTAATTTAGACAAAAACATCTGGTTTATTTGAACGAATTCACAAATTCAACTGAACCCTCAGGATGTTTTCCACGAGGCATTTCAAATATCCCCAATGTTTATCATAAAGAAAAACAAACACTCGTAAGTCCGAGGAGTTTATTGTGCGATTATTGAATTTCCTGAGCTTTGATCAGTGAATGATCCCCGGCAGCAGATCCTCAGATAAAGTCCAACTGTACTACACGTGTATCTGACTTTTCAATCACCCGGGCCTATTCTTGTCGTCCCTAGTTAGAATGTTCCAGTAACGTGAGACTGTATAAATATTTGTCCGACATAAGTGCGGGTCCATTCAGCCGATCCCGCGGCTCCGGCTCCGGCACAATGGCCCCTTCTCCCGACCACGTAACTCTACACCCACCTCCCTGGTCATTATTGATGGCCGAGTAAGTGTTACAGTTACAAACCAATTACTCTCCCATTAATGTTAGATGAGCTGCTCTACAAGTACAGCTTGATGCTTATCGGCTTCCCCCCCCACCACCACCCCCCGGCTACGTGCCTTTTTTACTTTCACTAATTTGCACACCTTCTCCCCCCCCCCCGCTCGTGGTTTCGCTCCTCGACAAGCGGGAGGTGTGAGTGACAGCTGGCAGTCTCAGCCCTACATCGGGGTGGGTGGGTGTGGGTGTGGGGGGGAATTTCCTCTCAGTTCAAGAGGTAAAGAAGTCAAGAGGTGAGCGACGTGTCCCCGCGGTGACTCTGGGAAATCTGGTGACCCGGTAAAGCGATATCACACCAGCGAAAGAGGAGGAACGTGGAGGAGAAATAAAAAAAAAGGAAAGGAACATTAGAGAGGTGTAGGGATCGAATGAGCCGCGCTGCCACCTCCGAATGTGGTTTCACCGGCACTCGGAAACGTTGTCTGTAGGTCAATGAAAGGTAGAACATCTAAATGACACACGCACACACACACACTTTGGTCTTCCCCCAGATGTGTGTTTGAGATGTGCCAGACAGGTGGCTTGTTTGTTGTGGGTGGGTGGGGGGGGGGAGGGGAAGGAGAGACAGTTCACAGATCAGGTCGCCACCTTTCACGTCTCCGTCAGCAGCGTCCGCCGCGAGACGTCTATTAACACGTCTTCTCGGTAACAGTGATCCTACTTAGGGAGTAAACTGAAACTCAGCGCACAGGGTTTTGATTGTTTTAATTAAGAAGCGTTTTTACTCCGTGAAGAGCGTTCGGCAGCCCACACACACACACACACACACACACACACACACACACACACACACACACACACACACACAGACACAGACACACACACACACACACACGAGCCTCCGATTGTAAGAGCTCAGGCGTCCTTGAAAACACCTCTACGCACTTTCTTTTCTCAAATACATTCCACTTGCATTACCACTCGCAGGAGATGGGACTCGGTTGCTATAGAGAAGTGAAACCTTGAATGTGTGAGTGAAGAAACAGAACAAACTCCAGCTCCTGTGTGGCAGGTGTTCAAGTCCCAACAAACCAGCAACGCCTTCAGCTTAAGTCATATGTTCTAGTCACGTAATGTACTGTTTAAAAAGGCCCTCTCTAAGTTTGATAAAATGATAGAAACCAGCTTTGTACGTTGACTTTCTAGTTTTGGTCCGTGTCCCATCCACTAACACGGAGGAGGCAGGGTTTGCGAGCTATACCGCAGCCAGCCACCAGGAGGCGATGCAAGAGAGAGCTGTCGTGCCGTCCATCTTGAAATACGGGGCTGAGCTCTGTGAGTCCACAAGGCTTGTGGGCGATGTGGTTCTTCAAATGCTACTAAAAATAAAAATGATGTTGATACTAGGTTGTGTAGTTGTTTTTGGTTTTGACAAACTAATCATTGAGCTTCTCCTAAGTTAAGTAGAAAATCATTTTTTTCAGGTTTTTAACTGCATTTCTTTCATATAAATACTATTTATCATAAGCAGGAGAACTTTTAAATATACGGGTCTAGTCCAAAGTCGGCGGGCTCCGTCCTCCGGGACCATAAATGTCTGCAGCTAATTTCATGGCGGTCTATCCAATAATTGTTGATATACTTCAATCCATCGTGGGGAACTAATGGACTGACCAACACATCCATCCTGAGAATAAATCCTCTTCCAGGAAACTGATAATATTATAAAACAAAATGCCCCCCCACCCCTCTCTCTCTCTCTCTAACAAAAACACGCACACCTCCTGTGTGTGTCTGTAGGTGGTTGTGCGGAGGCCATACATCAGCAGCTTTGCAGAGGAACACGTCCTTAAGAATATGACAAAAAAGGAAGCAGGCATTTCCTCCTCAGGAGAGAGATTCCTTCTCCGTCGCACGTCCTGTCTGATTAGCGAGCCCGGTGCCTCTTCCCCTGAACTGCACCGCGAGGCGATTCTCTCCGCCGAGCGTTCCCAGACAAAAGGTTTCATGTTCTACAGCATGTTGTGAAAACGCTCTCCGCTGCATTCAGTCAGGAAAAAAAAAAAAGTCTCTATAATTCATAACTCCGCTTTAGCTTTGCACTCTATCGGGGGGGGGAACCGGGCGAGCTCTGTGTATCGATTGGCTCCTGCATAATGGCTTAGATAAATGTTGAAGTTGACAATAGCTGATCATGTAAATATAAATAAATGTATTCCCCCGAGCAGCAAACCTGGAGCAGACCTCTGCAGCTCTGTGATCAGGAGGTCCTGTCTCCTCTGGAGTCGGCGTGGGGGGGAGATGCATTATCCGACTGTCCGGCGAACGTGGGGGGGGGGGAGAGTGTGGCTCGCTGAAGTTTATGGAGATTTATGGCTCCTTCCCGAGGCCTTAATTGCCTCCTCCTCTGTGGGGAGTCCTGGGAGGCCCGCGGTGAGCGGCGGCCAGCACCGGGGCTCCTGCAGGTGGGCCCAGCAAAAAGCCCTGTTTACTGAGACTCTTGTTATGGAGACAAATGGTGTCGCAGAGCGCGCCGAGAACCAGACGACAAACAAAGTGTGTGGGGGGGGGGGGGACGCGGACAGCTGGTGACTGAGCGGGCTCCGCACTTCAACTTGGCCTTCAGAGACACAGAGCTGTACTGGTCCCAGTTAGATATCTATCATTGCAGAGGGCTGTGATACACGTTGACCTCAGGACATGGAATTTGTCTTTATCTTTTTCTTTATCTATGAAGTGTAAATCTTTTCTTTCATAATTCAACCAGGTTATGAAGCCTTGATCTGGGAGATGATCTTTAATCAAGTTAAAATGCATTATCTTTGGGGTGTTTTGGTCAAAAACAACCAAACAGACCATTTTATTAAAGTTTTAAATTTAATATACATCCATAAAGACTAATAACCTCCATTGAAATAACATTTTAAGTTTAAAGTTGATGAATAACATCCTTGCAGTGTTTTGCTCTGTTATTATTTGAACGTAATATGATTCGATAAATTATTTAAATGTTGAATTAAAGATCCAAACACAAGTTCCCACAGTCTGAAGTTCAACCAACCGTCCCAGACCTGAAACTATTAATTTCAAATCATATAAAAAACAATAGATCCAACTCGTCCACTTTAGATTCCATCAAGCTGCAGCGTGTTGCTTCCAACTCCTTCCAACTCCTCAGAACCGACATCTGTGAAACATGTGACCACCAGACAAGTCGGGTGTTCAGTTGATTTTTATAGATTTCATATCGGAATTTATAATCGTTCTGCACGTGAGTATTTTGGGATAAGTTGATGTTAATCGGCCGCACAGAGAGAGGCTGAAGAAGAGTAGACTGAGGCAACATGAAGAAACACTGAAACCCGACGTGTTTACCGAGCGGTTCATCAGACGCTGTGTGATATCTGATGGTTTCCTTCTCACATCAGTTCATGTGATTTGCTGCAGTCGTCCTGACAAAGTAAATCAGTATTTCACAAGCGGGAAAAAGCTGAGAAAATACATATAAATTGCTGTAACGCGATCGTTTCTTCTTCTTCTTCTTCTCCTGCGAACAATAACAGTGTGACCGCTTAGATTTATGCTCACACATCTTAACCAGGGTGATGGCTGGCGTTGTCGTTCTTTAAAGGAGAAAACCACTTCCTTCACAGGTGGCGGGTGGCGGGTGGGGGTGGCTGTGAGGGCGGCGGTGGAGGAGAAGCCTCATGTTTATTGCAGGGGGGGGGGGCCTTGAGTGACTTGTCTCTCCGCGACGAGCTGCTCAGGGAAAGACGGCAGAGAGTGGCAGTAAGTGCGTAATGACTGCAAACAGTATACGGCGACTCAAAGCACGACTGCTGCATGATTATAGGAGCACCCCCCCCCCCCCCCCTCCACACACACACATGCACACACTACCCCTCCCACGTTGAACTGAGATTACCTACAGATCGTAGGAGGACATGTGTTGTCATGACGAAGGGTTAAGAGGGAGAAGCTGCGGTCGAGAGTGGTTGTGTAATATGTGAGTGGAACGTAGAGAGAGAGATAAACCAGGGAAGATAAAAAAAAAGAAATAAATTAATTATTGTGTAAATGCCAAAACTTGAAGGGTCAACCATCACCTCCAAATAAATCAATTTAAGACCATTTTCCACAACGTGAACAGGCGAAAACGCAGCAGCCCACCATCCCCTTGCATTAATAGTACTTACCTTTATTTAAGCTGTAATGGCCATTAACGTGATTACTCCCAATCAGCGTTGTTCTGCCGCCCCCCCCCCCCCCCCCGCCCATTAAAGCTCCGGCCCCGCAGGAACACCGAGCTATGTCACGTTGCAGAATTCAGGCAGAATGACGACCATGAAACCCGGGAACCAGGCAACGGGGCCACAATTAAAATATGAAATAGGTTCCCGCGAGCCATCTGGATGCTTTTTATTTCTGAGTACGACCGAGCTGCAGAGAGGACTGACGCCACTCCATTATTCTGAGTCCATCTCAGATCATCTCAGGCCCCTGTTCTGCCAGTGAGTCACCAGCTGCAGGAACAAAACGCTGTTTGCTGTTTCCTGGTAAAATGGACAGTGAAGAGAAAAAGTACATTTGAGCTATTTAAATAAAAAAGAAAAACTCCATTGTTATGCTCGTCTCGTGCGTGCGGACGTGCAGAAGTAGCATCTATCCAAAGTAAACAAATACCTTGACCCCCTCAGAGGTTTAGATTGTATTATATATTATTGATTTTGCTTCAGCTGGAGCTTTTTTCTCCGAGTGTTTTAAATTGACTTTACGAAAAAATTGAAGATCGCACCCACGCTGCTCTTCACTGAGCTCCTCCTTCAAGTGACAATAGTTTTCAAAACCTCTACTTGCATTTTATTATTCTGCCTGGAGCTGGATCAAATGAGAGAGATGAGAAACCAGTTCCTCCACCATCTGTGGCTCTCCCCATTGTCTTTTACTCCGGATCCACTGGTGGTTAGATCTTTCTGTAACTCTCACTTTTCCACTGTATCTCTCAGGAAACACACACGATGAGAATCACGAGCTGTGTTTTGTTTTTTTCTCTGTGCACGTCGCGAAGCTGACGAGGCTTTGAAATGCGTCTCCGCACAGAAATAGTTCCGATTACATAACGTACAGTATATAGAGCTCGGTGCCGTCACACCACATCCACACCTCGTTACACTTGTGACTGGAGGCTGCAATTTTTTAAAAACTAGATTTGAATCCTGCACTAATCAGAAGGTCGCTGGTTCAATTCTCCGCGTCTCCAGTCCACATGTTGAAATGTTCTTGTGCAGCACACTGATACCCCCCCCCCCCCCCCCGAAACACCCCTGATGGCTGTGAGTGTGTTTCCAGATGTGTGAGTGAAAGACAAAGGTACTGCGACTGTGATGCAACTCCATAACCCTTTAACGCCACATTCAGAAGAGCTGAAGCATAAAGAGTAAAAAAAAATGCAAATACATAGACTGTGCTCCCAGAGAAAAGATCCAGATCTAAAATACAGTTTTATGGAAGCAACGGTTTCCCCCAAGAGACGAAGCCTCATAGAGTAAATATACAGCGTTGGATTTAAGGGACATTTGTCTCCAACTGCAATGAATCATTTATTTCAACCCTGATCCGTAAATGTTCCCCCGCACGTCACCAAGTTGTTTTGAGCCTAAATCTAATCAAACTTTAATCGTAGCAGATCAGGAAAATTACTTTTTATTTTTGAAAAGAGGGATTTTCAATGGGTTCTGAAGACAGAGGATGTGTTCTGCTGTTTGAAGGGGACGACTCACCGGATAAAAGAGACGTATACCTCTGCAAATGTAGAAGGTTTATTCTTATATCATCATTTTTGAGGCCGGAACAGCGAACTCTAACACTAACTATTGACCTGAACTGACGAATAGAACATTGAAATCCTGGGGACTGAAGTTGTTTGGCCTCGAACGTATTGGAACTGAAAAATAATAATAATCTCACAATGTTTTTACTTTGTTTTGTTGTTTTTCAATGTCAATCTTCAGGGTTTTTTCAACATGAGAAAAAGTTGTTGGATTCAATTTCAGATATTTTTTCAGTTTTTACCAACTCCAAAGAAAGTAACTGAATCTCTTATCGTAAGTTTCTCCAAACGTTTAAAAGATCCCGTGTTTTCCCAGATGTTTGGGAAACCTGCAGTGATTCAGAGCTGCAGTGATTCCGAGCTCCTGATGAAGCCGTCACGTCAGACGTCAGAGTTTCCAGCTCCGCGCCGGCTCCTCTCTGCCTGACCCAGTTGCTGGGAAGTGGCGCTCCGGCCCCGCGGCGAGGAACCCCCCCTGCCGTCCCCCCATTCTTCTCTCTAATGAAGACCAGAGGAGGGGATATCAGGCCCTCAATCAGCCCACAAGTCCACTTCACATGTTTTGATGAATCGCCGCTCGATGTGCCGAGCCCCTGCGAGCTCGGGGGAATCTCGCTGCCGGGCCCTTATCAGCATTCCTCAGAGGACGCCGTCAACAAAACCACATGGGCTATCGCTGACAGGTGACGCCTCCCCACACCTCCCGCGTTTGAGCGCGTGATGGTCTGGGGAGCCGGCAGCCCGATTGTTTGTGCGATCACGATCACACGCTGTAATTTGTCATGAGGCCTGTTGAGCACCGGGCTGCTGCAGCGGAGTAAGGGGAAGGCTTTCTGCAGCCGATGATTGACACCTCGGTTTCCTACAGTGAAGAGTGCAAACGGAGGCCAGTCGCAGTGTTTCTCCTGTCAGTTCTGGATTAGTGTTATAGGTTATTAGTGTTTACATTTACTCTGTCACACACACACACACACACACACACACACACACACACACACACACACACACACACACACACACACACACACACTCTACTCTTTGTGGTATTGAGTGTTTCGGTATCTATACTGTAGCTCGCTCTCTGGTTTCAGCCTCTTCTTACCGCGGCTGTCACTCGTTTACTTGTTTGTTTGTCAGCATAACTACGCAAAAAACTTTTCACAAACGTGGGACATGGGCCAAAAATGAAGCCATTTAATCACGGCTTGGATCCGAGACTTTTTTTTTAATCACTTTCTACTCACGAGATTTAAATGCGATTTCTTTTTCACCAATTTCCGAGGGAAGATCTTTTAAGATCAGTGTGTGAGAACGTGGGTTTAACATTTACTGTGACTTTTCCGTGACCTTTATTTTAGATTATAGATGATTTATTGAATCACTTCTCTCCAAATTGTGTGAATGTGTGTTTGCTTGATGTATATTTTGACTAACATTACAATATTGCATACGTTAAGAAAATGACTGCAGATGAAGATGAACTCTTCCTCCACTGTCTGAATTCATATTTCTGTTTTCTTCCTTTAACGCTTCGTAGACGAGGCTTTTCCCCGTCACACATCTTGACATCAGTGCGCTGCACAACCTGCAGCTGCTGGTTCTAACCCTTCACTGAAGCTACGTGCTAACTGTCACAGACGCCGTGTTTTATAGCTGCATCAGATATTAAAAAAAACATGTACATTCGCCCTGCAGCTCAGACTGAGATGTTTGGTATGTTTTTTAAATCTCTACAGAGAGTGTTGTGGATGTTTGTGTTTGTACTGATATCTGGAACAAGAGGGGAATCCTTTTCCTGCGATAGCTGAGATCGTGCTCACTTTTTCAGGTGTTGCATTACGGAGGAGAGGGGGGGGGGGGGGTTCCTCGAGGTAGAGAAGAGGCAGCAGAGGAATAGTTTACTGTCTAGGGGGAAAACCTAAAAGACTGTGGGTGTGAACGTGTGTGTCATATGTGCTTGAAGGGCATCGTCAGGAAGTCTGAGACAAATGTGTAAAGCGACTGCATGTGGCCTTGTTCATCTCCTCCGACGCGACCTGAGCTAAACCCACAAGCTTTCACATTTCCTCTCTGATTTATTCATTTCATCAGCAGTGTAATGGAGGGGTAATGAATAGAAGAAGAGCCACTAAGAGAGCGACTGCATGAGGCAAAGAGCGGCAGGATGAGGCTCCGTGTGTTCGCACGGCTGCTTCCGAACTTTCCTGGAAACGGGGGGGGGGGGGGGGGGGGGGGGGGGGGGGCTTTTTTCTTTCTGGTTAAATTCATTTTCCGGCCTTGTGAAAACACGGTGACTTTACGAGTTCTCCGAGGTGCAATAGGCTGAAGCACCGACACCGGACCCCCTGCAGCCTGTTTACCTTTTACAGGTAGAAATAACACAGAAGCCGGGGACGAGGGGAATGCACATACGTGAAGAAGTCCTCGATTCATTCTCAGCCCGTGCAGTAAAGACTTAATGGCTTGAAAAGCTCTCGTGGCTGCATTTTTTCTTCAATCACCTGTGTGTTACCAGCGCAGGATATGCAGCACACGCACCTTATTCTGAAGAAGCAGGCACCTTGTGAGAAAACAGGAAGTTAGCCAGCTGAGTGGTTTCTGTCTTTTGTCTGCACTGCACTTTCACCCACAGACGGAAATAGTGCGATGGAAAGTGTGACTTCTGCCACAGAAAAACAAAATGTTCAGAGCAGAGTAAAAATAGAGGGAAAATTGGCAACCTGGCGTCTGGTTAGTGAGTCTAAAGGCGGCTTCCCTTTAATTTGCCACTCACGTATGGAGGTGGAGGTGGAAATGACACAGAGATGAGGGAGGCGGGTTAAAAAAAGGAAAACTAATCTCATGAAATGTCTTTTGCACTCTGTTAACTGAAAGAAGAGCTGAAGCGAAAACCGCCGTCTCCAGCACTCTGCGTGACCGCGTGCTGTTGTGCAACGGGAGCGTACATTGTGTTTACTCATGTTTCCTCTGCCAACTTGTTGTTTTACACTTTCAACATCCTGCACGCGGGCGCTCGCCACGAGAGGCCGACGCTGACGCTGCTGCTGCTGCTGCTGCTGCTGCTGCTGCTGCTGCTGCTTTACAGTAAAAAGCTCCTGATCACGACAAAAAGATGATGAAGAGAGGAAGTAAAAGATGCCTCGTAAACAAGCTTATTAACAGCAGCGTGTTGTTAATGCCGTAAGGAAACTGAGACGGCAATTTTAGTGTAGCAGCATATCACACACACACACACACACCACGACACACACAGCACACGACACACGGGACAATGGGGATAATGGAGAGTGAGGGTCCAGGGAAAGGTCAGAGTCTCTAGTAAACAAATGAGTATTTAACCATAAACAAATCATTGGGCCTCATAGACGAAGCACTGACTGATGTTACCTCAGGTGACAAGACGCTTCACCCACGTAAACAACAGCTAATCACTGTCTATTATTATCTACAGCATCAAGTCCAATTTTAGACCTTTTCTTCTTATTTTTTATGTTTTATTTACCTTAAAACTTCGTATCTCTTTCTTTTGGAAGGTTTCAGCTGCTTCTACACGGCTCGTCTTTCATCCTGTGAGATTAACATGCCGCCGCCGCCGCCGCCCGCGGTTGTGTTCGTGTTCATCTGAACAATTTTTTCACTGCTTTTTCGTAAAAAAATTGCACACAGCGATCTATTCCCAGACTCTCAATAGTGACAGAGCATCCTGTGGAGCTTTGTGAAACATTTATGGACTCAAGTCACAGTGAGACGATTGTCACGATCCAAAAATAGATTCACAAGTGTGCGTCTGCGTTTAGATTGTGTGTGTGTGTGCGTCTGCGTTTAGATTGCGTGTGTGTGTGTGTGGTGTTTTTTCTGTGAATGGTGCAGTGAAAGGCTGACACTCTTCAGCTGTGGTCACGCTGGGTGTTTGCTGTTTATTCTGTTCTGCTTGACTGGGTTGAGTCCTGGGATGGGGGGGGGGATCGGGGGTCAGGGGGTCAAACGGGAAAGAAACACCTAGAAAATATAGTTCAATCCCCCTTTTTAACTGTTAGTGCACAAGAGTCAGGATTCTTTAAAGCACATTTTAAAACAAGTTGACGAATGTGCTGTCAATGTAAATAACAGTATAATAAGAGGAAATAAAAAACTAAATCAAAGAATAGTAAAAGCCACCTAAGAATTTAAGTTTGACAAATCAAAAACCCTTTGACATACAAATAGACAAACAGGCCGAGTGAATAAATGAGTCAATAAGAAAAGTCAGGGGAAGTGAAACTGAAAAGAAAAGGGATATTTAGAGGAGTGGTGTTTAATTTAACCACTTTACAGTTAGTCACAGTAACGTGTGCAACTCTTTGACTTTGTGCTGAAATGGCAGTTTGCACACGAGACTTCACAGGAAACACGACCTTTCCTCCGCGCCGCGTTGTATCGTCTAGCCTGCGTGACCTTGACACACCGAGCCCGTTATTTTTGACCTTGCACTCGAGCGCCACAGACGCACGAGCAGAAGAAGTCCAGGACTGCACCTGCATCCAAACGTGAGCCGGGATTAATATTTTGCCGTTTGAGGGGGAAGAAAACTTTCCTCTTAACTTTTTTTATTTTTTTAGGCAAACAATCTGTACACACACAATAGATTTAAAATTCTACTTTGACTTTTAAGAAATAAACACTTCCCATGTCACCTGCCCCCCCCCCCCGGGAATCTGTTCATCCTTGTATTTGCATTTCATTGAGTTTAATGCTTCCAGCCCAAATTTGTCCCCCTTTTAATTTTACATAATCATGTAATATTTATACTGCAAAACAAAAAATAACAAAAAAAAAACGGAACACAAACTCTGGAACCCCCCCCCCCCCCCCCCCCCCTGAAGTGTACAGTAAACAATGAAAATACAATTACCAGGCTTCTCGCTGATTTTCCTCCAGGCAGTTGGCCAAGACGTGCTTGGCCTGCATCCTGCATTGTCAGATGAAATGAGTGGGGGGGGGGGGAAGGGGGTGCACACCGGTGCTGATGTGACTGTGTCACAGGTTCTGGAATCAAGCGGCAGCATCACAAGTCAACGCAACAAGAACAATGAACACACTGAGGGTTGTTGTCTCAGAAGAATCCCACTCGGTCCCAGCTCCAGTTTCCCCAAAATAACTGCGTTGTGCAGGAGAGTCGGTGAAGCGACTGAGCAAACGTCTGGAGGATGTTGTTTGTCGTCGCTGTTCCACTCGGGGGTCTGTGCTGCAGAGCTGCCCCTGCTTCCTGGACACTTGACCGTGGGATTTAACCCGATGTTCTGAGCCCCACAGACGGTTGGATGGATTTATGACATGTCAGAAACTTTGGTGGCTCTTTAGGTTCAGTAGTTGGAGTGCAGCTGTAGCGGGCGTTCGCAAACAAACTTCCAACATCTGAAAAAAGTGAAAACTCTTTTTAAAAAAGTGACCCCGTTCTTTTCTTTCTAAACGTTGAAATGGGACTTTCCCTCCGTACACATCCAAAGAGCGCGTGGAGCTCGGAGAGGACTCCCTGATTATTGTCTGAGGCAACACTGCCACGCGTCAGAATGAGTTTGAATCGTTGAAACAGCAAAGAAAATGAACGGAGGTCAAACAAGCAGGTCGCTGCCTCTAAATCATTCTCTCTTAAAGTCAAAAATCCTCTGGGGATAAAAATAGACAAAGGACGTTTTCTTAAACACCAATGTGATTTTTATTTCTTTCAGCTTCAAGCAGACAAAATCTATTTTCAAAGATCCAGGCAGGGATCTTTCTTCCTTCAGACGTATGAACTGGTTCTAAAATACAGCTGCTTCTCATTCCGGCCTCTGTGTGTTTCCTGGGTCGTAGCCGTTTCACCGCTGCGGCACAAACCTCTGTACACAGAGTTTAAGATAAGTCGCAATTACATAACCAGAGAAGATTTGAAATCTGCTCGAATAACACTGCGTATGAATGGTTGTTTTCACAGCGCGTGGGCTCGTTTCGGGAGGAAGTGAGCTTCACATGAAGGTAATAAATGGAGTTTCCTTTTTGAAATCCACTCTACGCTCGGCCCGAGTGGATGACAACTGCTGATAAGGTTAAACAAACAGCACGGGCCGGGCCACAGGGCTGCTGGAGCTCACATACAGTACACACACACACACGTGTACACACACACACACACACAACCGGGTCCCGGCTGCGCTGAACCAACGTGTGCCATCATCTGTAACTGGTTGTGTTGCTTTAAACGGCCTCGGCGCTGATATTCATCACTGTAACTTCATCTGTTTACATCCACAGGTGCTTAGGATAAAGCAAACAGAGAGGAGCGGCTGCTGGAAACGCCCACTGGAAAGGATTGTGTTTGGTTAGCGGCTCGTTATGAAGAGAAGGGAATCCATTGGCTGCATTGTTTGAATATCAAGCAAGAGAAACATGAAATTAGGAATGAGCTTTAATGAATTGCTATATGGCATTATTCAAATTGTCTTATTTTAATACCTGCATATTTAGCTGCTTTAATTAGGATTTACCCAAATGTAAATGTTGTGGATAGCCTTGCTCCTTCCATACATAAAATACTTCACAAAAAAATAATAATAATAAAAAGTGAATAAAATAAGGCAAAAACCTACATAAAATAATACAAATATGCAAAGTTGCATAAAAGAAAATGTTATAAAGGAAATGTGAAAAAAATAAAATAATACAGAGTCATGGTAAAGATATTAAAATAAGTCTTGGGGGCAGAAGGAGACTGAATATTGCTCTGAGCCAAACTCTTACATTTAAGTGTGAGACCTGTGGTGAGGCACAGAGACGCTAACATGCTGACTACTACACTGTTAAAAAAGATGATGTCAGCAGATAATGTTCACCATGCCTGCAATCTTATTGTGCCAATTTTTTGCTAACTATAGCACAAAGTATGGAATGGAACTTTTAAACTAAAGTATTGGACAAGAAAGAGCATCATGACATCATGGTGGCGCAGCAGAATCAGGTGGTTTCATCCCCTGAGGACCATGAACGTCTGTGCAAACCCCAAAACTAATAATATTATGTCTGAGAGTCTTTTATTAACTGTACTTAAACGTTTGAGTACAGTAAGAGTATAAATCCTGAGGTTACTCTGTGGTCGCTGTGGAAGTGACAGCCGGTTGTACCGTCGTGGCACCGGCCAGCGTGGAGAGCACGGAGAAGCGAGCGGCCGCCAGTCTTTTCCCTTCCCTCCCGCAGAGCTGTATCATACCTTGTCGAGAACGGCTCCGACCTGGCAAAGAGAAAGTTAGAAAGAGGAAGGGAGTGGGGGAGGATGAGGAAAGGGAGGAAAGGGGGGAGGATGGGCAGAGGCTTCCTCACAGAGCCCGGAGCTGTGACTGTGAGAAAAGACTGTTACGCTATCTTCACAGAGCCCCCTTAGACCGAGGAGGGATTTTATCTCTCAGTCCTCTGGGACTGGAAAAAGGCAATAGAAGGTTATTTCCTGAGAAGTGAAGCACGGGAGGAGGAGTGGATGGGGAGGAGGAAAAAAAAGGGGGGAGAGAGAGAGGGGATAAAGAGGTGAGTGAGGAGACTTTCGGAGTTTGCAACATCCAGGATGGGGAAAGGAAGGGAACAAACCAAAGCTGCAGAGGCACAAAGCGAAAACAAAACACAAACACAGCCTGTCGCGGTAAACCCCCGCGTCCCACCTCTCCACTCTGAGATTTCCACAACAAAAACATCCACGCGGCATCTGAGGCGGCGCCGGGTCACAGGCAGAGGTACGCCGGAGAGAGCGAGCCTCGGTGGCAGCGATGCACTGCATGAAACATTTCCCCACTTTAATGTCCTGCCTCCTTCACACGCCGCTTCTCCCCCTCAGTCAAAGCTGCACAGAACAAATAGCTATCAAAGGGGAGAGGGGAGGCAAAGGCATAAATCCAGGATTGAACAGGACGGTCTTCAAAGAGAGGGGGGGGACGCTGCTGTGGATCCACCGGGTTCGTCTGCAGACACGGTGCGTCCCCCCCCCCTGTAGAACTTCCACAGTTGATATGTGCAGTATCTACTCTGACAAGTCTTCAATGTGCAATGCTCCACGTTGATGTCGCACCCCCACAGGAAGACCCTCTTTACAATCTGCACCAAATCCAAATCTGGACATGTAGTTGAAGACGCATTTAAATAGTTGATTCCCAGCTGAATCCACGTTATCTCAGGTACGTGGGTGGTAGTTGCAGGTTTGTTCGCCTCTCGCCTCAAACCGGACCCACTCAAAGTTATTAAAAATAACGAAGATCCGTTAATTATTTCATTGCCAATTGGTTAAATTGTCCAAAAAAACCTGAAAATCTCTGAATCCGCACCAAGTCCAAACCAGCACCGGGAATTGAGTGGGTTGTGTCTCTGTCCAAACCTTCCACACACAAGTTTTGAAATCTCTTAGTTTTTTGTGTAATCCTGCTGACAAACAAGCCAAAGGGCAGACGTGACCCTTGCTCAGTGCAGTTGCTCCACCAGCTTTATGGATATTAAAACATGTGCAATGATCAAAACTCCTCCAGCGTCTGGACGAGCATCAAATCTTTTGCTCAATTCATATATACGTTTGCCTCTTTTCACCCTGATCCTTGGGAAACAATAACTCACTGTCCACTTGCATCAAACATGCTCGGAAGATAATGACTGGGATTTCTTGATTTGAAACTGTGTCCACACAACGTGAAGCGCAATGTTGCATCATGGGACAAAAAGGACCAGTAACCGAAGGATCAGCACGATGTCGCCACAGCAGCCTGAAATAGAGACAAATTAAATACTGCTCCCCTAAAAAAACTACAGAGGATAAGTTGTAGTCTTCTCATTTGGAAAGAGTGCTGCAGTGTAAGCTGTGCAGTTACGTGCACGTGTCCAGTCCAGTGCTCCACATCCCCCCCCCCCCCCACACCCCCTCGTTCTCAATGCGAGGGTGACTTTGAAAGAGATTTACTGTTGCCGTCGCAGATGACAGGGCGCCGTCTCCCTCCCTGTTCATCAGAAAGAAAAATGGACGGGGGGGGGCTCGGACAGGACTGAGCCATCCGTCTCGGCCCTAATTATGCACAAAGCCGCTGACGGGGGTCCTGTTGTCGTAGAGGTTCCTGCTGCGATGGGATCGGGACGATACAGCGAGATGGACACCGCACAGAATCAAGCCATCAGTTAGATAATAGAGGTTGGGAAAAAAAAAGATTTCTATTATCGTACCTTCATTTAACGTATAGGCCTGCAACTGCAAATTGTTTCTATTATCAATTCATCAGCTGCTTTGCAGATGAAATGCCAGCGTTGTCCTCACATTGATGGTTTTGTCCGAATAACAGGTTGAAATCAAAAGAAAATGAAGTCAAAATTATTTAAAATTGAGAAAAAAACGGTTGAGGAGCTGGAAATTGACTGAATAACCTGCAGACACTCACTCATAAATCGTTATTTATATTATTTGTATGTGAAGAACACAAGAGGAATGAAGGAAAGCTATATGAACCAGATTTTGTCTTAACCCTCGGTTGAGAAATCCGACACCGAAATGTGTCCCTGGTCGTTTTTCTCCATTGTCTGTCCTTCAAAAATGATCTATTCTCCTGAGGAGATGTATGTGAGGAGGGGTACGAGGGAGGGAAACTCCCTTCCCTGCCCCCCCCCCCCCACCCTCCCTCCCCTTATATATATATACTTTAGAGTACGTGTGACAAGAGGCTTTAAAGACTCCTGATGCCTCCTGTTCGAGCAGTTATTTTACAAGACCGAGACGCAGAGTGCTCCGGGAGGCCTCCAGCTCTGCACACACTGCCTCGTCTGTGCCCCCCATTCATCGGTGCAGGCTCGGCGGCCATTTATATGTTTTCTATCACACTTTAGAGGAATTTTCCATATGTTCGCTGTGTGATTTTCTGGTTTTTTTTCATGCCTTGTGTCAGTGTGTGGATGAAGAGGGTCGTCTCTGCACGGCTGCTCTTTCTCACACACACAAAACTCCGTCTATAGGATGTTGCACGCGAACAATGAGCAGACACCAGGCAGTAGCAGACAAAGGCCCGAGTCAAACTGTATAGGAATTTAAATAGAGCAGTCCCATAGGGTTGGTTCTCTGCTCACCCCCCACCGCCGAGGCACAGTGTTTGGAAAAGTGGAGAGAAAGAGAACGGGTTAAAATTCTGTCATGTGGTTCTCCTCTCCATCCCACTGTGGAAAACATGATTAGTTTTTGTCCAAAAGTCCTTGTGCATACGTTATTGTTCCTCTGTATTCGGGCTAAGCCTCTTTTTTTTTTTTACCCATTTCCCACCATTCTTTCAAGACATAAGAACAAATGGCGGCATGTACAAAAAAAAAACTGCCGCTTTCATATTCCTGCGAATTATGCGTTATGGTAGGAGTCGTCTTTTGAAACGGGAGAGAAGATATTTCAAGGGCAAGAGGCCTCGTCATGTTTTTAAATGTGAAAGAAAAAAAACTATAAGATCTTTTCTTAAACCTGAACCTTGTAGCTGGAGTAAGTGTGAACAGACGCAAGGTGTTGGAGGAAATGCATGAAAAGCAGCTGCAGTCCTTTGAATCCAGCCAATAAACAGTATCTCGCTGTAAATAATCCATACTTCTAGTTCTAGTTCTATATATATATGCATTTTGCAGCGCTTACACTCTTTGTGCACGATCCTCTGTGCGGCTGATTAACTTGTATGCGATGCGCCAGACACCAGATATGGGAATGAATTATGCAAACAAATACAGTTATTGGTACAGCAAGAAAAACACTACAAAGAACCTGAGCCCCTTAGAAAAATCTCTCCGGTCTCTGACTAATTTTATTGTTTCCAGACAAACGAAAAAACAAAATAAAGGAATGAGTCCGGCTCCCCCCCCCCCCCCCCCCCCCCCCCCCCCATGTGCTCAGGACAGCAGGAGACGAGCGGCAGCGAGCCGCGGCCTCCCCGACTGCACAGGGTGTGACACTTTCCCCATTTTTTTTTTTTCATCTTATAAAATTAAATATTCTCTCTCATCCTTGCCATGGAGCTATAAGTGCTTCAGGTTGGGATGGGGGGGAGGAAGGGATGAGGGAGGGAGAGAGAGAGAGGGAGGGAGGGAGGGAGGGAGAGAGAGAGGGAGAGAGGGAGAGGGAGGGAGGGGAGGGAGGGAGAGAGAGAGGGAGAGGAGGGAGAGGAGGGAGGGAGGGAGAGAGAGAGGGAGAGTGTGTTTTCTTTCTCCTTCTCCTCTTCAGAAAAGTAGATATATTTAGAAATAGGGACATCGAAGAATAACCCCCCCCCCCCCACCCACCCAACACTAAAGACGATAAAATTGAAATCACCAGAGAAGGAAAATCCCACCCCCCCGATAAATCACATTATGAGCAGACAGTAAGAGGAAAGAAAAGCAGGGAGGGATGCACAGATGGAACAGTTAGTCCATAACTGTTGAAATATTTACAGCAAAGTCTGTGCAGATGGTCCAATTATGACTTGTTCTCTAAGAGCCCCTGACAGACCATTTGTCATTCATATCACCTCGCAACAGAGGGGATCAGCAGATAACTGTCCAGCGTCTGTGTTGAAATCATCCTAGGGGTCATGACGCAGTTCGCGCGGAATGGATACCACAGTTTCTTTCTCCCCCCCCCCGCTGACTGTAAAACGACGATCTGAGATGTTTATTTGCCTTGTATAAAACGGACAAGCTCAGCGAAAAAAACTAAAACGGTCCGATCCACCTACCGAGGAGCAGCCGGTTACCCCGAAAGGATACGATTACGTTTTTTTTAACAGCTTCGGTGCTTGTTCGGTTATTTGAGAGCGTTATTTTTATACCGAATTTCATTTGCGTTATTTGGTGGCGTGCCAACTGTGAGCGCGGCCCGGAGCCTGTCTGCCTCATTTGTGTTAAATACAGTTACATAAGCCTGTGACAGAGCGACGTCTGCATTTCGTCCTACAGAGAATTTTCCAAACAAGGAGAACTTCCCAAACTCCCAAATCGCGCTAGTGATTTAGTCTGTGAAGCTGTAGCCCCAAAAGTAACGCTAAGGGGGAACTAGGCTAGTTTTCTTTTTCTCCAAATAAGGGTCAGGAAAATAGATAAAAGACTGAAGAGTAATCTGACAGAAGGAAAACATTCGATTTTCTCTTTCTATTTTGATTTGAAATGACACAGAATGACACCGATTGTCTTTCGGCCGGTGGAGTTGCTCCTCGACTTTGTCCTCTGGCCCCTTATTTGCTTTCTGTAAAAACTCCTTCATCCAAAGTGTTGGGAATGACCTATCACATTACATAATTCATGCATAGAGCTTGTGAATAATGAATGTTCCTGCCCCAGTTGATGTGATGCCAGGGGTGGAACAGCGCTGCTCCGTGTCCACACCACAGGTTGTGTTGTTTTGTGTGTGTGTGTGTGTGTGTGTGTGTGTTCTTTCTCCTGCATGCACGGGTTCCACAGCGCAAACTAAACAACGAGACATCAACACGACAACTTGCTGTTTTTTATTAATGTCTCGTTGTCGAAATCATGAGGATGAAATCTGCCTTGCAAAATAACTGAGTCATCTTTTAATCTGTGGCGCACCCCCCCCCCCCCCCCATCGGACCAACTGTCTGTGTTAATGTTTCATCAGCCTTTTGGGCCCATTCATCACCCTCCTTTGTGCAGATGCCAATGGAGCATCAGACCATGGGAACCCAGTGTTTTTAAAGAGCCAGCAGCGACTCGCGGCCGGTGACTGCGTGAAACTGAGCTTTATTAATAAACAAAAGCCGACGTGCTCGCGGCCCAAGTGACGAGGGCCGTGCTCCAGGAACTTGCCGAGGCAGGAGCTGGGGAGTCGGAGCCACAGTTGGTGTCATTAGCGGAGGAGCAATGAGCCGGCCTGGGGCAACTCATCAGTTCTTGTCACCAGGCTGGTTTCATTAGTCACTGTGCAGATGACAGGGGCTCTTGTAAAGGATCCCTCGCCCCCCCGTAGAGAGCCAAGTGTCCTCGCAAATAGGCTGCTGACCTCCAGAGCGTCTCTGGTCCTGAGGGGGCAGAGTTTGGGGGGGGGCGAAGATGACGGCCGGCCAGGAGCCGGGGTGAGGCTGTGCAGACTGCGGGGCAGAGCCAGGCCGGGACCTCTGCTTTCTGGAGGACCCTGGGAGCTGACCTGCCCCTGACCCCCCCCATCTGTACAATGAAGTTAGCCGACTGGTGACCGCTGCACGCTCTGATGAAATGGCAGAAAATGGAGGGAGAGAGCAGGGAGAGTAAAAAATTCTGGGGCCCCTCTGAATGAGAATGGGATACCCAGCAGTGACATGCTAATCCGCTCGGTTGATGATTAGGAGTTGGTGGGGAGCGACGGCGAGAGGCTGGAGAGGCAGGGATGAAATGACGAGGGAGAGAGAAAAAAACCCTGGCAGCTTTTTGATGTCTCTGCCGTTTGATTCCGTCTCTCTGCCGCACTATGTAAATGACAGCGGCTCTCGGAGAGTGGAGGTATCTGTCCGACACGCGGACATGTGATGGGCGATTACGCTTTGATGTCGAGCTTCTGTCTGGATCTGCGCTGAGAGACGCGGGAACACGGGCGCGGTTTTGATATTCATTTAATGCACCCTCTTTATAAGCAAACGCACCGACACTGGATTATAAACACTTTGATGGTTGAATGGAATCAATAGCTTTTGAAAAAGGGAGTGAATGTGCTCCCAGGTAAATTGTATAAATCTATACCCATTCACAACATGACCCATTTTATTTGTCTGTATCTGCATCTGCTTTGTGTTTAATCTCTGTACCCATCTAGAAAACGCACTAATTGTGCAGATCGTTATCTGAGCAAACATCCAACGCCAGTGCGCTCCTTTTTAATAGCCTCTAATATGACTGTTCTTTCATTTCCTGCAGTGTCAGACTACAGATTTGAAACCTGACGAATCTTAACCCACAACATGCGTAACGTGCAAAAAAAAAGCCGATCTGGAGACTGATTTCTGGATTCAACCTGAAGGCATCCAAAGTGCAAATGAGCCTTTGCGTGACTCTGAGTTTGTATTTGCACAGACGATGTCATGCACTGTCCAAATAGCACTGATAGTGATGTCCTCCAACATATGTCCAAACGCTTCTGCCTGTTTCCCCCCTCGAATGAACAGTTTGACAGGCAGTTACATAAAAACCTCTATTTCATATTTATATTGAGAACTGATCACTGTGCTTTTTTGTGCTTCCTTCATTGATGAGATCTGAAGTGAGTATTTGAGCGGTGTGTGTCCTTGTCAAATGTTTCCTCGCCCATCCATCAAACCCCGAAGCCTCCGTCTAATGCATTAATTCACTCTTTGTATTACGTCGCCTGACTTCCTCCGGTGCCGCTAAAGGTCAGCTGACAGTAAAACATAATTATGAGTCATAATAAGCTGATTGCACACATGAGCTATGAGGTCGTTTTGACGCGTATCGTTAGTTTAACTAAACGGTGAATCAGCCCGCAAATAAATTTTAAATTGGGTGGTAAAATTACAGGCTTGTGTCAGGCTGATAAATACTTCAGAGGAGGATGGTGTCCCCCCCCCCCCCGCTCCTCACTACATGCTCCTCCGAACAGTAATATACGGGATCTGAGACGCCCTTGACGGTCGTGGACGTCAAGGTCACCCAAAGAGCCCCGGAGCGAGGAGACGTGAATTAAGTTAACGAGAAGCGTCCATCTCCAAAGGGAGCGAAGGACGCCTCCGAGATTCAGATTTACTCGCAAAGGGAGGATTTTATTCGTCTGCTTGTTTGTTAGTTAACAGGATTATGTAAAAACTACAGCTCTGTTTTTCCAGGAAATGTTACAGACGAGTAGGACACGACCCAACGAGGAAGGCCATTCGATTTGAGAGTGGATTAGATAAACATAGAGAGATAGGGCTTTAGCCTCTGAGGAAGTTTGCACTCTCCAAGTCCCCCCCCCCTCTCGTCGTCTATTCTTTAAATTGATTCAGGTATCATCAATTTCATTTTGTGTTGTTTTCTGGTCCCAAACTTTACTCTTACTTCACATTCGCCGCTCTCACTTGTAGAAGCAAAACCCCAATGCATTTCCGGCCCAGCACCAAATGACAGACCGACAAAGTTAGCAACTAGCTGAGGGAACACAGAGCGGTGGAATTGAACGGAGAAAATTGGCCAAAGGGAATAAGAGGCCGGAGACACACAAATACATAAGCTGCTGTTTGCTTTATGTTAAGACGCAGCACCGGTGTGTACTAAAGCTTGTTTACGTCGTCGCCAGGTGGCCAGAAAAACCCCCAAGAAGAAATCAATGTGTAGAAAACAATGGACATCGACGTCCAGAGTGTGACACAATATACACACACAAAGTGCCACATGTTGACGGCAATCCGTCATGTAGACTCATTCGTCACTGCAGTACAATAGCAGACTTCACCCACTGACGACTTCCATATGGTGTGATCCACTTTCACACACACACACACACACAGATCAGACTTCACGCTCCCCGAGAAGTAAAACACGCTTTAATGTATCTACTGTATGAGCCCGGGGGGGGGGAGGAGAAGGAGAAGGAGGGGTGGCCCGGAGAAGTCGTCCCCCACCCACGGCGCCCGCCATCGTTTGTACTTTAACTCCGAACTCCTCTCTTATTCATGTGCCCCATTGTGCTCCCCAACAAACAGTGTGCTCAATCGCATTATCATTACAGAGGAAATCAGTCATATTAAGCCGCTGCGCTGTCATTTGCCCCGCCATCTCAGCTGTGCGCCGCCAAGCAAGCGTGGCGGGACGTAAGACGCATGTGAAATGAGATTTGCATAAACAGTGCTGCGCCGCCATCTATTTATTTTCTCCCCCTTTTTAGCCGAAATAAAAAATCAAATGAAATAAATAAGAATAAAAAGACGCCGGCTGTTTGCAGAGTATCGTCCCCCGGGGGGAGGGGGGAGGGGGGGGGGGGGGGGAGGTCAAACAGGTGTTGTTACTGGTGCCGGGACTTCATTGACGGTATGATGGTAATAAGGACGTAATGACCCTGGCGATGCGTTCGGAGGTAAAGGCGAGGAGAGAGTGTGGGAGCAGGTGGCGGCTCCTTCACAGGTCTCTCCAGTGTAAATCATTATAGGGCTAATGGGCTCATCATATCTGTGTTTTCCTATTAGCGTAGCGAGGTCGTAAAGACTTTGAGGGGGTGGAGGGTGCGAGTCTCAGGTGAATAATCTTCGATCAAAGACTCGGCCAGCAGAGGCGCACGTCCCCGCCACCCACAGCACACCGACCCCGGGACCCGTCTGCAGAGAACACGGGATGTGGTCGATTAGTCATCGGGACATGTTTGATACACACTACTGGCTTTCCCCTCCTGTGTGTTTCTTTACTCTCCACTGTGTACAGTATATACAGTCTGCCGGGTGTATACAGGATTTCCCATGTTGATTCAGGCTGCAGAGGAGTAAATACTTCAACCGTCATAAAAACTGGAGCTTCAACGCAGCTACGTTACGTTTAGAATGTGATCCCTCGTCTTGGAAGAACTTCAGAGCTTCAGTGCACATTAGTCTTTATTGTAATTTGTACTATTCAATACTTTCATGATTATTTACTGAGCAAACAAGCCATTATGTTGTCCGACTCTCAACATAGACAGAAAACATTGCAAACACATTTGTCGGCTCTTCAAACTTTACTTTATTCTGAGTTAAGTAACGTGAATATGAGCGTTGAGGGTCACA
The DNA here is from genome assembly GCA_006182925.3 of Reinhardtius hippoglossoides. Lineage (NCBI taxonomy): Eukaryota > Metazoa > Chordata > Actinopteri > Pleuronectiformes > Pleuronectidae > Reinhardtius > Reinhardtius hippoglossoides. The sequence continues at coordinate 3,390,727 of CM031687.1, forward strand.
TGTCGGATATTCCCTGACTAGATGTCACACCAGCACCAGCATCTCGGACCACAGGCTGCGTATAAACATGGACGACATGAAATAATCCAAACTCCTGCCTCCTCTGTGTTAGTGGGTGGGACACGGGCCAAACTAGAAAAGGCCAAATCCACATCAAATACATTTTACTCAAAGAAACGTTTATTTACGGTAGTTGGAATGAATGAATTAGTGATTGATGCTTTAAAAACAGGGAGGAATGTCATGATTGATGCAAGATGGCAGCAACTGAACCTGGAATCTTGTGCCAACAAATGGACAATCACGCTAGCTGCCATGCACACTAGTATCTGCTATCACTTCTTTTCTGTAAAGCCCTTTGCATCAACAATGTTGTGTTTAAACTTCACGTTTGACGGCTGCAGCTTGATTGGCCGTGTAAACTTTTGCAAAAAAATGTTACATCAGCTGGAACCGAAAACTAAGATCCTGACTGACAGAGAGGAGATCAAGCGTCTGTGTGTCTTTCCCCATGAATAATGAGTGTGTGCAGGCTTTTCTGTGCCACTGAAATGATGTGTGTGTGTGTGTGTGTGCGTGCATGTGTGCCTGCACTTAAATGTGCACGCTTCTGTTTATATACAGCATATGCGTGAGTAGGCGGATGGACAGATATGTGGTTTGTGTGTTGTTGTTTTGTGCACACGTGGGTGATGATGATGAGTGTGTGTGTGTGTGTGTGTGTGTGTGTGTGTGTGTGTGTGTGTGTGTGTGTGTGTGTGTGTGTGTGTGTGTGTGTGTGTGTGTGTGTGTGTGTGTGTGTGTGTGTGTGTGTGTGTGTGTGTGTCCTCTGGGCTGGAGCAGGCTGGGGCTTCAGCTGTTAGCCGCTCGTGTTAAAGTCTCGCTGCCACAGTTCAGTGAAGGACCGGCTCTCTCTCCGCTGACAGCACACCCCCTCCCCCCTCTGCGTTTTTTCTGAAATTTCATAGATGCATTCGGGGGGGGGGCAGCTCAATGACAAGACGTCTCTATTCCGGATCCAAAAACCTCCCAGCATCCAGCAAACTTCCTTACTAAGCAGCAAATTGGCATTCTGGGACTATCGCTTCACTCATCTTGAACGGCTCTTTCGTGGTTTGAAAAGCCCTCTGAAAACTTTCCTTCTTACTTTGTCATTGAGAGGCACTTTCATAAAAACTTCAAGAAAAAAAAAAAAGTGTTTGCCTTCATACTTAGAATATTTTTTTTTGCGAGGGAGGAATACTGTAACTCCTTGCATAATCTGTTTTGTTTACTTTTCCAGTTTCAGTCTATATAGGTCCAATATATTATTAGAAATACCGGCTGCAGTTATTTCTCCGCCGTCAGTTTCACAAGGTAAATCACCGTGTGAAGGATTTTTCGCATTTTTGCTTAATTTTCCTTTCGGTATTTTTCTCCTGCTGACAGCTAAAAACGAGTTTATATATTATTAATTTCCTGTGTAGGGGAAGGAATGGCAAATCTGGAAGGTTCCTTGCCTCTGAGGTGTGAAGGGGGCCCTGTTTCCCCCCCCCCACCCCTGCAGCAGGGCCTCTCGTTGGGGGGGGGGGGGGGGAGGCCTGCAGGGTGTGTGCTGTGGAAGAGAGAGGAAGAGGGTTAATCACGTTTTGCAACAGGATGGGCTTCCCCTTGAAGTGGGAGACAGAGGTAGGAAGTGTCCAGATTTATGGGGCTTCGTAGCCGGGGCCATTGTAGCCGCCCGCCTTCACCGTGGCAGTTGACCAGCAGACAGAAGGGGAGAGTGTGAGCGGGGCTGTAAATCACGGCGAGAGTGTGGCTCAGACACACGTGCACACAAAACACACAACCGGCGCTACGCTCCCACAGCTCCCAGGCAGATCATGTGTGAAGGGGAGGGGGGGTGGGGGCCGCTCCAGTGGTCGGCCGACAAGACGGAGATGATCTTGAAAAGTTTTTTTTTATTCTTATTGCTTATTTTCTTTTAAAGAAATCGATAAAACTCAAAAGACTTTTATTATGTTGAGTGAGTTACATGATCCCCAAGGCCTGAACTACTACACACAAAAATAAGAGGCATCCAGAGAGTGCTTATCTCGACCAAGGACACATAGTTGTTTATTTAGTTTTATTTGAAATAACAGAACATGTTTGAAGTGGTTTCTCTTTTTGTCTTCCATCCACGTCTCGAGGATGTAGGCATCCTGAAAATGATGGATTTTTTACAAGGCTGAACTGTGCAAAATTTCAATCCATTCAGACTCACGGTCCCCTCACTTAAAAATTTGGAAACTTTCACTTACCCCCGTGTGCACGTGTCATCGAGATTCACTCGTAAAAACATGATGCTTTTCAGATTTCTGGAAGTCTAACGTAACATAGACACTAACCACATGATTCTGGCAGCTAATTATAGAACATATCAAATAATACATTGATAACTTGTTTTTGGCCCTCGCCCGTGTATGTAGCACATTTCGAGTTTTGTTTAAACAGTGGAAATTGTTTTGGACAGAATTGGGCTCAGCCTGTTCCGAGAGATTTGCCTTGAACCGAGGACGACAGAATCTTGTGTCTGGGCCTCACATATACGAACGAGTCTCGAGCCAAAATAAAAGACGGTTAGAATCGTCCAATATCTATTATCTTTATTTCTGCAGCCAGTGGCCCAACATGCTGCCAAGTAGTTCCCTCTATTTTGGTATCTTGCTAATTAGGACACAAACAAAAAAAATGTCTGAGTCGCCACAAAAGAAGAAGTCTGTAAAATGTGGGGCAGGGGAACTGGCAGCAGCATCATGAGGAGGGTTAATCCAGACAAATAGCCTCGCTGTGACTCGCCACATCCCCTGGGCTCACTGGGCCCTGATGTCTCCACAGGCCTCCTTTCAAACAACAGGACAAATTACTTTGATTTCAACGGAGAAAAGAAAAATGCATCTATCTCTATTGCATCGTCCGTGTCGGAGTTGAAGGTTTAACTCCTTGTGCACGTGTGGCGGACTGTCACTGCCGGTGTGCAGGTGAGCACTCAGGGCCCCACGGAGGAGGTGTCCTCTTACTTCACTTCACTCTGATGTTCCCTCTCAATGAAAATGACTCTCTCCGTCTCTTTCAAGCTCCATTGAGTCTATTTCCTTCACGGGCGGTCTGAGGATCACTTAACATGCAGCGTGCACGTGTGTGAATCTATGCAAACACGTGTGTGTGTGTGTGTGTGTGTGCAGGGGGGAGACAGAGTTGTGCGGGTGCCACATCCACAGTTTAAACCGAGCTGGTATCTGATCATCCGAGCTTAATGGCTCCAGCAGGTCGGGTGGTCTCCTGTCATGCTTTCGACTGCTGTGCCCACATGGACTCTGGCCTGGTTAGACCATCCATCCTCGCGGCGGCTGTGAGGCCCCCTCGCTGAACGTGCGCTGTGCCCCGTGTGTACACAAGATCTCTGGCCTCGGCGGGGAATGTTTACCCAGCTGAAGTCCAACAGTGTCGCACTCTCTCCCAGCTGCACTGTACCGACTGAGGAGGAAGTCACTCAGGACACGTCCGCTGACTAATATCAGATCTGCAGAATCCTTCTCTGAGGTTAGTGTGTCAGTTGGAAAGGTAAATTATATATTTTTCTTACTTTACTTAACTGCATTTGTGGTTTTTCACATCTTGGTTAACTCGCTTCCCCCAACACGTTTGTGCACGAAGCATATTAAAGCACATATATATTTCAAGGAAGTTAAAAATAGGAATTGCAAAACAAACAAACATTCGCACCAATCGTTCATCCATATGGGACTGAACTGGGACCATTTTGTTGCAGGATGTGCTCTGATTGCAAGTGACAATGGTGCAGAGCAATGCAGGATTAGGAAGCAGGATCTTTCCAAACAGAATTGGCTGCAGTAGGACTGAGAGAAGGAATATTACAGATCTTACATAACGTGCTCAGGACCCCGAACTTAAACTATATGCAAATTACTGATTGGATCACTTATGTGATTAATTCTATTCTCAACCTTCCACCGTGCACTTACGTCACTTGTCCTCCTTCAACTCCAGACCCCCCCCCCCCCACAAAAAAAGAGAAAGGCTTGACTACACCTTCAACCCTTTGCACGGCCATAACTCACCTTCCCAATCTGTCGGCTCCAGCGGCAGAGTAGCTCCATCATCGAGCAATAATGCGGGACTCAATCGTAGGTAAGAAGATGATGCTCTGCAGGGACGGTGATTCTCCGCCGCGTGATAAAACCAGCTTCTGCCAAGTGCTGACGAGATTTATCGCAGTGTCTGTTCTAAACGTAGCCAATTTCACTTTAATACGATATTAAAGAATGATGCATGCCCGAGTTTCAGACGTTCCCTTCGAGGGAGCCTCATCTGCCCGTGGCGGCGCTCAAAACCCAGCGCGGTAAGCCAGCGATACAGCTGATGTAATGTTCATTATTGATAACAGCCCTGAGCAGAATGGGCTCCGATCATTTAGGGAAAATATTGTGTGATTTTTTTTTTTTTTTTAAACTAGCATTTCTTGGCTCCACGCCTAGACTCCTGCCATCTATCAGTTGAGTTTGATGGGCAGATAGCCACGGAGCTTTTATCAGCTGCAATGAGATGAACTCTGTCTGCGGAAAACACGGCAGGGAAAACCAACGCTGTTCATATGATGTGTTCTGCAAGCACCTCATTTGAAACCTGGATTGTTTCCTGAAATCTATATTTAATAGGTCTTTGTATATATATTTACTCTGTGGTGTATAAAAAAAACCCGGAGAGAAACTCTAAGACAGGCAGGGTTGCTGTGATTTAATCTGTCTGAGTTCTGAGTGAAATTTTCCCATTGATTTCCATTCGTTTTGGCACGGCACAAAAATGCCCTTCAATATAAATTGTGTAAATCATTATACTTGGTCATAAACAACAGATGTCAACCTGATCTACGTTTATTTATTTTTAATATTTAGCACAACTTGGGTCTCATTTTTTGTAAAGATGGACGACATGGCACAACGGCCCAGATTCTGATTCCAAACGTCAAAAGCCCCAAAAAATTGCAGCGTCCATATCTGGGATGTTTTGGTTATGATTTGCGTTATCTAATTCTAACCTATTTTGCACAATGGGAGGAAGTAGAGACGCATCATCCGTCTTTATATCCACTGGGTGGGTAGAGCAATATTATTATAACTAACAGGGCAAATAAGAAAAAAAAAATCTAAGCTCAACCTATGATTGGACGTAAGACTCTAAGGCTAATTGACACTGTACAGAAAAGAATGGAAACCAGTGGCAGCCTGGGACAGGAAGAAAAAAAACTAAAAACTGCAGTGTGCATTTTGAAAGTGGTCGACAAAAATGTAAATTACAAACGTGGGATTTGTGTTTACTGCAACACACCCATGTGGTCCCTACACATCTGTCCGCAGTGTTTTTTTTGGTTTTGAGACGGCACAGCCATTTCTACGGCCACGTATGTGCTTCTGTGCGTGTGATGGTCGCTCTTCCTGCCTCTGTGTGCGTCTCCAGTGTTCAGTGTGTCAGCTCTTGTTGATTTCCGCAGGGGAAGTTGCCTCAGTGCTATCCTCAGACAAAGCCCTGACCCCGGGGTTAAGGAATGTGAACTCGGGGCTGTGACGATCAAGACCTTCCCTCGGGGCGGACAATGCCGAACACCTCAGCAAACGCCCAAATGATCTCACATGCTTTTGTGCACACCTTTTTCCTCGGCCCGTCAATCAACCGGTCACATTTAAGTGGAGTCAGGCTTCAATGCAGAGGAATATCAGGCATTTCCTCTCTAATACAAACCAGATCAACTTTGAGGACTTTAAGCTACAATAGTGAATTGTCAATTTAGTCAACAAGCAGAAATATAAAGATTTTCAGTTGTTTCAGATTCTTAAATTCTAAATTTTGCATTTTGGACCATCACTTGGACACAACAAGTAATTTCAACCTGTCAGCTTAAACTTTTTTGAGCATTTGTTCTCTATTTCCCGACCGCTAACTAGAAAATAATTGCAAAAATATTTCCAGAGTACATTTATCCGTACATTCCTCAGGACTGGACACCATTGTCATTGCCATTCAAAACGGGCCATAATCACTTTTACGGATGAGCTTGTTGTGAATGGTCAAAGTACAAAGGGGACCAAAAGGCTCTTGTCTCATTTATCACCCACTTCAGGAGAGGCAGGGAGAAGAGGAGGAGGAGGAGGAGGAGGAGGGGGAGCTGTCAGAGCTACCATAGCAGAGTGTATCGTAACAGTGGTGGTCTCTCATCCCCTGAGGCCCAGACACATTGCTTAAAGTGGAGAGAAAGACGACAGGAGGAGAGGGGAAAGAAAGAGGGGGAGAGGACTGAGCCGAGAGAGATATATCGCGATTGAGAGTGTAGTGTGTACTCGAGGCCTGTGAGCGGAGGTGTGAGGCGCTGAGGAGAGCCACAACAGCCTCAAGAGGATTTATATGGAGGGAGGTGAAGGGTCAGACTGCTATTAATCATGGCCAAAGTTGAGGATTAAATAGCCCGGTGCAGAGGGCCCGATGAGAGAACCTGGCCTGGTTGAGGTGATTAAAAAGACCAGGTCGTGTCTGTCTTCTATTACAGAGCGAAGACCTGAGGCAAGACGGCCTTCTGAAGTGAGGACAAATAGGATATCCAATCACCGCCCTCCCCCTCCCTCCCTCCGCCGATGAGCCAATTTACTCAGCCAATTAAGCGACTGAACATTAACCCACAAACACCACGCGTCTGACTATCAGTCGTCAGACGGCGTCTGGTGAGAGGTAATTGTTTAGGTGGAAGACAAGTGACAAATGCTAATTCTGGTTTCTTATCCGACGCAAATTCTTTCTCGAACACACCTTGAATCGGTGCCCAGTCAGACTTTAACTTTTCCTTTTTTTTCTCTTTCTTGCACAAGTGCTTTGATCTGCGATATGCCATGCATCGCATTAATTATGCATCCCGCCTCAGTGCAAACATGGCGAACACCTTCAAGTGTTTAATAGGAGCACGCTCATCACAGGGGCCTAGAGGATGGCTGCAGGAGGCTTATGTACAGTACACGCTTGCATCGCTCATATATGCTCTGCATAAGGGATTTAACGGTATGGGGGGGGACCGGTCTGTGTGGAGCTCTCCTTCAATCTGGGCCAAAGCAGGGGGCCATTTTTCACTTAGCCTCCTCCGTGAGCACAGGTCGAGTGTTTGAGAGGAAGATGGATGCGGCTTGAATTGGACAGTTTACTTTCACGGAATATTGCAGCAAGAACAATGGCGGCGAAATGATCAAGATCTAACATTGGCATAATGCAGCGAGAGTTATGCAAATCCAGCGTGCTGCTGCTTGCTGTAAAGCTAGCCTGGGGGGGGTTTATGTGAGTCCGCCTCAAACTTTTATGCATCTGCACTAAATTCGTAGATTTCTCCTCTTTTTGTTTTTGTACCACGTTGGCACAAAATTAAATTCCTAAACATTAGCAGATGCAGAGGGAGAGTTTGGGGAAGTGTTGGTATTGTAACGGCGTTTTTTTTGGGGGGGGGGGGGGGGCGATTTCTTGCCTTACTGAATTTGGTAAAATATCTGGATTTCAAAAACACATTTCTTTACTCGTAATAGCTTTCTCTTCAGTTCCAGTTCTTTGAACGTCGTCGGCCTTTAAATCTCAACAAGCAGCCCTTAAACCCCTAACAGCCATAAACCCCCAAGTCTGAATTTAGAAAGGACTCGGGGTGTACAGCAGATTGGGGGAGATAGGCTAATTGCTTGGAAACATCTCTCTACATGAGCCAACCGCCGCGGTTCAACAGATGTGACCAGGTTAAAACAACAGGAGATAAGCAGTGAAAAGAATAAGAAGCTGCTGCTGCTGCTGCTGCAACGAGCTCCACGTGATGTGAGGAGGAGGAGGAGGGGGGGGACCAAAACGCGTCGAGGAAACCTGCAGATTTAAAAAAAAAAAAAAAAAGATTCAGGATGAAATGCACGGACTGTTTATGCTTTTAATCTGTGCTTTCTTTTATATGCGTTTGATTTCAAAGTGCACGTTGAGGCTCGTGCCGGGTCGGGTTGTTGCGCGGCGTCGCTGCAGCCGGGCGGCCGCCGGTGGGAGTCCCCCCTGCGCGGGTCCCCTTTGCAGTGCGGATCCAGTAGTTGGAGTAGTTGTACAGAAGAGACGCGAGGAGAGAGGAGCGCAGCAGCTGAGTGAACAAACAGAGACACACGTTTTTCTGCTGAGACTTATCTCACACGCGCGCACACACAGAGACAGACACACACAGAGAGAGAGACACACACACACACACACACGCACACAGCGACCTGTCACTGCAGCCCCGCTTCCGAGCCACCCGGGAAACCCGCAGCAGCTTCACGGGAGCCGGAGGGGCGAGAAGGAAAAAGAAGCCCGGGTCTTGGTCCTGGTCTGGGTCCGGTGCGGTGCGCCCGAGCAGCGGCAGCCGCCTGCGAGCAACTCCCGAACGCGGTCGTCTCAGCGGGCATGAGCTAACCCACCGGCAGCAGCCGACATGGAGACTAAACCCTTCCTGTCACTGGGTAAGTTGGTCGCTCTTCGGGCTGCTCTTCTTTTTTTCCGGGGGGCTTTGATCGGACTTTTCAGGGGGAATCGGGCTCGCGCTGCTTTTTCTTTTTTCTTCTTCTCTCGCCCTCCTTTTATCTTTTTTTTGACAGCGCGTGCAGGCCAGACGTCTTCATCACCACGTCGGGGAACCGAACTGTTCCACACACGCGCACACTTTATCATTTCAAACATGCTGGATTGTGCACGCACTGTCTTAATGTCGCCGGGTGAGACGTGCGTGGCTTTGACATCTCACTCGGGGGGATGAACCGTGCGCGTTCCCTCGCGTGCGCTGCAATTAAATGTTGTTTTAACTTTGCACGTTCCCCTTAAAAAAGCTTCGTCATATTTAAGTTCACGTGTAAAGTCAAAGTAGAGCCTGGAAGCTGACTGCAGAGTTTTAACTTCAAGGAACATTTTTGAAACGAGTTTTAACTTTTTCTTTTTTTTTTGAAGGCACGTGTGTGTATTTGCATGCGTGTATGTTCAGTTCAAGTGTTCTAGTAAGTACAAGTTGTCAAGTTGAGTACTTGCTGTTCTTCCCCACATGGCTTTGACATGTGGCATCGCTATGCAGCTAATGGTTTTAAAACTCAAAGTCTTTATTTGTGTAGCGCCCGAATCACAAAACGCAATATCTCAAGTTCCCACAATGAGTAAAATCACTTGGTGACAACTCAAAGCTGGAAAACTCAAAGCGGCGTGATGATTGAGAACAGAACTTGTTTGACTTTCGGAGAGAGAGACAAGTCTATTTTGAAAAACTGCCCGGCGAAGATTAGTGCCGACATCACCTCCACACACAGGTGACACAGGTGGAATTACCCGGGCTCAGTCATAGGGCTACTGTGTTGACCACTTTCTGTTTGTCATCATGCTTCATCTTCCCCCCCCCCCTCAAGAGCAAAGAGTGCCTTTATAAACAGCTGTCATCATTTTTAAAACAGTAGACTCACACAGGTCGTGTTTAATTCCGTTCACGCGCAACTCTTTATTAATGGCTCCTTTTTTGAAAATCTCCAGCCTGAAACGCACACGGCGACGCGCTCGGCCCACTGTAAATCATTAATTCCGAACACCGCCATGAGTTTGTCAAAGCGAACAGAGCAGACCCTTGTCCCCTGCGGCAGCGAGACACGGCCCAGGACCGCCGGCGAGTCCCTGTTATTGTGTCTGCTGCTCTTTCTCACGGGGGCGTCGTGTTACACCTCGACACGTATCGTCGGCCCACGCATCGGGGAGATTCACTGAGACTTCTGAGACGCCGGGGCGGCTTTCTTCTGTTACAGAGGCCGCTCGCTGACACTGTCGCCACAACGCCTTTATGTGGCTACCCAGAAATACGCTAAACCGCCAGTGCTAGACCACACACACACACACACACACACACACACACACACACACTGACAGGCTGTTATTACAGGTGCACCGTATTGTGTGTCCATGCTGAAAGTGATTCAAGTTTCACTCTGGCTAACTGTGCACCGGAGTAGCTAATCCAGACGCCTGTCAGCACACACAGGCGGAGTAGGTCTTATCTGCCTGGTGGAAGGGCCGCCACTCAATTGTTTAAGTGTGGATGAACACTTCCCCCCCCCCACCCAGCAGCTCTGGATCTCATCTCGTCCTCCACGCCAACACCACATGCTGCATCAGCAGCCTTCTCATCGCCCCCATAGTCCTAATCTGTCAACCCTTCAAATCACCGGTCATATTTAGACTTGCACCATCGGAGGGTCCACTTGAGCGCTGATTGTTAATTGGCCACTTCAAGGACGCCGCTATCTGCAAAGTCCTTGGACGTATCGATTAGCCGCGTACTCAGTGTAATTATCTGTCCCGCCGCATTAGGGATTCTGACATGCAACTGTTTGAAATGACAGCAAGTACATTTTACAATTATAGATTGGTTGTCGGCCGCGGTGACGACATCCGCCTTTGGCCACGGCCTGGTCAGAGCGCCGCCGTGTCACCTGATCCCCCCCCCCCCCCCCCGCGAGTCTGTGTGTCTGATACGAAGCTACGACCGAAGGGTACGACATTGAAAAGGAGAGTGTGTCCTCGTGTCAGAGCTGATTGTGAAAGTCTGTCAGCGAAGCACAGCTATGTGGCAGTGACAGGAGAGGACAGGGTGTTCGAACACTGCTGAGGTGGAGAAAAGTTTATGTGCCGGTATTGATTTTGCTGTTTGCTTGATTCGTTTGTGGCTAATGTGTCGGCACCTACCGCCGCGTTGGCGTCATGAGGCTTCTGCAGCTGGCTGTTGCACGTGTCTGGTGTTATTGAGTTTTTCTACATCCTGGATTTGGGGACAGAGGGTGTCTATAGTGAATGACGTCCAGTTTTGTGTGACAGATTCGGGAATTAACCATCAAAGTTCATGCTCAAAAGTTCTTTTGAGATAAACAACTTTTTATGAAATTGATACCAGTGCTTTGTACTGAATAACAGTCTAATGAGCTATAACATGTTCAGTGGGGGAAAAACGAACTGGGCAGACTGAGTCCAATCGAGTTTCATATAACGTTCATATTAACACTGAATCATCTGTTTTGCATCATGCGCTGGATTTTGATCAGTGTAAAAGTAAACTCGACTCAAGTTTTTATGATTTACTGAGCTCTATGAAACAAAAACACTCTGTTTTGATTCACAATTAAATTAATCCTGTGTGTGTGTGAATCCACTGGACCCAATCTCTTTGGTTCTTTCTGTTTGGGGGGAACACACACACACACACACACACACACACACACACACACACACACACACACACACACACACACACACACACACACACACACACACACACACACACACACACACACAAATCAATGAAGTTCATGGTCTTTGATGAGAAAGTGAGATTTGTGGTGTGTGTGTGTGTGTGTGTGTGTGTGGGTGTGTGTGGGTGTGTGTGTGGGAGAGGACGGAGGGCTACATTCCTTTTCTAGCAGTAACTCTGGAACAAAGGTAATACAGGGAGGGTGCCGGCCGGGAGGGCTGTGTGTGGCTGTGTGTGTGTCTGTGTGTGTGTGTGTGTGTGTCTGTGTGTGTGGTGCAACTACACTGCCAAAAGCATTTGGCCAAGTTTGTCTTTTACGGCCGTCCAGTTTTGTGTTCCCGATGTGATGCCTTTGCTCCCCTTTTGAGGAAAAGGGCCGCAGCTGTCATTTTTATTGGAGGAGTTTTATAGCGCGACTTAATGGGTTAAAGTGACAGCTCTCTCTCCCTCTCCTTTCTCTTTTCTACTCCCTCCATCTCACCCACGAGGCCTTTAACTCACGGAAATCAAAGAAAATGTTTTTGCCTGCCGTCCATGTGCCCACCCTCTCCGCTTTCCCACCCCTCACCCCTGCCAGCCGAGCCGTGCATTAGAAGAAGGGAAAGATTTATGCTCCAAGTATGAACGCAGCGAGAGAGTGTGTTTTTTTTTATTACGCTAAACTGCCATGAAATGCAGGCCTGTGTTTTCTTTTTTTCTTCCCCCTTCGTGGAATATCTCTGCTGATCATTATCAAGCGTTAATTTGACTTCATGACTAAGAAGGAGCCGCGTTGGCCTCAGATGAAACGATGCATATTTCAGCCTGTCATGCTCTCTCCTCTGCAGCCCACACTTGTTTATGTTCTGAACATAGTACGAATCACAAAATGCTGGAAGGCTTTCTGATGCACAAATCATCGCAGTGACTCAAATGGTCGTTAATTATTTGTGTAAGAAGCGCCGCCGCTCTTTATTGATAACGGCCACATTGAACCCTGCACCTCAAAACTTGACCTCTGCTCCCACGTGTGCTCCATCATGTCAGGAATTTGCCTTTTGGCATTTACTCTGTTTTTTAAAGTGGTTAAAGACAGGAGCTTGTAGCTCTTTCCTTTGTTTCTCTAGCCTTTTTTTTTAGCTTTAGCTTTAGGTTTCTTTCCCCTTTTTCTTCTAAGAGTTGTCAGTGCGTCCGTCTCGGAGTTTCAACAATCTGTGATTTGTGGTGATTCACGACAGAGCGTCAGGATCAGCTGAAGTGAAGTCCATAAAACAGTGAAACACGGCCTGAAACAAAGTTCCCCGAGCTCAAGGTGACGTCTTCATCTTGCTTTTTTTTTAATCCCTTCCCTCAGTTCCACAACCAAAAAATGTTCATTTTTACAATGATTTGAAACAGGGAGCGACAGTAAATCTTCACTTTCTAAAACCCTCGAACCGGAGAATGATTGGCGTTGCTGCTCGCTAGATGACTTCAATCAGCTTGTCTTTTCAGCCGTAATTTACATTCACAGTTTGGATTGGCAGACGCTTGACGGCTGTTGCTGTGAACGCTCACCAATCGGTGTTGGAATCATCCCGAGCACCATTCGTTTCAGGGTTTATTGCAGGTCCTCCGAGTGCCTGAATGGCTTTTCTGTGGGCTGGCGGTATTCAGCGTACGTACAGCCGTCTCTTTTGAAGTGGAAACATAGTCTCTGCGGGGATTTGACCAGATCACACTAATAATTCGCATTGAGAGGAAGGTCAGCCTGCCCTGCTCGAGCCACAGCTCTCCTTCTCAGTGTTCTGTGTGCATCGCAGAACCACACGGGGCCACGACTGAGGGAGAAGCAGCGCGATTAAGGGAGGAATGAAAAGGAAGCGTAGCATATGTGTGTTGTAAAATTAAAAAACGCTGCCAAGAAACCACAAAAAGACGTCTTGTCAGATACTCACCACCCTCTCCTCTCCTCCGCAATCCTCAGATTGCCATGTTTTCAATAATAAAAACAACTGTCGACTCTGTGATTTGCGGTAATGCATGAAAATATCTCGGGCTGTTTGGCAGTCATGATGTGTTTTGTAATTAAGTTATGAGCGCATAGGCTTTGATGGATATTCGCTGGAGAGGGATGACGAATCGGGTGAATCCTAGATATGTTATGCTCCTTCATGTCATTATATTTCCTTATGCCCACATTTCTTTTCCTTCCCCTAATTATAATTGGCTCCAATGAGAACCGCAGATAAAAAAAAAAAGTTGATTTGTTTTACTTAAACTAGTCATGTAGAACAATGTGGCAGCAGTGGTGGGCCGACTTTTATGTTCCGCATCCGAGTGGTAGATTTGACTGCAGTGGGTCGTTGCTTCACATGTAGTAATAATATGTATCTGTTACACTGGCTGCGATATCATCCGCGTGTAACATGATCAAAAGCAGGAATTCGTGTGTTTGATGTTGCTGCACTCCTCGGAGAAAGAGGGAGAATGAAGTTGTGGCCTCCTGCTGAGCAGTTGTTTTTACTGAAGCTGTATATTCAGGTGTGTACACAGCAGCCTCCCTGTTTTCACACACAAAACAAAACATGTACATGAAAAACACGCAAAAAGGAGAGCAAGGTAATTAGGACTCTCGCCGCTCCTTTTCGCGGTTTCAGTTTTCAGGTTGCACGTAGTGAAATGAGGTGTCCCAGTGTGTCCCACGCCCCGTCCCACCCGCCGCCGCCGTTAAGTTTTTTTCTTTGTCAACTTGCCAGATGCCACGCCGGCGAGGGGGTGGGGGGTGGGGCTGCCGCAAACTGCCTGGGCATGGGGCCCACAAAAATCCCACATTAAAAAAGAAACCATTATAGTCTGCGAGCGCATGTGTGACTGTGTGTAAGCAGGAGGCTGTAATGTTTATATTTTCACCTAGTAATGGCTGTAACTACTCGCGTTAGACGTACCTGTAAAAGCTTTTTTGAAGCACTTTGAAACAATACAGGCAGGATGGAGATAAAGCCAGATAAAGTAAATCACTCTAAACGTTAAGTCAATCTTGAATGTTTTTATATTTGTGTAAGATAGCAGATTTTAAATACCACACGCTCAGCCTAGATACACCCGAATGTTGGACGGAGGACATCACGCAGTCAGGTGGAGGTTTGCGTTGGCATGAAAGTGAGATCTGACCTCGCCGAGTCGACCTCGCGCTGCCAATTTGAGGACAATCCCCGAATTGAAATGTGGTTATTTCCTCCTTCCAAGAGAGAATGAGATCTGCTGCTCTGAACACACACACACAAAGGGCTTTCATACCTAGGAAATTAACTTACACTGGGAACAGCCGTAATTCAAATTAGACCGAGACAGAATAAGGTACCGTGGCCCATGGGCACAAAACACAAGTAACTTATAATAGCCAGTGACTCACTTTTCTGAGGTTGTGTTTTTGGTACTACACACTCTCAGGCAAGCTGCAGTACTAACGGTGATATGTGTTGCTTAAGATCTTCTCTATTAGACGATAATAACCTCAACTTTGCTGTTGTAATATTCCCACAACAAAAAAAACCCCTTTATCCTGAATTCTGAAGCATTTTCAGAAACTCACACTCAACAACTTTTTATTTTGTCTCTTTCATCCATTTGTTTGTAAAGGAAATGAATACAAAATGTGAGGCTGAGGATGTAAAGTAACATTAGTGATATAATAATAATTCATTATGTGAGTAATGCAAACATTACTCCGATAAGATCCTGCTCAGCCACGCGCATCACTGCGTCTGTGGCGACTGTCATTCACCATTTGCGAAACTTTCCCCTTTCCTCCATTTCTTGCGGCTGTCTCTTTCTAATTAATGCACTCATTCCACTCTGAGCTGCTTTGTGAAAAGCCTGCATTCAGATTAAAATCTTACATGTAATGGGGGATTCTAAGAAAACCTCCTTCTTTCTTAGTATTGTTGTTTCTCTGTTCTCGACAATCTGATGCAGCGCAGCAACACGCGCCGTTGCAACACTTCCTAAGGAGAAAGAAGCTAACAGGTCAAAACACGTTTTTCTGAGCAATATTAGATGACACGATTTTGTGGTTTTAGTTGAAGCAATAAATGTCTATCTGACTACTTTTAGCAGCTATGATCGTAGAATGTGTGTGGAGACGGACAACAGTGAATCCACAGCACCGTTGATGGTTCCCTCGTGGCTTGTTGCAGTTCAGGTCATAAACCCGTCGTCCGCCATGTTAGCAGATTGGATGTGGATCATTCTAAGTTGTCAAAGTACACGCAGGACGTAGTACAGAACATAGGTAGCTGGAAAAAACATGGAGGATCACGAGGGAACGTAAACGGACGAAACTGGCACTGACCGAGGGAACTTGGCTGGTGTGGGAACAAGGAGGCGGATGAGGGAAATGAGGAGCAGGTGTGTTATGGCAGGTCTGAGGAACGTGGCCAGGTGGAGGTGGAGCGGGAGCTGGAGACGGGGGGGTTCGATACATTGATCTCTACCTATATATTAGATTGAATCCGTCTGTAGAGCCATTGTCCTCTGTTGTCTTGCATGTTGCCCTCACAGTTATTGGTGACCTCACTTTGGAGCTTCAGCTGTCCCTTCTTTAGAGTCCGGCCTGGATTGAAGTTCGTTGAACTGGGCATCAACTACGAGTGTTTCCAGGATCCTACTTCCAGGTCTCTCAAGAAACTCTGCGTGAGAAAGTTGTCCTTGACTTTCACATCCTTCTTCTCTGCAGCGACAGGATTCAGGTTCAACTTGTGTCTGTTTAAACCAGTCGGTGAGATTAGAGGCTGCGACAGCAATTATATGATAAACAGAAGATCCATTACTTGAGCTGCCGAACCATCTGGATTACTGACGAAGGAGCGATATTAGCAGACGCAAAAAAAAACCACTGACACGAGTCACCTCCGAAACGGATACAAAGCAGATACTGTCCGTTCTTCTACGTAACAGCAACTTTCACATTATGACTTGAAAACGTTCACAAACAGAGATAACAGAGCTGTTGGGTTTTTTCCTCTGCCTGTGGTAGAGTACCAGTCATTAACTGTTTGTTGACGCCTGCAGGTCTAGCGTGCTCGTACATCCGCCCAGACCGAGGCCTCTCTCGCTTGGCTACACACACACCTGTACGCATGTGCACACGTACAGACAGCCTGAACAGGAGTCCGGAGGGCTTCGTCACCTATGGTTAGACACCTTGCTGAGGCCGTCTGGTTTTAGGAATGTTCTCAGCGGCAGGAAGGTGGCTGGGTGTTAAGAATAGAGAAGGGGGGGGGGTGGGCTGTCTAGCTGGAAAAACAACACTGACAAATGGAACCTCTCACTCTTAATACCGACGGATGAACATGCCGTACCAGTGGTTCCATGTTGAACAGAACAGCTAAAGGCAAAAGTACATTTCCAACCCCCCCCTCCCTTTCTCTGCTACATTCACTCTATTGGAGTTTGAACAGCTTATTAACGTCAAAGGGAGATTTGCTCAGTAGACAACTGTGGAATCGCACTGTAGATATAAATTGCTTTTTATTTAAACCCATCTCGACCGGCGCAAGGTCTCTTTCTACTACAAACGAGGAGAATAGATGAATGCGGGAAGCGCATTAGGTTGAACACGCTTTGATTCCGTCCATAGAAAGTTTTTAACTCGCTTATTAGGCTGATAAAACTGCACCGAGGAAAATGTTCTCGGTGTCGTGTAAATGGATTACGTACTGTACGAGGCTTTGTGTCACTGCTCCCAGTTTCTGACTCTCTCGCTATATTATTAAATCCAGGGAGCATGTGGCCGACCCCTCTTCGTAGAACCGGTTGTTTGTGTACGAGAACAAAGTTGAGCAACCAGGTTTACTAGACAGACGGAGACAGCCAGGCGTGCAGGCGCTGGCCGTGTCTTTGTCGTCAGCGTTGCTCCACATACCAAAGTGCTGACAGTTGCCTGCACAAACGGCCCTGACAAGTTCAAGTGTCACGTTTAGGATGCTTCCTTCTGTGTCGGGGCCCGAATGGGAAACAGGAGAAGGCTGCAGATTAAACGGGACCGATCTGAGTGTTGAGTTATTGGCAGGAGTGTTATTGAACAAGGATTGTGCACAACTCTGTGTGTGTGTGTGTGTGTGTGTGTGTGTGTGTGTGGCATGTTGGCTTGCCGCTAAATCCCCCTTTATGAATTCATGTGTTTCTTTCTTTCTTTCTTTCTTTTTAAACAATGAAGTATTTAAATGACGGGAAACACTCGACAAATGGCCGTAATCATTTCTGGGAGTTCAACATTGATTTTTGTGATATTTGATTGACGATGACACAAACTGAGAAAAAGCATAAAATTGCCAGAGTTTCGAATCTTGCACCAGATTATTTTTTTGCTTGATAAACGACTTCAACAATGAGGAATGAACGTTTATTGTTCTGTTTATCTGCTGGATCAAACAGGTTGGCGTTCGCACATTTGTTCCTGTACAAGCATGTGCTTTGTGTGTACAAATCTGCACACGTGTCCCTCCGCGCGCCATGTGCACAACTGGCTGATGCTGCACGCTCGAACGCTCTGAACTGGTGGAGTTGGCTGCGACTCCCTGACACGGCGCGCAGCAGCTGAGAGTCAGTGTGCTGTCTGGGAGAGGGAAGGTCAGGGGTTGTGGCTGGGTCACGCTCTGTGGGAGAGGAGCAGCCTCGGCAGACATGACGGTGTTTGTACGTAGGTGAGGAGGGGGGGGGTAGTGGAGTCGTGATGGGAAGGAGGAAAACAAAACCACATCACTGGTGGGTTCCGGCTTGTTTTTATTTAGGCCTTGTTTCAATGGCTGCGTGGCTTTCCCCCCCCCGCCCTCAACACATCAGTGCAGCTATTGTTAGTAACAGAGTTAATTGTTAATTGATCCAAAGAGCGATAAAACAAGGCACCTAATCTCCCTCTCTCTCCGAAACACACACACACACACACTCCTGCTAACACACACTCGTGCGCCGTCGAGAGTGAGAGTGAATGTTTATTACAGGATCCTAGTAGATGCTAAGGCGCCCTGGGGGCTATTAAAGCCCGCGCTTAAAAGGCACTATCGGGGAACACTGATGTGGGCCGCTCGACGGAGGGGAGGGGCGCGGCCGGGGTTGTAGAAAGAGAAAGAGCGGGTGAAACGAGAGGAAAAGGGGAAGAAAGAGAAGTCCCTGGAACAGTCAGCAGAAGGAGGGAGAGGGGGGGGGGGGGGTAAACAGAGTGAACACATCTGGATTGCCTCAGCAGAATATTTGTGCAACATCTGGAAAAATTCCCTGGAATTTAAGGGTCCCCTCCTTTCATTTGTGTGGTTTTTTTCTACTTCTTTTCCTTCTTCTTCTTCTTCTTCTTCTTCTTCTTCTTCTTCTTCTTCTTCTTCTTCTCCCTCCTGTTTTCCGCAGCTTCAAAGTCTCTCGCCCTGGTGCGGCAGCCACGTAAATACTCCCGTTGTAACGCACGTTGAGCCCTTACAGACTTTATAGTGGGCCAAATTGGGCCCATGTGACCAACTCCCCTTTGTGCGCGGCCCCGGCCTAATTAAGTGGCACACAAGTGAGAGGGCACCCATCTGTGGATCCAGACCTGGGCCAGACGTGGGCCCGACACAACCCCTCGTAAAAAGCAGGGGGGGGAAGGTAAAAGGAAAAAATCATTTTCCATGGACAGTAAAGTTTATGTCGTAGCATGAAAAATAACCCTGCAGAACTGAAACTGACGTCTCTGGCGCGGCATGAAAGAGCCACTGTGTGTTTTACGACGAAAACACAAACAGGCTACCTTTTGTGTTATTTCAAAAACAGAGTGAGATTTCTTATTTCATGTTCTGGTTTGTTGTCGTGGAACGGGACGCACAAAGAAGTGCGGCGCACACGAGGTTCCCTTTGAGGTGCGAAGTCCCAGGAGGGACTGAAGAAGCTCCTGAATCAACACCTTCAGTGGAGTGGTACCAGTCAGCGGAGTCCGCGGCCCCTTACTGTACATTAGAGATGCACGGCGAGGCCTGTGTCCGTCCCCTCAGCGAGATCACAAGAGTGGTTCTCCCTCTCTCTCTTCTCTCTCTCTCTCTTCATGTGTGGCGGTGCGAGTCTGCGTTCATCAGCCATTAAGATTCAGGCGAGCCGCCGAGCGCCTTCTGTCTTACCTGGGCGAGGCTCCTCGTGGGTCGGCGCCGCTGACAGGCAGGTAGCGGAGGGGAGGGCAGGGGGAGTGCAGAGGTAGATGCTAATGTGGCGAGCGCGCTGATCAAAAGAGGCGCATCCCGGCCCCCCCCCCACCCACCCCACCTCCCTCTGATGGGCTTACTGATGCCGGGCACCCCCTGAGAGCTGCAGCAGGAGCCGGGCAGCGATCAGAGGAAGACGGGAGGGGGAGTGAGAGAGTGAAGGGGGGGCGGGTTGAAAGAGACGAGGGAGCGTCGAGAGAGAAAGCCAAGGAATGTCATCCCGTTATTATCGAATCAATTTTGTTTAATCAATCAGTTGTTTATCTACCCAGTTTCTGCTCAAGTTATAAAATTAATATTTTATTGCAGCTGCTGGAAAGAATCAGACTTTGGCTCGTTTCGATGCGGATCTACTTTCCTTCATTATCTGGTTGTTAGACTGAGGGAAACAGTTTCAGTTGATCAGTCATCGCTGCATGTGCGAGGACACTGAGCTGATTTACTTTACTCTCTCTCTCTCTCTCTCTCTCTCTCTCTCTCTCTCTCTCTCTCTCTCTCTCTCTCTCTCTCTCTCTCTCTCTCTCTCTCTCTCTCTCTCTCTCTCTCTCTCTCCCTCTCTCTCTCTCTTCCCCAAGTTGCTCTGCAGTTGGCCTACATCTGTCTGCCTGGCTGAGCTGACAAGTCGATATACGCAGGCCTGTAACAGATGGTCATTCTTTTAACCAGATTTAAAAACAAAACTAAAAATCTGCGAAAAATCTGTAAATAATGCACGACTTCTACTTCAGCGTTTTAAAGTTGGTTTACAGCAGAGAGAAAATGTACTTTAACCTTTAATCGTCTGCGCGTTTTCTTTTCCTCTTCCTCTCTGTGGACCTTTTTATTACTTGTGGACTACAGTCGGGAAGTGTCGTCCTGCAGGAAACACACAAACTTTTAAATGAGTGACAACAAGATTCCTGGTGGAAAAACAAGGCAAAACATGAATCGGCTTCTTAAAAAAAGTAAATAATCTCTCCATGGAAGTTTATTTCCTCATTTAATCAATGAAAGTGGCGTGTTACAGTTTCCCAGAGCCCAAGGTGTCAAATATATTTACCTCCATCATCAGACCGACACAACCAGAGCCCAAAAATATCAGATCTACAGGCAGAATTTGACATTTTCCAACCGGGAAACAGGGAAAATGTTGATGTTTTTATTGATAAATGGTTGAGATGATTCCGTCTGTCAGCTCGTCGATTCATTGTTTTGCTCCCGTTAGATCTGCCCACTGTACCAACACGGGAAATGGACATGCAAACCAGACCAGCCAGGATTATTGATCCTAGCGAATCCTAGAGAGAGGAACAAACTCTGTGCCAGGGATTGTCCCAAACTCAGATTATGACAGTGGCCTTCTTTTTAAAATGCGAGCGCCCGAGGGCCGAGCGCTTCGCACAGCCCCGACACTGAGCTGCTGTGGGAAGCGTTTCCTCTTTGCCTTCAGGTGATTACGTATGCAGACGTAACCGTGCAGCCCTGCAGAACGACCTTGCTCCGGCTCGTCCACTCGCTGATCCAAATTAACTTTGCTGTTTTGGACCCTACTTGTTTTCAGAAGGGTGCAGCGCTGCTCAGCCATAAGCCGATCTGACCGTCTGCCTCTCATGGTCAGTAATTGTTATTTGAGAGAAAGAGTTTTTACCCCGGAAGGCAGATTTAGTATTTTTGGAGCGGCCTCGTGCTCCACTGGCTCATCGCGTCTCGCGGCGTCTGCAGGTATAGACGCTCGGTGATGTCACTGACATTTGGAAGGAACACGCTGCCAGCCCTCAAATGGCGCCTCAACTCTTCACCTGGTTCCTGTTGCTGTGCTTATTTGATTTTTTTTTTTTTTTTTTTTACACGCCCCAGGGCTTTTCCTCTCACTCCCAGGCTGAACTGTAAAAAGTTGGAATAAATAGTTTAGGGTTAACCAAGGAATTTCATGTATTCCCTCATAAATGCCTCCAATAAATACCGAGTCAAGTGATTGTTTACATTTGAGGTGAAGTAAACTTGAATTCGCGGAAACAGCGGAAATATAAATTTAAAAAAAAACATATATGGTTAACAGCTGTAGTTACATATACTTTTTATGTAAGAACCTGTGGGACCCTGGTGAATTTAGCTGGTGAAGTTTATAGTTAATAAAACACTTAAAACAACTAGTGAAACATGTGGGCTCTAAGATCTTATCTCTTTATCTTCTTGGCAAAGATATTACAAATAAACGATCACCATGACTTTCTGTAACCTGATTATACTCAACTAAAGTCCATCAGCTTTCCTAATACTCTGGTGTGTTATGCTTCATAATTACATGCAGTTTTAGTGCAGATTGCTTTTTAAAAATGGATTGCGCACTTAAGCCACGAGCTCATTTCAGTTCATCACTTACAAGTTAACACATTTATGCCTGTAAATCATTTTTCCCAACTCTGTCGATGGGATCTTCGGCGCACGCAGCTGCATTGTTTATCTTCACTTCATAACACGGCCGATCTAAAAGCAGTGTGCTCGGGCCTCGTGATCCCGGACGGCCCCCGGGGGGGTCAAAGCGATTGGCGACAGGGGCCACGTGTCGGTCTGGGTCGTAAGTGGCATTACATCACATTGATTGGCTCGGATCTGGCGGGGAATCTCCGCTACTGAACTGATTCTCACCCAGTGACCAGCTCTTTGTCGCTCACACACGTATACATGTGTGTGTGTGTGTGTGTGTGGTGTGTGTGTAGATGTGTGTGTGTGTCATGGCCTCAGCTGACCACATATGTGCATGAATGATTGGTATTCCACCGGCTGGACTCCAGGGGATTGACTGAGCTTACGACCAGCTTAGCCCGGGCTCCTCCGCTTGATTGGCAGCTATAGTTTCCTTTTAGGATGGAGCAGGGTGGTGGTGGGGGTGGGGGGGGGGGAGTTGATGGGGTCCCAGTGGCATTTTGCATCTCATGCCATCCCGCATTAAGCTGTATGTGCATCTCAGTCGTACGCTTCATATTCCACGATTCTACATGTGTCACTTCCGAAACAACCTCAAGTTCTTTTCACTTATTTCACTGATAGGTCAATCCTCTTAATTTCCCAAAGTCCAAGACGACTAGTTCCTGGCGTATTAAAAATGCTGTTGAAGGTCGAAGCGCACACAGTGTCTCACTTTGTCCGGTGAACAAATCCACAACCCGAAACACATCCACCACTCTGTCAGTGTTTTGTTTTCATGGAACGAACAGCGGAAACCAGAGAATATTCACATCTGAGAGGCTGAAACCAACATTTTCTAAAAAGAAATAATAGATGCTGATTATTTCTATTGATCCAAGATGAGTAATTAGATGTCCTGATAGTTTCAGCTTGTGTTTAATGCATTGCATGATTGCGTTCCCTTGTATTTTGTGCGGTTTTTTGCATCATTTCCACAGAGCTGTCATTCGTCACATCTTAGTTTTTTTGAAAAACCATTTCCACTGTCCTTTCTCATCCTGGGTGATGGACAGTGCATGTTATGGCCATTAGCCCGTCACAATGGAGCTGTCTCGCACTGGAGCCGTGTTCCCTCCTGCTATGATCATTTCCGTGCTATCTCAGCCACTCGCTTTTGTTTCCTGTCTCGGAGGGAACGGCTTCGCTCAAGTCTTTAAAGCTCTGTTTTTGTGCTCACTGAAAAAAAGAAAGAACAGAAAAGAAGAGCTTCCAACCAGAACCCAGCGTCGAATCAGCCTCTCTCTCTGCGCCAAGCCTCGTCCCTCGTGGACGGGAAATAATTTATAAAAATGAAATCTACATTTGTTGTGTAAATGACCACATGCTGTAGGATATTTAATCCTGCCTGCAGTCGATCCCAGTCATGTGACTTGACCTAGTTTTGTCTGCCTCCCTCTGCCTGTCTCTCCTCTTTTTCCTCCATCTCTCTCTCTCTCTTCTTTTTCTCACACTGTCTCTAAGTGTTCCCTCGCTCTCCTGCTCTTTCTCTATCCCTCTCTCACGCTCGTTTCTTCCTCTTTTCTCACTCTCCATCCCTCTTCCCTTGTGTTCGCCCCCATGCTGGGTCCTTCTGTATTTCTGTTCCTTTTCATGACTGATCCAAGGACTTCTCCCCCGATGTGTTAATATCTGGAGCTATAGAGGCCGATGACCACGTCCTTGATTATCTATTCAATGCAGATTTTAAAACAACACTCGCTCACAGAGCCGTCGTTTCACTGAAGTCAGGAGTCGCTGAGTCATCCTTGACATCCTCATTTTTGTGTCAGCTGATGAATATCACGCAAGGTCAGATTTGACTTCAGCGAGCGCAGTTTACTTTGGTTTTCATTCAGCAGCGTTTTGTAAGATTTCTGTCCTTGGGTTTGTTAACTTCTCGTGTTTGTTCAGGTGTCCCCTTTTTTCTACACTCCTTTATTCAGCGTTATGAAAGTTGTATTACACGGCTCTTGTGATTTCACCTCGTCCGAGTCTGTAAACTGCAAATTAATTAAAGACCGGTGATTATTTCAATGATTAACGTCTCGAGGGTATGATTTTAACTTGTGATCAGACTAAAAAACTGTAATTCAGTGGTGTACGCTTTTTTTATTGTGAGTCTCAGTGGAAAGCAAATAAACATGTCTGTCTCCTTCTGTAGTTTATATTTAATAAGTAGATTATAATGGATTTTAATGATGAGGCGCCATTAAAAACGAATCCTCAGCCTCTAACTGTGTCGTCCAAGGGGCTGAAATGTAAAAAGCTGTCTCTGCTAATGAAAATGAAGATGTCTGTGTCTTTGTGATTATGTTTATGGCAATAATGAAGGGTTGAAGAACTCCTGCTAGTTGAGCCCCGATGAGTAAGGTGTCGCTCGAAGGCTCAGAATGACGGGGAGGTCGTTAACAGCAAAGGGAGACGTGCGCAATTATCTTAAACGTGAAATGTTGCCTGATCATTTGGAGAAAAAGAACATACTCGATTTGCAAAACACAGTATTGGGGTTTGAGGACAGGGTAGATGGATTGAGAGGTGGATGAAATCGATGCACAGTCGACGGACATCCCCGTGAGAGCAGCTGCTTGGCTCGGCCTCAAGTGGAACCATTTGGTCGCCTCCTGGAATGCGTGGTATGTATCCATTCCTGAAGAGCGTAAGAGATCATTCAGGCTTTGGTAAAAAAAAAAAAAAACTATGACCCATAACAAGCCGCAGCCGTCTCGCTCTCGCCCGCCGACATGCAGATTGTACAGTTCCGACTCGCGAGCGCTGTAGAGGTTTTATATCCGAACAAGCCATAAAAAAACGTGGGGGTTTGTCAGATATAATAAGACGTCTCTCTGCAAATGTGAATTAACAATGTAGCTCGGGTCGGGGGTGATGGCTGAATGTTCATGGCGAGCACCACATGGAACAAACGCCTGGAGCGGCAGGTCCCTGGTTCGACTCCTGACTGGCTGGACCGCTTCCTGCGTGTTTCTGCGATTCACTCTCTGAATCTGTTTCCTGTCTTTCCTTCACTGCGTCTAATGGTAAAAAAGCCTTTCAGTTTCATTCCTTGTTAAAATAAGAGGTTGCATTGATTTTAGTCTTTGTGCATTTTCCATTTCCAAACTAATTACGGTAAAAACTCTCCTTTCTTTTTAATTATTAAAGCCCCACTCAACCGTATGTGGCACCAGATCCTTTAATACACACAGTACTTTACCCAGTGTTATACAGTTCACGGCTGGACATTCAGTATTTTTCCGTCCTGAGTGACAATGCAGGGGAGGAAAAATTATTACGCAAGAGTCTTTTTATATTTTTTTGAGGTAAAACTCAATGTAAATCCATTATCTTAAATGCTTTCTGCAAGATTGGCCCATTTAAGAGTAATTATTTCACTCATGCCATTTATGGCTGAGCAGGTCAGACTCTTTGCAGTATTTCATATTTTTACACAACGTGCATTAAGTGCCAAAGAGCTGAGAGACGGAGCTTTCTGGAACCTTTCTGGAGTCTTTGCTGAAGATTAAAATCAATGTCCTCCTCTGGGTTACTTTTCAAAAACATACTTATCTCACAGAAGTGTTTTTTTTTAAGAACCCAGTGAAACAAAACATCTGCATCTCCGAGTACGTCGGCCCTGCATGAGCCGTGTCACTGAAACGAGACCTGAAATGTGGATTCCCTGAAGCTTGACTCCGGGACCTGGACGCTGTCGTCTCTCCGTTCACTTTCTTGGCCTGAACCCGTTGGTTCCGAAAACTCGATTCTGCTCCGTAAGCCGATTTGCTGTAAATTCAAAGTCCTGTACGGGACTATTCCAATATTTTTTTCCCTTTCTGGACTCCTCTCCCTGATGGAGCTTCACTGTCAACAAGATGGAATCGACATTACTGCTTTTAAAACCCCCCCGTTCCCCATATTTAATGGCTCTGACTTAAAGAGCCATTTTAGCCAAAGAGTCCACTTAATCCCTGTATTTATTTTTTTATTTTTTTAACTCTCCGGCAAGTGGTCTGTCTTGTGTAATTCTTCTTCTACTGTATTATGAATTTAAGGGTTTTTATTGTTGCTCTGGTTTCCAGTGCACGCCCATGCAGGGCAGCTGTGGCTCCAGATGTTTTTCTTTCAGGTTTTGAATTATGTACCACCTCATATTAGTGTATTTCACATAACGGTCCTTTAACATAATGTTTCCCACGATATGTATATGTGGCTTTCTTTTGATAAACTGTTTTACCAGAATACATCTGTGTTTCCTTTTTCTGGAATGGCACATCGTTATTGAAATTACTATCTAAAAACAGATGTGAATCACTTTTTTTCAGATTCGAAAACAAAAATGTCATGATTTGTTATTTATTTCAAGCAGTTTATGAACCGAGAAATCTGAACGTTTCCCGGGTGGCAGCATCTTAAATGTGATATTTTTCTCGTGGGGTTTGTTCGGTGTTTATAAAAGCGTCGAGCTGCTTGAATGACACCGGGGGTTAAAGAGGACCTTGCACCAACAAAGGCAAAGTGAGCGAATGCAAATGCAAGTCTTGACTTAAGCATGCATCGTCCTTGATTAGTGAATCTGGGTCAGAGTTATAGAACATATTGTTTGCAGGAGAAGAACAGAACGTGGGTGTCTGCACAAACGCTTCCTTGGTGATTTGTCCTTGCGCGTGTTTACATCCCGTCGGATTCGAGATGTACGAGGCCGAGGTGGCGGGAGGAGGTTAATGGGAGACTCTGTGCTCCTGTAGAGACGGGGAGCGGGGGCGTGTGGAGTCAAATTAGCGGGGCTAACAGGAAGCGTGCTCCGGGAGCATCCACCGGGGCTCGGGCGGGCGCAGCGAGCAGAGTAGAGGTCGCTTACGCTGTGCCACACCTCACTTTGTGCCGTGGATCACCGCTGCTGCGCTGTTGATTCATCAAAATGTCCCCCCCCCCCCCCCGCGCAGATTATTCATCTCCATACAGTGACGCCCGGTGTTATTTTAACTTGAATCGCTGGAGGTAATTCCCTTTGATCGCTCGGCAATGTCAGCTACCATCAAGCAAAATCACATCTATGAACTCAGGCCAGAAACGCATCCTGTTGCGACAGCTAATCAGGGCTAAAAATAGCAGTTCTGACCCCAAGTTGAAGCAAAGCAGACCCCGGGTGAATCCTGCAAAGTGTCGGGTGAATTTCCAGCAGGGATCCGTCAGAGGAAGTTTTATCTCTCCCTCCCTGGTGTTGATATTTCCCGGCTGAGGAAAGAGGCCAGTGCGTGCCGTGCCAAGGGGCTGTCGGTGTGGGCAGATAGTCCGTCAAGTGAACCGCTACTGTAAAGATCGGCAGAGGGATAGAAGACTTTGTAAAAAATGCTTCCTTGTGTCTGTTCCCCGGGTGAAAAGGAGCCTCCTTTAGCCTTTTCAGCTTTTTTTCTGAGTCCAGTCACACAAATTTGATTAGAGCCGTTTGCCCAAGGAGCTGCTCCGGCTGCAGTGAGGCCCTTGTTCGCCTATTTGCCCCGGAGAAAGGTTCTGACGTGCACAGGCAGTCTTTGAACCGGCCCTTTCTTTTCCTTCCCCTCTAACCTCATTTACCACACTCTTTTAGTTTCTCCTCTCCAGCCCTCCCCGCCCTCCCCCCCCCCCCTGTCTGTCTGCGGCGGCCCACCAATGGCCTGCCTTTGGCTTCGTCACGTCACGGCAAGTGAGACAAATGGCTGCTATAAATTACCAGGAAGCGCTGCTTTGGTTTCATCTGAGCTTAACCCCGGCGCTGTCACGTTTTATTCAATCCTGGGAGACGGCGGTGCGTCTCTGTGGGAAAGGTGAACCTGAGAGACTACCACAGCCAGAATGCACCCATCCGTCACTCAGCTTTAAATACTCGGTGAATACTTTTGTCATAACTCAACTTAACAGCCATTTCGCATGCAGGTGTACTGTTGTAGCCGGTGGCCGTTTAGTTTGGTTATGGCATAAACTTCTGTGTGTGTGGGGGGGGGGGGGAAACAAACCAAGATTTTAGGACCAATCCAGAGACGTCTACAGGTGGTGGGGTTGAGTTGTGAGGAGGCCTGTGGGCGGAGCTTTGTCAGCGGCAGAGTTTTGCCACAACCACAACCACACTTTTTTTTTTGTGTCTCCAGACGTGTGTTCATTTTACAAAGTGTTAGAATTATGTCTGGCTCTGTGAGAGCAGTCACAACCCTGGAGTCGACAAGGGCACTGGAAATAACTGTTGACACAGCGTTCATATGTATATTAAACGTTAGTGGAATCGATTCAGGCTTTTTTAATCTGCTGATTAAGTTGAGGAATATTCTCTCAGTGGTTTTCTCTGAATGCCGAAGCGCTCTGATAGCAGAGGGAGTGTGGATAGACATGTGCCGCTCAATAATAACTGTCCTGAAGTCACTGTTTTTTACAAAGGTCATCTTTGTGAGTCGCAGCTTCAAATGCCACACCGGGGTAACTGCCACTTTCATTATACTGAGACTAGGGTTTGTGTATGTGTGTGTGTGTTTGTGTGTGTGTGTGTGTGTGTGTGTGTGTGCTCTGTTTTGAAACTGCAGTTACAGAAAGGTTCTCTTGTTCATTTCAAAAAGCGCCTCAGTTTAGCCCTCGCAAAAACACAGTCGCTTAATAAGTCATTCAATAAAGCTGTCCAGTTAACTTTTTTATTGCCAGCGCAGAGACCTCAACAACAGCGGTTGGTTTTGTGAGTCGAAGCTCGATAAACAAATGCAAGTTGCAGGGTTTTCAGTCACTTTTGTTCTGCGGTCGAGCGAAGACTGCGTTCGGAGCGTGAAGGAAGGTTTTTGCAGCAGCTGATTCGGTTTGTTGTGGCTGAACCTGAGAATTATGTCTTCCGACCAAGGTCTCCATGGGTATCAGTCCCTGCAGATTTGGTCTAACCTTCCATTAGGGGCTAAAAGATGCCCCCAGGTGACTGACGTTCCCCTAATTCATCCAAGGCGGGTGAAATTAAGGCTCTGAAGAATATTTAGCCACGGTGACATGCGGGTTGGCTGCAGAACTAGGGGGCTATCCAGTTGTGATAAAACAAATAAAATGAGCAGCTCTGTTTTAAAAGCTCTTGCCGGTTTGAGGGGTCACCTTTAATGTCCCAGGACTCAACAGACCTTGCTGTTTTATCCTGGGTCTGGTTTGGTTCTCTGTGGACCCTCGGGCTCTCGGTAATGGGGTCCACGTCGGGGTGGAATTTCAAGGGTTGTGGTTCTGAAAGTGCAAGATGGCATGTAATCAATTTCAGATAAGGAGATAAACATGCAGCAGCAACAACAAAAGGGATTTTACACACGTGTGCAAAAATATGTCAAAGCTGTTTTTCTAACAAGGACGACAATGTGATCAGAATCTAACTATGGCCTCCAGTGATCTGAGGTGAGCTTTGTTGTTGTGATAGATTGAAATAAAGAAAGAGCTCAGAGGCTTCTCCTTCAAAACGGATATCATGGAACTGGAGGGAAGACATTTTTGCTGACAGGGGGCAGATACGTTGAGGGTGAATGCTCTCCATGCTGATGATGGGGATCAGAGAGGGGTGTTTGATAATCAGCTGATGGGTGTTGAAGCGTCCTCTAGCTCCTCACAAAGTTTACTGAGGAAAAGGTGCAACATGACGGTGTGGAAAAAGATTTGCTCTCTCTTGAGGGAAACGTTGAGATAGCAATTAAATTATAATGTTGTACTTTCAAAGGATGATATTGCAAAAAGCATTGATTTAAAAGCTGATTAGATTTGCAGTCAATGCATGTTTTTAATTTGGACTACTCTCTGTTATTTTGGCAAGAAATTATTTCATTTTTTTAGTCTCTAAAATATCACAAACTTGTTGTAAACATTGATTCTACAACCTGGACATGCAAGGATGCAAAAGAAGCAATATTCACCTTTTAAGAACAGCTTTGATTACAGCACAGCGCCACCACTTTGTTGAGCGCTGCAACTGCAGATCCAAATGAAAACAGCAGGAAAATACTTATGCTAATAGTTTGAGCACTCTGCTGAACATCAAACCGCTGAGATTGAGCCGCTAGTTCCTCCTCAACTGTCATTTCAGAATTAATTCACGGTCGAGCCTTTTGTCCTATACGCAGTCGCACGATGCTGAAGGTGAATGGCATTCACAACGGTAACCGTAGTGATTGATGGCTGCTCTGCCGGTCCGTCCTCCTGCCGGCTCTGCCAGGACCTTATCCCCTGGAGTCCCATGTGGGAAAGGCTCTTCTTTATTGCACCTGGGAGATGCATTAAGGGCCCAATGAACTTTGACCTTGGGCTTGATCACCCCGGCAACACGGGACACGGGGACAATCGTTACGCTTTCAAAGAGCTCGGCTGCAATCCCCTTAAACTCTCATAAATGCTTGAATGTATTTCATTCAAAAGAGTTTGTGGGATCTTGTAAAGTCTGGAAGCACTTTCCCTGATGTGTGTGTGATAAACGAGGATCGTCTGCTAATGAAAATTCCTCAGCTGTGCTCTTATCGGTGAGTTTTCCTTCTATTGGCAAATTTACACACCTTTGTTTCATCGGAACCTCGTCATTAGGACTTTCTTTTATTAGACTTATATCAATAAGAAAAACTCAGCGGAACATCTCAAAGGCCCGGCTTCATTAGCACGAGGTTGTAAATGCTGGATGCGATTCCATTAGCCGCCTTTCTTTAATGAGGAAACCCCCAGCGTGTTTACATTTCTCTGATCCCCCATGATTGCCTGGTAAGGATAATGCTGATTGGCTGCTGGTGGTGGTGGTGGTGGTGGGGGGGAAGGGTTCGAGCCTGTCCCCCCCCCGAAGATTGGATCATACAATTATTAAAGCCAATGAGCTCCTCGCTCCTTTAGAAGTGAAGCCCCCGAGATCAAACATTTCTGTAATCAAGGTCCTGCTCCGGCGTACCGAGACATAATGATGCCTTATGACAGAGACGATTTAATGGTGAGACGTGTTCCAACCTCACCGCTCGTGACAGTCGATCCCGAACCTGCACACACACGCCCCGTGCTGCTGCTGCTGCTGCTGCTGCTGCTCTTCCCTTTCATCGTTTCACTTCAAGGCCGGGCAAAGTAAAGCCCTTCACTGGAAAAAAAATGATTTACGATTCCAACAGGAAGAAGACACACGTATATATATGCCTCTCAAATCCATAGTTTCTCTAATATTTTTACAGCTGTCGAGTAAAGAGACCGTTTGATGATCTCCTCTTCTTTTCTTTTTTTTGGGGGTGATTTCTCTGAAAGGGGGTTTAGCTCGTAATGCACAGACGTGTGTATTTACATTGAGAATAACAAAGGATAAGGTTTCTCTCCTCGAGATGCTTGAGATCAGGTTCGGTTTCAAACTAATTTGTTCCATTTTCGAACCGTCTTTGAGCTGTAGGTGAAATTCCACGTGTTCGAAAACCCCCCTCGTGGGAAGGTTATCCCATTGGATGGCGTACAACATTGGGGGGGGGAGGGAGGGAGCTGCTGTCCGTGTAGTTTACTCTTGATTTTGAAACAGTCCGACTTGACTGGGAGCTCGGGCTCATATGTTAATGTCTTAATGTTTAGTGACATTGCACAGAGCTCTATAACATGTGTCACTGTTTGACCCCTTGACCCCCTTTGTACAACCAGGAATGTGCCGTGTTCCCGGTGAACTGATTCAGGCAACGACGGGGAAAATATGGCTGACATACATTTGATGGAGCATGACTTCTTTTTTTTGGTCTTTAATCAAAGGTCCTTCTGAAGTGCGTCCACCTCATCTACGAGTATTGACAAATCCATCCTGCAGTGATTTACTCAACTATTGGGAATATTACAAAATCGTCTTTTGGCTATTGAGACCGTATTGAGATTGTAAAGTCGTGTTTTTGAGGATAGTAAACAACCTTGAAATATTCCTACCGATGATAAAATAGATGGTTGATTGATTGATGTCCTGCCCTTGTCTTGAAACTTCAAAGATTTAGTTTGTCTTTAGTTTGAAGTGCGGATCTGGATTATATTTATTATTTCTTGTGTGGGATTTGAAGACATGATGACGGACAGATATTTAAAATCACACTGAACCGGTTTCACCGACACTAAAAGGAACAGATGTTTGATTGTATCTCGACGTGATGTTAATCCTGCAAGACTGACACATTTTTACAGCTTACTCTGAACTTAATCACATGCACTCACACAGTCTTGACTCCAGCCCCGTCCGCTTTGAACTTCTTATTATGTAGAATCACAGACATAAATTGTCGTTACTTTTTTTTTTTATTCATGCCCTTCCAGCCTTTCTTTGCTCTTAACGATGCCATAAAAACCGTGCCGCTGCCTTGAGTCGACATTTTTTCCATCATTTGATAACAGCGGCACCATCACAGTTAAAATCTCCCCCTTTCATTTGTTTTATTTAATTCAGCTCAGGATGATGCGAGTCTCTTTCTGCGCTCGCTCCTGCCGGTTCAGACTTGCTTTGCCTCGTCCCTGCTTCATCCGTAGCACTTAATCAAAGCTTTGAAGAATGCATCGGGCATGAACCCCCCCGTCGCCCCACCCCTCTTTTCTCACGCATCCATACGGCTGCACATGCATATACGCACACACACACACACACACACACACACACACACACACACACACACACACACACACACACACACACACACACACACACACACACACACACACACACACACACACACACACACACACACACTTATAAGCAGAAAGTATCAGCATCCCAGACAGCTTATCATGGGGAACTAATTCAGTATCCCTTCGCCTGTTTTAAATGTCACTCGCTGAGCTCATCCAGAGTCATCCATGTTTTTCATGGTGGAAATAAAGGCGTTTTATTGGGCTGAGAACACAGCGACGAGGGGGGGGTGGGTGGTGGGGGGGCTCGCTCTTGATATTTGCTGGAAATCTTAAAGGTCCTCGTGAGGAACGAATAAAAGTGTGGATTTGCGGAGATCTGCCGATGCCAATCGAGATCCGCATGAGCTCCCGAAGTCAATAAAGACGCCAGTGAATCCTCCGCCGACGGAGGGAGGCACACAGAAGTTTCCACTCTGGCTGGAGGCTACGGTGTCAATCATGGAATCAAATGCCACACGGCCACTTAAGGTCTGCTTAGGGTTTGTGGTTGTAGAGTTTTGGCACGTTTTTCCAATTTAATGATTGATAAATGGTCCATTAGGTTTTTAAACTTCCTGCCGTATCCGCTTACGTCTCAGCAAACGTAGCGGCAGCGCCGCGATTCAAGAAATATTTCCCCAAATTGCGGCTATTTTCGTCAATCTTGATTTAGTTGTTGCTCTTCTTCCTTTTTTTTCTGAATGATGTCTGAGCGCTTGTGAGCGCGGGTCCGCGGGGGGGTGCAGCCCACTCAGTTGCTTCATTGTGCCGGATAATGACTTCCCTATTGAGAATGACCTCTCCGACCCCGGAGACAGACAGTAAGACGGCCTCGTCCAGACCCTCCAGGCACTTGGGCCCAATCTGGCCTTTTGCACGCACAGAGCCGCTAACCCCCCCGTCCCGTGCCCGACAGCTTTTTGTCTTCCTCACCCCGGCTTTGTTGTGTCCAGTGTCCACAGCCCTCACCCCCGGGTACATGAGCAGGGAGGTGACGTGGGGCCACCGGTGGGGAGGTTGGGGAAAAGGGCCCCCGGTGGCCACAGAGCTTTAAATGTGAGAGGTTGGCTGGGTCTGATGGTGGCATAATGCCGCAGGGAATTTTTCCTTTTTAGTCGTTCCCTCTTCTCTCTTTGAACACCAAACAATGCTCTTAATTTTGTCACACACCTGTCTCAGCTGTTATCAGCCCATGAAACCGATGTTCTCAGAGTTGTCCTTTCTCCTTTATCGTGTGTTTTCCGTCCATTTAATTCTGTCCCTCTCTTGTCTCTGCAGGGTTCCTGAAGCCCCAGTGCTCATTGGCCCCTCCCATGCAGCGAGGTCGCTCAGGCGAGGGTTGTTCCTGCTTCAGCGGCATGTGTCCCCTGCACCAGCGCCGCCTGTCCTCAGGTAACTCCTACTGTATGTACTTTACTACTTTATTTCTTACATAAAATGTTGTTTGAATGTATCCTCTGTGAACTACTGTGATGTTATTGATACCAAGACCATTATCGATTCTGCTCATCAGTCCAATTCTTTATTGATTCCCTCGACAATTCCTGGTTTGATTTGTTTGCACGACTATTTTATTATCTTAGTATCTGAACACAAAAGGTGTGCATGTGACTCAGGTGTGCACAAGCTCCACCAGCCTCTCAGGTTGACAGTTTAGTTGTGGTGTTTGACGGGGGGGGGGGATTGTGTAGCCCGGGTTAGTTGTGTTGCTGTAACTTACAGATGCACCCTGAAGGCCTCACGTGCAGTAGATGCTAGCTCGCTGGCAGCGCACTCGACTGAGGAAGTGTGGTCAGGAATGATCTCATGTGAAGTAACTCAGTATATCACCCTCGGTAACAAACGTGCATCTTGTCATTCCTCTAATTTAAACCCATTTGTGTTGAAAGACGTTTCATCAGATTGCTTCTCTCCTTGGACCGTCTCTCTCTCTCCGTCTTGCTGCAAGTTTCCAGCAGCAAGTCTGACATCATGGTTTTGCAATGCACAACTGTCCAAAAAAATTATTCGGACAATTTGGAATCGGCCCTCAGCCGGATCCCGGTCTCAACTCCCACCCACGTTTAGTTTTATTGCGTATTCGTGTGAAGATATGTGGTGAATGCACCAGAAGAGACTCCAATCATCTAAAAATACTAATTTCATTGTATCTGCTTTCAAGACATCAAAACATAAATGTTACATTATCGATATCGTCTTGAAAGAAAAAGCCTTTCTACATATAGAGAAATGCTGATTTGAGTTTCTCTTTTTTCTGTCGAACGGTGCAAAGTGTTGCTTGTTTGTTCCGCACACGCCATCGCCTCCGGTCACGGGTGTGGCTCGGGGGGGGGGGGGGGGGGGGGGGGGGGGGCCGCGTTCAGCCGGTACTTTATGATTAATGGTGCCTTTGCATGTGGAGCCACGGTGATCGACAAGTTAACAGAGGCGCTCAGAGATCCGCCCCTTCCTCCAAATACCTCTGCACCTTCACACCCCCCCCCCACCACAACCGAGCAGGTTCTGACTTCCGTGCGTGTTCTCGACTGAACTGTCTGGTATGTGGCTAATGAGAAGGGGACCGACCTGCCGCAGAACAACATTTAATGACGATACATTTATCACCCGGTGCCCAAAGGCTCGCTCCTCCTCCTGCGGCGGCGGCGGCGGCAGTGCCGAGCGCAGCCGAGTGCACGGAGCACGACGACCAAAGAGAGAAAGTCAAATGAGCAGCTGCTTCACGTCAAAGTTAGATACAATTTTTATCCTTAGTACTTCTCGGTACAAGAATGATATAGAATCACATTTTCAGGTCATTCTGAAAAGATAATATGAGGATTTAATAGAAACTTAATGCGACTGCTCTTTGTTTGGTGTTGAATTGTCTCAGCAGCACGAAACCACTCCGTCTCCTTCACTGGTTTCCTTGATTGAATTCATTCCTCCTTTGCTTTAAGTGCTTCTAGCTGCGTTAGTGGAAGTTGTTCAGTGGATTTAACAACGTATAAGCAAATGATTAAAAAAAAATATTCAGTTAAGTCGTTCTTCTCTGTGGTCACGAGGTTTTTGTAATCTCTTCTCCAAACAAGGACAAACAAGTTAAACGTTCAATGAAAGTCATGTAAATACAAGATGTGCTCGATGCTAACGGAGCCAACAATGAAATCCAGACTCTCTAATCGCAAAGATTTCCCCCCACAGATTTCCAAAGCAGATTTTAAAAGCGCTCTGTTGAATCTGCTATTGCAACAGTTTTATTAGAGGAAGAACAAACAACTGCAGTTACAGGATTTTTTTTTTTTTTTTTTTTGGAAACTCTGCACATTTCATTGCTCCGAGTGACTCTAGGTTTATTTCACTGCCTCGACTGCATTTGATCTGCAACATGTCCGTTTGCAAATTGAAAGTGAAGTGACAGCTTCCAGACCCCAATTCGCAAATATATGACTTGTTCTGGCAATGCTGGGCCTGGAGGACTTTCCACATTTTTAGAATCATACTGGATTTTTATCAGACAAAGATACAATCCAGCGTGATTACACTGATCAAACCCATCGCTGCACACTTTTCTCTCTCTGTTATAGATTATTGTTGAGGATCACAAACACAAATGTCAACGTGATAACAGACGAGCAGCGGCGAATGTCCCGTTTCGTACTCGCGCGGCTCTTGGCAGTGTTTGTTTTGAGTAGACTGGATATTATGTAGAACACCTTGTGCATTCAAAGGGACGAGTTCAAAGCAGGACGCTGAGCCTGGACCTGCTGCGGGGGGGGGGCCATACAACAACAACAACACGTACTGTATGTTTGTCTTACACTCGTTAGACAAAGTGTATTCAGTCGTCCTTAACGCAAAATAGAAAGTCTCTCTATTCTCTGCTGTGGAAGTGGAGACAAGGTTCGACCCTCTTTCACAGGTATATACTCTTTCGCGGACAAGTTTCAGCACGATCGGAGAAGTGCACAGTCTTTCCAACCAACCTCACCCCCATCTTTGTGTTTTTAAGACCTCTCTTGATTGATTGCAGCATTTTTTCACAGTTACACTCGGCAGGAAAGGTGGGCAGCTTCCCAGAACAATTAGGGAGCATCTGGATTACACGTAAAGTCAGGAGAGAGTACGGTTCTCCCTCCTCGTGTTGTGGCTGTAAGCACACGAGGCTTATGACTCACTTGAGATTATTTTGTCTACCTCCAGACTCAGGGGCAAATCTAGCGGAGAGCGAAAGTGTTGACAAGTTTGATTTTACTATCTTCTCCTTGTTGCTTTTTTTCACGAGCGGAGATATTAAACTAATTCAGCCGGTGCTCCCTGAGCAGCCGAGAGCAGGGCGAGCGGCAGAAAGTGAAACCGTTAGCAGCAGAGGGTGGACAGGCTGCAGTTGGAAAGTTTATAGACCCTGTAATAATCATGGGTCTAATTATGGAACGTGTTGCTATAAATCCACCAGTGTCCCCAGATTGTGTGATTGTCCTCCAATCTCGGCCGTTCCAGCTGCCGACGACGGCCACAATGACAAGCTGCTGTGGGAGGCGCGAGGCGTGTAGCGGTGACCAGGCAGGAGGTTTTCTGGGAAGGCTTGCGAGCCTCGCCCGGGGGGGGAGACGTATTCAGCAGTGATCTGCTGAACCCCGGGCTGCGGACTGATGTGGCCGGGCTCCGGTTTCAGTGGTTTTACATTGTTTGGGCTTTTCAAAAACAAACTTTTACTGGAAAGGGACCGTGAGAAACATGGTGTTTTTCGGGACCTCGCTTTTCCTGCAGGATTATTTCACAAAAAAAAGGGCAAAATCATTTTTTAGTGTTTTATATTAGAAAAAGGGGAGTCATGATGGGAAAACGTTTTCTTCCTTTTTTTGGTTTGGGGGGGGGGGGGGGGGATTGTGGTGTATGAGGTGAGAGAGAGGGAAAGCGTAAAGAGAGAGGACGGCATTGAAAACAGGGCTTTTTGAAAAGGCCCTCACAATGCAGGCCTTGTGCTGTGATTTGGTCTGTCCTCACCGAGCTGAGCAGAGGAATGGAAAAGATTATCCGCAGGAATGTCTGGGGTGCCCTCAAACGGAGCGGGCCGCGTGACTGGCCAATGGGAGCGAGGCCTGCAGAGCGGCGGGCTAATTTTTTCCTGATGAACTCAGCCGCCTGCTCCACAATGCAGTCTGATTGCCAGTGCTGAATTCACATATGGTCCGTGTTTGGAGGGGTCCAAATGACAGGACCAATTCTGCCTGGAGAGAAAAGGGGGTGGGGGTGTTGGACGTAGATGGTTGTGACTGGTTCCCCTTCTCTTTTTTATTTCATTAGCCTTGGATGAGGCCCCCCCCCCGACGCGCCGGATAAGAAACTAACATGATCTCACCGCTCCGTCCTCTGTGTTACCTGCTTGCGTTCACACACCAGGTGTATTGTTTGCGTCTCATCTATCTTTATTGGTTCTGTTTTGTTTAAGTAAGTAGCAATTATGCTGAAAGCCAAACCACATTAGTGTTCATGGCAGTCCCACTTCATTACGCTGCTCAGAATTATCTCATTGCCTCACAAATCCTGCCAATTAATTTGGAGTCCATTTACTATTCACAGGACTTGGACAGAGGCTCCATTGCCCCTCCACCTAAAACCAGGCCAGAGTAAACTGCACGGAAACACAAGCATCCCCCGTGCATGTGAATACATCCTCATTGTTTTTCTGTGAAGCGACTTTTTTTGCTGCAGCATGGCAGTAAAAAGTCATGTGGCCGGGCTCTGCAGAGAAGCAGCGGGTGTTTGTAGACCTTGTGGTCGCACAGCGGGGTCTGAGACGAGAGGCTGGGGTGGGGGGAGCAAACAAGGCTAAGGAGAGAGGCTGGGGAGGTTTTGGCAAGTTGAAGTGGCTCCCGGCTCCTCGTATTTCCCATCGAGGGGTCCTGCAGAGGTGAGGAGGGTCACAGAGAGGGAGCTCGTTAGCCCCAGCGTGCTCCGTGCCCCCCGCACCCCCTGCGCTCTAATTGGCTGGCCGGAGTCAGCGCTGTCCCTGGCTGCTTCCTAGGTCAGAAACCAGAGGGGCCGAAGGACGCCAAGTCGCGGATTATGGGGCCAGGGCCCCATTCATCAGCTCAAACACTCACAACAATATTTTTAACGCACAAACTATCATGTCTCGTCTCAAGCAGCAGCTAATATCTGTGTTTTTGATGGTCGGGGGTTCACTTGAGGCCAGAGGACTGGAGTTTGTCAAAACTGGGATAAGAACTGCCAAAGTGTTCAGTTAATTGGCTTTTGAGTTTAGAATTTATATTAAACTTATCAGATACCGTGAGATACTTTGGGTTGCGGTTCCACGGAACCACACGACTGAGCTGTTCATTTATACTTTGGTTATAAAAATGAAAAAAAGGGGGGTGAGAAGCAGAAATTCTGTACAATCTAATAAAGTCATATTAGCAACAGGAGATCTCAGTCCATGCGCTTGTTCCATATCCATCCACACAGGAACAGAGTAGAGAGGCTTATTGTTGAACATTTGCCATTTAATTGAAAACAGATTTGCTGCAGTGCTTTGAAACACATCACATCTGTTGTCTCTGGACGTCAGATGATCATTTGAAAGAAGAAAAATATTTCTAAAACTGAGACAAATTCTCGTGAAATGTAAACGAAGCAAATATAAAAACTGGAAAAGGTCAGTTTACATTTCGAGGCAATTTATTTTATTCCTAGTTAATTTATCGCAGCGCCAGTGAGTCATAGCAAAACCACCAACCAACTTTTATTAGTGTTATATAATATAATAAAAAGGTTAAAAATAAACCTGCATTATTACTTCTTTTGGGTCACTTGTGGCAAGTGGAAAAACTATAAACACAACATCTAACATTAAACTGCATATGTATGATGTAGTTACTCATTGTCCGACACAGGCATGTCTGTGTGTGTGTGTGTGTGTGTGTGTGTGTGTGTGTGTGGGGGGGGGGGGTGTGACGTTACCATGTCACAAAGTCCAATATTCACTCTGCTTGTAATCCAACGTCTGAGGGGAGCTTGTGGCTCTTCAGCTGCTGGTTGTTCCACTTTGTGCAGCACAGCCACCAACTAACGTCACAAATACGTTTCACGAGAGTCGAGACAGTGAAACCAGGACAATAACTTTGCAGCTCATGAGTTAAAAGATGCTCAAACTTTCCAAGGAAGTGAAGCGGAGTGCAGACGAGGAGGATGAGTCTCTAGACTCACTAATTACAAAAAAATGTCGAGTAGCTTTAAGAAAGCAGCTGTGATTCACTAGGCTTTATTTTTACCTCCATTGTCGAGGTTATGTTTTTCCTAAACATGGTGAGATCGGCCTACAGCGGAGGTATCCCTCTCTGAACACCCTACTTGTAGTATCATATTCCCTTTACAATGCTTCTAGTCCATCTTATCTAAAGGGGATTCACAGAATACCCACAGAATCTGTCATGTCTGCCAATGGGAATCCACCGAGCCACATGGCCCTGCGGCGGCGTCCGCCTGCCACCGCTGCCGCAGCTAGGATGCAAATGCAGAGGTGGAGGTCTCCGCGCTACACGGAGTAATGGCAGCTGTCCACGACAGGTCACTAGAAATCAGAGCAACTAAGCCTTTGATAACTCTCTGAGCCTATAATCCCACGGCAGCACCATCGGAGTGAAATACTATCTCATTGTTGTAGCTCAGACCCGGCACAGAGCGCGGCGCGCCGGCAGCCGGGGACACGGGACGGTGCGAGAAGTGGTCGTGTCCCTGCAATCACGCAGTCATTGTCGTCTCCACAGTGTAATTAAGGGGTTGGTGGAGTTGGGAGCCGAGAGTTGAAGTTGAATTTTTAAACCGGAGCCGAAATCCTCAGAGGCCGTCATTATGAATTTAAATTTGGATCATGGCAGCACAAAAGAAACGGCATTTAAATTTAAATTATCCGGAGGACGGCATAATTGAATGGCTAATAAATATTTGGAGCAGAATACAAATGTGTCCATTGTTCTTTTTAAAAATCAGAAAAGGTCTCTTTTGTTATTTCAAGCAGAAAACTCGTTACTTATTTATTTTTTTCCCTTTAAACGCATGTTCTATCGTGTCGTTAGTTATATTTAGCTCGTAGATAATATATTCTCTCAGAGGCACTTTTCACAGATGAGATGAAATTTCACGCTGCCACAGATTCCGGCTCTCCTCGGAGTTGATCCTGACCCCCACGAGTGAGGTTTTCCACAGCACCGGCTCTGCATCTGGGAAAAAGAGAGAGAGGAAAACCGTGCATTTTTTATTAGCATTAATTAAACATGAATAAGCAAGTTCTCATTCTTCAGGCCCCATGTTTCCCAACATAGAACAGTATGTTAATCACGACGGAAAAAGCACGTTGGGTTCCGCTGAAATATACGAGCAAATTAACGAATGGCATGAATATAAATGAACATGTACGTCTTAACCCAGCTACCCCCCCCCCCCCCCCCCCCCCCATTCTGGGAGAGTGTCAGAGGCTGCTGTGTCACTGCAGTTCTCCCTGATCCTGATCCCGAGCCTCATCGCTGTATCAACAAGGCTGAGTAAGTGCTGAGGGACACTTGGCTCCTCTCACCACAGATAAACATGGGAGGAGTGGGATGGGAAAGAATCGCATGTGTGTCACACTGGCAGGAGAAACAGTCCTTACGGCTCCTGACACGCTGCCGCGCAAATAAACACCGGCAAATATGTTCTTCCTGCGCTTAAAGACGCACCGAGATCAATTATTAACATAGATTGGATGAAGAGAAATTGTTTTAAAGTGACCGTGTGTGTTGTAACAGATGAACATTATTAAAAAAAACAAGAGTTTCTTTACAGTGCGGCGCCTGTTTGAGTTTTTCCTGTTATCACCACACGATGAAGAAGAACCCGACACGTCTGCGTCTCTCACATCTGGATCGGCTAACAGCAGCAGGGCCACATATTTGGACAAGGCCGGTCCAACGGAAGAGGCCAATATTGGTGATTTATTTATCGAGTCTTATTTTCTTTTCGAAAAAAAACAACCCCACGCGTTTCCTGGTTGTTATGCTTTTGCTTGCAACATCCGAAGCTGCTTTGGTAACAATGAAGAACAACAGCACAAGAATGCGGGGATGTTTTCCTTGGCCCTCGACATTTGTAGTGTCACTCGAACACAGGGTCACAATCTTTAATTATCTGGCAGTAGGGATGTGATCCATCATAATGTTGGGTCCAATCCCGACACGTCCACCTCAGTGTTCCTGTTTGTTCACTGGCCTGTGTGT
Source organism: Reinhardtius hippoglossoides (assembly GCA_006182925.3). Lineage (NCBI taxonomy): Eukaryota > Metazoa > Chordata > Actinopteri > Pleuronectiformes > Pleuronectidae > Reinhardtius > Reinhardtius hippoglossoides. The sequence goes on from CM031687.1 coordinate 3,432,534, forward strand.
TAAGCAGTGAGGGGGCAGAGGTGTCCTTTTTTTAGAAACCGACCGGGAGCTTGTTGCTGTCATCGGCGGTTCTGGCTTTTTCCTCCTCTAACCACGGTCAGTTACCTCCGTCCCCGTCGATGGGAGTTTGAAGGGCAACAGCAGCCACAGATCATCAGACTCTGTGTGTCCCCGGAGGCCGAGAAGCTGGGGGGGGGAGAAAGAGCCAGTGTCAGGGATGTTGGAGGAGAGAGAGAGAGAGAGAGAGAGAGAAAGAGAGAGCGAGAGGGGTGAGGAGTGTGTCGGCATTTTGACGCTAAAGCGATTCGACACGCTTGGCATTATAGCCAGCTTGGTGGCAGGGGGGGGGGGGGAGATGCAAACCAACCAAGCTCTTGTTCCGAATGTCAATGGACCCGATCTCGTGAAGGGGAAGGTCAGAAACGTAGCACCTGCCTCCCCAGCTCTTGATGGCCCCGCCCCACATGCGTCCAACGAAGGGCAAACCAGGAACTGAGGGGTGGAGGACGGAGGGTCGGTGAGGTCTGGAGAAAGATGTGTGCGCGTGCGGTGGTGGGGGTGGGGGGGGGGTGCTGACTTCCCAATGTCACATGTCTATCCTGCACAGAAACAAGTCCACCCGAGTGCGCTAATGCAGGACTGTACATGCTGGGATGCAAGAGGTGGAAGTGGGGGGGGGGGGGGGGGGGGGGAGTTGCCTCTGCAGCTCCCACATGCTTTCTCCTCAGAGAGCCACTTCTGGGGGTGCGTGGAGAAAGAGAGTGAGGTGGAGGGGGTGGGGGTGAGGGTGGGGGGAGGGGGGGTGACGGTAATGCAACAGCTAATGGAAATGTCTTGTCGGGCCCGTGTTGGTCTGAGGAGCTGGTGGCCCTGGAGGAGCAGATGTGGCTGCTGTGGCGACACTAAAGCTTTCGCCTCCCCCCCCCCTTTTTTTTTTTCACCAAACAAACGACAACAATCCAGAAGCCGCGTCTCAAAGTCGTAGAACAAAGTGAAGGTCACGGAGGTTGTTCTGAGGCCGCTTGTCGCTCCGCACCCCAAACATGACGACGGCAAAATATAGGAAAAATAGAGGCTGTGAGAAATTAGCATCATCTTTTTAATCCAACTCTGCTCTTGCCCGCCCGCCCGCCCGCCCGCCCGCCATGTGCTCCGAGCGCCGGGGAGATCCGGTGGCGTTGGCGGGGGGGAGTCGTTGCAGAAAGTTGACCTTTAGTGTCTGCCAATGGGGGGGCGGCTCAGTCAATGGGACTGTTTGTGGAAGTGGGGCCTTATGTGAAAAGAGCGCAGGGAAACGCCGTGGGGGCATCATGTCCACAAGTCCATTACAGTCACTGACATTGAGCTAATTGACTAACGCGGTTTGTGCAGCGGCGGCGGTGGCATGACTTTAAAATGAGCGCGGTTGAAAGGGAGAGTAATATCCAGAGAGTGCCGTGCAGACAGCGAGGGACCGGAGAGGAGACAGAACTCGATGGCTCGGCATCGACGCATCCCCGGTTGTTGTTTATCACAGGGTCGGTGCCGTGTGGTTCAGTTAGCCGGACCTTTATGAATCACGCTGATCAGATCTCCTGGTTCACAAAGCTTCGATGCGACTAAAAGGACAACATGACGTGCAAATAAAAAGAGATAAAAACAAGTGAAAAGGGACGAGCAGAGCTGTTGCGAGGACTGTGAATAATTCGTAAATGTTCTCTTTTTGCTCAAATTTCACACCGTTGCATTGTGAGTTCTGCTTTTTTTGGGGGCTGACGAACACAATCAGAACAAGCTATTTGAAGACATCACCTTCAGCTCGGGAGAAATGTTTCCACTCTTTTCTGACTTTCACGGTCGTGTGTGTGCGTCGTCCTCATTTACATTGTCACCTGCCTTGATTGCTTCGCCCTCGGGCTGCGGGGAGGATCGCCCAGGGAGGAGTTAATCATTTACGTGACAGTTTTGCTCTAAATATTATGAAACGGCGGAGGACGTGGAACATTTAGTCCCTATCTTGTTAATGCTATAGTCCAGTGAAGAGCTGCTCTCCGGGGGGGAGACAGCAGTGTTATCAGGGACAAGAGCTTAATGCCAGAGTAAAGTACGAGTAAGTAAAGCTGCCACAGGGCTAACGCCTTTGCTTTTCAAAAATAAAAATGTGCATAGTTTTGCTTGTGTGACTTTGTGCTCAAATATATATATATATATATATATTTTAACTGTATTTACAAAGGCTGTGTTGCTCTTCCTCTCTCTGCCAGCTGTGCTTGACAGCGTTATAGATTTCACATGTACCACACAGGCGAGAGATTAGAAAGAGCTTGAGCCACCGCATTGTCCAAACCACCCCCCCCCACACACACACACACACACACACCGAAAAAGGAAAAAAAACATGACTTGTGTTTGCTTTCCTGCACCGTGATTTGTTTTCAGAGTCTATCAGGTCGTGATTTGATAGAACCTCGATGTCAACAAAAAGCGAAAACGAGCGGCGGCAGCTGCCTGAAACCCGAGCTGATAATGAGCGTGTATTTGTGTTTATTTAACACCCTCCCTGCCATCTGTTCCATGTACTGTGATACACGCTGGCAGGGGCACATGTGTATGAGCCTGATGATTACACAACAGCCGGGTTTAGTTTTTGTGGCGGCAACATCTCACCCGACACCAACGCGCCGCCGGATCCATTATTCAGATTTTCAGCTCAGCTCGAACCGAATCAAGACAAGCACACGGACGGGTGTCGAGTGTCGAGTGCACATGCGAAAAGCAGAAAGAGAGGGACACGCGGGGGAAAATTGCTCCACGTTCTGTCATATTTTTGCCGTTGAAGTCGCGTCCAGATGCACCGGCGGAGACGTGATTAACTGTGGAGCGGCGGCACACGTACAGGAGAGTGTGTGTTGACATCGTTATGCTTAAAACAACGAGGGGGGGGGGGGGCTGTGTTTTGCTGCCCTCCATCTGTCTGCCAAAGGTCACGGTGCTTTAAAAAAAAAAAAAAGAGCATTTCCAGCTTATGGGAAAACAAACAAGTCTATTACCGCTGATGGCACCTTTAGTTTGATGTGATTATTAAGCGTGTGTTGATTCAGCCTCTCACTGCTTATCCATGTAATCATTACATTTGAACCTGACACATTTGTGTGTGTGTGTGTGCGTGTGTGTGTGCGTGTGTGTGTGTCTGTGTGTGCAATCCAAACACAGTAGGTTACATAATAATGATACCAGCCTGAGAAGTACATTAGTCTCTGAGCGGCAAACAGAGAACACTGTTTACCACACAGCTTTTTTTTACGGCTCCCTGTTATCTGACCGCGCGAGTTATCGCTTGAGGTGTTGATAATATTTGAGAGACGTTGACTTTGGCCGTTTTTTTGCCAGCTGATGATGACGACTGATCTTTAACCGCAGAGTAAAGTTACGTAATGTGTAACCGCGGCGTCTGCAAGTGTGGTTGTTTGTTTTTTCACGGCGGCAGAGCAGAGATCTACTGGATCCTTGAAATTAACAAAATAAAGGCATTTGAAAAGAGACTGAATGTTTATATTTACTGCAAAAATACAAATTAAAGTATTGTATTCTTTTACCCTGTGCACATAATGTTTGCAATCAGGCAACGCTAACTTATTTATATTTATGGTATCGTCAAGATATAGTTTATGACGTATAATCAAGAGTGATTGGTTAATCTAAACAATCTGCAGATCCCTTATCTTATTGGTTGCAATAGTTAATGTGTCACTACAGCGCATGACATAATTTTATTTCGTCATCGTTACTTCATGATAAATGATAATACATTCTTCTTTCCTCTTATATAAGCTTAAGGTCGCGACTATAGACATATAGGATGTAGAGATACCTGGAGAAAAGCATTTTTTAAACCATGCGTGACGTCTTCATTCACTTCAGAAATAGTTTTCTCATCGATATAAGCTTCAGATTGACCTTTGACAAATCACCTCCAAGTAATATACCCACAGTGTTTGGTGAAAACCTGCACGTGCGTTGCAGACTTACTCTGTATATACACACTATGGCGCTTTGCTGTGTTGTGTTAAAGAAGGCAACGGCACACGGGAAGACCAGAGCAGCACAGAGGATTGTAAAAAAAATAATTCAACTGCTGCTGCTGCTGCCTGTGATGGGGCCGTCTGGATCTGAGCTGCCTTGTCTACTCAGTTGACGTCCACCAGTCCCCTCCAGGAAGAAAGTCCGTTGCATCAGAACAGTGTTGGACAATATGCAGAACAACGACATGGCGGTCAGATCAGAAACGTGCTCCCGTCAAACATCAGAGTATCTAAAGTCATGAGTTTGACAGAATGCCGCGACTGACACATCAGCGGGAGCATGTCGGGACGAGCAGGAGCACACGACGTCTGCGCCGCTGTGCTCGCGGCTCTTTCACGAGGAGCCGACACAGATCAGACGGACCAGAAAAACTTTTCACTGCGCCCAGAATATCCTCTGGATCCAGTTGCAGGTCTGGATGACATTAACATCAGGCCGTGCCATATCAAACATTTAAAGATTCCAGGGGAAATTCCACATACAAGAGCGAGCAGGGAGCCAACGCAACATCCGCAGTTCTTCCAGAAACAGATTTCACTGAATGGAGAGAGCGAAAAAAGACAAGAGAGCCGTTACAACTCCGCCCGAGACGGGAGAGATCCTCGTCTTTATTTAGGATCTTTGTCAAATAGTCTCCAAAGATGCTGTGAATGTGGAGCAGTGGCTTCAGGAGGAAGAAAAAGGTCGACGTGAAAGTGACTGTAAACAACATCTTTCATATTTCCTCTGCACCGGAGGCGTAAGCTGACACGGTTGAATCCTTCAGGATGTTTTATCTGCCGCTGCACGTACTGTACTGTACTGTACATCCGAGTGAATGAGGCAAACGGCTTCCTCGTCGGGGAAGGAGAAACAAGTGGGGCGCTCGTGTCGACTCACTCGTGTTAATGCCAATTTGTTGTGTTTCAGTTTTATTTCATGATTCAGCTGCTCTTACAGTAGAGGATGGGGGTTTTGTCTTCTAGACTCATTTAGAATTTTAGTTTTTAATTAAGTTTCAGTTTAACTGGGGTTCTCAGGAATCTTAATCAAAATGTAGTTCGGCTTCACTTCATCGCAGCGAAAAGGAAAAGTTAGGAAATTAAAACATTCACGGCAACTTATTGCACTAGATTTTTTAATTTTAAGGTCAACTGAAAACGATTTTTTTCAAACTTTTAAAAATAAATCGTGCCACGTTTTAATTTATCTTTGTAAATTATAATTTGTCCGTTTAATTATAAATTTAAATACTAAGAATTCCAAACAATAAAAGAGTTGGTGTTTAAACACAGAACATCTTCTGATGAGTTCAACAAGTGTCAACCAACGTCGAACTTCACTCAAGTAGAACCGGAAATCTGCAGAACCGCTGGTCGACCCCGAACTTTACCTCGAGTTTTCCCATTTCACACTGCACTTCATGCATTTAGGTATTTTTTTTTCGTGTGTAATCCCAAATCAAATACATACCGTGTCCTAGAGGATGAGACGGTGCAGTTTCGTAGTTCCTCTGCATGTTTACTTCCATGTTCTATATTACAGGTCCCTCAGCGCCGCGAACCAGGAAGACGCAGGGCCCTTGCCTTCCTGTTTACGTGCTGCCGGGAAGCTTAAGGGAAGGCTTCAGAAACGAGGGGGGGAATTAGAATCACACTCAGTCAGCGTGTATTTACAAACCTCCAATCATACATGACGAGAACACATTGACACGCCGTTTTTTTATTAATCGTCCGTGGAGCTTATAATTACGGATATCCAAATCTGGGAGCGTCTTCCTCCGTGACGTCCGGGGTAATGTGACAAGTAAATGTGACAACCCGTGAATCGAGCAGCGACTTCCCGGCGTAACTAAAGAGGTCGGATCGCGGCTAATGATGCATCACGGGGATCAACCGGACCACTTGCCTTTCTGTCGGCCCGCTTTTTTATTTCCATGAAAATGTTTTCTAAGCTCGGAGCACATTTTTCGGAAATTGCTGCAAAATGAATGATTGTGTTTCCATCAAGCATCTTCTCATCAAGCACCAGTTCTGATGGATGCATGGATACTTTTGGATTTCAGGCATTTTTCATTTTTCTAAACTTGTGGACAGAACAATACTTTCTGTCTCTCCCCTCCGTCTTACTCCTCAGACTCTTCCCTCTCTTCTTCCTCCTCCACGCGATTAGTCCTGGATCATGTTGCAGCGGATGTACTCCTCGGCCAACTAAGGCAATAAATATAAGGTCTACGTGATTTATCCTCACGCCTGTCTTGTTTACCCAGTGTGCGCTCGCCCCGCGCCCCGCACCCCGCCCCCCAAAAAGGAGCGTTGACCTTTCACACACGCGGCGCAGCTCACCCTCTTTGTCTCGCATCGTTGTGCAGCTGACGAGTCAATCGCGGCCGATCATGTGGGAAGGTCTCGCTGACGAGAGGCCTGTGTGTGTGTGTGTGTGTGTGTGTGTGTGTGTGTGTGTGTGTGTGTGTGTGTGTGTGTGTGTGTGTGTGTGTGTGTGTGTGTGTGTGTGTGTGTGTGTGTGTGTGTGTGTGTGTGTGTGTGGTGGTGACGATGATGAGGGGGAAAAATTGATGTTTTCCTCCAGTGTCCATGTCCATGTAGTTTCATCACCCGTGGGGGGGGGGGGGGGGGGGGCTTATTTGCCAAAGAGGACGTGTGGGGGAGACAGAGGCGGCGTTGTGCAGCCACTGTTTCATCCATTAACTGCTATGGTGATCTTGTGACCCGTCGCTCCCCAAGGTCAACTCGGGAGGTCAGAGGTCGTCTCTGAAGCTTGTCTCTAATCTGCTCTTCAGCATCGCGGAGTCACAAGGTGTAAATGGGCCCCCTGTTGGCGGTGGGCTGGACCTGCAGGGTGCTGGATCAGGCTTTTCTGCAGCGTTGGGCTTTTGAACATCTGACTCTGTGAATATGTGAAGCTCAGCACTGTCCTGTGCAGCGCTCCCATCCTTCCCGCTACTGGTGTTAAACGTGTTTGTTGTGTTTAGCGATTTCCCATCTTCCTATGGTTTCGGGTTTGTTGTTCTTCCCCGTCTTCAATGTGATTTGTTTGGGTTTGTGGCTGGAACTGGAACAGGATCTGGACTCTTGCAACATTTTACTGGTAAAAGGGTAATAGAATGGCACATACAGTACCTCCCCCCCCCAAGGGTCAACCTGATGAAACCCTTAAATTCACTGGATCCAGATTTCAAATTGGATCTGCACCAAATCGTTCACCAAGATCAATGAAATTATTCACTGAGAAATCAAGGAGAACTATGCAAATATGCTTTCACAACGTTAAAGAAAGTGGAAATATAATTCCTGGATCCAGTAAAGACATTTACTGGATTTCGCCCCCCCCAGGTTTCATAACAATCAAGCCCTTTTTTTTGGCGTAATCCTGCTAAATAACCCACAAATAAAAAACAAAACCTCCTCGGCTCCTTGGATTTAAACACGACCTGAACTTTCTGTTCTGGCTCCAATTCCATTTTCCACCAATAACTGCCGATGCTGCGTTCACTGCCCCGACCGGGACCGAAGAAAAGGAGCTAATCTGCTTTTATCATGTGACGCCTTCAAGTCTGTCAACCCTCAGGCAGATGACAGCCATTTGACCCGGTGCCCCCCCCTCCCCCGGCAGCCCCGTCCCATTCACCTACTGGAGCTAATCTTCCCGTTCATTACGCCGCTTTTTGTCCTCGACTCATTATAACCACAAGGACGACTTAGCGTCGCGTTGGCCTCTTCGCTTTAAAAGCGGCGGGCGCTGTCGAGCCAGCTGACCTCCTGTCCGTGGCCCGTCCATTAGCTTACTTGTTCGAGTGTGTGTTTCCTTTTCCTACCATCCTCCCTTCTCTCTCTCTTTCTCTCTCTCTCTCTTTTTTCTCCCAGCACCATCCCTGAGGAATGAGAGAAATGGAAAGTGGGGGGGGGGGGGGAGAAAGAGAGAGAGCTGAGATGCTCTACTGGGGATTGTGGGAACCCACTGATATAGGCTTGCATCTTAATCCATCCTAAGGCCTGTCTTACGGTGTACTACGAGCTTTTATGTGATCATTAAGAGTGTACGCTCACGTGCACGTCCCCGCGCACGCATTAGGTAGAAGTGTGTGTATGGGGGCTTCACGTATTTGATATGTTAATGTTTTTTTTTTCCTGTGCAATCGCCGATGCAGGAGTTTCAGTGCTTTGAATCTGGTATTTCTTGAAATATCTTCAGTCCATAACAGGACGCACGTCTTCACTTTGACAACAAGGGGCGACTCGACTACAGAGTCAGTGCATAACAGCTTGTTTTATGGCTCATGAGTGTATTAAAAGCACTAATTAATGCGCCGCAATTTTCCCTGTAATGCATGCAGTAGGTAAGCACCCTCTCTCTCTCCTCTCTCTCTCTCTCTCTCTCTCTTCTCTCTCTCCTCTCTCTCCGAGGTTTATGCCCTCAGCTCGCTCGTTCCTCCTCGAGTGTTTGTAGAAATTTGGCTCATGTGCGCCAAGGGGGAGGAGAGGAGGGAGGCGCTCATCTTGTTTCGGTGCTTTATGAGTCTGACGCGTACGTCTGTAATTGCGGTTATGGGTGATTAAACTCTCCGTGCCCCTCAGGATCCACAGCCAGCTATCAGTCAGCGTCAGGTTGAACCGCGCAGCGCTGCTCTCAGGCCCGTGATTGGTCCGTCTGACAGTCTGTCCCTCACATGCTGCTGCTGCATGTCATTCTCCACCATATTCCAGAGGAGCCATGACTGGGGTTATTTTGTCTATTGAGCGTTCGATTAAAACGTCTTCCAGTTTTTAAAATGTCTTTTTATCTAAAAAAAACAAACAATTATGTTTCAGAACTTCAATTTTGTACAAGGTTAAGTTATAATAGGTGAATCATTCAAGTGGTTGGGTTCTGAGAGCTTTTTCTTTTCACTACTTCCATGGAGAAACTAAGTTTATCATTGCAGAGGTTGTAAATGACTTCTTTCAATCGACTCCTCCCTCTTGCGTTACCCCCGTCGTAGCCATGTGTTTGCTTATCTAAGTTAAAAAGCAATGAGAGACGAATCATGTCTATTATTATTCAAAGTATAAGTCTGTATAAATTATGTGTGGGCGGGTGTACGTGGGTATTGGAATGAAAAACCAGTTGATCATTCATGGTGTCTTTTCTGTGCAATTTGCCTTCATGCATGCTGCTGCTGCATCCGTGCGGTTTGTTTACACGTGTGTTTGAATCCTATTTATGGCCAAAAACAGGAGGAGGCCTTGAGGCCCGGTCTAATTGGCATATTAATCATGTCTGTGTGGGTGGGATATCAGCGTGTTTGTGAAAGATTCATGACTTGTCTCAAGAGGCAACGTCACGACTGCGGGGGTCCTGTCCTCCCCACCGCCGTGCTCCGACACTCCCGCGGCGAGAGGACGGTGTTTTCTCTCGTGCTGAAGGCAGATAGGCAGCCGGGCGTCCGAGCCTCGGCCTATCACATGGATTCGCGTCCAAATAAAACACTGCAGCCTGTGTGTGGTAATGAGGAGCTGTTTCTTCATAGAGAGTTTATCTGTCAGTGGCCTCTCCCATTAGTTTGCAAACTTGGCCCGAGAGTCTCTCTCGTCTGTTGATGTTTGGATGTTTTGTCTTGCCCCCCACGCAGCGCCCTTGGGGGAAGTGGGGGAAAAGAAAGAAAATCCCACACCCTCTCTACCCTGAGGACCGCTGTTAGTCATGGATGATGAATGATCTCATACATGAGGATGCAAGGTCACGAGGGAAATGCAACATGTCAAAGGACAGCGAGACGGGAATATCAAAGAAAAGAGGACGGAGATCAGGAGAGAACTCAGGAATAAAGACATGAGAGAGAGAGAAATAACTTCTGTTGCAGCGCGGTGTGAAGAGGCTTGACAGAGGCCAAGTGTCGGGATCAGCCCGGGTCGACCTCACTTTCGTATTGCAAAGGGCCGAGTCGAGAGGTCGAGGGATGGGAGAGGTTAGAGATTAATGTGCGACAGCCCACGTGGACCCTTTAAACAGCTTGAATACACTGAACTCTTTCAAACTGTCACACGTCTTGATGGACTTTTTAGAAACTCAAACTCGACATTGTTTGTTAAACATTTTTAGACGTTTTAAGTGTCTAAAACAAACAATGGATTCTACCTGTTGACAATGCAACTGTTTGGGAACAGGCTGACACTTTTCAGTAATGGCTAGCAGACTGTTTCTACTTTAAATTTGTTCATTTAGATATAGATTACAGACAAAATGACTCATAAAGATTAAAGATAATATAGATTTAGCCCTCTCGCTCTTTTCAATGGTTAACCAACAATCCCTTTGTCTAACATCCCCTCAAGACACCGAGCCCCTTACTCCCGGATCCTTTTTAGACTTTTTGCTAAATAATGATCATTCCTGACTATTTTTGGTGTTTTTGAGACTTTTAATCGACTCCCTCTTTTCACTGGCAGAGCTGAACAAAAAAATAAAAAATCCCCCTTAGCCTGGTGGAAAAACCCGAGCTGAAAATCCTTTTGAAAGTCTTGCCGGACAGCGTGTGTTTGTTGGAGAGCTGCCAGTGAAAATGCAAGCGAGGGGAAGTCAGCAGACTGGCTGTCTTCTGTTCACTGTTGTTCAGATTGACTCTGTCAGGCCGGCCTTTGAGGCCCGTGATCCAGGTGGTCTGTTCTCTGCGGCGCCCTCTCCCCCCCCCCCCCCCCCCTTCGCCCTCCCCTCCTGCCGCCGCGGCCAACCCTCGCCCGCAAACATGCCCGGCATCAGCAAAGCTTCCTCCCAGAGCGGTGGTGTCTTCCCTCCGCCAATCGCAAGGCTCCGCGGCTATGGGCACATCGGTGCGGCCAATGAGCAACACCTGTTTCTCTCAAGCGCGGCTCCCTATGCCAATCATAACACCCACTTTATTTGGCCTCTGTCGTGGAGCCAATCCCAACATGTAATTCACGGGGCATCCAGGCAATGAGAGGCACAGGCAAAAAAAAAATGTTTTTTTTTTACCTCTCGGGAACGAACCCTTCCAGAAAATGACTTTCCCAGCACAAATGTCACAGCAAATGTGCGCTGCGTCATTGCATCATCGGAAAAACCGTTCCTTGCAGCACAGCAGCCTCATGATGGGACTGAGGGATCATTGTTTGACGGTGAGACTCTGGTGGAGTTACTCATTCTGTCGCCTTTTTAAAAAAGGGGGCGAAGGCTTTGCCCCGCTCGCATGCACAGACGAGAACGTTCTGTTAATTGGTAGATACGCCACTAAATGCTGACTTTATTATGTAGTTGACATAAGAAGAAGATATTTTCCACATTGGAGTGAGATATTGGCAACAACCCACCTGAACTTTGGGGTCCGGTGCACAATATAAATATTTGCAGGTAAAGAGTAAATCGTCTGCACTGGAAAAACCAAAGCTCCTGATTTCCGTGCTCGCGCTGTACGGTCCGATCGTCAGGCCTCGACCGGAATGTACCGGTCAGCAAATTAGTTTGCATTGACATGTCCTGGTTTCACAGTGTCACACAGGCGCAGTCATAAAGAAGGTTTCAGGGAATCGACCCGTGACAACGTGCAGGGCCTGAAGAAGGTGGATCAGGAGCATCTGCAAGACAAAAGACACACGACGAAGCTCGTCAAATTCTAAAAGTTGTCGTGAGTCTCAGAAATCGGGTCAAAAAAGGGCTCAAATTGTTCAGTGTAGGAACAACTTTTAAAAGTTGGATCCTCGAGGCCGACGGAGAGGATGTCGAGATTTATTTTAACGTCTTGCTTTAGAAAATACAAAAATATCTCCCACACGTCAGTCCACGTCTCTGAAGTAATCTACTTCCTGTGGCTCTTCTGTCGTATCCAGACGATACAAGAGAGCAGTCGCTGCAGTCGGAGATGGCTCGACCCCCCCCCCCCCCCCGGTGTTTGTGTTCTGTTTTATGCTGTCTAAACACAGCGGGTTCGTCCCCGGGCAGAACCAATGGGCTCGATAATGAAAAGAGATCATAAACATGGGTGAAAACGCAAGAAGGAGGGGAAGGGAGGTGGAGAAGGAGAGAGACAGCGGAGCCGGGGGAAGCTGATGCAGGTATCTGCAGTGAGAGGAAAGAGAGCTGGCAGCGCTCTCGCCAGCGTGTCTTCCCAGGACATGAAAGACTCGCTGCTCCGAACTGGGATTATCCTCCACCTCTGGGGAGACCCTCTGATGAGCAGAGGAGGCAGCGGGAAAGATGTGGAAAGAAATAGAAGGAAACAGGGACAGAGGAGAGGGAGGATGGGGGGGGGGGGAATTAAATGTGAGAGCAAGAGAACCGGCGAGAGATAAAGAGCCATGCATCCATAGGCTCTCATCCACACGGATGCCAGCTCCACTTACGGCTCTGCTGATGCTCACGGTGCTGCAGTCCACTACCTTTAGTTTTATTCCCTCAAAAGATAAGACTCCAACCCCCTGAAGAATGACCCACGCTGGTAATCCACCAGAAAGCAATGTCCTTGTTTGATCTGACGCCTTCCTGAACATCACCTCTGCAGACCCGGGCAGTTTAATCCGTCATTATCACTCTGCTCATAAACAGACGTGCAGCAGACGCAGGTAGTGGAGCTAAAAGAAAAAATCAATTTTTTATCCTTCATCTGCCCTTTTTTGTTTAGTTTCAAGATAAGCAAATTCTTGATCGAAGCAAAATTTGTTTTTTTAAAGCAAGCAGGTGATTAACGATAATGAATAATCGTGATAATCAAGCAACATTTTTTAAGCAAATGTTACATTTTCCTTTTTTATGAGGATTTTGCTTCTTTTCCCTGTTTTGCATCATCGCAGATTAGATTTGCATCTTTGGGTTTTGCATCATCTGACGTTTTTGAACTCTACAACTTGTATTTTTGATTTTATTTATTTCATCTTGGCAGCCGGTGATCAAGATCGTATTTGAAACTTGCAGTTGAGGTCGGAGCCTTCGGTGGATTAAAGGTTTTTTTTTTCCGCTGTTGACTTAAACTGTTTGAGCTCAGTCCATGTGACTTATTTTGCTGATAATGGGCCAAAAGTTAATTGATTCTGTGTGTACTGGACAGATACTGTCTGTGTGCAGTCGCGCAAGAGAGGGGGCAGGATGTCGAGTGGGCAGTGGGGGGGGGGGTGGGGGGGGGGGGGGGGGGGCGGGGCAGATAAGGTCGGGCCTCATCAGTCAATGCAGCGATATTTTCATGATTTGTTTTTTTGTTTGTTTATCTTGGACCCGATGTCCCACATGCACCGATACGCCGACGCCTCCGCCCTGCTGGGTTTTGTGTTATTTGTTTGCTGCGAATCGATGTCCCCCCCACCCCACCCCCCCCGATCCAAAGTACACTCCTCTGGTGACAATCACAAACACACACACACACACACACACACACTCTTCAGGACATACAACACCCCCCCCACCCCTCAGCCTCCTTGTATTGAGGCGCGTGTGTTTCCCCCCCGCTCGCGAGGCCTCTTCCTGCAGCACGTACACACATAGTTTCCCATCGCCGCCGCCGACCCCCCCCCCCCCCCCCCCATTAACTCCCTCCGACTGGCCCCCGCGATCTCGAGCTTTTCGCGCTGAAAGACTTTCTCTCGCTTTCTTTTCCCTCCCTGCTCCCTGTTTGAATTTATCTTTCTATGTGTTCATCTATCGATCAATCTGTCTCAGTCCATCCCTCCCCCCCCACCCCCCTCGCCTTCATCTCAGGCTCGCTCCCCAGAGGGAGAACGAGAAAGGAGGGTGGCGGGTGGCGGGTGGCGGGTGGCGGGGTGGGGGGTGTGCAGGTCCAACGCGAGGCCGGGAGACAGAACCCCCGCTCCATTTGGATTTCATTACAAACAGACCAGCACCTCACGGCCGAGAACAAAAGAATAATAATCAGAGGGGGGGGGGGGAATGAAAGAAAGAGAGGAGGCCTTGTAATGAAGTCAATAATTTCAAGCTTCCCACTGATTATTACTTCTCTGGCCCTAAATGGGAACCAGCTTGTTTTGCCTGAGCCGACACAAATTAAAACGGATCAGTTGTCTTCAATCGCATATAAACACACGTCCGTCTCAGGGTAAGAGAACTGTAACCTGTTCACGGGCCGCGGTGCCGCCTCCACGCGCGTGCGGCAACTCAACTTTTCATGTTTCTCCTTGTTTCCTCGATACAAATGGAAGCTGCCAATCACCCGCCGCTGCCTCTGGACCAAGGCATCAAGTGGCAAATTCCTCTTCCCGATGTCACCAGCCGGGGAAGGGACAGTTTGTTTTTCCTGCTCGGTAATTGGCATAATTAATCTCCGCAGACTGATGGCTTTATCACCAGTGAGTCATAACAAGGCACTTGGAGAGTGAGCAGACCCCCCCCCCCCCCCCCCCCCCCCCCCCACACACACACCTTGTGGAGTCGTTTCCCCTCCACTCCTTGTCATGAGTGGCTGTTTTTTTCCTCTTCCTCATTTACGTGTCTCCAGGTCTGAGATGATGATTTTACTGTAAACCCGCTTGTCCTGGACAATATACAGTAAAACCTATACCCTGATTAATTATGACATTTGACTTCATAACAATAATTGTATTGACTGATATGGATTTTTGGGGGTTGATGCCAATATTAAGGAGTCAAATATTTACAATACCGAAATGTCACTAGCCATTATAAAAAGAAAAACAAATACAACCAGATATATAGAACTTGAATTAGGAAAAACAAACTTTGTGTATGCAAAATGTAAACGTAGCATACATGATGTCTGCATTGTTTAGTCTTTAGAATAAGTTTTTATATCAGCGTACATTTGAAAACATAAATCACAATATCGATCTGTTGGTCAGCCTCTGATAATAATAGATATGTAATATATATCCTCACCTCTGATTGGCCAAAGGCGGCTTCATGTGTATTTACATGGGATTCAGTTTGGAAGCAGAAATAGCTACGAGTTCAAAAGTTACGTGCGTGTGATTGATTCCTAATTTCAGTTTCTTCAGTGTGTCAAGAATAATTTGTCCGCAGAACTTTCCCTGCTCCAATCATCAAACATGTCATGTGTTGCTCCTTTTTTTTTATCATTGACCTCGATCGTGAACATTTTCCAAAGCATGTCTTCTTAAATACAAACTGTCAACTCGGCCTTTATTTCTTTCTTTCTTTCTTTTCGGGTCCACGATCGTGTTCGGAGACTTGACACTTGTCAACGTAATGAAAACACAACTGAGGAGAAAAGTAATCAACAGCATCGGTTTCCTCCGGCAGCTGCCGTCGTTAAGTTACACTCCGTCTCGTGTTTTGCCTTTGTGTTATTATCCCTCCTGTGTTTGTGTGTGTGTGTGTGTATCTATACGCTCGGGCCATGTGCCTCCAAGTGTGCTTTGGCAGTGAAGGATCCAGATAAGGGCCCGTGTTATGATTTTTATCTCCGGGCGCAACAAAAGAGGAAGCTTGATGAATCACAGCTTCCTGGCTGCCCTCCATTTCCCCGGTTCTTGGATTCAAACCGGTCTCAGATGGGACCCCTCAGAACAGTTATGAATAATATAGGATTTCTCTTATTTAATTCTATCTGTATTGCAAAAAAACAACGAGGCAAAGCCATTACTTAATGCCAGGGGGTCCACACGCGGATAATGGGATCAGCAAAAGTTGCGGACTTGAAGAATCACCCCAAAGCCTCTGTTTTGTCTGGGTGAGATTACACAAAAAACGCCCGTTGTTACTTAACATCTGGGAGTTTATTAACTCAGCGCTAAGCTGCCGCGCTTACTGAAAAGGTAATGAATCCTCAAAACGAGTCAAAGAGCGCCCGGTGCAAATGTAATCTCCCTCTTCTGACGGCCGCTCCACGGGCTGCGGCGGTAATTATCGCTGCACGCCGTTTCCCTTTGATCAGCTGCTATTGTCGGTTGTTGCTCGTGACATAAGCCGCCAACCAGGCTGTGGCTGTTATTTATTTGTACCTTCTCAGGTGTGTGTTTTTTGTATTCTCTTTGTAGCCGGTGTGTGTTACTCCTACTTGTTGCTCCTGACGGTTTCAGATGTGGATGTAAATTCTTTTCAGTGAGGAAAGACAGATTCCCACCACTGGGTTTCCTGTATGAGATCAGGGAGGCGACGGCGTGAGCCCGACGGCCGTATGACACCATGTGATGTAGAACCACAGGCTGTTTGGAAAGATAACAGAAAGCAAATATTCATGTCGACTAAGAGCGTGAAAACAAACTTTCTGGTCTGAAAAGAGGAAAAAACACAGGTGAAGTTTGATATCAGCAAATAACTTGAATTACAATCTGCTCTCGTCTCTTTGTGCCAAACGTGAGAGTGAAATACAACTACTTACTACATTTGTTATGTATATTTATACGTCTGTGAAGTTTCTCAGTCGTCCAGGTCACGTTATGTGCAAAAGAAATTGAATCCAGATCCTTTCACTTCTAACCCAAGAGGATTCCAAGTCTGTTTGTTTCCCACTTGTATTATATAAACAACCTCAAACTCCTTTCATCCTCGACTTCATGTGGATTGAACAGCTATTGCAAGTGTGTTTGGCACAACTTTTTACAGCCAAATAAAAAAACGAGGTGTCGGTTACATCCACAAAACATTTGGTATTTTACCTTTTATCCTGGCTTGAAAACAGCTGAATTATAAACAACAGGGAGGCGTCGCCCATATGGGAATAAAGTGTGGCTGCAAAGATTTATGTTGTCGGAGAAAAGTATCAGAAAACTTTCTAAGAGCTCCTCCGATATCTTCCATAACTCGCTTGTCCTCTCAGTATGTTGCGCATCCATCATATCTTCTTTCCCAGCTGTCAGACAAGAGGATGATGGCAACAAGTTTCCAAAAAAGGACATTTACACCGTCGGCAAATATATTTATTCTTAAGAAAACGATCACATTTACCCCTCAAACTGTTTTATTCCCTTTTTTTATTGTGTCCAGTTGCTCAGCCAGATGTTCAGCCAGTAGGTCCCTCTTGTTTGATGAGTCGTATGTCGGATGCTTTACACAGAAGTGTTTCCAGGCTCCTACTCCCAGTAACGCTCTCGTCGGCCTCGGTGCTCAGAAATCCAGCCGGAGCTCCGGCTCTGCAGCGCCGAGGCAGAGAGATGGAATATCACCTCGGAGCTAAAGAGAACAATTAGGCCATATCAGCGGATCACAGCGTTGGCTGTCGGGCCACAGTTTTGCAATAGCGCCAGTAATCTGTGGCTTAGCTGGCACCTCGCCACGGCCGGCCGCCGCTCCGTGGCCTCTCCAGACACTTAAGAGTCACCGAGGGCGCTGGAGTGGCCCCCGGGAGCTGGCGCCCTCACCCACACGCTATCGGGGGGGAAGTTAAATGAAATGAGGAGGAAATGAAAAGAGAGCCTGTGAGAGACAGAAAAGAGTAAAAAGGGAGACGGGAGGGAAGAATTAAGTCTTTAATGAGGGCAGTTGTTTGAGCAGGCAAAGAGAATCGGGTTATATCAACACACTGTATCAAATGATGGTTGTTCATCGCAGCCCACCTACTGGGAAATCATGGGTGGGCTGTTTTGGCTCTTGTCTGCCACTTATCCCACATTTAGTCCCTTTCTTGTAGATTTTAAGTCTCTGAGATCTCAGACGCCGGCAGACGCTGGCGTGAACAAGTCAGAAGAAGGGCTTTTGATTGGCGCTGTCACAGAGTCGAGTTTCAGCTGCTGTCTGATGATATCTCGGAGTTCCTGTCGACGCGTCACATTGGGGATTTTTTTGGGCACCCGAATAGCTCACCTTGCTTTGTGTCATTAAAAGTAATGAGAATAGGGGGGGGGGGGGGGGGGATCCTTCTGTACTGTTTGTGTAATTGTGAAAGGATTATTAAAAAAAAGCACAAAGACCACGGAGAACAACGAGTGAGAACAAAACCCTGGTTTCATCAAGGATCCCCCTCGTGCATTGAATAAGGCTGCGATGTCCTTCGCCCGCTCCCACGTCTCAGAGGTGTGGATCAGACGCCGGTATATCCACTAATATACCGACTTTCCTCTCGGATCCTTGAGGCGTCGTTTGAAGTTTGTTCTGATCAGCGGCTTCTTATATATCGAGACGTGAACTCTCTCCATCTAATGTCAGGGAGTAAAGAGGTGGGATATTCTGACAAAACAAATACAGAGAAAGAGGCGAGGGGATGAGTTTCTGTACTGATGTCTTGGATAAGGACAAATTCAGCAATGCTGTGTTTCGTTTTTAAAACCAAATATAACGTCAATAATTCCGACCATACTGAAGCACTGAAAGGTTTCTCAAAGATTTCACTTCTGGGCTCTAGGAACTTGCGATGGCATTTCAGTTGAAGGGCCACTCGGAAAGTGTTTACCTCTGCCAAAGGTTTAACGTGCGATTCCCATCTCTCAAAGATCCTGGAACCATCCGTTGATCCAGATCTGCTCCAGAACGTAATGGGTTCACTCTTGGCTCCTGCTCCACAAAAAGTCACGGGAATCTGCTCAGTAGCTTTTGAGTCACACACGCAATCAAACGGCAATGAAAAGGTAACTTGGGCCACGTCACATGTTGAAATGTCATCCGGCCGCACACACACACACACACACACACACACACACACACACACACACACACACACACACACACACACACACACACACACACACACACACACACACACACACACACACACACACACACACACACACAACACACACACACACACCTGTCCATAGAATAAACACATCAGACTGGGATATTTACTGTTAGGACTTGATTAATACACACACTTCAGTATTTAATTGTAATGACAGATAGAAAGTGTGACATTAAGCTGAGTAATCATCGTCATCGTTGAAACTCGTACATACACACGCAGCGAGCCCCTTGAGAGATGGAGCACATCCGCCTGCTGTCGTCATGGTGATAGAGACATCAGCGGGAAAAAACTCTGAACTGAAAATGAAGCTGTTCCACCGACTCCGGTGTTATTTTGAGCTCTGGGGTTGTTATTTTTTTAACGCAACCGACTGAATCTCTTGGGTTGAATTTTATTCCTCTGAACCCATCTGGAGAAATGTGAATGAGCGGCGTCTCGTTGCTCTTCGCACAAAAAAATAAAAAACTCTGACTCACCTGCTTCTCCAAAACGTTTCCTGCAAATAATAACAATGTCGTCCCAGATCAACAGAAAGGTGGGAGCGGGCGGGGGGGAGGGGGTGGTGGTGTCGCAGTGTAGGTGAAAGTGACTCATGACTTCTTTATTTTGCACCGAATCCAATCCATGGAGTGATCGTTTCTTTCCAGGCAGCTGTCCCACCCATGCCATCATCCCTCAGCCGACCCAGCGCCAGCAGGGTGGTATAGAAAAACCCTCCATTGTTTGAGCGGGGACTCTGCACGGAGCCAGTCGGGGATATTATCTGTGTTTGTCGAAGTGAAAGATCCAACAACGTCTCGGTAGAGTACGAGTATTTGGACAGAAGCAGTAGTTGTGTAAACCTAAAGCTGGCACCGCCGCAGGCCTCGTTCTGTGAGCACAAACCACATCAGGACTCGTGCTCGTCCTGCCGCCACAAGTGACGAGGTTTAGAGGCAAAATGGCAATTTGGGGATGTAAGTAAGTGATTTGCTGAGATTTATGAGCTCTGCCTCTCTGTTTTTACTGCATCCCGTGCCCTCGCGATCCACTAACTCTCCACTGTGGCACTGGCGGATGAATAATAGAGGAGGAGCGTTAGCTGCAGAGTGGAGAAAACAAGCGCCTGTTTGCCTGTGCATGTATTTTTAAAATGTTAAAAAGACACACAGAAGTGGGCGCACCACTCGCTGATTATTGTTAAGAGTATTGTTTTCCTATTATTCCCCCGCTTGAGTAATAAATAAACCAAATAGAAAAGTAGATCAAGCTGAAAAGCGGTGAAAAAAGCCTAATAAATTGTGGGCCACGCAATAAAAAAATTAGTTTTACCATATTTTTAACTAGACGAAAATAAACATCATGCTGTGGTGCAGACGCTCTTCTTCTCTTTCGCATATGAATCATCGCCCAATCCCCTTGTTTGTATCTCAAATTGGGAACAAGTCGCTCAGGAGAATTCTCCCATTTTATCATCGGAGCCTCGTGTCTCTACCTGACGCACGAGATGATTAAGCGGTTTGTGTGAACGCTGGCTCTCTCTCTCTCTCTCGCTCTCTCTCTCGCTCTCTCTCTCTCTCCCTCTCCTCTCTCTCTCTCTCTCTCTCTCTCTCTCTCTCCTCTCCTCTCTCTCTCTCTCTCTCTCTCAGTCTGTCACCACGAGCTCTGTTTGGCTGACAAACACCGCGCCCTCCGCCGCCTTCCCTCCAGGATGCACGCTACGTGGAGGGACTCAGTGAAACTATGGAGGAACACAGATCGAGTTCCTCTTCGTTTCGCTGTGCAGGAGCGTCACCGCCTCCCAAAACCACTCAGAAGTTAGGAAGTGTTCACCTTCATGTGTAAAATAACTGTGTTGGCAGACGTAGACATTATGCTCTTATTCTTATCCATACATTTGAATTTGTGTTATTACTTTTACACACTTTAATGATAAGAAAACACATCACTCTCCTCATACAGTTCATTGCAGCAACTCCTCTTTTCAGCCTCTGTCTGAAAAACGTAGGTTCTAGCTTCCTGACTCTTTAAGCCCCTCCTCCTGACAACGTCCAATTAACTTTCTGTCTTTGCAGAACTTTGACATTCACAAACAACCTGTATAAAACACCAGAGGAAAGAAAAACAGAAAACCCATCTTTTCACACCTTTTCATCTCGTTCTCCACAAACCCTGCCTCCGACCTTCAGCCCGTCCGATCTCCCGTCATGCGCCACCTTCTAAAAAAACACTTTCTGAACAAACTCCGAGCATCTCGTTGTGTTTCCACCTTTTGCTGCTGAAAGAGTGACGGATTGGCGGTGTCTTCTTCCCGGAGGGGACGGCTGTTATTCACCGCACGACAGATCACCTGTCAGCAAACCGTAAACAGAGGTTGCCTCAGAACGTTTGAACAAACGCCACGCGGGCGTGCATTTCTCTCCCCGTCGAGGGCCGCCTCCTTTCATCTCACCGTCCATTGTCATCTCAATCATCCATTTATCATATTATGCAGTGTGCTCACAAGCGCCCGCAAACAAATTGGCACATTTCCTCCGTGTAATCACACCCAACGGCGGAACAAAAGAGCAACAACAGAAAAAAAAGGCGAGGGAGGGAAGGATTGTTTAGAAACAGGAGACGCTCGTGTGTAGCGCAGGAGTGAAAATTGGAGAAGTCTGTCGACGGCTGCCACTGAGATGGGCCGTAATTTACTTATTTGTAGCTGTCACTTGTGCTTGTGTGCGCCCGGCGATCCAGGCCAAGTGACAGGGAGAGGTTTTCTGCCCCCCCCCCCCCCCCTCCCCTCTACTCCCTGCAAAACATATTCTGTATATTGGCGTTCAGTAACCTGGACGACTGCCACTCATGTCTTGGATGCTTCGATGATTTCTCCTCCTCCTCCTCCTCCTCCTCCTCCTCCTCCTCCTCCTCCTCCTCCTCCTCCTCCTCCTCCTCCTCCTCCTCCTCCTCCTCCTCCTCGCCTGCCCCTCGCTCACAGACACCCTCTCTCTTATGTAATCTTGCGGCCATGTTTGCTCTACCTGCAAAACGCATTAAAATAAACAGTCGCCGGAGCTTTGCAATGTTTTCTCAAGACATATTTCACTTTCCAGTTCACCGGTTGCGTTGAATTCAAGTGGCGCCGACATGTGACAGTTTAACACCACGCCCCTTTTCTTTATCTTTTTCTTACTGTACATTGTCCTGCTTGACATTCCTGTCCTCACTTTTCTCCTTTCCTTATTTCCTCTCCTCCCCTTTTGATTCCTCGCTCTCTGTCCTCGTTTCCTGCTTGTTTTTATCTCCTCTTACCTCCCTCCATCCTCTTCTCCCCTCCTGTCCTTTCCGTATTTCCTCTCCTCCTTTCGTTTCTTCCTAGTTTTTCCTCTCCTCTCTCCTCTCTCCTCACCTCTCCTCTCCTCTACCCTACCCTTCTCCCTTTTCCTTTCCTCATACCTCCCTCCATCATCTTCTTCTCTCCTCTCCTCTGACCTTCCTCCCTCCGTCCTCGTCTCTCCTCTCTTCGTACACCTTTCTGCTTCTCGGCTCCTTCCCTCCTCTCCTCCTTATTTCCTCCTTGTTTTTCTCTCCTCTCCTCTCCTCTCCTCTCCTCTCCTCTCTGGGGAGGATTAGGACAGAGTCCTTTTCATCCTGCTGTAATCCTACACTGGCAACCCAACTCCAACAAGAATAAACATACACACGGACATGCACTCTCTCTCTCACACACACACACACACACACACACACACACACACACACACACACACACACACACACACACACACACACACACACACACACACACACACATATATACTGTATGTTCTGGGAGCTTTGCCCAAATAAGACCCTGCACATATATGACCACGTTGCTACGTAGCTCGTAGCTTCATGTGGAAAAATAACATCATTTTCTTTTTTAAAGATTTTTCAATAAGTGTCCGGCTCAGCTTCTTCCTCCGCTCCCAAAGAAAGTCTTAAGAGAGAGAGAGCGAGAGACAGCAGGAATGAATGGGAGAGAGAGAGAGAGAGAGATCTACCTCCCAGCCCGTCTCTGTCGTCCCCCCCGAGGTGGGGGCTTGCCGGGACTCTGTCAGCTGAGCTTCTCCCCCCTGCTGAGGCCTACAATGGCCGATTGGCAGCCCTAATACCACAGCTCTCTTCATCTGGCTGAATTAAAACCCTACTGCAGAAGGGTTATGGGAATTGTTGGCTCAGGGAGAGCTTTTATTTATTTATTTATTTATTTATTTCTTGTGTTTTTTTTTTCTCAGGAATTACGTGTGTGGGCGCATTTTAGGAAAAAAAAAAAAATGTAATCAGAGGGATGTAAGCTCAAGGGGTATCAGTCCGGATTAAACACAGAACTAATACAGCTCGATGCAGAGCTGTTGTTAGCCCTTTATTAAGATGGATGGGTGTTTGTTTTCAAAAGGATGGGGTGTGTGTGTGTGTGTGTGTGTGTCTGTCTGTGTGTGTGTGTGTGTGTGTTCTGACAGGAAGTGCTCGTGAGGAGAGCAGGATGTGCAGGAAGTGTTTGGCTTGGCTCAGCTGGCGGTTAGGTTGTTGCTCATGAGGATTGCCGATGCAGGGAGGAAGATGCAAAGATTCCCCCCCCCCCCCCCCCCCCCTGTTTTGTCTTCCCGCGTTCACACAGAAACAGATTCCTGTAAATTCAGCCGGAGACAGAGACAGACCACTCCAGGAAAAAAAACAACTGTGAACTGGACTCTGGACTCTCAGGCCGTCGGCTAATCGAGGCATCAGTCAGTTTGTTTTTTTATTCCACCGCGCGGAAAAAACCGAGAGGAACCTGGTCCCTCCCGACAGGAGGGAGTGTGATGGACAAGCTCCCGTCTGTTACATAACAAGTCCATGTCCCCGCTGCGGAGAGAGAGCGTAGTTGTATAGTGTCAGAAAAGGACAGCGTATGACAGGAGGGTATGTCGGGACAACAGACAGGCAGGGTGGACATAAGTGTGTTATATCACAGTTATTGAATTTAAAAGATATTCAAATATAAACATGGGAAAGTCTTTTAACTTCCTGACCCATCACTTTGAGGTGAAATTCCTGCTGTATCGTCAGGTAGAGGAATAGTTTAAATATAAACTTGATTAAATGATATCTTCACGTGTCTTAAATTCCAAAGAAATACATTTTTGCTTTAATTATGGGCATGGAAAAGCAGAATTTTCTCACTTGAAAGGCAGAAACCATCGAGTTTCCCTTGAAAATCTCTTGTTATCACTTATCAAGACAGTTGCTGATTCACTTTGTGTCACTCGGCTAATCGTTTCAGCTCGATTACTGAGTAAATTCTCAAATTATATTTCACATTGTTCAAGTCAAAGCGTCTTTGTGTGAAGCCCAAACTCACGAGATCGTCTCAGTGGGTTTATCGGTCTGATTAGTTTGTTCCATCCTCCGTTAGACACGAATAACGGAGCCAATTCTGGGTGTAAATTAAACTGCAGCTGTGTCCCTCCTCCGTGATGAACGGATAAGAAAGACGAGACAGAGAAATGAAGAAGAAGAGAGAGTGAGTGAGGGGGGGGGGGGGTTGTTATCCAGCCTGTTGCACAGTATCCTCTCTCTCCTGTGTGTTGACAGCTGATGGGAAGATGGGGGACTGAGAGCAGAAGGGAAAAGAGACATTGAGAGAACACGGCGCTCTAATATGTACAATTCTATCCTTATCGTGCAAGTTCCTCGTCTCCTAGAAGTTATGTTCAAATATGAATATGAAAGTTCAACAGCAAATACCTTTTTTGTAAGAAACATAATTGCAACTGGAGATGTGCTGATTATGATTCCAGCGTCAGAAAAGCTTCACATACTTCCGAGAATACTGGGAAGGACATCAGCGAGTACGCAAATCTATGTACAATTACAATAAAACTACATACTTAAAGTATTTTGGTTTTACCCAGCAACAAACTGCAGTTTTCTTTTCCCCAGAATACTGCAGTTTGGTAATATTTCCCACTGGAATACCCCACAAGTACAATGTGCCAAATTCAGGTCTTTTATCTTACTTTTTCTTTTATTGCTTGATTTATTTATTTTATATGTTTTATATTCAGTTCCTTTTTTTTTGTTATTACAAACTAGGTATTAAAAGTAGTTCTCTGACACTCATTCTCTATATGTATTTACTTTTTTAAAGGGTTAGAACAATAATCACAACAGGATTAATGTTTGAATATGTTTTATAAGTTTATAATGTTTTAAAAGTCCAGAAAAAGGGTAGATTTCAACAAACACAATGCAAATACTGTATGTTGCAAGTTCTACGCAACTTATTTATTTGTTTTTGCACCGATATCAAATCTCGCACAACAATAAGCATTTGTTTGTTTAACTCAGTTAAAGTTTGGGGAAAGCTCGTGGTCTGGTTCAATCCAGACTTCAGACACAACCGGTTTCTTTTTTCTTCTGACAAAAAACCCACAATCTTCCCCTAATCTCCACCAAAGCTCTTTTGTTTGCCTGCACCTCACCGCAGATGGAACCCTGCATGTGAACCGAGGTCCTGCAGCCGCGACAGTTGTGCGCTTTGTGCAGTCATCAGCCCCCCCCCCCCCCCCCCCCCCCCAGCCTCCTTCCAGCGACTCTTCTGCTGTTAATAAACGTGGCGCTTCGTTCATTCAAAAAACATGTTGCGTCTGAACTCGATTATGTTTCCTGCAGAACAGAGTCGCTGCCGCAGTTCAGCTGTAAAAAAAAAAAAAAAAAAAACGTCATTTCCAAAGCGACATGGCTGCTCCTGGGTCAGCAAACCCCACTCATCCACCGCATGCATTATGGATGCACACCCCCCCCGTCCTCGCTGATCCCTGAAGGGAGCCACTCGAGGTGGACAGACCCACTCCACCGCGTGGGGATAATAAGCCTCCGTCGACTCTCGTGTTTTCTTTCCCACAAGAGCCATCATCGGATTTATTAGTCTCAAGTGTTTTTTTTGCTGCATTGACCATTTTTGCTGGATCGCGCTCAGATTCAACAACTGTTTTCACACTTCACCAGATGTGCTGGATCCTCGGTGCCAGCGGCGGCTCAGCAGAAAACTCTGAATCAGAGTGTGAAAATGTTTCTGAAAATTCAAATGTGTGCACACGAGGAGCAGGGGTTCACGGGGGTTCTTTCATTCTAAAAAGTCCGTCCTCTTCTCTCCCCGTTGTTCCCCGAACAGACTCTTCAGGCCAGATGAGCTCCTCGCCGCTGGGCTCCCCCACGTCCCACCGAGGAATGCACCCGTCTCTGCTCAGCCCGACGTCCATGGGGCCCTCCGGCTCGCTGCACTCTCCCATCAGCTCGCTGAGTTCACCCATGAACGGCATGGCCTCGCCCTTCTCCGTCATCAGCTCGCCCATGGGCCCTCACTCGATGAACTCGCCGGGCATGGGCTACGGCCCCAGCGTCAGCCCCCAGGTGAGGCCCGTAACAGATTCACACACACACAGCATGTCCACCATTTCACATAGAGACAGCATGAAGGGAATATTGCCTCATCAAGGTCACATACTCCCTTGAACATGGAGCGTCACATTCAATATGACACATAAATACATAAACATAATTGTACAATGCATCTCACACACGTCCACAGCCACGTATGAACACGCATGAACAAACAGCAGCTACGTGTTACACCACTGTACTCGAGTCTGACCTGATTCATCACAAGTGGGCGATACAATAACATTAGGTCAGTGCTGGCTTATCTCGTCCCGAGGATCCAGTGTCAGTCACGGGGGTGTGACCTGCTCGCGAGAGAAAAAAATAAAACAAACACTTTTGTTTGTGTTTATTAAATTCAGTTTGTTCTCCACCGGTTACGTTTGTTTGTTTGTGACCGACTCAGGGTTTAGTGTTACACAACCCCTGGCCTCATGTTACCTCACGTTGGAATGATGTTACAGAGTTTTATGTGTTGTACAGATGTCGTCATGGGCTCAGCATCATCATCATGAATGTTGCTTTGTACAGAACGTGCTAGTTTGAAGTTAGCGGCTGGTGTTTGTGGGGAACTTGACTTATTTGTGAAATTACGGTGGAGGGAAGTACGTTTTGTTCCAGGTTGTGGTTCCTCATCACAGTTTTGTTGTTTCACCAGTTCGCAGTCACCTCCGCTATTCAAACGTTCATTTAAATCAATACATTTCACATTTATTAATTTATAAACTGATTTTTTAAAACCCGATATGTATTCAAACTCAGATGTTGTTTTCAAACCCCTGATGACAAAGAAATGTAATTGAGGCTTGATATTGAACCGTTTAATCATAAACTTTATTATGAATATATAAGTAAATATAAGAATAAAACACAAATACAACCTAATATTTTAATTGTTTATATATTCATATTGATGCATATCAACATAGAATAAACCACGACAGTCACGTGAGATTTCTCTGTGTGTTTACCCTGAACTTTACTACAAACCCAACCACACACTCTGCTGCGTGTCACGTCTTTCTATTCACACAGTCTCAGAAGCGCCAACACACACACACACTCACGCAGACACACACAGAACCCTCCAGCGCGCCCGGGCCCCGGCAGCAGACTGAGGCCCCGGCCTTGACCCCGTGCCACAGTTAATCAAGGCCCATTCAAACTGGGATTCCACAGCACGACGGCCCTGTCGCTCTGTCGTCTGTATCCGAGGCGTGTCTGTCGCTCTATCTCTATCCCTCCATTCTCTCTCCTCTCTGTCTTCTGTCCTCTTAATTCCCCCCCCCCCCTCTCTTTTATTATATTTTTTAATTCGCTATACTCCCTTTCACATCATCTCCATTTCCTTCTCCCCTCTATCTCTGTTGTTTTTGCTCCCATCAATAAGCCTCAGTTTCTCCTCTTGCATTCACACACACACACAATTAAGACATCAAAGCCTGCAGTGGCCCAGTTTCCATCTGAAACCATATCTAAAATTGAAATTTTTATTCCCCAAAACGCAGCGGCTGCCCTTTCTTTTTGTGTGTGTGTGTGTCTGTGTTTGTTAATAATTGTGTTAAAGTGCGCCGGCAATGTGACGCTGTTTGGAATTGGGCTCTCCTCGCCATTGTTGGGCTTCTCAATGAGAGCGTCCCACATGTGATGGAGCCGAGAGTGGATTAGGGCCACTTTCAGGAAGAGGACAGGATCTGCCGTTGCTAGAAAGCTTCCCTCGTCTCCTCTCTCCTCTCTCTCTCTCTCTCTCTCTCTCTCTCTCTCTCTCTCTCTCTCTCTCTCTCTCTCTCTCTCTCTCTCTCTCTCTCTCTCTCGCTCGCTTCCCGATTCTTCTTCACTTTTTTTAATTCTCACACATCTACCTCTGATACAATAGCAGAACTTCCGTATCGAGTGAATTTACTTCCTGTTTCCCTGTTTAGCATTTACAAGTTCCAGCAAGCAGACATTTAGCAAGTAGTTTATTACAAACAATACAATTTAGATTCGAGTATAACTTCTTCTGTGATGCTTCTGTCGCCTACAATCATTTATTTATTCTGTATCTATGTATATTACTACATTAAAGAAGTGCACATTTCTTTTAAATGCTAGATTGTGAGCTTGAAATGACGTGTTTCATCAAAGACAAAAACAGGTTTTGTTTCTCAAAGTACAGTAAGACAAAGAATTGGCTGCTCGTGTTTGTAGCGTAACCGAAACTGGACGCTGCCGACAGTTGCTCTGTGCGGGTGGAGACTGAGCGAGGCGCGTGAGGTGCGGCACTTTCGACGAGTCGTGATTTAAGTCAGACGGCGGATGCCACTTGCTCTTAGCACGCGGCCGAGTCTTCGTGAGCAGTTGACTGGAACGAGGTCACAGCTCAGCCTCTTCCTCTACTTAACCACCCCGGAGCCGACACCCCCACCTAGGCTCACCACACACACACACACACACACACACACACACACACACACACACACACACACACACACACACACACTGAGACATCACATACTTATGAGCACACAGATTTGCACTAGTTCTTCGATCTCACTGAGTGCGGTGTCACAAAGACCTTGAATCCTTCCTATTGACCTTACAGTCTCGTAAAAGAAAGTAAATAACACCATAGTTGTTGTTGTTGTTGTGTTTTTCTTTTTCACTACAATCAGCGTCTTCTTGTGCCGTAAAAACGATAAAATCCAGGTGGAAAAATCCGGCCTCCGAGACAAAAAAGTCAATCAAAACCACGTCAATAAAAAAAGAACAATGAGGATTACCCCTCCTCTGCATCAAAGATGTCGATGACAAGTTGACGAAAGCCGGGGACGGGATGAACAAAAGTCCCTTTCTTGCCGGAGTCTTTCTGGAGTCTTGCGTCCTCCCAAAAGCCAAAACCACATGTGAAGACAGAGACGGTCCTTTATCATCAGCCAATCCTTACATCTGCAACGGCAGTGCTTCCCCTTCAGCCCCAAACACACAGACACGCTGACTGCGCTTTTATTTTTCCACCGAGAGCTTTTTCTGGTTTGTCGTCCCCTGCTCGGTGCGTCCCAGTCGTCTTCTGTGCGTATTGTTTCAGATCAGAAAAACATGTGCATTGTTCTGAGGGCCACACACACGCGGTATTTTGACTCTGAGAATCTGTCCCTCAGGTCTTTCACCTTCGGGACAAACATACATTTGCCTTTGTTCGAGTTAAACGAAGGCAGGGATGGCGAGACATGTCCTCGGGGGTGTTTGATACTGGGCCAGTGCCCGGACACGGCCGTTCCCATTAGCATCAGACCCATCAGTGGTCGTGTCTGCGGGTTTAGAACTCGCAGACAGCGCGGACCATCCCATTCGATCACAGACACCGCAACTCTCCGAGCAGCTGGAAGAGATTATGCTCCGGGGTTTGGAAGACATTTTACACTTCCAGTGACAATGGTGAGACTTGTCTGGCTGTTGTTCTTCGCGGAAAAGAGGACGGGTGGTGGTGGGGGGGTTCCTTTATCATCGGACCACTGCCGACTCGCATTTTCCATGGCCTGTAACCGTCTGTCTTCCGCTGCTCTCCCACCGAAGAAACCTCCCTGAGAATCCTAACCCAGCAACAAGGCCTCCAGTGTGTCTCCCAGTTTGGCTTGAAAAACACACGTAAAGCACAGAGAGGGTGTTTTTTTGGAAGTCGGACACTAACGTGAAGAACGTGTAAATGTTTTACAAGAAATGGAGCACACTCTTTAATACGTTTGTAAATGAGCGGTGATGGCGCTGATGTCATGCGCCAGGGGTTTGGGTACGGCCCGTGTTTAGGTTAGGGTCGCCTGGAGACCGAAAACACAACGCACACACACACACATGTATAGGAGAGAGAGAGAGGGAGGGAGGGAGAGAGAGAGAGAGAGGTGGACCTCAGGCCCCTCTTCCTGTGTGGGAGTAATAAAGGTCCATTCCGCTGCTCTGGTCTTTGATGGACCTCGCTGTAGTCACTTTGCATGACATCATCGCCGCATGGCTCTAATGGCTGCACAAAGAGGCAGTGTGTGGAGTCCCAGGGGAACAGTTAAGGCTCTCTAACGTCAATCAACCCTCAAATGGATGAGGGGGGGGGGAGATTTTTATTTTTTGTGCCCAAGCTGTCTCCAGGTAGCAATTACAAGCCGTTTCCCCCCCCCTGCACTGGTAGTTCAAGGAAGTGTAACTAATGTGTAGAACTAATTAAGTTGTGCCTCACGACAAGTTTCGTACACAAGTCTTCGGTTCTTCTCAGTTTTATCGTGAAGAAAAACCTCAAACTTCTTACAGCCGGGGCCTTTGGATCAAACTCCTCCTGTTACATACAGTTAACTTTAAAGTATTTTAGAAAGAAGTGTCTGATTTGTTTAGTTACTTTGCTCTTGATGCAATTTGCCTGCGTCAAAACCTTCTCTGCACTGAAGGCTTTTATTTTGAAATGCAGTTTGCAGTCCGACTAATTCCTTTAATCGCACGAGTCGAATGTTTCTGAGCACAAAACACAAACAGTGATACTTTTCTGTAGGTGTCTGAGCTCCAGTCGTTGTTTTGACTAATCTCTGTTAACATCTATCTGCAGATGAATTTTAAAAAGCTGATCATCGATGCATTTGGCTCAATGTGTTCCGCCTCTTTAATCTTTCATATTCACGTGCAGAATCTGTTTGTAGAGATGAGGCTGATGAGCTGCGGATTCACAGGAATTTACCCTTCAACTTTTTTCTTTTCTTTACTGAGCCGTCCTCTCAGACCCCCTCAAACATACCTTAGGCCATCAAGTGACAGTGTATAGCAGGATAACACTGGGGCCTGTGTGTGTGTTCTGCCCTGCGTGTGGGGGGGCCACACAGGAGACAAGCCTTTGAGGAGGTGGCAGCTATAAGGGATAGAAACGGTAACATTGGGTTTAAGTTTCAGAAAAGCAGCCTCCCTAATGCAGACTCTAGACGTTGTGGTTTTTTCGAACGCCTCCGGGGACACACATTTATTTTAAAGCTTCAAATAATCCCTTTCGGGTTTTAATGGCATCTGGCTGGTGTGATCTTACAGCAACTCAACACTGTCTGTGGACGGACGGGTACGCCGTGGCATGTCTGTGAAGTGCAATGACGCGCTCTCCGTGACTAACTCCATTCTTTTTCCCTCGTTACACACCTGTACAAGTTTTGTGGCTCGGTGCAGGAAGTAGTTACCGACTCTCTCAGCGCGGTTCGTCACGCAGGGAAGGCAAAACCCCCACAACAAAGGGAAAAGCCCTGTGCTGAGAGGATAAAGGAGGCAAACGCTGGTCAAACAGCATTTTGAGATAAAGCTAACATTGTTGTAGACTTGCTGAGACTCGAGGCGCTTCAGGGGTTTTGCCACATTATTCTTTACTTCGCAGGCGGGGAGTGACTGACAGCTGTCATGTCGCGCTGGAAGGTCAAAGATGGAACTGTTTGTGATTAGTGTGCTAATTGGTGAATAGAAGCCTGCGAGCTCAAAGGCATAAATTATAATAAAAGTGTGACATGACAACATATAAACAAAGTTTTTCACCTAGTTTTTTACTAATTGTATTGACTGCTTTTGTGGGTAATTTGATAATTATGATAATTGTGCATGTAGTTTAATGTTTAAACGACACCTTGAATCCCCTGTGTCCAATATTAACGTAACAACAAAGAGCAAAGAAAAGGGATCAGGTGTGATTCAAAAACATCTGTGCATGTTAATCATAAAAACATCTGTATTGTATATTAAAGAGACGGATGTACAGTTTGCACGTAACAGAAGTTCAAAGTTGACGTCAGCAGCTACTATTTAGAGCCAATTGTAAATTTATGTGAATTAATTTTTAAAATGATGACATCTGCAACTCAGCAACTCGTGCACCAACGTTTTTCGTAGTTGCTGATCTGACACGCGATTACACATGAACACGCAATCCTATTAATTATTCCTGCCGCAATATGGAAAATTGCCGTATTGCAGCAGCACGTGGATCCGCGGCGAATGGCTTCACGATAATGGACTCACCAGAAAATGAATCTCGGGATTGGGTCTCGTTGGTTTGACCCTGAAAATACTTCCTGATCCGTCTCTAAGCGATAAGTTACGCGGCGAAGAGTGTTTTCAATGACTCGCTGGAGGACGCGTACCAGTGGACGCTGGAAACACAAGTGGAACACTCACGGCTTGATTTAGCTTCGGAAAATGGAAATGCTAATTGCTCCTTTGACATTGGAGATGAATGGCCAGATAACTGCTGGGAGACTTCCTAATGGATAGAGAAACGCCTCGTTCATCACCGGATGACAGATGGACGACATAAATAAGCTTATTATTACATGTCACATATTTTTAGCTGCATTCAGAGCTTATGGACCTGGTTCTCCCGCTCATGTTTGAACCATAGACTGGAAATAAAGATGGACGACGTGTCTCCACTTGCTCCCACGTTCCAGAAATGAAGCCAGAATGGGTCCGGATATGGAAATTGCCATCTTGCGGCGATGACGTCATTTGACTCTGCACCGTAATTATCAGGGGACAGAGTCAGTCTCAGCTGTCAATCATCAGGCTGTCAGACTTTTCACCCTGGCATCAAGGGGGAAACTACATTTGGGAAATGTCATTAAATATCAATAATCAGTTTATTCAACTTCAACCCTTAATTTAAATTGAGTGTCATCAAACCCTTTCACTTTGAAACAGATCAGGAGAAGTCCCTGGTTACGGCTTGCTTACACGTTGCCATGGCGACTGCGAGATTAGCACTAATAATAAAAGAGCTATATGTAGGAGCTGCTGAGTCAGTGGCACCTGTCGCACGGTTTCCTGTTAGAACACAGTTACTGTAAACATAAACAGATGCTCATGCATTCACACACAAGATCCAGAAACACGTGCAGACACAAACAAACACAAACACACACACACACACATGCAACTGGCACAAAAATTAAAAAATGCATGTATTCATGCTGTGGACCCACCCCTTTGTGCACACACACACTCCCACGGATGCCACAAAGACTTAGACACACACACACACACACACACACACACACACACACACACACACACACACACACACACACACACACACACACACACACACACACACACACACACACACACAGATTCTGCCATGCCGAGGTGCCTCAGCCGCCCGCTCTCTCGGCATCACTCTGCGTACTCCCCCTCCTCTGCTGTAAGGCTCGCCGCCTTTCATGCCGCTGATAGTCTTAATATCCGCCTTTTTCACTGTAACAACAGTTTCTGTCAAAACACGCACGCACACACACACACGCACACGCACACGCGAGTGCCAGCAGTGCTTGTGATGATTCATTTTATCTGTTGTGGCACAGCAGGGGGTGAGTGTTGGAAAACCTCCGAGCTGTCTAGAATAATGTCTGCCTCTCCTAAATTCTCTCCACCGGGAGCGACGAGGGAGTGTTTTATTACAACTGAGTGACAATAACAATAGAGCAGTTTTACAATGCGGGGCGAGGATTTATATGGTGTCACGGAAAAACTTTAGTAACAGTTAATGAATGATTTATGGATTCACTTACAGATCATTAATAAGCCATTACAGTAAACTATTTTTTTTATTTTTTATGTTGCTCTTTCATTGGTGCCGCCTGCAAACGTTCCAATATCAAGACGAAGGAGATGAAATGTTAAAAAGCACAAACTTGTTACTTTGCTACTTCAAGTACATCCTCAAGTCTGCACTTGCAAACTTGGCAACCCAGAATTGTAAAGAGCAGGTTATTGTTGATCTGTACAAAATGTTGTGTGTGGTTACGCATCAATGAAGTCGTTACTGATGACCTATTTACTGTGAACGGTTCGTCTTTTCTCCTGTTAAAAAGCATCATCTATTATTCATCTTATTTTGAAAGGTAGCACAGAGTTTGATCTTGATCCTATGTTTTTTTTGGGAAGGGGGGGGGGAGTTGGGGGGTTGACGTACATTTCTTTTCAAATGCTGATCAGTCGAGGGATTACGTGTCGACACACAGGGACGGGTTCCTAAAACATTTGGAGATTTAACTTCGCTCAGAATATATACAGTAGGATCCCATTGAGGTTTCTTTTCCAAAGAAAATCTGCATGACTAACATTAGAATTATCAAATCGTGCTCGATGCTTCGAGAGTGGATTTTGAACAAGTACAATTTTAATGAGAATGACTCTTATTAGAGCACATAACTCCGCCAAGGCCATGAAATCATAAACTTCATTGCAGAGGAACGATAAACCAAATTAAATCCTATGAAAACACGTTTTGAATCTGCTAGATTTAGATTTTTCCAAAACCGAATTTTGGAACCATGAATTATTCATTTCGCCGAGGAGGTTATGTTTTCACCCGTGTCTTTGTTTGCTGGTTTGTAGGGAAGCTACACAAAAATAACAAAATCGGACAAACTTAGTTACCGATATCGATGAGTTTAACAAACTTAAAACATAACCTCCTAGGTGGAGATAACAATATTAAAAATATATATTTAATTTGGACTGTAATTACCTGAAATCATCGAGTCATATTCACGTCTCCGTCCTCTTTCCTTCCCGAGTTTGGCTCTTCGGTTCCACGACAGGCATATTTGCAGACGACCCCTAACTTCGTCCACAAATAGCCGAACTGCGGGACGAGCTATTCCGACGTATTGTGCTCGCGCCCACGTGTCCGTGGATTCGTGGTCGTCCGCGAGCCGCGTGTGTTCAAACAGGTGCCTTTCAAAAAACCTGTAATTGATCCCGAAGGGCGGCTCGCTGTGAATGTACCCTGAAGGCCACTGAAGAGCAGGCCCATTAACACATGGGCCCTTATGTAAAACCCGATCCCCCCCCATCTCCGCTGATACGTGTCCAGATAAGACTCCGACACACACACACACACACACACACACACACACACACACACACACACACACACACACACACACACACACACCCCACGGGGAGGAGGGTCCTCACTCATTCCTCTCATACTTTGACGGGGCTGTCGAGATAAGTTTGCTTTTAGAAGGAAGTGATTGTTGTGAGGTGTCAGAGGTGAAAGGTGACGCGGGGGGGCGGGGGGGTTATCAGGAGGTGACATCATGACCTGATCCCTGTCCTCATCTCTCAGGAGGCAGCTGGTTGTGTGTTGTCTCCTGTCAACACCAGATTTGTATCCCCGCACCTCCGCTCCGCCGCAGCCGAAACTCGCCTTGAAGTAAAAGTAAATTAAAGTTACAACACTTCTTTTCTTTTTTTTCCTAATCATTCTCGGGGAGGAAATTGCGGTTGAGGTTGTGATTGAGTTTGAGATCGTAAAAAAAAAAAAGAAAGTAGAACGTTCTATTCCTGGCCGTGTTTCATTCGTGGAAGGAATTCTGTAAGGGCGTTTTAAAAAAATTTTTTTTAAAGAATTCTGTGAGGGTAACTTTCTCTGTGTTGAAAAGAAACAGAAAAAAGGAGAAGGTGCCCTTGAACTGGAGAGCCAGTGAAGTTCCACATGAGGCTTGTGCATTGAGGAGTGGTGCGCGAGGATTTGATGTCTCCTTTTGAAGTGTCTTTATGTGCAAAGTCTGTGCTCTGACTCGGTGAATCGAGCTAAGCCCGTCTTAAGCAGAGGCCTCCACCGTCTGCGCTCCTCTTCCCTTTTCTCCCTCCGTTCACTCGGGGGACGGCCCCCTCGCTTTTCATTTCGCCGCCGCCGCCGCTGCTGTTGTCGTAGAATACTAATAGTTTTACGGCGCCTGCTGCGATGCCAGCAACGACTCTTTCTATTAAAGTGAACCACGAGTGAGGAAGGCGACGACAGGGAGCCGGGGCCGACGCACAACACAAACAACTTTGTATATCTCATTGCTGACAATAATCCAATATATGGGATTTATTATGGTTTATTATTGTATTTGACGTATTGAATATGAATTTGTCTGTGATTTGATCCCTATTTCGAGTGGTTATTGTTGTGCCTGAAGTGTCTGTAGTGCAGAAAAGACTGATTGATTAGTTGATTGACAGGAAATTAAAAGACTGCAATATTTTATACATGATCCATCAGAGCATTTTTATAGCTCCAGCTTCTCAAAGCAAATTTAAGACGTCACGTAATCCAAAAATATTAATGGGAAAATAGGTTATAGGAAACACGGTTTATTGTCTTTACAAGTACACATCAAATTTATCTATTTTGGACGTTAATATCTATATATTTGCTATATTTTTAATGTTATCAGTTTAATTTAATTTTAATTTTATGACAGTTTTATGGTATTTATCCCGTTGCTATACAAATAAAGCTCATTGTAATTATTATCAATATTATATAAATCTAGTTATCTATTTAAAAGCTTCGAATCAAATCTTCTTTTTATGAAGTGATTGAGCACTTTTGATTTACAACATCAAAATGATTTTGTTATACAGAAGTGACTTCACAAATTACCTGTTAGCATCTTGCTATCACAATAGTCCAAAAACAAGTTTTCAACCACAAACTTACTACTTCTTTAATATTTTAGCGGAGTTCACTACATTTTTTGCGTGAAACATAAGATATTTAACTAATATATAGTTTATCTTTTACCAGTAGCCGTTCACAAAAGAACTCAACGACCCTCCGCTCCGCAGGACCCGACTCTCCTCTGAGGAAACATTAATTCATCATCCGTACATCTTTGAATATTTCATCAATGTGCCTGAGCCAGCGGGTGGCACGGGACAAATAATCACATACATCAGCTCCGTGCAGAATCTGACACCCACGAGCAGAGAGAGACCCCCCCCCCCCCCCCCCCCCCCCCGCGCTGTACTGGATGTACTGATCCAATGTCCTCAGCAACATGTTGCGTCACACCTGCAACACTTGAAAACACAGTTTTTTCAAGCTGGAGCATTTCACGAGCTGGTGTTGGTACATTGTTCTGCGGGGGGGGGGGGGATCTTTTGTCCTACATTGCCAGTCCTTGATGTTAAATGTCCCTCGTTTGTTCCCCTCCCTGAAGTCTGTAAAAAGTTTTGAAGGGGGGGGGGAGTCTCCTCCAAAGACAGAGACGGTAAGAAAGACAGAGGATCGTCGAGGGGTTTCCCAGGACACCTGTACACACAGCTGGTCGTGCCACCCTGGGTCACATGCGTGTGTGTTGAAGTGGTGGGCACATGTATTCTATTTCCAGAACCTGCCCTGAGCCACTTTAATCCCCCCCCCCCCCCCGCCGCCGCCGCCTTGCCTCCATGGGCACGGTCCGAAGAGAAAGAAAGGCCCCCCCCCCCGGCCTGCCCAGCAGTGTCTCTGAGATTGTGTTGCAGGTTTAACTGGAAATAGATTGTGAGAGGAAGAGACTTTTCTGTCAGGCAGACAGAGGGTTTGATAGAGAGAATCTCAGGCGAGGAGACAGCTCTGTTAGCGCCGCGCTACAGGGGAAAGAGACTCAGACGTTTAACTGAGGTAAGGCCCCGTGTTGTGTACATGTGCGTGTCAGTGGGTGTGTGGGCGTGTGGGGGGGGGGGGGGGGGCGCGCACACTGAGATGTGGGTGTGTGCACATGCCGCCACAGCTGGTTCCAAACGAATGATGCAGCTTTATTGGTCCCTTTGTGTCATCGAGACGCTTTTCTTAAAAATCTGCTTATTCCCGGGGAAAAAACTGACAATAAGAAACATTCCTATTCTCCCCGTGTGTCTGCTGTGAATTTAAATATTGCAAATTATACCTTTTTGACAGTTTAAAAACGCAGCAATATAAACTATGCGCCATCAATATTCTGCAGATTTTCTTTCGTTAATATAATGAAATTATATGTAAAATACCACAAAAAAACGCCTCTGCAGCATAATAACCCAGGAATAATCTCATTATTTTTGATTTCCGGAAGCTTCAGCCTCGTGTGTACGTTGCATTCTGTCTGTATCTGTGTAAACAGGGTGTGAAGAGCAGGCAGGGGTTGGTGTCAGGGTGTGAATTGAACATTTTTCATGACGTGGACGGCTTTAACCTTTTCAACCCACGGTGCCCAGCGGTGGATTCATCTTTCAAATGCAGGCAAAAACATTCGGGGTTCACCATGACAACAACACATACGTGACGCTGACTGCTGTGGACGTGTGTGTGTTTTGAAATGATGCAGGAGACAGTTTCCGTTTGATGTCACTCAATGGAAGCGTGACATGTCGTAGCTTCGGGGGCGAAAAACGAACGTGGCATTGCTGACATTTGAAGTTTTTTTTTATGAGGAATCAAACGTGTAGACGACGAGATGCCAAAAGGTGAAAGGAAGAGCGAGGAGCCACAGAAGCTCAATGTGCACACTCTGTTATATCTACTGTATGTCAGACGCATGTGGTAACCCTCTGTATTTGTAGTATACAGTACAGTGTGTAGGTTTACTGCACAGAAATACTTTAGTTTATGCAGTAAAGTCATGGTAAAACAGATAGTTGACTTTGTTTCCGGTGTTTTCTCGGTAGTGTCAGAAAACTTTTGACTTTCCTGAACCGATGCATTTGATTATTGGTGCGTGCACATTAATCGCAGCAGCAGTTAGAGCTGCAGGTGTGTATTGATCGCAACAACAGAGAAATGAGGATGTGAGATGAAACAAATATCTGTAGTTTGGTTTTTTTATTCATTTCAATTATTTCAGAAAATGGGGGGAAAATCTGTCACGGTTTCTCAGGAGAGTTTTTGATTTGATTAATGATCCATTAGGGTTTCCGTCAATTGACCGATGGATTCTGAGATTAATCTTTGCAGGACTACTCTGTTATACAGGCAATTAGGAAACAGTCAATAGTTTCGGACCCAGCATTAATGAGGGACTTTTCTCTCTCTAAGCCTCCATCCATAGTTTGGGTTGTGCTGTACACATCGTGTTTTGGAGAGGTTTTGTTTTGTGTACAACTCCATGTTCTTCCATTGTGCACAACTAATGCACTCAACGTGTAACGGCAAACAAGAGCTGAGGACGACAGGCTATGTTTGCCTCATCATTAGAAGAACACAATGTCTTGACCGATCTCCGCAGACAGAGACAGAAACCTCCTCTGTTATGGAAGAAGCTAAATTTAGAGCCAGAACGTGTTTGTGTGCGGTCTGACGTCTCGTGTGCAGTAACTAAACGAAAACACGTCTGGCTATACGAGCCCATGCGGCTGCTGTGCCAACTCTTTACGCTCTGTTGTGGGTGAAGCACTTTTCTCTCTTCTCTCTCTTCCTCCTCCAGTCTAATGTAATGTTTTCATTGCCCCAGTCAAGCAGGGTTGTGCTTTTTTACTTTTGCTCAGATGTTGCTAATGGTTAGTTAGCTTCTGTGCCTTCTAGTGCATTTAGTGTTTTAGGATAAATTATATCCTGCCCCCTCCAACGTTAATGTCCTCTGGAAACAGCATGTAGCTAGTTAGAATAATTAGTCCCCCCTCGCTCTGTGCTCTTATCAAAAAGCTAGTGGAGGTCACGTTGAGATGAATCTTTATCTCTTTTCAGAGAGGCAGGAAGCAGCGATCGAAGCAAGACTCAAGGCTGCCGTTGCACTGCTGCTAAAACAAATGCTGTATCTTCATTCCGCTGTACTGTTAAATTTTGCAGGGGAGTTGTGCTGGAGCTGAACATTTGGCAGCCAGCGGGGCTTGTTGAGAGCATGAATAAAAGAGTTCCTGGGGTGGAGTGGTGCAGGATCCTGCTGCGCCAGATTTAGATCTGAAACAGAGGGGGGAGCAGGAGGGAGGAGAGCGAGACAGAGGGAGCGATGAACGAGGGCAAAGAGAGCTGCTGCTAGGACTGCTGACCATCTGTATCCAGTATCACAAGTCATAACATCCTTCTCACTCGCTGCTTTTAACAAATTGTTCAGGACAATCTGCATGAAACAACTCTTCTATGATTTAATATCCCCGAACCCTTCTCCCTCCTCTGCAGTCCTGGCCCTCGCACAACACTCAATGTCATCGGCAAACTTTGCAACATCGGATAAAGCTAAATGTGTCCGACCCGTGCGGCGGCGTGTGTGGCGTCGCCCGTGTGGCCTTGTGTGCGCGAGCTGCTTTGTGACCTGTCGGCCGTGTGTGTGTTTGTGTGTGTTGATGTTCCAGCTGAACTCGCCGATGCACTCGATCAGCAGCACGGAGGACATCAAGCCGCCGCTGGGTCTCAACGGCGTGATGAAGGTGCCCGCTCAGCCCTCCAGCACGGCCCTGTCGCTCACCAAACACATCTGCGCCATCTGTGGCGACCGCTCCTCAGGTGAGTGACACACCCACTGCACGGCCACGTGTGCTGTACGCAGAGGAACTATATTAAAATGATGATTATTGCATTATAGACAAACTCTGAACAGAAAGTCCAGGGAACTTTTTGTATAATTCAAGGGACGAAGCATGCGAAGCGTCTGAAATTCAATGTTTACGCTCCGTTGCGCTTGCTCACTCTTGAGATTGTTAAGTTTGTCTTTACAGCGTGAGGCTGAGATCTTGCAATATGATAGATTGCCTTAAGATAATATATGTTGTGTTTTGACGCTGTACAAATAACATAGAATTGAATGTGGTGTAAAAATAAAGTCCCCCCCGCAGCAGGGATTACACAAGACTCCGTCATCGCCTGTTGAAAAGAAAACAGGACTGTCCGGAGAATTACTCAATCCAGTGTCTCTGACCACACGGAGAAGCCTCCTGAGGAGATCCAAAGATGAACTCTGGTCAGGGGGCGGCCCCGTGCACCGCTCTGGCAGAGACTCCAGACTGCAGCCTCACGCGGTGGGAGATCTTCCTGGAAGGACGGCAGTCGGTGGAGTTCTTCACAGATCTGGTGCTGAATGGGAGCCGCTCCTGACAAAATGAATATTAGCACAGCAGCAGTGCAAGGGCACATGAAAACAATTTGAAATCATGAGGCAAACGATTGTAGGGTCTGATGAAACCAAACCTCAACTCCACTTGGACTGAAATAGAGAAGCTCCGTGTCTTAGGGGGAAGCCAGGCCCTCGTCCATCACTCATCTCATCGCACCCCGACTGTGAAACATGGCGACGCCTGCACCACTGTGGTGCGGGGGGGGCGTTTTCTTCTTGCAGCTGGAGCCGCTCGGAGAGACAGAAGACTGAAGGCAGATTTTGGAAATCAAACTGTGGTTACACTACAACAATGTTGGTGTGATAGCTGCCTCTGGTGAGCCCGCGGACAGGGAAACAAACGATGCATTCAGGATTTATCTTGATACCTGATGGTAATATTACTCGTGCATCAAGAAAAGTTTCCCTGCAAGCTCCAAACTCCAGGAAACTGGTGTATTCACCGGGAGCGAACACACGACAGATGCAAAACTGCAATGCCTGTGTCGATGCGCTCTAAACAAAGATTGATTTCCGCAGCTGAAGTCATACGTCACCTCTCGCCTGGACGCCCTGAAGATGTTCCAGTTTATGTGACTGACATTTTCCTACTCTGTTCTTAATGTGTAAAAGAAGAACTCCCAATCGAGGGGACACGGTAATGGAAATAATCATCCATGCAATGTCCCGCAGAATCCCATTACATTACATGCCTTCATTTTTTGTTGATATCGCTGCACAGGTCGTAAAATGTCCCTGTTTCAGATTCAAATCGAGATCCTCCTTTCTAGTTTCAAGGGAATATTCCACTGCACAAGCTCTCACTTGTTAGCTCGAACAGAAAATATCATTATTGTTGATATCTTGTGGACCTTTTTTTGACCTTTCACACAGCACACGCTCACTCCGGGCTCTTTTAATCACGGATAATTCGTTCGGTAAAGGAGCTAGCTGAACCACCGTAACCACAACAAACATCTAACCCATGTTCTCGGCTGCTGTTAGCCTCGAGCTAACGGTTCAAACGGTCCCCTCTGCAGAAACGCACGGCTAACAAATAACTCTTGTGTTTGACTGTTTTACGGAAATAACCATGAAACGATCTCCGCCCCCGGGATGAAGCTGGACGTGTGATTCATTGGACACTTTTAGTGTCGTCCTGCGTCATCGGTCCTACGCGAAACCCAGGGGGGGGGGGGAATCCAAACAATGTATTTTTCCGCAGGTCATGCTTCATTTGACTGTGTCCAGAGACTTTATTTGTCGCAAGAGGCAACAAAGAGTCGCTTTACGAGGGAATACAACTGGACTTCATCCGTCACAGATAACAAGAGAGAGCTGTTATGGACGACAGCACCGCAACACGACATCACGGGCCTCCCTGCAGCTTGTTGTCAGAAGAAGAAGACCCCTCTTTTCTGCACAGCCACCTCAGCGTAACCCCCCCCCCCCAAGTACACATCGTTAACTGCTCTGTTTAGAAGCTATTCCTGCATGCTACAGTTTCTTGGAATGGGGAGACTGGTTCCGCTTCCATTCCCACTCCTCGGCCCGGACGTCTGCTCTTGCTCTTCCTAACTTTCAGGTTCAATCAATTCTCCAGAGTGATGCTGAGTTGTAGAACAGTTAAAAAGACTTTGACGTCCAGCGTTTATCTCCAATATTCAGCGAGGAACTTTTTAAAAAATGAAGAATTCACAACAGGGTTTGGTTTGTTTGTTGCGACGACAGCCGGGGATCATGGGTAATATCCACCATTGAGTTGTTTCCCTCACTGTTTCACCACTAACCACTGCCTCCGTGTCTCCCCTCAGGCAAACACTACGGGGTTTACAGCTGCGAGGGCTGCAAAGGTTTTTTCAAAAGGACGGTGCGCAAAGATCTGACCTACACCTGCCGCGACAGCAAGGACTGTGTCATCGACAAACGCCAGAGGAACCGCTGTCAGTACTGTCGCTACCAGAAGTGTTTAGCGATGGGCATGAAGAGAGAAGGTACAGCACATACCGTTGAGGATAAAGTCCGACTTACCCATTCCCTCGATGCTGTACTAATCCACATAATCACACATTAACATACAGATCAATTTATAGCAGTATTGCCCGTGCATGTGATGAATGTATTTGATGTATTTGCTGCCGGAAACACCTGAACACCTGCATAATATTTGGTAATGAAGTTGGAGTAGGAAGCGTATTACCGGTGGGAGCCATTCACAGCCAGTTAAATCACGTAATCGCATTCCCCTTTAAAAGCAGATCACTTTCCTTCATGCTACACCGACAAGAGCGTGCAGATCGACTCCACTTGTCACCGCAAGTCATTTATTTTCACAACACTTCACAGACTAGGGTGTGCAAAGTCTATAGAAACAATACACAACGCAGAATTTTTAAAAGAAATATTGTGCTTCCTTTAGTTTGCAAACCCACCACTTTGCCTTTTCATGAAATCAAATTTAGTTTGATTTAAACTCTGCACGTGGTAAAGAGTTACTGAAGACGACCGGGGGATACGACTCTAACGTTAGATTAAGTTTCCTTTTATTTGCCTCTTACGAGTAAATCAGCTTGTTTCCTGCCTCTATTAAATTTTACAGAAGCACTTGCAGCTGTGATACTGCTCTGCGTCCTGCTGTGCATTGGAAGCCATAGACAATTTTTCTTCTTCAAGCACTTCTTTTGGGGGGGGGGGGGGAATAA
Source organism: Reinhardtius hippoglossoides (assembly GCA_006182925.3). Classification (NCBI taxonomy): domain Eukaryota; kingdom Metazoa; phylum Chordata; class Actinopteri; order Pleuronectiformes; family Pleuronectidae; genus Reinhardtius; species Reinhardtius hippoglossoides. The sequence continues at coordinate 3,476,117 of CM031687.1, forward strand.
TGCATTCAGCTGTTGCAACCCCGAGGAATCCGGCATTAAGTGGATGTGGAAGCGGAGGGAGGGTTAGTGAGAGAACAGACCGTCCTGGGGGAGCTCGCTGATGTAGACTGGAGGAATACAAAAAAAAAAAAAACACAACGACGGATCTGTGCGAACTTCTGCTTCTGTCTGCCTCGTCTGAATGTCGCCACTCGTGCACTTAATGATGAGCACAAACCCAAAAGCGTCGCGCAAGAACAAGCTCCCCAGTTGTCCGGCTCCGGCTCCGTCTTTCTCTCCAGCACAAAGTTTTTTTCCGTGGAACTCAAAGGCACACAATTTGATCAAAGCACTCAAACGGGATAACGTCTTATAATTACACAGCCAAATGAACATGTGCACCGCATTCCTCAAATTACAGACTACGGATGGAATGCATACTACTGTGTCCTTTCTGAAATGGATGCAGTGATTCAATCAGCCACACGATGCAGCCACAGACAGAGAGCGCAGTTGTAGACGGTTAATCAAAGCGTCCCTTTAAAATCATATATTTAGCCTGAGTGTACGTTTGGTAAATGGATTAAATGTGAATTGAAAGAGGCGACGACATCTCTTTCAATTCACATTTAATCAGGTAGGACACCTAATTGATCTGCCTCGGATTAGTGAAGTGTTTTAAAATGTTTTTTAATTCTGTGAGTGAGTTTTAAAACCACACGTTTCGCTCAGAAGCAAAAAAGAAAACAAATATTTAAACTGAAAAGAAACTAACAAGACATCTATTGTGGTAATTATCGATTTCAGCTGATATCACTGTAAGAAGTCATTAATTTGCTCATTAATTCAGTCACTGATTGTAAACCTTTATATCCTTGAATTTCCTTGAACCAAACTATTCATTATTAGTCCATCAGATGCACATGTGAATTTAAATTCAAGGTCTTACTCCTCTGTTAAGGACACTTAGTCTCCGCCTGTGATTGGAGCGTTATCAGGGAATGGGTGTGGTCTGGGATCTGCAGGTGCAAGAGCCAAAATCTCAGACTTCCTTAAGACCAGAGTTGCTCTGCTCCACTGGATCATGACTAACTCTTCCCCCGAATACTAAGAAGGTGAAGGAGAATTAAAAGAAACTGCATTTATCTGGACGGGAGCAGCACGGACTTAAAGACGTTCTCTTTTAATGGATCGCCCGATTGACTGCATCCTCACGGAGGGAGATGGGCTCTTAATTACAGGCCGTGTTGAGCTAAGTTGTAAATATTGGGTTTGCAAATTCCCTCCGTACGTTCGGGGGGGAATATTACCGAGGGGTTAAAGCCCGTTGAGGCTTTTGTTTTGTCAGGGGAGAAAGAAAACAGTCGGCGAGGTGTGAATTATAACACTCCACGAAGGTGCGAGAAATATTAGCACTCTCAGCAGGGCTGTTAAGCACTCCTTCGCACATTGGATAAATCAATCACTGCCTCTCGCCATTACGCTCAATACACAGCTACACAATACAGCTACACAATGCAGATACACAATGCAGATACATTATGGTGCAGTCCAGCCAGCGGAGGTTACAGTTGTTAACCAGGTGTGTGTGTGTGTGTGTGCAGGTGTGTGTGTGTAGTAGTAGACGTAACCTGATTGTTCAAAGTCGTGTGAACAAGAAGAATCTGTGTTATTTGGACAAATACATTTCAGGGGGGGTTTATCTTGACCTTCACTTGGCCTCCTCCTCTCCCGTCCGTCTTGCCTTTTATTTATATCATTGTTTGGGCTCTTTACTCCTTTCAAGGATATTATCATTTACTGCCTCTCGCCTCACTCACGGTGCGGCCTGAGCCTCCTCCCGCACCCCGAGGGCTGTGGTTAGAGAACAAGGCAGCAGTAGCCCCAAAAGGCTATAAGCGAATCCACAGAAAAACAGGATTAAATGAATTTATGCTCTCCCAGTCAGGAGAGGAAAGGAGGAGGAGGGGGGGTGGAGGTGGGGGAGGGGGAGAAATAAAGCTAACATAATTTCAGCCCTCCTCACCTCTCCCTGACTCCCAACACAAGTATTCTACCCTTGGGCTGACCTCCACCACCAGACAGCAGTTCCTCCAAAGTGGGGCCCCTTTCCCTTTCCCCTCGTCTAACAACCCCTGCTCTGCTCCCCCCCCCACCCCCCCAACATGACCACGGCCTCTCTGATTCAGGACTTGGCAAGGAGCCAGAGTAGGGGAACCATAAGAAGAGAGATCATCCTGCAGACCCAGATTGTGTTGTACGTGTGAGGGCGGTTCTCCTGTGGCGAGTGCGAGCGTCCACGCTGACTCTGAATTTACTCAAAGAGCTTTATTAACGTGTCGTGTTGAAAACTTGTTATTGATCCGTGTGCGGAGGACAAACTTACAAAAAGCCACAATAGTTATTATTATTCTTATTTCACTGTGGTATATTGAATTATGTAAATTATAGCCTTTTGAAAACGCACGCATCTTTTCCATCCTGACTTGGGGGGGGGGGGTGCGGTTTTTCCCGCCTTACCCACAGTGAGTCTCAGTGTCTGTGCAGCACCGAAAAACCATTTCCTGTTCTCCTCGCCAAACCAATCAGGTGACAAAAGCAACACAGCTTTCCTTCTCAATTGGTTTTTATGCAACACATGGAAAAATAATAATTTTTAACAAGACAAAGTCTTCATTCATTTGCGCTGAGGCTGTTTTATTTTTTGCCGTCGCACCAGCAACAGCCGTAGTGAGAGGAATTGTGTTTTTGGGGGGGGGGGGGGTTCCTGTCCCACAGTCCCATTCCTGTGATTGTGTAAGAAAGGTATCAATGAAATATATCAGAAATATATAATATATATAATCAGAAACTCCTGGAGGAACTTTTATGAAAGTGTATGAAGTGATTGGAGTTTGGTGGTCAAAGGTCAAATGTAAAGGTCACGTGAACTTTTTGGCCATGAATAAATAATGAATATGCTATTTATTAATATATTTGACATGGTTTAATATCTCAAACGATTAAATGTTCAAACGGCCTAAGTTCAACCTCACAATGTTCTGCAGCAGCACACTTACTATCCTTCATTAAATTCCTTTGACGTCCACACTGAAGCCTGAGGCCAGTTTCCAGGATTCTAGAATCCTCTTCCTCAGCAGATATCAGATCACGAGGCGGTGATTTCAGTTGAAAGATGTTCTGGTGATGACACGCGGCGACAACCCGTTCCTTACTTCTGTGACTGTGAATGATTTGTGTCTAAAAGGGAGGAGGCTACATGAAAAACATGTTTCTTTGATAAGGCACCAAAAGAAGTCCTTGAACAGTTTCACTCTACTGTGTTGTGCTGTGCATAATGTAGGTCTAAGGTCCTAAATATGTTCTGTCTGCATTGTCGAAGCAATTATTGATGATTGAACCCTCCTGGATATGTTTACTGGCATAATACACACGGGGTCATGCACTATTCACTGCCTCACCAAGACACACTGACTGAAGCAGCCACTCATGCATGCAGGCAAATACACAGTCAAGCATCTCACATATATTGTATATATATATATATATATAATACTATATGTGTGTGTGTGAGAACATAGAAACAAGGGTCAATATGTATTTGGACAATCTGCAAGAATTCAAGCACTTAAAGGGAAGATTCAGTTCTGCAGGACGCTCTGCACGCTATTACGTCTCTATTGCAAAACAATAATCCAGCTAATCAAGTCATTTCATCTCACATTTATCAAGCACGCTCCTCCGGGGGAGAGGAGATAATCTTATCACGGTGGTTTCCAGGGCAGTTAATTGTAAAAATAAACAGAGAAGTGACTGGAATCGTTTCACCACATTGGCTCATCGGCATATTCTTTACTTTTTTACAAAAAAACAATCCAAAATCACTTTCTTCAAATCAAGATGTTGCTGCTCTTTGCAGTGGATTATTTGTCTTTTTGATTATTTCTCAACATAAAACATTTTAGAATGACTTTATTTGCGCTGTGTGTTTTTTCAGAAGCAAATTCAACAAGAAGCTCACTTCACGATCAAAAACTCGTCATTCTTGCAAAAATCCTGAATCTCTCTTTTGAAAAAACGAGTGCTCTGAAACACATTGACAGTGTAAATAAAACAAAACAGAAAACAGCAGTAGTGACCGGAACCAGTTTTGTTACATGCAGCCGTTCAGGAGGAGCGCCAGCGAGCCAAGGAGAGGAGTGAGAACGAGGTGGAGTCGACCACCTGCGCCAACGAGGACATGCCCGTGGAGAAGATCCTGGAGGCCGAGCAGGCGGTGGAGCCCAAGACGGAGACCTACATCGAGACCAACCCCGGGGCGCCGTCCAACTCGGTGAGTCAGCAGTTTTATACATTATTTAGCAAACGCTCGCACGGGAGACGTGCAGGAGCTGGTGGTGGAGGGGGGGGGGGGGGGGGGGGGGGGGGGTCATTAGTCTCATGGTTCCTCCTGTGTTGCAAATGGAAACTATTCGACTATTCATCCATTATTACCATGACCTCCTAAATGCTGATTTAGAGTTGTATTGGAATTTAGCAGCTTAAACAAGATGGGTCACATCAGATTAATCGGTGTGTTGGAAAGAGCGAGAAGCGTGAGTTCATGTTTAGTTCATCAGGAAACTGCAGCGAGTCAGAGGACGTCAGGTGAGTCAGCGGTTCCTCAACGTGACCCAGGATGCATCTGGGTTCCCATTACTGAAAAGACCGTGGTCTCATGCGTCCCAGTTTGTACCAGGTCTGAACTGGTTCACTGGGGGCAATGTGGACAGATGCAATTAAGTTTTGATAACTTACATGTGACAACTAGCATTAAATTGTACATAATACGATGATGCATAGTTTTAAACAGCATAGTTTTGTTATGATGTCAAACTTTTGCCAGGGGCTGTCAGTGAAACTTTAACTGCGTCCGAAGCTCCTGCCAGTAAAAACTTACCGACGAGAAAACTAAATGTTTTCAGTTTGACGGCTCATGCTTTGATTCTTTTGGTTTCCCAAAATTGTTCCTGGAGTTGACTTACTATTGTCCACAATTTACTTTAGTGTTTTTTTTTTTTTTTTTCCAGCTGCAAGCAGTTCCTGCACAGTATCTAATTTCTGCGTTGAACTGTTGAGCCCACGGAGAGTTGTTCTTGGCCCCTGCTCGTGATTCAAGAAGACCTGAATTCCTCTATTCTCTCTATCATTAATATTATTAGTGGTTTTATAGAGTTTTGGATTTCTTTTTGTTTACTATGAGGAGCTCTGTCGGTTTCCGACGCAGTTCAGGATTCGCAGCTCAAACTTTCTATGCCGTCATTGACATATAATGCATAAGGTCAAGTATGCTTACTTGAGTCATTTTTCAATAGAAGAATGTTCTTTAAACAGTAAACTTTTCTCGTTGTTGTGTATTCACAAGCTGACACCCTGCTGCCTGCGTGTGGAGCCGGTGATGAACATCAGATATTCATACTGTTTTGTCCCCTCTCTTCTGGTCCCTCTGCTTCTGGTCTCCAGCGCCGGTTTACCTGTTCACCTCGTATTGGCTCCTTCTCTCAGCGGCGCGTTCCCTCATCTGTCCCCTCGCTATCATCTGGGCACTGTGGGCCGTCTTTGACACAGAGGAGACTAAGACTGATGAATAATGCAACAGGCAGACTATTCCTGAAAGCATCCCGCAAAGCCTCGGCTTTCTCAGTAATTCTGCTGGAACATGAGAAACAGAGGGACTGTGCGTCGGGCCTACCGAAAGCGGAGGGGGTGGGCGGGTGGGGGCGGGGGGGGGGGGGAGAGTTACAGAGGGTGAGGCTGAAGGAGGGAGAGAAAGAGGGGGAGGGCTTCTTCTGGGATTCGTCTGCTTCAGGGGAGGGAAATGTCCTGTGAAGTAAAGGTAGAAATGTGAAGGCTGTTATGTGAGTAAATGGGAGCTGTATTCGTGGGGCCAGATGGAAATGTAGGAGATGAGCGTTGACATTAGGTGGAGGGAGTCGAGGGGGGGTGGGGTGGGGGGGAGGCAGCTCAGACACACTAATGCACTGGGTGTGTTGGAGCTCAGCCACAGTGGGTCCCTCGATGCCCACTGTCTGCCCGACACCGAGAACAGGAGGTTTTTCTGAAGGAATACAGAGGAGATGGAAACACCACATTCGTCTGTAGAGAGCTTTAAGGCTGATCGACATTAAGTGGAATCAATCCCAATCAATCTTATTGGCTTTAACGTGCTTTGATCAATGCAAGGGTATAGACCCCTGTCTGAACTCTCGACTGCTCTCAATAATTGCAAAGCAGAAAGGCTTTGGAGCGACTACAGCTCTTCCGGAGTGACTTGGTAAGAAAAGGGCCTCGGTCAGGGAGATTACCTGAAACCCAACTCACTCGACCGGAGCTCCGAAAGTCGTCTGTAGCAGCGGGACAACCTGGCAGAAGTTGATTGTCTCAACTGCCCCTGCTGTGGCTCTGGGACAATTCTTCTTAACCGTCCTTGAGTTGCCCATTCGAAAGCCCGGACCTGAAGTTGGCAGTTCGCAGACGGACGGACGGACGGACACTTCCCGTCCAAACTGAGATTTGGGATAAACTGTCCCAGCAGGTGTGCACAGCGTGTGGAGACTTATCCACGGAGACGTCGGGCCTGTGATTGCTGCCAGAAGATTCTGTTGCAAAGTTTTCAGTACATTCGTAAAATGAGATTTCGAAGTTTTGAATTTTGATGAGCAAAAACCTATAAAGACCTGATTTATGATGATGATGGATGTGCAGCGCTGGCAGGTGGGAAGAGGAGGCGGTGTGATGCGTCACGGAGGCAGATTGTCTGCCAGCAGCAGAGTTACAGTGACAGCGGCTATTCCAAGTCTGAGGGAAAGTGGGGAAAAATAAAGTAGAATGACGCTGAGGAGAGCTCACACCTCAGCCTCCTTGTGAAAACACAATTAAATTCACTAGATCTGGATCTTTATTTGGATCGGCACCAAACTGCGAGAAATCAATCTGGCAAATGTTAAAGAAAGACATTCACGCCAAAATTTAATTGCTTCTTCCCTGACACATCCTGCATCCTTTCACCAAGTTTTGTGCTAATCTGTCCGGTAGCTTGTGCAAAATCCTGAATAACGAACTTGTGAACATGTAACCTCCGTTGCAGAGGTAAACTCTTAGCCAGGGCAGAATAAGAGTGAGCAAGGATATGCATTTTATTAGATTTTACCTATAATTTGATTGACCTGGTGCTCGAACAGAAGTGGAGCCTGGGCTGCAGCCTGACCTGACCGCGAGGGCTTCCCCTCTCCCTGCATCCCGTCCCCCTGCCCCCCCGTCCCCCCTCCATTGAGAGGCGCTGCCCCGTGCTATAATTAATCACAGGGCCCGGGCCCTCAGTGTACAACATGAATGGGCCACCGCCACTGTCTAATGACCGGGGTCTGGCCAAGCTGAATAAAGTGTGTTTATCTCATGGTGACCTAGAACAGGAGTTAAACAGGCGTTAGTAATGTGCCTTCAATCAGACGAGGAGAGCTCTTCTCTTAAGGAGGGGGGGAAAGGATGCTATCACTCACTGATCCCGAGGGGGGGTGGGGTTACTTTGAATTGTTTGTATTTTTTATTTCCGGAAGGCTCATATACCCTCCGTGCATTCATTTGTATAAAGGTTTCAGTTTCTTACATTTTGTTTTACACTACTTAGATGATAATTAGCTGATGATTCGTCCCCATGACAACGTACGAGGCTGCTTTCTTTTCTCTGTCAAAAAAAAAAAAGTGGGGCACTTGAGTAACTCCTTTCCATGCTCACGAGTTCCCAATTTTCCCTCCGTTGTCACGCTAGTATAGTCTGGCTCGAGGAGAATAATGAAAAATTGAAAGGCAAATTTTTTCGGCTCCCTCCCCCCCCCTTTCCTCAAGTGATGAAAATTTCATAGGACAGTATGCAAGCCTGGCATTCCTCTAAGTTGGGATGATCGACCACATCGGTGCAGCGGGCTTTAAACTCCGCGATTGGCCGGGAGTGACGATCCAGTATCCAGTAACTTTTAAAAATATCTCCTCTCACATCCGCGCGGTCTCGTTTCTGTCCGAGCGCGTTTGCGTCACATCTCCGGTCCCGCAAGCGAGAGCGAAAGGAAGAATCCCCCTTCCAGTGGATCTGTGGGAAATTCCCAGGTGGACATTTGTCCGTTCATACACGGAGGTTAATGTGGTTTCATCACAGGTCACCTCGGGCTCCTCCACTGCGGCTCGGCGACATGCTAAATGCTGCTCTGTAACACGAACACTAAGTACAGTAATGTGATGCCGGAAGGGTTGTTGCAGGAAAGTGTAAGCTCCTCTCCCCTGTCATCTCTGCAGACAGAGGCAAAGAAACCAGGTCAGTGTAAACACGGCTAAGATAGTCATACAACATTCATGAGGCTTGTCGTGTTTAACGAGAACCCTGGGACTTGTATCCTTACGAGGAGGGGTGACTCGGCCGTGGCGCACGTTGAAGCCCCCCTTTTGTTTTCCTTTGTTTTGGCTCGGGTTGCCCTTTTGCAATGATTTAGCGGAGTCTGTTTATGTGTTGTTGTTTTTTTTGTTTTTTTTTGGAAGAGAGGAAGCACGGCTCACGAAAACTGTCGCGTTGGGCTGCGCCGTCCACGTCTCCCACGGAGATCAGATGCTGAAATATTCATAAGATGCCTGTTTTCTTTCTTACCCCGAAGAAAGAGAAAAAGAGAGAGAGAGACTACTTTCAGTTTTCAAAAACAGTGTAGGCTTTGTGTCTGGCTGAAGTGTTTTTTTTTTCATATTTCAGCTGCATAACTGTGATACTCTGCAGTCAGCGTGAGGTTCAAACCGCAGGGAGGAGGAGGACGTGGAGGGGAGGATAGGAGAGTCTCTGGCCCGGCACGTTATAAAAAAGGAAGAGTGTGAGTGGAGGGATGTTTTCCCCTTCATCTTGAACTGATCTCCTCCCGAGAGCTGCAGTTGATGTCGGGATCCTCCGAGCTTTTAGCATCGATCGGTGGGATTTGGACGAAAAGGGGGGAAGTTGGGGAGAAGTTGCTGACTGTTTTTTTTTTGTCAAAGTCTTCGAGTTCACACAGGGATACTTGCAATTTAGGGATGTTTACTTGATTTGAAATTATGCACAGACGCATGTGCTGAAAGCCTTTGTTTACTTTCAAACATGTCAGGGGTATGCACTCCTGGGAGGATGGTGAATTACTGGATTGTCAGTGTTGTTTAAGATTTCCTTCCCCTCCCTGCACAGAGGGATTTACATTGCACTAGTCAGACTAGTCAGACTGTATGTGTGGTGCATTAGTATTCCACCACCGCTGGTAAACTCCCCGTGGGTTAAAAAAAGAATGTTCCCCAATCTGATGCACCGGGACAGTTAAGGACAGACAGTCCTTGTGTTTGAACTGGTGCTGGAGCTGGTGCTGCACACACAAATCATTATCTACACAGGAAAAGTTCTAATATTCCGCAGTGGAGCTCATATTTAGGACACTTGGCTCATACTTCTTTTATTTTGGAAGATTCTGGAAACCTGACCTGCGAATGATGTCTTACATTTAGGTTTAAGTTTCTTTCTTCGAGACTAAATATTTAAAAGCTATAATTCAGCACAACTAGACTAACATCACAGATGGAAATGGTAATAAAAGTTCTCAGAAAACATGTTTTGGACCCTAATTACCAAAATATCGGATGTCTCCATAACTCCGTGGCTGTAACATCCATCCTGAGCCGTTCTTCCAGCTTTTATGCTCATGCTTCCTCGAGGCGTCTGTTTCCTAAGTACGTCTAATGAAGGGAAATCGATAAAGGAAGCATTTCTAAATTCACCTGATGTTTTCTTTTGCGGGGGAATTAATCAGTGTTTTGCTATTTTTGGTTCTGAATTGACAAACGATCGTTAATCAGATTCCAGTGAAATTCTCTCACACACAGAACTGTTGACCTTTTATAACGAACATTAAACATACAGCCGTGTATTTATATGAATTTCTCGAAGGACAACTAGTTCTCTTCAGTTGAATTGAGTCTCTGGAGAACCATTATTTTAAGAGTAAACATTAATAATCATTATACACAATCATTTGCAGATTGTTTTCACGAAGCCCGGTCTGGTGATTGTCTCATTTAAACAGCGAGCGCAGTGTTGAAGTGTCGGTAGATTGTGGGGGGGGGGGGGGGGGGGGCGTGTCCAGCTCCACTCGCTGATTTGTGCGACGGCTAAACGGTCCCAGAAGAAAGCGTCCGCTGAGTGAAAGTTGTTTTTTCACCGGCCGCTCTCTGCAGGTATTTCCTCCACGAGCTGGGACGGACTCACAGTTTGTTTTGTCTTCCCATCGCTCCTCTTCAGACGTTATTCACAGCGCTCATGTTAGCATGAGTTGTAAAAAGGAGGAGGGTGGGGGGGTGGTGGTGTTCGGTTGCTCAACATGACACCTCTGCCAAGAGCGACAAAATAAAAAAACAAAGGTTCCCATTCATTTCCGTGTGTTACCTGGATCTCTAACTTCCACATCGGTGTCTGCTTGTCTCGCTGCTTCCCCACAGCCCAACGATCCGGTGACGAATATCTGTCAAGCGGCTGATAAACAACTCTTCACCCTGGTGGAGTGGGCCAAGAGGATCCCGCACTTCTCCGAGCTGCCGCTGGACGACCAGGTCATCCTCCTACGAGCAGGTCCGTCAAGAAAGACTGAAATAAGTTCTAACACAATGATGATGATCTTTTAAGACTGAGAGATATGAAGATTTTTTCAAAAAATCGGATATAAACACCTAGTTTCCCTTCAAATAATGTAAAATGAAATAGAAACTCATCTGGACAACATTGATTGTTCTTTTTGTTTTATTTATATGATCATGCACATCAGGGGAAAAAGCATTTTAGCCGATAAATTAAATGTTAAATGTGAAAACAAACAGCTTGTCCGTCTGTATCCGGGTAGAAGACTCGAAGCCCGGCGGAGACCAATTTGGTGAATAACTCTCTCGGTCACGTGACGCGAGCGTCAGACCCTCCAAGGTCAGAGCGGCTCACTGTGCGTTTCCGCCGTTTGTGGAAAAGCACGTTAAACCGCTCAGGATCACAGACGCAAGCAATGTAAAGCAGCGAGTGAATCATCCGTCACCTCTGCTACATTCACCCTCATCACACGCAGGGGAAAGGTCTTCTGGGTTCTCCCAGCACATTGAACCTTGTTGTCTGCCTGTTGCCCCAAATTACACCATTATATTCTAAATCCACCTCTGGGAGGAGAAAAAAAGATGCTATCACACACCCATCCCTGAATACAAAACAAACCTCCCTGCCATCATTTCTTATCTTTGGCACATACACTGATGGAGAGACTTCAGCAAAGCAGAGAGAGAGAGAGAGAGAGAGACGTTATTTCCGAGGAGCTCGTCTCTTCCCCGGCTCTCAGGTTTTTCTATAAATAACCGCTTTAGTTCTGCTGTATCACAGATAAAAGCATCGCGGCTCCTCTCCTACCCAACTCAACTCAGGGGAGAGGAGGCCAGTGTTGCCAGGCAGAACAGTTAAAGGAGCCCTGTCACTCAAAAGGCGGCGCCTTGTGTCTCCGGTGCTCGCTGTGTCAGGCCCCTGCCTTGGCACGTCAAGCCCGCTGCCTTCATTGCGATGGCAGCCGCAGTTCATCCCTTTTACACGCCCGTCCCTCAGAAGGCACGACTCGAATGCCTCGGTAATATCCCGATGCCCGCGCTTCAGAGAGCTGCACGCTTTTTCACCGCGCAGCCTAATTGATTCGTCGAAATTCCCCCACCCTTTGTTGTCACTTTCATTTTGCCTGAATGCTGTGTGAACTTCTGTACTGGGATTTGCTTATTTCTCCCCCTTTATTTCTGTTCCTCATGCTTTTTCCTGGATCCCTCTCTCCTCCCCCCCCCCCCCCCCCCCCCCCCCCGTCTCTCTCCCTCAGGTTGGAATGAGCTCCTCATTGCATCATTCTCGCACCGTTCGATAGCGGTGAAAGACGGGATCCTGTTGGCGACCGGGCTGCACGTGCACCGCAACAGCGCCCATAGTGCCGGAGTGGGCGCCATCTTCGACAGGTCATTATTACCATACATGTCACATTCCTGCACTTGGAAGAAACCGTGAATGCAAACTGCATACTGCGGGCGTTATATATATATGGACGCTTTCATTTCGGATGTGTGCACGTCTTACGGGCGCGGACGGAAAACAGACAAGCGGAGCAGTGCCGTCCTAGATTGTGACGGCAGCGTAGCCAATAGTTCAACCACAGGACAAGAGGAGTACGTTGCAACAGGGGCGGAGCGTTTTGTGAGTTGCTAGGAAACAACCGGCGTCTGTGATGATGCTACTTTGCTCGGATCACAGGGACAAACGGCTGCTTTTGGCTCTTTCTTGACATTATTGTTGTCGTTAGAAACTCTCAACTTAAAATCATTTATAAGACGAATCCGGTTTTGCACGTAAATGCAGCATAAATGAGCCTTAAAGTGTATCTATTGACTTTATCATTATTAATGAGATATTACTGATCAATAAAGGATTCAAAATGACTTCATCATTACAAACCTCTACTTATAAAAGAAAAGCTGTTCGTCCTTTTATGTATTTTACAAGTGGTGATTAAAGGTTTCTGCTAATGTCAATCAATCATCAAGCTTTTGATCATGAAGGTTTTATCATAAGTTATATTATTTAAATGCACTGATATCAGATCAGTGTGGATCGATGCCTGTTACAATATCAAAACCTTTATTGTGGAGTGGTTTTAATTTCTACTGCTTGCGACCTTTAGCTTTCACTGACATATTACGCCTCGACTGAAACGAAGGGCAAAGCCGCACAGGAACTATCGATCGCCTCCCTCGTATTAAATATGTACAGATGTGCGCATCAGGGGTCGCACACAGAAACACAAAACATGCACACGAGTCCGTCACAGCGATGGGAGGTGCGTTCAGGAACCACACCGGTGACAACTCCGGGCAGGAAGCTCTCTGACTCTGAAATCTCACTTGCGTCCAAAAATACACAATGGGAAAGTTATAAAAAGACACAAGCAAACTGAGAGACTTGGCAGCAACAGGTGCCGTCATCACATCCTCGCCCACCGCAGCCTATCTCTGCATATCTGCCTCTTCTTCTTCTTCTTCTTCTTCTCCCGCTCCTCCCGTCAGCCGCGCTCGCTCGTTGGCGTTCGCCGCCTCCAGGACATGTTCCGTCTCTGCGTTAACTGTGGCGAGCATTAAGATACAGAGGACCGATAATGTTCTTTTATCTACTCCCCTCTCTCTTCGCCATACAAATGAAGAGCCTGATTAGCTTAAACACTTGAGTCTTCTCTTTCCCTCTCTCTCTCTCTCTCTCTCTCTTTCTTTTTTTCCAGGCCTGTTGTTCTTCCTCGGAGGCAAATTGAATTAGAATGAGCAACGGGCCACAATTGACTTTACTATCTGAGAGAGGGGGGTGGGGGGGAGACGGAGGAAGAGGGGAACTACAGAGCGCCGGGGAGAGGGTGTGACCGAGTCAAAGAGAGGTGAGGAGTTCGAGCGCCGCCCCCCCCCCACCCCAGTGATGTCATACGCAGACAGTGGGAGTGCTGGTGTTCGATTACAGCGTGTGTTTACTCTGCGGCTTTCCCCTTTATGAAAACCATGTACTAAATATAATTACTTTGCAGCCTTGTAAACTTTTCCACTGATCTAACTGTGCCTATGTGGGCTGGGAGTACATGTGTGTGTGTGTGTGTGTGTGTGTGTGTGTGTGTGTGTGTGTGTGTTATTTGTCTTTAAATAGATCTGAGCTGGATCGCAGTTAAAACACATTTTTAATGTCTCCGTCTAGATCTGGATAAAGAAATGTACCAATTAGACGCTGATGGTTTCCTGTGATCTTAACTTTGCTGGCGCTTGTTTGGTTCTGTGATATAACATGAAAACAGGCCGGTAGCCAGTAAAGGATTAAAAACACACACTTCTTTTCTTCTGTCTGACTCCAAATGAGCTGAATCTCTGAGTGTTGTTGTGTTTTCTCTCCCGTCTCCTGTGCAGAGTGCTCACAGAGCTGGTGTCTAAGATGAGGGACATGCAGATGGATAAGACAGAACTGGGGTGCCTTCGAGCTATAGTCCTTTTCAATCCAGGTAACTATCACTGAACAGTACGTGTGCTTTCATTCGCTGTGGTGTTAAAAGGCTGTTTGTGTATACACCACAGATCTGTGTTTTATTCTCCTTTAAAAGCACAGGAATCAGCAGGTAAACAACACAAGGTCTTTCTGAGCTGTAGCTCAGTTATAATGAGGTAGAAACAGATGATATTACTAAGAATAGATTATGACTCATTAAGCCTAAAGTGATCCTCAACACAAGCTCTGGATATAAATGGAGAATCAAACAGTCTCCTCCCAGAAGGCTTGAAGTAGGACTTTAAGAAAGTGTTGCTTCCTCTTGTGACGCAGCTTGAGTTTGTTTTTAAAAAAAATCGAATCACAGGAGGAGAAAGAAAGGACCTGAAACATCTGTAGAAAGTTTGAAGACCACGTCTGAAGCCTCATCGACGTCCTCCCTGCAGCAACATGTGGACCTTTGTTAAATAAAGGCCTCGTCCACTTTTCAAAGATCTCAGGAGCCGGCCGGTGGAGGATCTCCTCAGGTTTTGGATCGTGGTGACTCAGCTTGACCTCATTAGTGTAACATGAGAAGTGGGAACTGGAGTTTTGACTTGAACTTTGTTTTCTTTGAGCCTAAATTTGGATTTGTTTTGAGGAACTGACACTTGTTTGTGAAAACTGACCCCCCCCCTGCGTGGCACTGAGGTCAACTCAAAGGTCTTAACATGTATTGATCTGGATTTTAGGCTGTAAAAGATCTTAAATACAAATATTACATATTAGGTGTTAATTATGTTTCATTTAACACTGCTTCCATTGAGCTGTATTATTAGTTTCATAGTTTTTAATATCTCTGTGTGTCGTTAGTTCTTTTTAAACAGTATCAGATTTTAGAACACGCTGTATAATAATAATAATAAAACTTTATTTATATAGCACTGAACAAAACAAGTTTACAAAGTGCTTCACAAACATGGAAACAGAAAATTTACATATAAAGATATAAGAAATCTAGGTACAAGCCATATTATTAAAATGATGGAACTGATACCTTATTTTATTGGTTTTTAATTTCATTATCATTCCTCATTAAGTCTTAATAATTAACTTGTTGAAACCAGCAGAATCCCTGTCAAAGCACACAATAAAAGCAGGTATAGGACATTTTTATGAAGCTAATGAAGCTATAGAAATTACATGTTTTTCTTGTTTTATGATCCAAAGAAAATGTCGAGTCACTCCTGCTGTTATGCTGCTCTGTGTTCGAACCTCCTCCCCATGGCACCAGGCTCTAATAAACCAGGCCGCCGCTGTGCCTCCATGTGGGGAGCCTCCCTCCGGCCCTCAGACGCACAGCGGCCCCCCGTACACCGATCCACCCCCGTGCTCCACATTCTGTCCCGGACACATCCAAGCCCACTGGCCCCGGTTCACTTCTCGGCTTGTTAATTAGGGGTTCGCAAGATCCGGTCCGATCGAGGCAGCGCCGGGTGGAGTGGTGGGGGGGGGGGTGGACTCTGAGGCCAAAGGGCTAACAAGGCCCTCAGTCCTCTCCTTTCCCACACTGTGTGATCCGGTGCAGCCATCGACAACAAAATGCTCATTCACTGTCGACTCAACTGCGTAAAAAGCTTTTGTTCACGAGAAATGTTAACCGGTGACGTGTTTGTGTTGTTAATCGAAGATGAGTCGTCCACTGAGGCCGAAATTAGCGCCGCTTTGAATTCACGCTCCTAATTGGACGAACCCAGAATGTGGCGACACACTTCCGCGGCGAGCCCGAGAGGTCGAAGCTCATCTTGTAAGCGAGTCCAGCAAGGCCCTGGATCATAACAGCGTGAAGAGGAATCTCTCTGTAACTTCCTACAGACAGGATATAGAGTGTTGTTGTTGTTGTTGTTGTTGTTGTTGTTGTTGCTGCTGTTGTGTAATTTTAGTTTTGTGTCTCCAACAGACTCTAAAGGTTTGTCGAACCCAGGCGAGGTCGAAGCCCTGAGAGAGAAAGTCTACGCGTCATTAGAGGCCTACTGCAAACAGAAGTACCCGGAGCAGCCCGGCAGGTACGAGGACAAACACAGAACCAGACCCTGAGCAGAACCAGACCCTGCACAGAACCAGACCCTGCACAGAACCAGACCCTGAGCAGAACCACTGAATCCACACAGGGAGATTTGTAGATGAGAGGAGGACTTTCGTATTCATCGTGACGTCAGCTGCGAAAACATCTAGTTCCCCCCAAAATAATCAGCTAAATCCATACAATAGCTTTGAGTTATCAGATTGTAAATGTCAAAGATGATTGTGCGGATTAAAATCCTTTCAATTTTAATATAACTCTTGAATTTCCCTTTTTAAATTCATGAGAAATAAGAGACAAGCGGTCGACTTTATTTCCACCATTTTAAGGAGAATATTTGAATTTAAAAAAAAGAGAGAATGTCACGCTCGGCTATTTTAAGACAGCAGATAAAAATATTTAACAAGGTCAGGAGTCGTAGACGATGAATTATAACAAAAACAAGATGTTTTTAATTTTGAATCAATCAATATTGTCTCTGAGCGTCTGTACACATCTGGAATGACAGATTTTATGACTTTATATAAAGATGAATGACTTGTCTCCACTTCCTCTCGTTAATAAAACTGAAATATCCTGGATACAAGAGCTGCAGCATCGAGGTTCCGCCCATACACGCTGTCGACCAATCACGAGTCAGTCTCAGCTGTCAATCATGATGTTTCATCCAGTTTTTACAGCGTTAAATAACAAATTAAAACCAAACACACAGGAAATATGAACAAACATCTGGGTGATAAGAACCTAAAAATGACAGACACCATCTTTGAGAAGTATTTATTCAACTTTGAAGTTGTTTCTATGTCCCATCCGCTCACATGGAGGAGGCGGGGCTTCTACACTGCAGCCAATAGTAGCAGCTGCACATTACAGTGAACATCATGCAGTGTGTGTCCGTGTTGTGTAGTTTGTAGTTAGTAGTTTGTAGTTGTGGAATCGCCTCCGTCCTTCCTGTCTCACCTTGTCTCTCGTGTCGTGACAGGTTCGCCAAGCTGTTGCTGCGGTTACCGGCGCTGCGCTCCATCGGCCTCAAGTGTCTGGAGCACCTGTTCTTCTTCAAGCTCATCGGGGACACGCCCATCGACACCTTCCTCATGGAGATGCTAGAAGCGCCGCATCAAATGACATAATGGCGTCGATGGTCGAGCCCTCCCCCCCGCCGCCCTCTCGTCCTCCTCCTCCTCCTCCTCCTCCCCCTGCCTCACCCACCACCCCTGGACCAGGAGCAGGGTTCCTCCTCTCTTTTTTAAGAATCCCATCTCCAGCGAGGGACGGATCACGTGACTATTTTGGATTTTGGAGAAC
Source organism: Reinhardtius hippoglossoides (assembly GCA_006182925.3). Taxonomy (NCBI): domain Eukaryota; kingdom Metazoa; phylum Chordata; class Actinopteri; order Pleuronectiformes; family Pleuronectidae; genus Reinhardtius; species Reinhardtius hippoglossoides. The sequence goes on from CM031687.1 coordinate 3,493,567, forward strand.
CTGTGTCCTGCCCGTTTCCTCCTCCTCCTCCGCCGCCCCCCCCCTGTCGTTTTGAAAACAATGACATCGTCACGTCTGCGGGTCTGTTTTATACTTTGTAAAAAATATTATAAATAAGAAATATATATATGGAATAAAAAAAATCACACGACAAACACGAGGACTGAAATGAGGACGGACAGAGGAGGACAAAGTATTGAGCCATCGTTTTCATCTTTGCGGATCCTACACCGTGACGAGAAGAAGCAGAGACCATCAGATTCTAACACCAAGGGGGGGGGGGGGGGATAAACTGTGATGATGTCACATTTGGACACTCAGCGTTGTGATCGGGACAATCGTGGACTGGGAGAGACTCGGGGCCGTCGACACTTGAGCCCTCTCTGGACTCAGGGCTGAACTTACTCCGGGGGGAGGGACGGGGGGGGGGGGGGGGGGGTGGTATCCGTCTGCTCCCGCCTGACTCGACTGAACACATCAGGTCTTGCACTAGCTGTTGGGTTTTTTGTTGTTGTTATTTTTCTCTTAAGTGTGAGCTTTCTGGAGTGGAGGCGGAGTCAACAGGACTGCAAGTGTTCAAAAAAAAAAAAAACCTCAGGTCTCTGCCCGATTCCAACCAATACAACCATGTCTTACTCTGTTAGCACTGTGCGACATCGGGGGGGGACGACGCGTCAGTCCAATCATCAGCCTGTCGGTCCACGTCCTGATCGACGAAGCTCGCTACGTTACAATCTGCACTGTTCTGTCTGCACATAGGAAAACACGCTGGCTGCGAACGAGCCTCGGTGGAAGCTCTGGAACCGGCCGGTGCAGAACCCTTGGAGCAACTCCTGGTGTCATCCTCGTTTTCACCAGTTCACCGGAATCCGATCGCAAAACAAACTGACACGGCTGGGGGGGGAAAACGTGAGCTCGCCGTCTCATCTGCGTTGGAATATATCGTTTTTAACCGGCCGCTCGAGCTCCTTCTCCGTCTCTCGTCCGACCTCCATTTCACACGAGAGGTCTCGGCTCTCACCATTCACACTTCCACCCTCAGAAGAACCTCTGCTCAGAGCAGCAGGCGTCAGCTCCTTGAAAAACCTCATATTTACCTGTACAGAAAAGTTACAACCATTCACAGTATTGACGTTGTGTTCAGTTTTCTCGTTTCTAACAACAACAATGCACACAGATTACCTCTGTTTCCATCCTCGGACCTTCACTTCGTCGTTTCACCGTTTGCAGGAGGCGGGAAAGAGTGTGTGTGTGTCGTTGCAGCAGAGCCATCTTTTGTTTTTGTTTTTGTTTTGTTTATTTGTTTCTTACTTGGCACTTAACCTCATGACAGCGGAGTCGGGTTCCGAGTCGGAGAGCTGACGTCGACGCAATCGACCTCTGGGGGGGGGCGGAGTTTGGCCCGGGCCCAATCAGGAACGCCCCGGTTCCCGTCCTCCTCAGAGGGACACGCACAGTCGCTCTCTCTGCACTTCTCTGGACAACCAAGTGTTATTCAAGATGAACTGAAATTTTTAAAAAGAAAATGTCTCCATGTCGTGTATAAATATGCTTTTACGCCCATATTCTGCTTTTTTTTCATTTTCTCTGCTTGTTCTTTTCATTTCAACGCTGCAGCTGCTGCAAATCTATGCATCGAGTGCATTTCCAAAGATTGTCCACAGAGCGGGTGCGTGTGCGTACGGCCGAGTCCTTTGTAGAGTCTGTGAGCGGTGGGTCCACGAGGATCCTGGTAGAAATGTAGTGCAGGTGATTTTCCACACGATTCAGATGTTCTGGTGTATTCAGCCTTAAGTGATCTCATCGCAAACAAACAGCGAGTCACCCTCGGTTTTAATGGAACGGTGGAGTTTAAGGGCACGTTTAGATAAACGCAGAGTGAAGATTCTGTTTTTACCACTTTCCCATCAGTTCATGGTGTGAGCGAGCGTATGGAGTCTTGAGAGCCTATAATCACCTTTTATGGTATCAGTCAAAATATAATTTGAAAAACCTAAAATATGAATTCGATTTCATCTCATAAGCCAAGAAGCAAAATTTTCCAATTAAAGATTCTACTTTTTCCAAATTAAATAATAATTACATTTTAAAATTCAATCACAATAACAAAAAAAACTTTTTTCGTCATTATTCCACGTGCCTGATATTTTCTATCTCAAGTTTTGTTCGCCGCTTTAACGTCGACACCTTCATTAAATGGCCGCTTTCATTTAAAGCCGTTAAAGCGTCACGTTAAAGTGAAGTGAAGCTGTGATTGGCCAGTTGTCGGCTTGTGACCCGCCCCCCCCAAGTTTATTACTGTTTTTTCCCACAATTTGTCAACGTCACGATCTCAAATAAAGTCGCGCTGACCATGTGTCCAGGGGCCGGTTTCACAGCCGAGCATCGGCAAAGGGCCCCGTTAATCCCCCTCTGAGAAACCGATCCCCCAGACGTCCGAGGATCTTTTTCCTTATGAAGGAAAAACAGAAAAAGCTCCGAGCCGGTTCAGACGGCAGCTTTGAAATGTCAGATACTGTCGGCTTCAAGCGGGATTACAACATTTTACCTTCAGTCTCCGAGCAGTTTGGACAGGAGAGGGAGAGAGAGAGGGAGAGAGAGGGAGGTGGCACCGATTCAAGGAGCTGTGAGCGCTCTCTAGTGGAAGAGAAGCGGCGCTGCAACATTACTTGAATTTTTTTCTACAAGTAGTCAGACGCAGAGACGGCACTTTTCTCACAGTGTTATTATCACCGATGTTGTTTTGGATCAGACGAAACCGGGAAAAAAAAGTAGCAATAACTTGAGTGATGATCTGTCGGCTCGTTGTTTTTATTCTGAATCGACAGTTTGAAAAAAGAAAAATGGACGGTCTGTGTTTTGACTAATTATCCAGGTGACAGTATTGACTGCCAGCTCGAGCTCAGTTTACAGTATTTATATTCTGGGAAATGATTATTGTTTGTTTCAGAAAAATAAGCAGTTTGGTGAAAAGAGCTTTTTTCTTCTTCTGTGAGACCAGGTTCGATTTGTACCTTTGAGAGAAAAGCCGATTTGAATGAGAAGCACTCAGGAGATGCCACGCCTCCGCCAAGGCCCAACGTTAGAGAAAGTGAAAACACACATTCCTGGATCTGCCCCCTGATCTGAAACAGCACCAAGTTTTGAACGGGTTCTTCCCCGACCCGACACTGCATCCTTGTATTTTGAGAATAAAGGACAAGATGGAGAATATCTCTTGTTACGTTTGAAGCTCTTCTGCACGATTTAAGTTACCAACTACCGGCAGATGTTAGGGACATAACTGTCAGTTGTGCTTCGGCCTTGTGATCAACGAGACAGGCCGAACTTGAGAACACGCGCTGAGGCTTAAAGGTGAATCTTAACAAAATCCTTGGCGGAGGTAATCGAGAAATCGGAAAAAGCAAGTTTGTGTTTTTGGACCCGACTCGAAGAAGAATCTCCTCGTGCTCTCTCTGTTGTGATGCAGCGTCCTGCTCGGACTTTACTGTGACCGGTTACCGCAGGTATCTTAAGCCATAACGACGACGGAGCTCAACTCCCTTTGCAGGAAAACGGACGGACAAGGATCTTCTCTCCGACGAGACACAGAAACGATTCACCCACATGAATGCTTTATAACATAAAGCTATATTTTGTTAATATGTATATGTGTATATATTTATAAATATATATCAACAGATCTGTTGATTGGGAGAGAGAGAGAGGGAGGAGGGAGGACGAGTCTTTCAGACCAAACTGCTCGGCGCCGGGTTTTCTTCAACTCTGAGTTTCACGGTGTTTTTTCTCCACAAATATCTGAGGGGTGTGTTTTTGTTTTTGCATCTCGACCTTGAGTTTATTCGAAATCTTAAATCTTGATCAACCAGCAGAACAGCAGCAGCTCTGAACTCAACAGGAACCAAGCTCCTCAGCAGTTTGTGGAACCTCAACGAGAAAAAAAACAATAAAAGAGAAAACAAAAGCAAAGGTTTAAAAGTCTTTAAAAAAAACTCTGAAATGTGTGTTGCTTGGCAATTCGATGTTCAAACAGTGTAATCAGGAAAAAGCTGAGCTCGTGACACAATCACTGCTTCTTTTGTTGCTTAGGCGGTAAAAATGTTCAAGTAAAAAAAGTGAAAAGAGAAAAAAAAAACACTTGGAAAAAAGATCTATTTTTGTACAAAGGTAATTTTATCCCTCGCTTATGTGCTCTGTTCTTTGCCTTTTCTTCTGTGGGCTGTTGTATACGTTGTGGAAAAAGCTTATTGGACGAGGCAAGAGAACTTTTTTCTGGTAGAACAACGAGAGGAACGTTCGACGCTGGCGCCTCGGTAGCTGTGTCGCCTTCTACTTCGCCATTTTCAAATCTGTCGCTGCAAGATGGGAATGTCTTCTTTCATTATATTTTTGTCTATTTTTCAAAAAAGGAGGTGGAGTTTTGTCATCTGTTCTTTGTGGGTTGTTCTCTAATGTTCTTTCATGGACTGAAAAAAAAGTTATTAAAAAAAAAACTTAAAAGTGACAATCGGCTGCCGCCCGTTGATTTTGTTACAGATCCCAAAAAAACGCTTTCACTCACGGACTCAGTGACATGAAACATACAAAAACTGGTTTTATTAAGTTGAAGGTTGTTGCTGTCAAAAAACTTATTCCACAAAAGATCCAGGAAACTGAAGAACAGAGGCCGTCGGCTTCATGTGCAGAACTACGAGCTGAACGAGGAGCAGAACTTAGAAAGAAATAAAAACAAAGACAGCTAAAAGAAAACACAACACAAGTGTAATATGTACAAAATCCTACAACACAAAATAACTGCACTTGGTCACTGTGGTGAACTTGAAAATAGGGAATTGTGTGTTTGAAGAGGAGGGATCTCACTTCAGGGACTGATAAATTAAATATTAAGATGTTTTAAGTGACTTCATTGTTTCTTGAGGCATTTTTTGTTTGTGTTCTTTCCGAGTTTCAAAGTAAAAGGTCTGGTTGTTGCCTGAATAATCAAAACAGAACTTAGGTGAAACGATATCTAACTAAAGCAGAACGCTAACTTGAGACGTGACTTTGGATATAAAGAAATAAAAGATTTGTAATAACAGACAAAAGGGCCTTAGAGGCCTTTTTTTTTACTTAAAGCTCCGTGTCCTTCACCTTAAAGCCATTTAGATTCTACAAAGTTAGACAAATAAAAATAAAAAAGGCAAAATAAATGATACTAAAAGTCCAAATGACCGTTACATTTATTGTACAACAGCAGAAATATCAGCGAATGTGGGAGTTTGTATGAATCAAGAACATCGAGGTTAATGCAGGGTTTTAAAAAAAAAAAAATACTGAAGAACAAGAGCGTTGTTGTAAAGTTTAACAAAAGTCGACCATTTCCCTCACGAGACAACGAAAATCTGGCATTTGTGAAATGTGACCGGTGAAATATCTCGTACGTGTCCACTGTCTCACCGCTCGGCTCGCCGTGCTGAATTTCATTACCTGCTACATCCAGCAGGAGCTCTCCGTTGGAATAAAAAGTCCTTTTACATCAAAATGTAGGGAAGGAAGGGGTGGGGGGGGAGAGACAGAAAGAGACTTGAGTGAATGAGGGATCCCAAAAAGATCCCAGAGGGCTTTAGCAGTCGCTTTTCCATAGCTTGATGGTTTTGTCGTTTTCTAAAGCCGCAGACGCGATGATGTTCTCTGTCGGGTGGCAGGCGGTCGAGATGACGACGTCTGGCGGGAGGAAAGACGAAGGGGAAATTTACTGCATTGACACAAAGCCACAAACGTCAGCCGGGAAAGTAGAGAAGTTGGTTTCTACTGTACCTGTGTGGCCCTGGAGCTTCTGCACGATCTCCTTCGTCTGCAGGTTCCAGATATAAACCATGTTGTCCTCCGAGCCCGACACGATCCACTGTAAGAGAGCGGCCGCCGTTAAACGTTAAAGAGTTCATCTGCAAAACATCAGCGACCTAAACACCGTCACTGATATTTAAATACCAAAAAAACTGTGCAGGCACGACGGCTCTTACCTTTCCACCTGTGACGGAGAAATTAGCGAATATGCAGTACTTCTCGTTTTTATGGCCCGTGTACGTTTTCAAACACTGAAACGAAGGAAGAAGTATTTAACTGTCAGAAATATGGGCATCAGAAAACCACGTTTCAGTGTATCTCTATAAAACTAATACCAGGTGATACAAATAATTATAAATAACTGTATCAGGTTAAACAGATCACTATCTACATTAATATATAAGACCAGATTCAAAACTTGATGATAGAATGATGTGATTCATTACCTTTCCTTTGCTGTAGTCCCACAGCTTCAGCGTGCTGAAAATAAACACAAATATAATATAAAATAAGATGAAATCAACAACAGATTAATCAAGTTGTTTCCTGCAACTTTTTTACATAAACCTGTAACTGAGGAAAGTGTATTTTAGAGTTATACTGCCCCCTGCTGGTGAAAAGTGTAAACAAAAAGAGTCGGACCAACACGGAGACGACTTGTGAAACAGAAAAAGAAGGTTTATTAAAACTCACTTGTCCAGTGTAGCAGCCAGGATGTATTTCCCGTTGGGAGAAAACTTCACAAACGACACAGGGGGGTTGTCGTCATCTACAACAAACCAAAGGCAGAGAGCAGGGGTTCATTGGATTGGTCGAGGGGAATCGAACGTGGCCTAACCGTGCTGCAGATATTACATGATCTTACCTATGAGCGTCTTTAAACACTGGCCTGACGCTGTGTCCCAATTCGGCTGTTAATGTTTAAAAGACAAAAACAATCAATATGCTGTTGTTGAGGTAGTTAGTAGGTAACACAATGTCTAACACAACTATAGTTTAAAGTTAAATAAATAATCTTTAAGGGTTGTGACTATCGTGAAGTTGGTGGGGGGGGGGAGATAATCCAGTGTGTTCTCACCAAAGGCCGTCGTAGCTACTGGACACGATCAGGGAGCCGTCTCTGTTGAAGTGAACCTGAGAACACATCATCACATCAATGACACCATTCAATCTTTACAACATTTCACTGACGTCCAGAAGTTTTTTAAATGAGAACTTACAGCAGAGACAGGATCCGAATGAGCCGGCAATGTTTTCAAACACTTCCCAGTCTTCACGTCCCATATCCTGACGCTCTCATCAAACTAAAAAGGCAAAAGAAATGGTCTCAGTTTATTTTCTTCACAACCAAACAGAATCTCTCTCCAAAGTCCAAACGGTCTAACATCTGGTTTCCATTTCTCCCTCGCTTCAGGACGAAAGGCTTCTTACTCACCGATCCCGACACGATAAGGTTGGACTGGGGGTTGAAGTTGCAGCAGAAGACGTAGTTGCTGTGACCTTTTAGAGTTTTAAGGCATTTTCCCTGGATAAAAGAAAAATAGAGGAAATGTCACATTCTCTCCCGGCAACACACGAGAACAATTAGACCATCTTCACTTAACACGGGGGGGGAGTCACTGCAGATTTAATGGACACATAAATATTTAACTTTGCAGAAACCACAGATATGAATCTAAAAGGTGGGCATGAATTCCCCTGTGATACGTCATGAATGTGTAATAACACACAACACTTCAACACAAACACACGCTGGTCTTACTTTACTTTGGGCAACATTGCGATTCCAGTTTTACACACGATTGTTTCTCCACATCTGCACATCTCTTACCGAGCTGACGTCCCAGATCTTCAGGGTTTTGTCGTCTGACGCCGACACCAGGAGGTTGGAGTCAGAGGACCAGGCCACATCAGATATTCCCTGTGGATTCATGGGAAGTAATTAGTCACACGACACTGAAGGCTCTGATTTTACCAGAGGTTTGGAACTGAACTGATCACAACTATAATCCCATCTTTCAAAACAGAAACAAAAAAGCACGAACACTGCAGCAGTGAAGGTAAGAACCTGTTAAACTCACAAGTTTATGTCCAGATATGGTTTTCTCAAACTTGCCATCGTACGCCCCCCAGATTTTGATGAGTTTATCAGCCGCTGTAAAGACGAAGCAAATATGAAAAGAATGACATAACAGTTGATCAGTAGAATTAGTCACAGCCCTGATTTACTCTGGCTAATAAAGTGGCTTGAAGGAAACATGACTCACAGGAGCTGGCGAGCCACTCTCCGCTGGGACTGAATTTGACCGAGGAGACAGCTTTAGTGTGTCCGGCTAATGTGAATTTCAGGCTGTAGTTTGGCTTGGCGGGTGCAGACTGCAAGTGAAAACAAAAACATGACATTTAAAAAATCTCCCCCCGATGTGTTAAGTGCCCAAATATTTAATTCCCCAAACGTCCCACCTCCACATATTTCCTGAACCCTGCCTCCGAATACCAACAACAAGCTGATGAGTACAGTTTAAAGAATGGGAGGCTGGGGGGGGGGGGGAAACAGTGAAAACACATCCAAACCTTGCTTTGACTGGCGGACGCTGACGGCACGACCGGGGGTTTGGTGTCGGTCTCTGGTTTCTTGTCTTCTGTTGCCATGGTGAGGGAACAGGCAACGACTGTGCACAATCCTGAGACCAGAGAAGAGGCAGGTGATGAAGATAAGATCAAACTTGATTGATCCACTCACCGGGGGGGGAATTATAGTTACTATAGTTACAGCAGCAGCCAGGTCAGAATAACAGAATCAAAAATACAAAGGCAATACAATAAACCTTTAAAAAATGAAGTAAATGATGAGTATGTACATTATATACATGTTTCACTGTAGTGGTGTGTAAAGAAATGTCATAAAGTAAAGTGCAGTGGCACGAGCAAGTAGAAAAACTGTTTGCACATAAATATAAGGACATGTTTATGATGTGCAATGACACAAATGTGCAAAAAGTTATTTTCTATTCACTGAAACAGTGCCAACAGATGTGTAATAACCTGCAAAGAGTGAGTCAGCATAAAAGGTTCAGAATAAAACCATCGTTCAAACAAATAGTCACAGATTTTAAAGTAAACCCTGAGTGACACATTCATATTTACTGAATCTGCAATTACACTAATTGTTTTTGTATTAATTGGTGTCCAGAATAATGATACTAATAATAATTAGACACTGGTATCTCTTTAATGTATAAATATAAGATTCATATTGCAGATTTGATGGTCTAAACGATTTGACACTAACTTGTTGTTATCTTTATGTGTTAGCTAATCATGCTAATGGTGTAAACACTGGTTCACAGCCACGTAGCCACTCGGAATTTAACCTGTAACCACTTGTATTAGATGAAATCTGACATCTGCACCGTAATGAATGATGCAGATGTTTATTTTATCTAATTACATGGTTTTAAAATCCGTGACGTGTTAAGCTGCCCCCCCCCCCACCCCCCGGACGGGCTGTACATGTAGCTGTCAGCTAGCTTTAGCTTGCTAGCAGCTACTCGGCCTTGTTGCTGGTGGACAGAAGTAAACAGAGACGTTTCACACGGTCGCTCGCTGCCGGCGTTTCTTTGTTTGACATATTTTTATTGTAATTCGTGTTTTAAATATAATAAATGTGTGAAACGAGGCGTCGAACAGAAGCTGAAGCAGAGCAGCTCGACCCAAAGTGATGCTAACAGCGTAACGTGCCTGCGCTGCTTCAGCCTTTAGCATCGTTAGCTCCCCCGGGTGATAAAGAGATCAACACACTCCATGTTGGTTTCACTGGTTTTCATACGGGAGGCTAACTGGCGTGGGAGCGTTTCACTGGTTTGTTTAAAAAAAAAAAAATCTTTAAAAAAAAATCTAAATGATGCTGTTGACAAATGTGCAGAGCTGCCAACGGAGCGGCCCTCCATTCAAACAATGAGGAATCGAACATGCGGCGCTACTCACGGTGTTTGCAGCAGCTCCGCGGGCGCAGCGTCGCTTCTTCTTGGAGGCTGTCGAGAGAAACACTCGAACATTGATTCTCGCGATCGTGTACAAGGCAACAGCGGCTCGTGGCGCCCGTGGATCGTTCGACTCCGGGGGGGGAAAAGAGACGAAGAAGAGAAGCGAGGGGGGAATGTGCTGCGGCCGCGGCCTCTCTGCGCATGCGCGGTCCGCTCAGAGGCGACGGAGGGAGACGAGGGACATTGTTAAATCAAAACGCCAAAACACTCAACCTTCCACCTGGATGGTCTGAAGTCATTGAGTTTGTTTTCGTGACGTTTACATTAAAAAAACGTTTAATTTAAACTAAAGTCTCACTTTTTAAAGTCCTAAAATATCATATATTGTATTCTTGTGCCCACATGTTATTATATTATGGGAACAAGTTATTATCTAGTGGGAACAAGAGGATTAACTAGTGGGAACAAGATATAATTAATCTCGTGTGGACAAGATAAATAAATTGTGCACACAGGGTTAAAGGGATAGTTCACCCAAAAATTAAAATTAACTCATTATTTAACCACCACTATGCCGATAGGGGGGGGGGGGACTTTTGGAGTTTCAGGGTTGCAGCCAAATCCAATATGATTGAGGTAAATGGTGACCATGTTTAAACTGGTGGCAGTTTACATCTGAGGAAATAAAACACAAACATCTTCTGTGAATAAATGTCTTTTTTGCACAAGTTACAAATTGTCATCTTTTTATGGATTTTTGGGACAGTGACTTAATCAATCAATCAATCAATCACCTTTTATTTGTATAGCCCATATTCACAAATCACAATTTGTCTCATAGGGCTTTACACATCAATAACACCTCTGGTCCCGTTCATGCAGACTCCGGTGGATGTTAGTGACATGTCTTCATGTTTGTGTACCTTCGTGTCATCAGGTGTTCCAGGCTTTTAATTGCAATGGCGTTACAAGCCAAACCCGGGGGTACACTGAGGCCAAAGGTAAATCTGAGAACAATTAGTTTAAGACTTCGGGTAAGTGGCTACATATGCTGATCGTTCTATTTCAGATGGAATGAGCTCCCCACTGACATCCGGACATCAGACAGTTTACACATCTTCCGCCGCAAACTAAAAACACACCTCTTCCGACTATACCTTGAATAACATTTTCAAAACTAACAATTTAGTACCACTTAAAATGGCACTTACTTATAGCACTTTGTAGTTTTGCTTTCTTAAAGAAATTGTATTTTTCTCTATTCTTGTTGTTCTGGGTTTGTACCCTCATGGTTGAATGCACTTGTTGTAAGTCGCTTTGGATAAAAGCGTCAGCTAAATGAAATGTAATGTAATGTAAAGATGGCACGTAAATTAACGTGCAGTAACTTATTTGAATCAGATTTGGTCATTTTAAACATCAGGACAACAATACAATAAAGACTAATGTGATAAAAAAAAACAACTAATGAAATGCTGTGTTATTTTTTATATTTTCTGTAATGTCACTAACATTTTTTAAGCTAATATTTACACGGCCTTGTCAGCATCAGTGTGTGTCCGCGCAGGCTCCGGTCCGGCAGGGGGCGGTGTCGCGCTTTACCCCGGTCCGAGGGCAACGGACGGCTCCTCTGCGGCGGGACACTCGTCGCTTCCAGCGCTGACGGTATGTTGTCGTGTTGTGATGCTAACAGGGCGGATTCTGCTCAGGCTGTTCCCTCCAGAGTCGGCTCCAGAGGCTGAGTTGGGACGAGCTGGTGCAAAACAAAGAAACTTAAGTAGCTTCTCTCGTATGTTTTAACTCTTCCTTCCAACCTGCAACCGTTTCCTTCTGCCGCCGCGGAGTTAAAACGCCACGTTAGCTTCCGCTTAGCTCCAGGTTAGCAGGGGGGCAGGTTAGGTCTCACGTTAGCTGCAGGTTAGCAACAGGTTAGCTGCTCCCGCGAAGCGTCGGCGTGTGAACTTGGTGGTTTCGGTAGCGAACCAGTGCTTCGCTGTGGGTCGTTTTTAAACACGTGCACGGCGCGTTTGACGACGTCTTGAAAGTATCTTTGAAGTGGTTCTGCGGAAGTGAACTTTGTCCCCTAGCTGATTAGGAAAAAAGTTGCTGACAACAACGTCACGCAGTTGCAGCTTTTTGCAGGTTTAAGTGTTTGTTGTTAAATTGTGCTGCTGCAAAACCACAGGGAACTACTTTCTGTGTTTGATCACGTACTGTCTTATTTGTTGTGCATTTGCATTTATTAGCTTCATGCGTTTAATATCTAAATCGATAGCCCCCCCCCCCCCCTTCCCTCCCATCCCCTCCCCCCCTTCCCCCCCTTCCCCCCCAATCCGGCCAGAGAAAGCAACTATTGCAAACTTTTGCCATTCAAATAAGAATAGACTAGAAAAGTAACTTTGCCAATTTTTGAAGTTCAAGTACAATACAATAATAAACATTCCTGCATCTGCACCGAAATGTAATTTTAAGTGTTTGTTGTTAAATTGTGTGCTGCAAAAACACAGGGAACTACTTTCTGTATTTGATCACGTACTGTCTTATTTCTTGTGCATTTGCATTTATTAGATTCATGCGTTTAATATCCAAATCGATAGCCCCCCCCCAATCCGGCCAGAGAAAGCAACTATTGCAAACTTTTGCCATTAAAATAAGAAAAAAACTAGAAAAGTAACTGTCAATTTTCAAGTTCAAGTACAATAAAATAATAAACATTCCTGCATTTGCACCTAAATGTAATTTTAAAGTGTTCGTCCCTCCCTGACTCCCAGTTCATCCGTTCACCAGTTTTTGTGTAGTGGTTTTAGTGTAGTGGTTTTTGTGTAGTGGTGCTATAACTAACAAACACAGATGACAACACAACCTCCTTGACGACGTAACAACTAGAGCAAATACTTCAGTCACCACTTACGTTCCCCCTTGCTAGTTAAATAAAAGTAAAAAAAAACAAACGTGAATTGATCACAAACGTGGATATTTACCCGAGTATTGCCTCAGGTGAACTGGAGGTTAAACTAAGTCTGGATTCTGTTGTTTATCGACTGGTTCAAGTATATTTGTCTTTGTCCACACTGTTTGATTGATGTCCCATTTGATGGGCGTGGCCGCTAAATTCTTGTTTACAAAGATCAGCACTTTTCAATTCAAACTTGTCTATAAAAATAAGCATTAATCATATATACATATTTTGTCAGTGTTTAAAAGTAGCTCCCTGTTTCATAGCGTTCACAGACTGTGGGTGAATAGCAAGTATCTAGTATTTGAAAAGTCACTACATTGGTTTCAGTCCTTAGATTCATCTGAAAGTTTCTATTTAGAAAAGCTCCAGCGTGCAGCAGCTCAGCTTTGGAGATTAATTGTACTCTGAATATTTTCATGTTTGATTTTGACAAGATTCAATCACAGTAGCATTACACCACACTGCCAGCAGAGGCTCCCATCCACCGCACTGTCCTAACCTATTTATTTTTTTCATATACATCAACAGGCCCCCTTGTGTGGCATGAAAACAATGCACGGAGCTTGCAGATGTTCCCCCGACGCTTTTGACGAGCTGACAGACGAAAGCTACAGAATCCACAGAAGATAACATCTCTCGACAGCCTGTTGCCGTCATGTCAGCAGCCACAGTCCCGGGTCCTCCGCAGGCCGTGAACCCTCCGCAGGCCGTGAACCCTCCGCCTCCTGAGGTGATCAACCCCAACAAGTCCGGCCGGAGGACCAACCAGCTGCAGTACATGCACAACATAGTGGTCAGATCCCTGTGGCGTCACCAGTTTGCCTGGCCTTTCTACCAGCCTGTCGACGCCATCGCTCTCGGACTTCCAGTGAGTAGTTTGTAATGTTATTACAAGCAGTATTTATAACATCACATATATTATATACAGCATTTATACATCATCAGAGAGGAATAGCCTGAAGTAGATGTTGTTTTTTATGTTTTTTCACTCAAAAATCCCCACACGTCAACTCTCTATAACTGATTAATCTAAAAAATATGTTTTTCCTTCCTTTTGGAAAATCTGCAGGATGTTTCTTTTGATTCACTCAAGTAAATTTTCTTTTAAATCCTTAAATTTCCTCTGTTTTTGTCTTCCAGTGCAGACATCAATACTCTTGTCAAAGCTTTGTTTTGATTTCTCTTTGGTTTTTTGTTTCCTCCAAATCCTCATCCTCATAGTAACAACATCAGATGAAACAACCTTAATTCTGTATCACAGACTTTTTGTAGCCCCCTAGTCAACAATTAGCTAATTACTTATTCATTTGAAGTAGAATTTTACTAATTTGATCAACAGTGGTTCCTGTTGTTTTCAATTAGTCCCAAAATTGGGATAATTCGGAGTTACTGGGACATTGTTTTTGGAATGAATTGTTGGCGTTGAAGTTGACGATGATGGAATGGAAAATGTAATTCTATTCATCTCTGTGGAATTAGGGCGGAGGCAGATATATCTCAGAATCCTGGCAAATAAAACCAGAACTGCAAATCTGCACGATGCATTGTTAACGGTTTGTTTCAGTATATTACAACTCAGGACAAAATATAAACATTCATTCATTCATTTTTAATCAGTTGTGTAAACAGACTAGATAACAAGTGTGGCAAAGTGTTGAATGTGCACAAACAAACTTCTCTATCAGTCAAACTTTGGCAGATCCTTTGAAGTTGAGTGATTAACTCAAAAAGCAAGATTACATCAATCTGACATATTGATTCTTTTCCTAATCAGGATTATCATAAGATCATAACAACTCCCATGGACCTGGGAACCATCAAGAAACGACTGGAGAACAACTACTACGCGAGTGCAAGTGAATGTATGGAAGATTCAACACCATGTTCACCAACTGCTACATATATAACAAGGTGAGGCACCTTCATTATTGGAAAGTCTCAAACTGGTTAGCGTCACAGAAGTGAATCCTCACAGCTGCTCCCCTGTCCTCCAGCCCACAGACGACATAGTGCTGATGGCCCTCGCCGTGGAGAAGACCTTCCTGCAGAAAGTGGCCCAGATGCCTCAGGCGGAACTGGAGATTTTACCTTTCGCAGCCAAAGGGAAGAGCAAAAAAGGAAGCACCCCAGGTAATGAACTAATGTTTGTGTCTTAAACTCTAAAAGCACTTTTTACTCTTTAGTCTCACATATGTATTGTTGCTGTTTTTGCTCTTGAACCTTTGTTGATGCCTGTTAACAGGTGGACAGGATGGAACTCCGCCCACATGTCCTCCAACTAAAGTGAGTCCCTCAATCGTATGAATTGAAACCCTGAGAGCTTGAGGAGAATTGTCCCTTATTGTGGTGTTTTCTGTTCCAATGAAGAAGAAAGGGCTGAAAAGGAAGGACACGGCTTCCACTGACTCGTCCTCACCAGTCCTCTCCAATTCAGGGGATTCATCCGAGAGCAAGAGGCGACGTCAAAGCCAAGATGTCAATCCTTCCAAGAGTGACTTCGATGAAAAGGAGTCGCCGCAGCAGCAAAGCGAGCAATCGGGCAAACACCTCAAGTATGCAGCGATATCCTGAAGGAAATGCTCTCGAAAAAACACACGGCCTTCGCATGGCCTTTCTACAAACCTGTCGACGCTGAAGCTCTGCAGCTGGACGACTACCACGATATCATCAAGTACCCCATGGACCTCAGCACTGTTAAAGTACACACACACACACACACACACACACACACACACACACACACACACACACACCACACACACACACACACACACACACACACACACCCCACACACACACACACACACACACACACACACACACATCATGTCTTCATCATACAGACACATTCTTTCTGTCCTTCACTTGATTTTAATGTCTTTGCTAACCCTGAGATTTATTTTGTAGAAAAAAGTGGATGGGGGAGAGTACCAGGATGCTCAAGGTTTCGCTGCAGATGTCAGGTTAATATTTTCTAACTGCTACAAATACAACCCTCCCGATCATGAAGTGGTCGCCAGGGCCAAGAAACTTCAGGTGTGTTTTTAAGAACTTCAAAAATGAGGATTAATTAAAGTGTTTAAAATGTTTTTCCCGGTTCTGTAGAGTCAGCTTTACTCTTCATTCATTTCTTCTCCCCCAGGACCTGTTCGAGACGAGGTTTGCTAAGATGCCGGACGAGACCGTGGAGTTGATTTCAGCGGTGAGCGCCAAGTCCACTAAGAATGCAGGTTTAAGCCAGAGCAGTGGAAACCCTTCCTCCAGCAAGGACACGTCAGACTCTGAAGAGGAGCGCGCCACAAGACTCGCCGAGCTGCAGGAGCAGGTGGGTGCAGAACAGGTGAGTTCCTGCACAGATCTCTGTACCACACAGACTTGTTATCGACTCCAAACACGTTCATTCGTCGGCTTCTCACCTGTAAATTCTACTGTTTGTAAGAGTTCAAAGCTCAACACACACCGAACCTTGTTAATGGTTCGCTTTAATTCCACATTCGATGGGTTCTCCTCATGTTCTGCATCCAGCTGCTTCAGGTTTGCCAATTAGTGGTTCGGCTTTCTGTATGTCAACACACTGAGATCACGTGATCGAGTAGGACGTCGGTGTGTATTGAGATTTGAACTCCTACCACAACAATCATTAGCTCTGCACTCTGCCAGAACCATTACTGAACTATTTCCTCCGCTGTTTACTTTCTGGCTCTTGAATCCACTGCCGGGAGAAATGGAAACATAAAGAATAACAGCAGACCGATGAAGTCATATCACTCAATAAGAGCCATTGTGTTATTACCTGAAACAACTGTTTGTTTTCATAGGAATCATTTACAGTATAATCTAGATTTTTCCACAGTTTGTGTATTTTATGGCAAATCAATAATTTAGGTTATCAGACCACTTCCTTTTGTCTCTTATGTTTCTACTCTATGAACATTTTGATAACGCCATCAAGACACATGTACAGGTCGATAAGGTACAACTGGTAAAAGCCTAGTGCCCAAATCCAAAGCAGCACTAGATAGGACATCCCATCACTAACCCAGCTAGTCCTCTTTACACTCCGTCAATGTTTAATGTTCATGAGATATCCATGTTTGTTATTGTCTAATCACTGACTAACCTAAAACTAGAGTTAGACTCATATAGGATGGTTCAGCCTCAGTGGAGTTATGTGCTCTGTTGAGTTTCATTCTAGTTCCTCGTCTTGCTTTCCCTCCAACTTCCTTGTTTACAGCTTCGGTATTTTACCTGCTACTTTCCCCTGGCACTTGTATTTGATTATCGTCACGTGGCACCACAGTGACTGTCTTCTGTTGACTCTTCAGCTCAAAGCTGTTCACGACCAGCTCGCTGTCTTCTCTGAGGTGCCTGGGATTAAACCAAAGAGTAAAACAGAGAGGAACAAGGAAAAGGACGGCAGGGGAAATAAAGGGAGTGCACATTCCAAGAGTGCTTCACATTCCAGCTCCAGGTTTGACACGGTGCATTTCCTCAGAGCTTTGTTTACATTGTGTGTTGGCTCCGTAATGACCTCCACTGCTTTGTCTGGACCCTCAGGCACATGTGGAAGGGAAACAAAGACTGCGACTCGGACGAGGAGTCTCTGCCAATGACGTACGACGAGAAGCACCAGCTGAGCCTGGACATCAACCGGTTGCCGGGCACCAAGCTGGCCCGCGTCGTGCACATCATTCAGACCCGAGAGCCCTCGATGTGCGACACCAACCCGTACGAGATCGAGATCGACTTCGAGGTGCTGAAGCCGTCCACTCTGCGGAAGCTGGAGTGCTTCGTCAAGTCCTGCCTGTACCAGAAGTTTAAGAAGTTTCAAAGTGAGTGCAACAGCCTTTTCCGCCGCCCTCCGTCCGGACATTTGAGTCGAGTCGTATTGAAATGAGTTAAAATGCTAGGATTCTGCATTTAATGGCTGCTGGTCCTTGTTTCTTGCAGAGAAAAGCGGTCGAGCTGCGTCTCACCCCGTCGGCAGCAGCAGCTCTTCAGATTCGGCCTCCAGCAGCTCCAGCGGCTCCACCTCCGACAGCAGCGACTCCTGACAGCTGAACTGTTTATTTATTTCTTCTTCTGCGACCAAATGAGAGTCCCTCAAAAGTGTTGAACACCTTTATTTTTGTATTTGTTTTATGTTCACTGTGTTGGAAATTTAAACTTCCCTCATGTTTTAGTTTTTTTTTCGGGTCAGCGTGGGCTTTTCTCGTTCTCTGTATTTATATATCAAATACTCTGCACTGGCATTTCTCATCAGACGCTATGAACTGCAAGAAAGCCTGACAGCGTACGTCCTGATATCTGGATCTCAACCAACGTCTTCTTCCTGTCATCCATTATGTCCAAACTGTTTAATTAAAGGGTTTTTTCTGCTGATGTTCTGTCTTAACCAGGTTCCTCACTGAGGGGAGGGGGGGGGGGGACTGGCTGGGATTGTTATCAGAGCAACAATAGAATTCCTCGAGTCTGTAATGCAGCCAGGAAAGAAAGATCATCTTGACCTGCAGATACTTTAAAGCCCTGAGGAAGCGAATGTGTTGTCTCACTGGAGAACGGTTCAGTACTGAACCAGCAGGAGGAACTTCACTGAGACACGCAGCTCAGATATATATACGTGTAGCAAAGTGATAGAATTAGAACAATTAGACAATCCTGTGTGCAACTGTTGACCGATCAGCAATATTTCAACCGTCCAGGAGAAGCATGGAGTAACAAGGTTAAAGAATATGTCAGAATAGACTTTCTTGGTTCTGCAGACACGTCACATGACAGATTTATTCTCTTTCCATCTGCGTTGGCCTGTTTTTAAGCAGGATTGCAAAACAAAATACTCAACATTTCACTGCACAACTCGGTGGAAGGATGTGTAAAGAGTCGAGGAGAACCTGTTGGATTTTGGTGCGGATCGGGATCGGGGGCCGGTTATTGGCAAGGCAACATTGCGAGATAGAGCATTTTTTAATATTGATTTCTCAGAATAATGGATAATAATCATGGATCTTGATGAAAAACAATCGATCATGTTTAGGGGACTGATATTTATGAGTGTGTGTAATATGGTGCAGATCTGTAAGGGGACTGTTGGGCCTCGGTAGAGATGCGCAGTGCTATTCCACTTCTTTGTACTGTCTCTTCTGTATTAAATTCCTCGTGATTTGGTTCCTTTTGAACCCAGAATTTATGAAATTGTTTGATCAAATTTGTCGACGAGTCGAAATGGACAAAAGAAATTCCTCAGAAGTTGTAAAATAGCTTTAGCGTTGTTTTCTTGGGTAAGCAGAAAGTATATGATGCCTCCACTTTCAGCTGCCCTGCCAACCGCCCTGCAGATACTGGCACGTGCCCACGAGCTGCTGCCACAGCTGCTGGTTCCACTGGATCTCAGTGATTGGCTCTTTCAACGTGGACGTGGAAACACTGGAGCTGACAACACGGTGAACCAGCAGCCTGTTTGTGACTGCGTGCAGTTTGGTAATCAGCCAGGAGGGGGCCATCATGCACCATCCTGGGATGTATAGTTTTCATATAGTGCAGCTTCTGTTTTTGAGAAAACCCTGCAGTGGCTTGTAAAGCATATGAGGGATGCATTTGTTATTTATGCTTATGAATTCAAAGGATTATAGTTAATTACCACTTTTCATTCATAGAAAACTATTTCAGGTCATTTTTGTAGAACAACAGTGAAGGATTTATCCAACACGGATCAATTGTGAGTTGCTGCTGAATTTGTGTTTATTAATAACACTCCGATGGCCTCTTGACGTCCTTGCAGGGAGACGTGCTCTTGTGACCTGCAGCACCAAAGCACCACATGGAACATGCCACCCGGCAGCCCCCCCCCCACAAACTTGGGACTTGATGGATCAATGCCGCAGCTTCAATGGCAACTAGTCATTTCTGCCACTTCTGGCCATCACTCACAGAGCATGAATCCCATGTTAAAAAGACAACACACACACATGACATGACAGACTGGGTTTACTTTGATTAATGGATCTCTGGTTTTCATTTTCTCCTCCGCACCCTGTGGACAACCACTTGCGGGGGGTAAAAAAATTGGAACTCAATGAATGTGGTCTCACGGTGTCAATTGGAATCAACGTGTTGGAGTGAACTGCACATGTATGCACTTCTGTTAACTTAACGATTTATGCTAATGTAACATATTAGGAATTTGAATTGGAAATAAGCTGCTAATATAACTGTTCTCGCTTTCTCTT
Source organism: Reinhardtius hippoglossoides (assembly GCA_006182925.3). Taxonomy (NCBI): domain Eukaryota; kingdom Metazoa; phylum Chordata; class Actinopteri; order Pleuronectiformes; family Pleuronectidae; genus Reinhardtius; species Reinhardtius hippoglossoides. Next base: position 3,513,564 of record CM031687.1, read on the forward strand.
CTTTTACATGTTCAGTTTGTAGCAACATGCACTTTCATTTTTTCCAGGAACAGATTTTTGCTGATGATGTGATTTTGTATCCCTGCACTGAATCATGGTCACATGCACTAAAAGACTGTTCACATATTAAGTTCTGGTAGCTTCCAAGGACCTTCGCTTATACGCAGCAGTTTCCCTGGATCGGGGGGGGGGACTACATGCCTTGCACAAAGGCACTTGAGTAGCAGCTACTGGGGGACAGGAGAGCAGTATTTTGCAGCCATTGTAAGAAAACAATATATTTACCTTATAATTGTTCAGGTGCAGAGCGTCATGTGTAGACAGGATTTACAGAGAACTCATGCTCTTCTCTTTTTTGAATCAAATACAGTGGAACCTTCTCTCCAAACCCTCAACTTCCTTCTCTGTTGCAGTTGTGTGTGTGTGTGTGTGTGTGTGTGTGTTTGTGTGCATGTGTGTGTGCATGGCAACAGGCTTCTCTCTGGGAAAAAGGCCCCATAAAAATGTATATGCCACATTTCAGGCTGATGGGGTTTTTCAGAAGGTCTTTAAAGGTTAAGTGATCCCAAGTCGGCCAACTCAAACTATTTGGACAGCACACAATGCAAAGTGCAGGGGACAGCAACCCGGCACATTATTTATAAAGATAGCATCGCAGTGTCAGAGTTAGAAAAGGTTGGAAAGTCCAGAAACGTCAAGTTGGACCTTAGTTATTAACACAACCAGATTGAAGAAGTGATTTGAATTCATCGCCTACAAAAAACCTCACGGACGAATCTGTCACATCACAAATACACACTGTTCAAGTGAGGATTCCTGATTCCTGCTTTGAGATGTTAAACTCCTCTCCTCAGGTTGAAGAACACATCAGACTCGGCTCGGCTGCTCTTGTTTTCTGCCTGGAGACAAATGAGCCGAATGAATTACGTCCCAGTTGAAGTCTGGAGGTGAAGGGACTCTAAAGAGTAATGAGACGTGACCGAGAGGATTTCACAAGGAGCAGGTGGCACGTTGATGTTTGTGATAATCAGGTGATAAGTTGTGATTATTTCATTCACAAGGGACAGGTGATGGGGAAAGCAGGAAGAGGAAGTGTCAAATTAAAGAAGTTAACAAAATAAAACCCACAGCATCCAACGGTAAAGTTTGTGGAAGTTTGAGTGAATGTAAAAAAAAAAGAAGTCGTCACAGTAGAAGGTGGCTCTGTCCCGTTCAGGTGTGATGATTAAACAATGAACCTGAAGCAGCTAAATGGAATTTAACCATCACTTATTATAATTGGGTATTCGGTGATTTACGTGTCTGTGCCAAAATCGACAGGCTCCGTTTGAACAGTTTTATGGCAACACCGAAAAAAAACACCACAGGTATGAGGAGGCAAGTCATAACAAGCCGGTCACATTTTTCAGATGCAGGGTAATGAGAGCAGTTCACACCACAGCTAACGTGGTGGTTTGAGTTGCTGCACTTTATTAGGAACACTTGCTAATTAATGCAGTTATTCAAACAGCCAATCACGTGACAGTGATACAGTAGAATCGCACAGATACAGGTCAGGAGATGTGATCTCAGTGTTTGAGTCTGGTGGGAGAGATTGGTCATGTGAAGGGACGGAAACATTGTCTTGATGAGAAGATCAGAGGAGACTGGGCAGACTGGTTTGGAGTTGCCATTTCTAATGAAAAAAAAGAACATTGAAGAAGTCAAAATAAAGAGTTCGGCCTCTTGTTGCTTTGCTTCACACGAGAATTAAACTCTGCGCAGAACATTCAGATTGTTTTGCCTCCTGGAGCAGATCCTCTGATCTCACTCATCCCACTGGAATTACGTGATTTGGGTATTTCCACATTTTGAATCCTTGTGCGTCCCCGGGCCTGCAGCCTCTCCGACCTGCTCTATTTGATCCTTCGAAAACTCCTCACCTTCCTTGTCCTCACGAAGCTCAAACTGAGGTCAGATCAGTTCCTCAGACGTTGCACACTCCAGAGGAACTGAAGCCATGGAACTGCTCTCAGAGGCTGAATGACTAGAAACCATTTTGACCCATACATATAAAATAGACTGTACTGTCCAAACAGGCTAATAAGATAGATGCTCACAATAAGCCACTGTGAGCAGATTCACTCCTCCGACCATTGAGCTATGTTAGAAGAAATGTAAACTGTAAACAGATCTGATTATAGATCTGATAATTCCAACGAACCGACGAAAATGATGTGTTCTCATCAAAACATCATTTTAATTATTTTTGTATCTCTGCTCCAACGCTTCTTCATATTGTCCGTGATTGTTTCCTAATGTTTGCATTCAACTATTCACTGTAAGCACCTTGCAGCTGTGTTCTGAAAGATGCCAGTCCTTATAGATGAAGTTTATTATTATTAATATTAGTGTATGTGTTGGAACTGGCCCTTTAATGCCCCTGTAGCCTGTGCAGTGTGCGTTTAGTCCATCAGAGGGCGCATCCTCACCTCCCGGTCAAACAAACTACTCCCTGGAACCGTGGAGCCACTTCAACAAAGTGCCGGAGTCTCGAGACCCAAGTTTTCACCTTTACGCGCGACAAACCTGCACGTGTGAGCGCGTGTTCGAGCAACCGGGTAGCAGCACGACCCCCGACGCGCGGACGGGGTTCCCCCCCCCCCCAAGGTTTTGTTGTTGTTGTTTACGCACGGAGCTCCGGGAGCTGGAGCTGGAACACCGGGGAACCGCTGAACATCTCCGTCCGAAACGGGGAAACGAGGAGAGGGATCCGCGAGAGACGGAGGAGGAGGAGGAGGAGGAGGAGGGGGGGAGAGAGAGGAGGACACGGACGGAAGGGAGGCGAGAAATCACAGGGAAGCAAAAAGCCGTGTGTGTGCGCGTAACGCTGCTTGTGGGGCGTGCGTAAAAGGCGCGAAGCAAAGGGGACATCCATCGGAGAAGCAAACGTTATAAACGCTTGCCCTCGTCTCCCCCCCCCCCACATCCACCCACCCCCACCCCATGTTTCCTCCGGGCATGTTTCCGCGACACGCCGGGCGATGTTGAGCCGCTGCTGCGGGGAGCGGGTGATTCTCCAGGCGCCGCCGCGGACTCACGGTTCTGCGTCTAACCTCCGTTCGGACCTGGGAATTACCGCAACTTCTGGTTTTTTGACGCGAGGGAACCGCACGATGCCGTCGGGGACCGTGGACTTCTACAACTGAGCCGGACTTGAGAGGCTGTTTTGTGTGTGTTTTTGCTGTGGTGTGTGTGTGTGTGTGTGTGTCTCCCTCACATCGTGTTTGTGTCGGTTCACTGAAATGTGAGACACTGGGGAAGTGGGTTCCTGACAAACCGCTGCGTCCAGCTGTTTAACCCTCCGCCGCCGCCACCCTTCGCTTCTTTTTTGGATATGCTGGGGAAACTTTTTGAGGATGAAGAAGGTCCCCGGAGCCCGTCTCCGTGTTCCGGTCCCGCCGCCGTCTGCTGAGCCCGATTCCGCCGAACCGTGTTTCCACCCGAGTCACGCCGAGGGGACGGGAGAGCTGACATGCGTGTGGCGCGGGGACACGTCGCGCTGTCCTGCTGCCATTAGTGTGAAGTTGTGAAACCCGCTGGTTATCGAGCTGATTGTGAATGATTGACGGCACCCGGCGCTGAGAGGGAACCGACCCCACAGCCTGCTGTGACGCCGCGAACCGCCGGCCCCAGCCCCGCTGCGAACCAGCTCCTGGACCCCGGTTACTTTGCGAGGAGATCCCCCGGAGCAGCCATGGAGGAGTGGAGACAATGCGGGCGGTGGTTGATAGACTGCAAGGTCCTGCCCCCGAACCACCGGGTCGTGTGGCCCTCGGCGGCCGTCTTCGACCTGGCACAGGCCCTGCGAGACGGGGTGCTCCTGTGCCAGATGTTGCACAACCTCTCGCCGGGGTCAGTGGACCTGAAGGAGATCAACTTCCGACCCCAGATGTCCCAGGTGAGTGTTGAGATGGATGGGGTTTGATTTTCCACCTGCCGTGGATGTGTGGAGGTGTTGACATGTTTCAGCATCTCCTTCCAGTTGCTCCTCAGATTTTTTACGCAGGAACCTTCCTGTCACAACGTGCCCAGATGTTGGCCCCAGCCCACAGATCTCCTCTCAGTGGTCTGTCAGTGATTCAAGAACCATGCCTGCAAACACCCATTGAGAATAAGGTGTAACCTCTGCACGCAGGTTGTGGGTTCTGTACCAACCAGACCTCGAGTGTGATGCCTCCACATTTCATTTCCCTTCTGTCTTCTGCAGAAGTCACGTGGAATTAGATTTTTCAACACATGTTGCAGAGAAACCCGCTGATTTCCATGTTATCAGGAATACGTCGGCTGAGTCGGTGACATGAACTTGCTTTTACTTAAAATTAAAGGGCGTTAAGTGGGTTCTGTACACGCCGTCTACTTCCAAGTGCAGGGGGGGGCAGTGAAAGACAGTTTTCCTTGACCTTTGACCCTTTGGAGTACCAGGTGGGTGTGGCAGATCAATACAGAGCTGGGTGAATAGATGAAAGTGCCTTTAAATCAGTGCTCAAGGGTCATGGAAGGTTTACTTGACACTCAAGTCAGCAGTGGCTTCGTTAGTTGGCGGCTGTTTTTTAAATCCCAAAGTTGAGAGTGACTTTTCTTTTCTGTCCCGAGGCAGCACAGGGTGAGCAGACGAAAAAACCTGCCTCTGTGTATAATTAGACTCCAGTGAAACATAAGTCTGACACTGCGGTGCGATTAGAGGTTTTGGATTTCCCGCTGTCCCGGGTCTCTCCACTTCTGGAAAAGCTCCCCTCGCCACCTCAGCTCATTCGTGTTTTTACAAAGCCAGTACGAGGAAATGCCGGGTGCCGCAGGAAGTTTGCACAACCGCAGCGGCAGAAGTAGAAGTGCGCTGTGGCGAGTCCCTCTATTGACTTTTATTCACCCTGAAGTCTGCTCCGAAAAGAGCCACTGAGCCGCCATTACTGTACGGGGACAAGTCAGGGGATTGGCGTGGTGAGTGAATCACAGTTGCCTGCACGCGGAGTTGTTTTCGTTTATCCTAAGTCGTCACGACCGCAGAGGCTGAAGCGACCATCGCACCATCGGGTTGGCCCACTGGCAACACGTGAGTCTGAGGCCGAGCCTGAGGCTTTCAGTGTGTTTGTGATCATGATCTTTCATGTTTCCAGAAATAATAAGTAGAAATAAATATTTGAGCGAGTTTTATTTGACAATTTTGAATGAATCAATCTTTTGAAGTCATTTAACAACCGATGTGTCAAACAAAGTGGCTCTGGTTTCTCAGAAGTGAGCGTTTCTCTTGGTTCTGTACCAGTGTAGCTGCTTCTAATCATCCACTGCACTGCAGACATTTCAGTTTTTTTTGTCTGAACACAACTGTCAGTCATTTTCTGGAACTTTCCTGCCGTGGGCCTTGTAAAATATCTGGAAAAGGTTTGAAGTTAGACCCGTGTGAGAATACAGCAGGAAACATTCAGAAAATTCTGCGAAAAAACCTGGAAGAATCCAAATTTCCCAGGACAAAAAAGAAAGACCAATCGCATAACAGTTAGAGACGACATTAAGAAGAAGGCAACACGATTCTCAGATTCACAGTCAGACGCAGGTGTTGATGAGCTTGAGCTGCAGCGCTGTCCGGCCCCCTGCGGCTCTGCCCAGGCGCCACGCCTTCTCCTGCTGCGGTCCTCGTATGGGAAATGCAAACTCAGGGAAGTGTCCAGACTTAATTTCCAGCCATTTTCTGAAGTTCATGTCTGAAAATGACAACATATCAAATTCTAGGATGGTAATTTGTTTAGTATTTGACATCCCCCCCCCCCCCCCCCCTCTTTGCTAGAGAGCACCGGTAGACTTGTCTGATCAGGTCCAGAAGCTACGACATCCATGATTAGAGGGCCAGAGAGGGGTCTGGGTGGGCATGCTTTGATCCACCCACTAATCCCATTCTTCCAGTCCCACAGAGTGAATCTGCACCGCTGGTGGAAGGGGGGGGGGGGGTGTCCTCGGTGACAAATTGGGTTAAACAAAAACCTGGCAGCAGAACAGTGGTGCGTGATTTATGATAAGGAAAAGGTCAGGGCGCCGGTGCTCTAGCGCTCGGAACGCGGAGGCAGGGGCTCGGCCAGATGAGGAGGAGGTGGAGCAGAGCGATTATTTTCTCTGGACCAAATTCTCATCAGCGGCTCCTCGGTGATTGATCGCTTCCAAAGCGGAGTTTTGTCTTTCAGTGGCTCCTTCCTCTTACGCGTTTAATATCCTCGGATTAGTTTGACACTCGGAGTGGGTGTTGACGTTGGGTGTAAAGTTGTGTGACCTGCATCACACCGAGGCTCCCGGTGAGAGCGTAGCACTCACACGATAAGGGATGTGCTTCTCCACTAGTTAACTGTAGCTGCCGTTGGCCGACCCTAATAACAATAAAAGTTTAAACGTTGGCATTGATCCCAGTATGTGCTCCGGTGCATTATCATTAAGTTAAAGTGCACGCTGAGCAGAGCAACAGGGGGAAGCGTTTCTCCTGATTTGAGCTTTTAATGGTTTGTGAGGGGACATTTTGAAAAAACGGTTGAAAAGGGAAATGTCCATTCATGCATCCTCCTTTTGTAACAATGAGAAGGTTACACACGGTTTATTGTGGTCATCAGTAAGTAAATTAAAACGCAACGAGCTGCGGTGGGATGAGTAAATGCACAAGCGTGATATGCAAAAACGGTTTCAGTATTAACAGGATGGGGAACAAATCATGTACATTTGGGTGAGTTTCAGACGTTCTACACGCAAAGTTATTCATTTAATTCTTCCGTCTTGGCCTCTGGTCCACATTTAACAGGTGTCTTTTTTGAAATTGCACAACTGGAGCATTTAGAAAAAAAAAAACTGTCTTGAGTTGCAGCAACAGGAAACGTCAGCTTTCGCCTGAACTGGTGCTTTGTTACGTGGATGTAAAAAAGACCAGCACGTGACTCTGAACCATTCATCAGAGCACTCAGAATCCAAAAAGAAAAATCTGCAATCATTTAAAAATAAACCTCTTTAAAAGGCGAGTGTGAGAACAAGGGAACAGACTCCAGGAGATGAAGTAGCACTTGCAAAGTATCAAGATGACCTTCATTTAGAAAGCCAGTAAACCCCCCTGATTATATATTTTATAAGGGTAGCGAAGCATTTGTCTTTACCACAGGGCTCTGAAAGGAAGCTTAATGAGCACTGGAGTTTGGAGAAGCTTCTTCTCAGCTCAAAGTTACACATCCAGGAGTGAGCGCCTCGGGCTGCGTCTGAAAGACAAAGACCCAGCTCCGCGCTCTCTTCTGCACTGTTTTTTTTCTTGTTAGTGAGGTAGTTGTGAATTCCTTTGGGATGACTCAAGCGGATATGTTTGTGTGTGCTGCTGTGCTTTTGTTTCTTTGTGTGTGTGTGTGTGTGTACTTGTGTGTACTTGCTTGCTATGTGCACGTCTGTGGGAGATGTTACAGTACCTGTCTTCACATTGAATCACTGTTGGCTGAGCCCGGAGCTCTCCCGGAGTTTCCCGGTGCCTGACAGGGCTTCCCACACAGACGACGCTGCATCCACTCACAGAAAATTAGGATTTTCCTCTTTGTCCTATAATAAATTGGGTTTTTTCTGCTATTGATACTTCGGCAAAGGCAATATGAGCAAGGATTACCATGCATATTGTGAATGGGCTTCCATCTGTTGTCATTGTCAGGTAGTTGATTAAACAAAGAGAGAGTTGGCATTAACTTCATTGTTTTCCAGACCTATAAAGAACAGCAGCACAATATTGAAACTCTGCCTTTTGCCTGATTGGCCACCTCCTACGGGAGATAGTCTCAAACCAAACTGCTGATGAAAATAATTGCGGGGTTCAGCATGGAGTTGTTCCCCCACAAGAGACAATAGCTTGTCTCTTTTGCTTTCTGTGGATGGAATAGAATCTGGAGAAGAACGAGCTTCCAGGACCTCAAGCATCTTTCTGAGAGTTCACACATGAAAAGCAGCAGGACCGGAGACAACGCAGGGAAATCGGGTTTAGGCGGCAGAGCGAGCAGATCTAGTGTTGTTAGCTGCACACAGGAACTGAGCAGCATCACCAGCAAGTGAAGAACAGATGCAGTCTGATTATTACTTGCACCTTCTGACTATTTAAATCCTGTGTTCACTCGTCTTTTAGCTCTGTTTGGGTCTCTACAAGCTTTTAAGAGTCTGTATTTTTAGCTCGCTGCTTTGTCAGTTGCTACATGCAAACTTTTTTCCGGCTGCTGCTCGATGCAAGAGTACAATGGGTGTCTGACAGCTCTCTGAATCTTTAAATATCAAGTTTAATTAACTGTAGCAGTCACGAACCCAAGACAACTAATGAACTAAAAGAGGCTGCAAAGCTCCGTAGAGCTGCACAGCTGAGTTTGCAAACCCTTTCTCATTATACAGTCATTCGACTTGGTGTTTAAAATATTTTCCTCTTCAGTTGAAAAGGAAAAGAAAGAATGAATAGACGACTTTGACAGACAAGTCCGTACCCCTGCCTCGCCATTAGCTGTAACTCTGTGGGACCACTTATTTAGTTTTTCAGTAGATTCACCAAGAGTTCTCTCTTTCACATGTTGTTTTTCTGTTTCTTTAATTGACTTCTCGAGTAATACAGTCGCTAGATTGCCAGTTACGCTTTTAAGATGGCAATCCCAGTCTTACTGAGCTGTGAGTGGTCGGAAATGAGATCAGAGAGAGTGAACCGGAAAAGGACATGGTAAATGCCAGCCCACCTACTACTCTCAAATCTCTGTTTGTGGTGAGGAGGCTGTGACCACCGTTGACACCAGCCCTGCCTCCCTCGGGGGTAATTTAATCTCCACGTTTGGTCTACTGTTGACCCCGTGACCCCCGAGCCTGTGGGATGCAGGTAATACGGCTAATGGAGCTCGTTAGAGACACGTCCTGGGTTGCACAGCTGGGATGGTGCCACTGGTAGCTAATGGGATTGACAAGGAGTGAATGGGTCTAGGCCCAGGGTTCTAAGCAAGTAATCCTACTCTGAAGGTCATAGACATCTTTTCAGAACTGGGCTAGAAACAATGATCGTGGATGAAAATAGGCTTTTATCCCGGGTGTTAATGACAAGCTATGGATTAAGCTACACAATGACCTGGAGAGTTCAGGGGCAATTGGGAAAAGGGTTCCAATAGCTGAATACATTTTGGAACTGGTCTCAAAGTGAAGTATTCCAGCCTACACGTCCTCCCGGACTCGGAAAATATTCCATATTCCTTAAATCCAAAGGGGATATAGTAGCAGTTAAAGCAATGCATTGAGCCGTCCTATAGTTCCAATACATTTTAACCTCTAAACCTGTTTCACACTGAGGCGAGAGTGCAGGCGCAGTATTCCCAGAGCTGGTAGGAATTCAGAATCCCGCTCGAGGTCACTTCATTAGGGCGGATGCTTTGCGGCAGGAAAGACCTTGAACTTCCTCAACTTGAAAGACGGTCTTAGTATTCGCTCGGCCTAAAAATAAGCATTTCCTTGGAAGCAGCAGCCGGAGAAACGGCAGCGAGTTCACATGCCCCTGCTGCTTCTGTTCAAGTTATCTAATTTTTCAAGTAAGAAATTACACTGTTAAAATCCAAGTTGTCTATGCAGCAGCTGTAACAACATTGGAATATCCTTAGCATCTCAGACGAAGTGTTGAAAGGTGTCTTTATACTTCTCTGCTGTTTGCACTGGCGCTGTGTAGTGGCTGCATGACACTCGGGATATGAATAGATTGAGTGAACAAGGGATGTACGAACATGTTGTAACTGTACTGGTTAAAATAGCTAATTCAACACAGTCACGGCACCTGAACATCTGAGTAAATATGTGACTTCTGTTGCGTTTTTGTATTTACTTTTCACCCGTGTTCTCTTCACCGCTTCCTCTCGAATAACGCTACAACTCGAGCGCTGGTAGTGAAGTGTGAACATCTGTCCCCGTTTGCAGAAGTGTTAAAGATACGGCACGATGAAGGACACCGTCAACCGTGATGAATGGAAGCCATTCATGTGTTGTATATGTAATAAAAGCAGAAATAGCTTTGACAGCAACTGGACAGAGACGTTTTTAAAAAGACTCAAGTGATCCAGTTTTAGTGAACTACCTCGGAGAGAGTCAATAAGAAGTGAAGTGGATGAAAATCACTGGATTCAGGAAGTTTGGCGTTTCTACTTCCTGGTTACTATTTGATTTTGTGTCACACTTTGCCGCAAAGAGGCAGTGAAATAATTGAATATTAGGTTGGACTTTAAATTTCAGTTGTTTGTTTGCTTTAACACTTTGAATGCATCTCAGCAACCTGGTACTTTGCTCATTGTGTGGGAGAAATCTTCCTTTTCCGATAAAAAGGTCTTGTGTCTATATTCAGCAGAAACTAAGGATTCAACCTTTGTGCTCATTCATTAGTGTGATATCATCTCTCACAGTCTGTCATAGATCGGCTCTCGTTGAAGTGAACACTTTCGAGGCTGTGAACGAATACAGCTCGTGGTGTAATGTGGGAGGAAGAATGCATACCGCACGCTTAAGCAGGAAAGCAGTTAAGTAGTTGTTGTATAATGCAACAGTTGAATGAATCGCACAGTAGTTGAGGTCGATTTTCATTAAGTGCAAATGAACGATCGCACGTACGCGAGTGCGACTCTGCAGGCCTGCTGCTCAAGTGCCGTGGGATAAAGAAACAGGAAGTGAATTTGAAATTCAAACCAGAGCCCTTTTTGTACTTCTGACCTTCTGCATAGAGTAAATACCTGGTGCATCTGCATGTGCTGCGAGTTACACAAACCACAGCGACCTCAACATGTGGTACTGGAGATGATTTGAGGCTCGATGCGAAGTCTTAAATCGCCCTCGGGCAAGAGGGAAGTTAACCCTCGATTTTAAAGCAATAAATGAAATCAACTTTTTGCTTTACTGGTTTCCACACTGACGGCTCGCTCCTGATTGGCGCACAGCTGAGCCCTTTCCACCCAAAACCAGACTGAATCCAAATGGTTTGCAGCCAAATGCAAACCAAGAGCGCTCATCCGCTCAGGCATCAATTTGAAGAAGTGCCACTGTGGTCCGTGATGGGGCAATTTGGGCAGAAATCCTGCTGCATAACAATCGAGGGTTGAGAGTTGGATTTTTTTAATGTGACCAGAATGCATGTATTCTAGTGATGTGTGTGTGTTTAATCTCACAGCTCTGTTTGATTCCCGACAGGACTAATAAAAGGGAATATTAAGCCTCGTGGGTGGAAAGGTGCTGGGGGGGAATTTCATATCGGTTCTATATTAACATCTGAAAGTGGTTTAATATTCTTCAGTGCAGAGCTATGATGAAGACATACTCATACTGCATTATACCCAGAGTCTTGATTGTGCTTATTGAGACTTGAGTATGAATTTGAAATTTAAGAGCATTGCCCAACCAATCTTTTATGAGGTCACTTGCATCCATACTAGAGTATTGTTCGAATCAGGCATAAACTACATGTGATGCACTTCTAGACTGTAGCCTCTGTTTAGAATTTAGATGTGTCATCATAGTCCGAATCTGAACTTTTCCCCCACGTTCAGATGAATGTTTAAATTTCGAATAAAAAGCAAATCCATACATGGAGGTTGAAAAGGACATTTTGAAGTCCCCTTGTTTCCTGTTAGTCTTTTAAAGTGCACAAAGACTGAAGCCTACAAAGTCATGAACAAATGTTTATCCGTGACGAGGAAGAAGTTGATTAAACCACAAAACATGCAGAAAATCTAACTCGTAGACGAGTCTCTTCCAGCGGTTTGAACGTGACTCAGCCGGTCGGTACTGAAAACCACTCGCTTTATCATGTTTTTAAAAACCACCCTCGCAGCATTCATCTGCCTCCGTCTCGCTGTCCTCCGCTCTACATTCCTCAGGGACGGCTCTCAGTCTGAAGTGCTGGCACGGTGTTTGTGTGCAGAACTTTGAGTTGACCTAATCCCTCAGCCCGAGAGGCAGAATTCAAGCGATGTCATGCACATGCAGCTCACGGAGAATCCAGGAAAGAGCATTTCCAGGGACATGAGCAGAATTACCTTCTAATTCCTGCATACGTGAAAACCTCCAGAGACTTGGCTCCTTCTGTCAGCGTCCTCTCATAATTATCTGATCTGACTAACCTCTGGGGACACGTCGTGGAAACACGTTCACCATGACAACAATCTGCCCATTCTGCCATTCCACCAGAGATGGACAGAGAGATCGCAGAGCCTTATGGCCGCCGCCCGATTTCTAAAGAGGCTCCATCTGCACCGTGGTTGTTGGGGGTAATTAGCACGGGCATGCGGTGGAATGGCGCCTGAGTCTCTCCGCGGCCAGCCATGCTCTGCTGGGCGCCATCGCTCTGCAGAGAAACAAGAAAGGCGAGGCCACAGTCCTGTCTCTGCAGTGGCGAGCCAGATGGCTGAATCCCTCCCCTGCAGCTCCTCTCAAACCAGATCACTGGAGATGCGTTTTCTTTCCTCTTCTCCTTTAATTGATTTTGACTATTCATTTGTTAATCAGTTGCCAGGATTTTTTTTCCTTCCCCTTCTCTACCCAGACCTTGACTGGCATCTGTCCTCGTCCATGACCGTCTGAAGTGACACTCGCACGGATCGGCCACCCGTCGGTGCGGCCGTTGTCGGGCAGTGCTGTTGCCAGCAGTGTAATTTGAGTTGTTGTGGTGTAGTAGACTGATTGTAGCCATTTCCTGTGGTTGGGAACAGATTAGGATCTGGATTGTGCTGCAGGGGAGAGGCACAGCAATCGCCCCCACCCACCCACCCACACACAAACACACACAAACACACACTCTAATACATCAGCACCCTCTTCCTGGGGGGGGGAGATAAGCTTCATATTTTATCTCTTTGCCAAAGGAATCGAATAATACGCACCCCGGTGACGCGCTGCCTGGTGCCGGCTAAGTATAGAAGGAGTGTTTATACGTTGCACTAATCATGGATTTTCTCTGGCCTTTGCCGCACAATCGCCACGAGAAGCGCCGATATCCCATTACCAACGCGTATTGATCATATCACATAATTGGCTGCGGAATAGGAACGGCACAGAGGTGGGGTTACAGCGTTGGACTCGGTGGCCGCGAAAGGCCGCCACTGATCGATCCTCCCCGCGCCTCGCTCTCTAGTTAATCATGCAAACAAAGTGGAACACTGGTGCAGGTTAGAGAGGGCGGAAGAGATCATTTCCTCGCGCTCCACCTTGAGCTCGGGTGCGTGCTCCGCTGTGATTCGTAATTTTATCCTCTTCCCCTGTGTAGATTTGGTGTTCTGTTACGTTTAATTTCAAATAAAACGTACGTGCAGCCTTTTTTTATCACTATTATCTTCACGCATGAAATAATATATTATGCACACAGCGCTGATTAATCTGGCAATTGCTGTTTTTGATCCAGTGCTCTGTACATAAAATGCTGATAATCACAAGTTAAATATTAGTGTTTGTTTCTTTCTCATATCTGCAAGGACCTCTAAAGTGGCCCTGTGGTGTAAAACCACAAAAAGTGATTTTGAAGCCATGTGTTTGCAGTTTGCATCTGATACTCAAATTGATGACTCAGCGCCAATAAACTGCACAGTATGAACTTAGGCCTTTTGAATTCAAAGTTGAATATTAATCAGATTAGTGATTAAAGGCTCGGGGGAATAAATATGTCATCATAATGTGTAACTTGTTTATGTAAGAAACCACCCCCCCCCCCCCCACCTTCATTTCCTCTATCCAGGACACATCAGCGGGTTCAGGGTTCTTCTCGGCGCAATTAAACCCAGATCGTGCAGTTGAAGGTTAAACGACCGGAATACAAGAGAAATCACAACCACGTCTTTTACAGATGTTCATTTGTATTCCGGGCGTTTCACACCAGCCCTCTGAGTCCTTCAAATTCTACATTGTTGGACCTTTTATTCCCCATTATGTATCTGAAATGCGCTGCCAGCTCGCATACTAATTCAAATTGTAATTGTCGCTGTTAACAAAGGCCACGGAAACTACTTTTAAAGCTTTTATCTGCTTTGGAAGTTCTCGTGCTGTTTTTCACAGAAACTTCAGGAATCCTTAACGTGGTGGACAGGAAAGCTTTGGGGAGGAAGAAACCCACAGGAAGGAAAAGACAGTTCTGACATTGTACATATTATGATTAAGTAGAACTGAAACATTCCAGAACCGTCCACACGTTTTGTATATGTGTCCACGTGTGTTTATATTTAGTCTAGCGTCATACATCGCCGTGTGAGGGCCTGTTTTCCTTCATTAAACCGTCTCCATCACGAAACTCTTTTCTTTAGTCTAGTCACTCTGTATAATAATATATAACTGGGGTTGCATATACAGCGTTGTAGTGCGGTTGCATTGTTGGTTTATGGATAAGATAGATCAAAGGCTGTTTTATTGAATAACCATGTCATTTATTGTCCTTGTGAATCTCTTTATCTGTGATTTATGATATTTCTTTAAAATATCAACTGGGGCCATTATTTTCTACACACTTATAGATTCATATCAGCATTTTCAGATCTATCCGTTCATCTCAATACACTACATTTGTTTCATATTAGAAATCTGGTTATATACACATGGATTGAGATCATAAAAATTATATAAAAGATAAAAATCACAAAATGACAGCCCCCGAAAAATAAAGCCTAATCATCTTGATCGCCACCTGGTGGCTGGCTGCAGTATAGGTCATTAACCCTGCTCCCCTTCCGGGTTAGTGGATGGGACAAGGACCAAACTCAGGTCAAAATCTAAATCAAAATATGTTTGTTTTAATCATTCAGGCCATAAAAATGGATGGATGGGGGGGGGGGGAACGTCATGATTGACAGCTGCAACTGACCTGAATGGTCGAGCTTGTTTATCGTCGGACTTTGACACAAAGGAGCCAAGATGGTGGCACCTGCATCCGGGAGATTCTTGGCTTCATTTTTGTACAATGGGAGGAAGTGGAGACTCACCATCCATCTTTATACACAGTCTGTGATTGAGATGCAATAACATTCCTCTGCACTCACATTCTTTCAATGGCTCTGTTACAGTTGTGTTTGCTCTTTCATTTGATTTGATGGCTTTTTATGTTCGATATAAAGCACATTTAATTGCCATGTTGTTAAGATGTGCTGCAGAGGAACCTCCTCCCTCACAGAACGGGCCTCATACAAGAGGTCGGTGCTGAAAGGCAGATCTTAAAAGGTGGAGGAAAACGTTACACCTGCCACCAGTGTGGTGTTAGCATAATGAAAGCAGCGGAGCGCGGGGAGAGGAAAGCTAAATAATTCAGAATTAGGGCTGGAAGCTCATGGGGGGAAACCCAAGGGGGGTAAAACAAACAGAAGGTGGAGTTGAGAGAATGGGATTGAGACGAGGCTTTTATTGGCCTTTTCCTGTGAAATCGAGCATGTCCCTCACAAAGATGTTCGGCTCTCATCTGGTTCTCCACGAGTCAGCCTCTATTAGCAGGAGAAGATTGGCCTTAACTGCAGAACACTGGCAACGAGCAGGATTTACACACTGCGTCACTTATCAATACACCTATTGATGCTCTTCTTCACGTCGTACATCTGGAGTTCTTCCCTCCTGTCGTGGCACAGTTGTGCTTATCCAGCACATTTGCCAAAGAAAAAATGATTTTCTCCTTTTGTTGGCTTCAGCTGTTGTGCCGTTGCCTTGTGGGGATCGTATCAGAGAGCTCACAAATAAAAAAAACGTTTTCCTTTGAGAGCTTTTTGACAAATGTCACCAACTGTGATGGTTTAATAATCGGGAGCACAAAGAGTAATAATGCACGTGCTCGTCGAGGTGTCCTGTCATCGCTCCGAGGCAGCTCTGCTATATATGCTGTCATTGGTCAATGGGGAAATGGACTCAGACTCTTTATTAGACACATCCAAAATACTTTAATACCACATGCCAGCGATAAATCCAATTCTAATGACGGTTATGACAAAGTTTCATTTCGGAGGCTGTAGTTTTGCAGTACGGTTAAATTGAACGATAATAAAAATCAATTCATCCATCATCTGTGCCGCGTCTCCTTTTTAGGGTCGGAGCGAATCAGCTCACGTCGGGTGACGAGCAGCGTGCACCCTGGACAGGTTGACGCAATATTGCAGGGACGACAATCTTCTTTTTTTTTTTAATAACTACCTTTCATAGATATAAATGGGATTGACAAAGTGTTAGAGGAGCTGTGGAGTGTAACTGCATCGAGAAAGAATAAAGTAGAAGCTAGTTTCTGCTTGTTAAGTAACAGATTTTGTGATGTATAATGTTGGAGAAGACATGTCTGCGTCTCAATAATAATAATCGATAATGTAAAATGCCTGTGAAATAAAAGAAACAATGACGGGATGGTCCATCGTTCTGTGTCTGCTTCAATTTTTTTTTTTTTGCTTTCTGTTTCTGAGGAAATTCACAGCTTCCTCCTTCCTGCTCAGCATAAGCACTCGGTTGGGTTAGCGAGGGAGTGAGAGGGAGAGTGAGTTGTGTAATCCACCCCCCCCCCCTTCCCTCCCTTCCCTCCCTTTCCCCAGCTCTTAGTCAGACAACAAGAAACATCTGGACGGAGAACAGAGAGTTCAAAACGCACCCATCCCCACCTTGCATGGGTCCAACAATGCTTTGGCTCAGAGCGTGCACTTGGACAGCGGACACCGCCCCCCCCCACCCCCCCCTGTTATCCCACCAATCCCCTGTGCAAGTGTTGCATTCTTATCGTGACTTTGCGGATTTCTGGGAAGAACATGTGGGTGTTATTCTGCTGCTGAGTGTCGAGTGTGCTGTGCGGAGTGTGTAATTTCCCTGCTCCGAGCGGGGGGGTGAAAGGTGTTATTTTCCTCTCAACATCTCCCATCGTGGCAGCCCCGACACGGATTTCCACAGGTTTTAATGTGGTGGATCTAAGTGCTGTCAGTGGAGGCGTGTTTTCGCACTAATTCTCTCTATTCTGCTCCGTGTTTCCAGTTTGGTTCCTCTTTCATTTGAATGGTAGAAAACTCCAACAGCTCTCTGCCTTGTTCATCTCGGTTGAGATCGCGATAAACATCTTGTACGCGCTTGCTGCTTTTCTTGCATTTAAAGCCCCTGAGAGCCTATTTTCAGAAAGAAAGTTCCTCATACTTATGTCACACCGGCTCTTTCTACATCATTGATCCCATGTGAGTATGCAGCGCAGGTGCTGCCGCCAGAATCAGAACCATGGAGTAAAGTGGGCTAACTTCTGCTTTTAGATTTGCCTTTTTTCATTCGACCGTGTCTGTTTCGCTTCCTCCTTTTCCCGCTCGTGTTTTATTTGCAGCGTCGAGACCCTGTGGTTGGATACTTTTTCAAACTCTCACAAATTATTTAACATTTCTGCTTCACTGGAGAGAAGGGCCGGAAGGCCGGAGATTCCACTGGTACCTTGGCCCGACTGCATTTGCAGAAACGGCATATTCCAAATCAGGATAAGAAATCCTACTACTTACTTAACGCTGAATGATCAAATATTAAAATCAAAATGTGAAAAGAAGGCAGTTATCCAATGGTTTGAATTGGCGGTTGTGTTCAGTGTGGAAATCAACCATTACCAGTGACTGGGTTTCCTTATTGTGATGGTTGTAAAGCAAAACCTGTCCAATACGATGTTGCTTACACTACATATACAGGCCAGTAGTTTGATGACATAATAACATTTAGCATTTTGTGAAACTGGGTCATTGAGGTTTAATTTCTCCAGGAGTTTATCGGGCATTTGTACGTTTTCATGCTCTATCGTAGCCGTTTGTGTTTCGTGTTTGTCCCACAAAGAAACTGGGACGTTCCCGCTCTCGTCTTTTTCATGAACTCATTGACAACGGGGGTTCTCTCACAGGAGAGGTGTCCTCTCCATGCACGGAACCCACTGTCGTCCTCTGCGTAGGATCATCGTGAGGTGGCCGTTTCCACTTGTTACTGGCTGATGTTTAGCTGCGGGGCTGATTGTGTGTTGGGTTTGACCTGCTCGTCTTTGCCCCCGGCCGTGCTCTTTCATTCCTCTCCTCCGTTCCTTGTTTTTCCAATATGTCTTGACCTTGATGGATAGGTAATGAGGCATTTTTCCTGACCACCCTCACCCTCAGCTAAGGCGTCTGAGATGATGAACTACGCTGCTGGGTGTCATTCATCTTTTCCACCTCCTCGCCGCCGCACACCACCTGCCTCACCTCCTTTCTCTCGGCTGTAGGCGGAAATACAAACATCTTGCAGCCAGAAAAATAATCAAATCCATACGAGGTCGAGCCTGTTGTCCGAATGCATTCTCTAAATTCAGGGGGAAAAACCCTGAATGGAAACTTTCCCCCCAAAACACACCTACTTTATGATGCATGGGCTTGTTCCTCCTTTTAGCAGCTCACTGTATTTCTGAATAATTAGGACAGTAGAGCTCGGCGGCGCGGGGTGATGTGCTCCATTAGAGACGTGCTCCCAGTTAATCCGCACTTTGTATTGGGTTTAGAAGAAGTGCACAGACATATTGCATCCCTTAGGTATTTAATTGTCTTTAAATGTCAGCATGAGCGATGATACTATTGGGAGATCATTACAGGCCTCGCTGACTTGAATTAGCTTACCTCTAACCAGACAGCTGAATGGCACTGACGATTGGCTGTGTGACTGGCAGAACTGATGTATTTCTCCTCGTGGGAATGCAATTTGCAGGAATCACGGAGGCAACATTTTAGAAATCAAAAGAGCGGATTGATTGATAACTGCGGATCTGCCGTGGTGTGTCAGTCATGCTGAAACGTGCCGTTTGCTCTGATTGCCGCTAAGGAATCGCAGAAGCCAACGGGAATGTAGTTCACGATCTTGGGTTGATTATTTATTTATTATTTAATTGGGGGCAATTAGAGCTTCAATCCTCTGGTGCATCTTCATGTTAATTTGCATGTCGGGGGCACTTGGCCATGTAAATAATGATGTTATCAACATAAAGGAAATCCTGTTATTGGTTTGAACAGACCTGAGTGCAGCAGCTACTCTTCCTAAATGGTTTTTAAAAAGATGTCCGATGGCGTTCCCTTCACAGTGTTGGCAAAATAAAAAGGAAACCAGCTGATTCCCCAGTCAAAGCTTTGTAATCACCTTTTGTTTTTAGCGATGCTAGCAGCAGCGCGACTCTCTCGTGAGCTTGTGACTTTTCCTCTTCTGCCACAGGCAAGTCAAAAAATGTAAATCTGTGAAGTGAGTAGTGTTATTAAATATGCTAGTAAACATATTGGCATGTTGATATGATCCTCTTACCTGTGTTAGCATGTAGCTCCCTAACTACAGCTCAAGGCACAAAGCTGCGATAGCATGGCATCACATGTAATCATAAAATCCGAGAGATGTGAAAGTGCGAGCGCAGAGCCGTACACAATTCAGACGGTAAATCAATAAGCCCTGGTTTCAAACTGAAAGACCTCACTCTTGAGTAAATAGAGGAAAGAAATAACATATTCATCTCCTGTGCCCATTTCAAATTATCTTGGCAGCTTAATGGGAGTTTGTTTCTTGTATAGATGATGTTCGCATCTTTTAGTTTTTCATATTTTAGGAGTGTATTTGTGTTTAACTTCCTGGAAGCATTGAGCTGCAGTCTACAGTGGAGACCTTGTGTTGTGGATGTTCTGCAGCATTTTGGATGCATGGGGAGAAATCAATTTAAAACGATCATCACCAGGTTAAGAATCCAGGTAATTTTTTTAAAAATCTGCAGTTATACATTATACAAGTGGCTGTGTGTTCCTGCATGCTTTAATGTCCGTCCACATATGTGCGAGACATTGTAAATGTGTTAGCTCGAGTCCCCGAGGAGATTTGGTTGCGGATGAAGGTTTGGCTGTCACCCCCACATCTGTGAGGTCACTGGAGGAGCTATAGGTGGGGAGCAAAGGTTTCCAGGGCGAACTAAGGGAGCGTCCTCATCGAAGAAATCCATGAAAGCAGACAGCTGCATGTGAGAGGCCCCTGGCTCCCTTGCCCCCCTGCTGACACTAGTGTCGCCTGTGCTTCCTCCTCCATTAATTACAAGAGGCCGGGCTAGCATTCGGCTACTGAAATATTTAACTTGAGTACTACATTACCTCTGGTTAAGGACATCTCCGGGAATATTTAAACATTTACAAATGTCCCCAAATGTGCTGCGGAAGGTTCTGAAGCACTTTTAGTTCATGGACAAATAGAAGAAGATGTCTTGTTTACACTTCACCTTGTATCCACTCGGAACCTGTTATTACGCTGATCCACATATTTGGCTGAGTCATCACAATTAGAAAAAGTGAAGCCTCATCCCAAAGGCCCTTTATCCCTTGGACGTTGCCCCAGTGCGAGGATGTTAGTCAGTTCACAGCAGTGCACGTGCGACGGCTGCAGTTTTATCAAGGTTACGCGATAACGTTAATAATGATCTGCCCTTTTTTCGCACCTTATGCAGGTGGGAAAGAAAACAAGCAGGAAAGTGTGGGAAAACCGACAGTTTCAAAGCCGCCGTGACCTTGAAGTGCTTCCTCCTAATTAAAAACCGAGTCGACGACGCGCTGGGAACAAACACAATCCAAGCACGGAACTTTTGTCTTGAGAAGCGCAATCAAACCGCCGATATAAAAAGAAGACATTTCCATTTTCTCATCTGCTTAATGACAGGTCCCTAACGCCTCAGGACAAACGAGGGGCGCTCTAATGGGGAAAAACAAATGGGATGGCTCGCTCGACAACAAAACGTGATGGGAACACAGTATTCCCTGCCATTTGCTTTATGCCGACTTTAAAGATGCACTTGATTAATTGGCCATTTCGTTTTAAAGCGGTTTTAGCTGCACTTTCCGTTTTGCAGCGCCCCTGGGCAGAGCAGCTTCAGACTTTTAGCTAGCGTACACTGTATAGCTATACGGTTGTGTTTCTTTTGACAGCTGCGTCCCCCAAACAGTCGACTGAGCAGGAGTGCACCAGCAGAGAATGTCCTCCTGCATGACTTCACTCTTCCCTACAGCATATGCCTCATAAATTACTTGCCAGAGATCATTAGGTCTTCCTCCGGTTTGCTCAGTAGCGATCACAACTGTCATCACAGCCTCGCTCGTCGACACAGAGCGGCCGGCAGCGAGGCTCAGGTCTGGGAACGTTAATGCTTTAGGAGCCCGCAGCTTTCTGAGGCCACTCGGAGAGATTGCCGGACGTTTGCTCGTGGATTTGCTGACAATTCACGTATGGAAATGGGTCGTGATCCACAACAACAAAAAACAAACAAAGTACAAGTGAGCCATGTATTTTTAAAGAGAGAAAACAGAAGACATGGTTTGTGCATCTCCTGAATTTAACTGGGAAGGAACAGTGACAGTGCAGCGTCTGGTTCAGCACTTAATGTTTACTGACCGACTTCTGCCTGCTGGTGAATGATTGATATTCAGCTCATGATCTGACAATGATGCCATCACATGTTCAGTGTTGTCTCAATGTGCTTCCCCCTGTTGGATTTTAGGGATTTTCCTAAAAGAAGTAAGATGTTAAGATAGTAGATAAGTAAAATGGGAATTGAACCCTAGTCTCCTGGATGACAGTTCTTTGCGTGACCCATTCATCCACCATAACCTGCTTTGTGTGCTTAGTTTTTCGGACCAGATTTCCTAAAGTTCTCTGTCAAATCTTGTGTTATTCTCTGTCAATTAAAACAAAAGTGAGTAAAAAGAAAGTCATCATAGTAATGTTTGCACAAACACACAATATACCTACCTGGTGTTTAGACTGCATTCATAATTTAGAAATTACTGGAAGAAAACACAAATATTTGAAGTCGCATATAGACACTAAAGCCTCTTGGGGCCAGAATGAATCAGGGGAAACACACTTACTGTAATCTTATTCTGAAGTTGAAGTGTATCATACGTTTACAGCATCTGTATATTCTGGCTTCCTGCCGTGCAGATGTGTTCCTTACAGTTTCATGTCAGTATATAAATCACTGTGTCTGCTCTATTCACTCTCAGCACATGTTCAGCTGTTGATTATACAATCAGCGGTTTCTGTATCGAACCCCGGACGCGTTCTACATGCGGTCATCATTTTTGCACACATGCACGGTTCCACCTGTCAGGGCCGAGTGGTTCGTGCCACCGACACAAACCACGTTGGCAGAAGTAGCCGTGTGGTGAACGAACAAGAATTTGCACAAGCACTTGAAATTTTATTTTAAAAATCAAAACCACCTGGCATGTGAGTGACGGATTGTTGGTTTTGGAAACTTTCGGTAATTGCCGGAGCCTCCTCGCCCACTTCCATCATGACGTCCCCCCCCCCCCCCACCCCCACCCCCTCTGCACTCCGTAGCCTTCAGCGAATCAAAGAGCGTGGGCCGTGTGTCTCGTTTGCATTTCTATCTCGTTTGGCCCGTCCTGAGCGCTCGTGTGAAAGATCTGCCCGTTGATTTGCTGGATATTACAGCCATCTGTTGGCGTTTGCTCGCTCTTCACGACATCCTCCTGATGTCTTGTGTGTTTGCGTTTCGTGATGGAGCACGTGAAAGCACCGCGGCAGTCCAATTAGATTAGTGCTGCAAACTGACAGGACAACGAGCGCACACAAACACGTTCGCCAGATCAAGAGCGGAGGGCTCCGACGTGCTCACCCATGCACGGAGTTGTGCACGTATATGCAAATTCCTCGTGCACGTGCCATCTGTAAATCCTGACTGTGGTCAACTAGTTTACCGTTAGAGTTTTAACCCGTCGTGCACCAGCGCTTGTGCAACTTCGCCAACTTTTGCAGGTTCTTACTGAGAAGTACATTAAAAAAAAAAAAGGTATAAATACAAGATGGAGCAGTTGCTTTGTTGCTGTAAAACCACACGTCAGCGTCTGTTAACGGCGTCGTTGCCGAGTCGCGGTTACAAACTACTCCTCTGACAACCATATGCATATTATAACCAGATTGTGATGGATAGTTTCCAGTGGAAGGAGGGAAAGTGTGAACAGGCTGATCGCGGCACTGCTGCACGATAGAGAGAGATTGATCAGAAGCTCAGGGTGGGTCTGACTTGTGGTTTAATGAATAATTTAAATCCAGATGGTGACTCAGCACTAGTAGCTGTAGTCTATACATATACATATAGTGTATATATATATATAGTGTGTGTGCTGTTTTCATAGCGAGTAAAATACATAATTTGCTCTCTTCTGTGATACTTATGCAGAATTTATACCAACTTCCATAAAGCATATGGAAGCTGATTTACAGAGATAATTACATTTCTCTCTACCAATATCAATTTAATAACCACAGCAAATGTTGTTGAATTCCAAACAAATTCAGAAAGTGTTGTTCATCATTCCAAGGCCAGATGCTGTTCTGGTTTGTGTGTGTGGGTGTTAAATGTTCTTATGCTGTAAGAACATGATTTCTGCTCAGTCATCGGCCAAAGAAACTTTCCCACTAATACTGGAAATGTCCAGAGCAGAAGGAAACTTCACTAACAAACTGAAAACATAATTTTTCCCGTTCTGCACTTGAGACATTGGCTGTCAGAAAGATCAAATCATTGTCAAGTTGAATAAAATCGCAATCTGCTGATTTCATTTGAGGCTCTGGGAACTTTCTGACATTTTCTAGCCAAAGCAGCTTATTTTCTTAACTGATACATCAAACATCCTCATTATCAAATTAATAATGAGCATAATCATTAACTTGCAGCCCATGATTCTCACATACTTACAAAACAATCTGATCAATGAGAGTTTGAACCATCCATTATATACCCAGTGCGCCCCCAGTGTAACATCCTCCCAGACTGATGCACAGCCCTGGGTTCATTCATTTCCACTCAGAGGCCCCCCCTTTATTTTATTATGAGCTATGAATTATGGAGCTCTCCCGGTGTGTGTGTCTCTCCGTGTGAGAGTGACTTCTCTGATTTGATTCTAGGAGCTGTTAGTCCCCTCTTGTCAGCCCCCGTCTTGCATTGCACAGCCCCCCCCCGCCCCTTGCCAGAGCCTCTAATGGATGCGGAGAGAAGATGAGCTTGCCTATTTAATGGCCGGGCTCCTAATGCAATGCTAAAATAATCCATAACAGGGAGGCAGGATGGAGGAGGGGGCGGGGGCGGGGGGTAGGTTTCCGGTTTGAGGGGTTGCAGAGGTCGACGTGCCGGACCACGGTCTTCTGGGGAATCTGGGAGAGAGGGAACGACTCCCCCCCCACCCCCCCCGGTGACCATGGGGACAGTTGATCCCACCGGGAGGAAGTTGTGATGTAACTCCTCTGGGATGAGCGGTTATAGATTGGAGCATAAATAATGTTGATGGATGTGGACTTGGAAGTTTGGTCCTCTAACAGCGAGCGGGGGGGAGTTGCTTTCATCTCGAATGAGACGATGAAAGAACAGATTTGAACTTCGCTCGGTGTTTTAAGATGAGGAAATGTAGACAGAATATGGACTATTATCTTTTTAAAGAGCGAGGAAAAAGGAAAAAGCTGAAATGACTATTAAATCAACAGAAACTGAAATCGGATATTTTTTGATAGGTAATCAATATAGTAATTTGTGGCTTTTTTTTATGTTGATGGGACAAAACAAGACATTTAAACCTCTCAGGGCCTGATGGACGGTGATCCATTAAAATCTGAAATTAAATGGATCAGGCAACTCATCGATTAATGGTTAAAAATAATCAGCGGATCAGTCAACGACGACGATAATCAAAAACAAATGGATCGCGTGTCGCCGGCGGGATGTCTCCCCCTCTTAAGATCAAAGCCTTAATTCTTTGACCTTGTATCTCAGATGTTTATTGAATTAATTATTCGGTGCACTAAGTTCCGAGCCATATTTATTTACAGCCGTTTGAAGTTGCAAATTGCTTCCATTACTTATTAACAGCTCAACTTGTGTCCTCTGCTCCTGCGGTTCCCACTCTCTGACACAACCAGCATAAAGTTATGCAAGTTCATTGGTTCGCCGCAGACGGCCCTTTGTGATGTTCCTGTTGCCCGAGCGCAGAGGAAGTCAGGACAGAGCCTGTTTATTTATGGGGCAGGGAGGTCTTTCCCCTCTCTGTGTAACTCCCAGTCAACCAAAACAGACAGAGGAAGCTCCGTCAACGTTTTCATGTCTCGGCCTGTGGCACATTTTACAGGATTCATATGCGGACCGTTAAAGTTTTGAGTTTTTTTCTCCCCCTGCTCTCTGGGAAACCCCCACCCCCGCCCCCCCCTTCTGCAGCTGAGGTCATCAGCGCTGGCTGGGTTTTCATTCAGGTCCTCTGACGACTCCATCACTGGCTGCTCCAGATCTGCCCCCGTGTCTTTCGGTGATAATGAACCTTTGCTCTGCGTTTTGCCATTAAACATAATTACGGCAAAAAAAAAAAAGCCTCACGTGATTCCTATTAAATAAAATCGCTAACATCTCCTGACTGGAACGGAAAAAACTCCTGAACGGGCTGCGAGGCGACTCCAGTCCCCGGTGATGAGATCAGAGGGTTCAGGCTGGCAGCTCATGTTTAAATTGAGGTTACCACATAGTCAGTCACGCCTAGAGAGGGACTGCTCCGGCTCCCGCAACCATCGCCGTGACAACGACACCCCCTGTGTTTACAATTAGCATTCACTCTCCCGCTGATTAGCAACACGGTGTGTAGTGGACCGCAGAAAAACCCTTTGGAAAAGAAGAATATAAAAAGACTGACAGGTTCTGGACCCAAAAGGTTGTGCAGGTGATTTATCTGCTTCCTCGGGATTCCCAATGATGTGTGCTTTACTGTATATCCCCCCCCCCCCCCCCCCCCCCCCCCCCCCCCCCCCCCAGAATGCAGCTGTGCATCAACTGGGCCTATAAAGCAAATCAGTCGGAAACTATTTGGAAAGCGTTGGCCTTTTACGAAAACCGTTTGCCGTGCTTTTACTATTATGCACAGTGTGTACCCACACACACACACACACAGGTACATAAACACCCCTCATAGCAACACACACACACACACACACACACAGTTCGTATGTGCACGTACACAAATGGAAAGAAATAGCGCTCCGCTAACACTCCCGCCTCTGAGCTGTAACGAATGATATTTACATAGCAGTTTGGATAAGAGAGTGGTGCCATTAGAAAGATGGATTGTGGCAAAGAGGACGGGGATTTATCACAAAGCTTAAGCCCAGTGTGAGAAATGAGGGATGTCTCTTTTTTTTTTTTTTTTTACTCCTCCACGCTCACATTTCCATTCACTCTCTTTGACTGTGTACCCGCTCTTTCTGGGCGTGGCCTCCGCCGCTCCGTCACGCCCGGGCTCCCGGCCCCTTTTCCCCCCTCCAGCAGATGGAAAAGCTCTTCTTTTATCACAGTTCTCCACCACACCTCGGAGACTTCATCATCCTCATATCTCCCCGCTCACGAGGGGCCTCACACACGCCCCGTGGTTCTGCCAGGACCGCTGCATCTTTCAGATCCTGTGTGTGTGTGTGTGTGTGTTCCTGCACCTATATCTTTGTGAGGACCATTTCAAGCATAAGACCCTACAGAGTGAGGACATTTTTTGGGGGTCCTCACTTTTTCAAAGTGGGTTAAGACTTGGTGTAGAATTAGGCATTTAGTTTGGATGGTTAAGGTTTGAGTAAGGGGCCAGGGAATGCATTATGCCAATGAGTGTCCTCGCTAAGATAGAAGTACAAACGTGTGTGTGTGTGGTGTGTGTGTGCATATGAGGTTATCACTCTAATGCTTATCTGGTCGTTTGCATTATCTGGGCACAGCGGCTGCATTGTGTTGGATTTGCTGATCGCTGGAAGTGAGATGTTACTGTTATTATTCCACATGGATGGATACAAAGGGAGGACAAGGAGGACAAGGAGGAGGAGGACGAGGAGGAGGAGGAGGAGGAGGAGGAGGAGGAGGGAAAGGCCAAACCATTATCATGGATCAAAGATCAAAGATTGTGTATGTGATGATGGAGAAGCAGTTAAAGCAAACAGCCACATGAAAATCCATGGAGCAGTTTTCCCTTGCCTGAGGCGCTGAGACTGTGTGTGTGTTTTGTGATGCTTTAAATGCTGCTGCTTCTGTTTGGGTTTTTATTTCTTGTCAAAATCAGGTTTGCAAGACTTGATTCATACCTATTATATATATATTACATGTAACAATTCTTCCTTATGAAGAATACCTGGTAGATTTTCATCGGAAATGGTGGCGAAGACAAAATCTGAGGCTCCTGTGTTACTGTCTTTTATTATTATTTATGTAGAAAGACCCCTAGTGGCCGAAGTTTCATATTAAACCTCTGAACTTTGCTGAAATCCATTCATTCAGTCACTATTTATTCGGTCTTCTCATGAACAGGAAAAAAATAACTACCTGTGCATTATCCCCAGCAGTTTAATAATAACGTTGACTCTCTGGTCTGAATCGGCTGCTGACGGTGATCCACCACCTGGTCAATATGTGCACTGATAACAGTGAGAGCAGCTCCAGGGTGAGATCTATGGTTATTGATCAGCTGAGTTGAACAGAGGCAGCTGCAGGACGAGCCACAGTGCGGAGGGAGTCCAGGATCTCTGCTGTATCTCATGATAGCTACTATTCGTATTAACGATACTGCTGCTTTGAACACATTTTGAGAAATATTGACATTAATGCTAACATCATTAGGTAACTGAAGTGAAATTGATCGCAGGCTAATTTGAGCTGAAACAATCAGTTGCTCGCTTTGCCAATCGATAGAAAGTGTTGCCTCCACCGAGGAGGTTGTGGTTATGTGTTATGTGTCATTTCTCAGCAGTCTCTCTATCATAGTTAACTGAATATGTATCAGCAGATAAATCAATATTGAATGGGTAGTACACGCCAACGTTTGCTGTTTCTGCACCAAAAAAAATGAAAGATTTGTTGTTTTTTATTATTCATTTCCATTGTAAATTGTGTATTTGTAGTTGTTACGACTTCTACTCTCAAAACAAAGCCAGCTGACATATGTTTGAGCTATGACATGACACAAGTTTTCATAAGTAACTGCACTTGATTTTGACAATTTACAGACCATGTGGTTGATTTAAAAATATATATATAATATTTAGACAAGTCCGTTTTATTAATACAGTCCAAGAAACTTCAAGAGCTTTAAATCTGTAATTTGTCTTCTCTCATCCTTGTCCCAGACTATCATCTATATTAATGCCCGTCCTGTCGTCTCATCCTTTCATTACACGAGATCCACTGAGTTACACTGAGCTGTGTTGTTGTAGTCAAAACATCCGCGTCTCCATCACTCTCCCCCCCGACACCAATCTATATTTTTTTTGTGCAGCGAGGGGAAAGTTGCTGCGCTGCCGCCACCTGAGGGACTGAGTTACCCTACATGTGATTGCTATTTTCATCCCTCTTCCCCCTCAGTGTTTCTCCAGACAAATCCGAAGTGGCTTTGACCAGGTGGGGGAACTGTGCTATTAAGGTGACTGAAGAGCCTCTCGGGAAAAGCTGTCTGGGCTGAATTGTACAAACTCCACTTGCCTCCAGAGCATCGTGGATCTGAAATTGGTTACGAGTGAGGTGATGGAGGGAGAAAGGATCGAGAGGATCAAGCTAACAGCCCCGGAATATATTCGGATATATGTTTGTCATGGTATTAAAAAAAAAAAAGAAAAAAAAGAAGAACGTAATATCAGAAGTAGAATATAACTAAAAAAATCCATATTCTATCTTTGGCATGGCGCACATCAACTTTCCCCAGATGATCTCATCTTAACCCGTGAATCATGATGCCCCAAAAAGTAAATAACTGAGCCAGAGAGACACAGTCAAGGCAACTGCAACTAAGCACTGGTTGTTCACGAAGTGAGATGTATCTGTGTTCGACCAGCATGTTCTCCATCCCCGGCTGCACACCACCTTCTTCTTTGCATCTGACGCACCGAAGCAGCCCAGCCCGGTGCCAGAGAGAGAGAGCGAGAGATGCGGAAGGGAAGTCACGGCAGTGCACACAGCAATTTAAATTTTAATTGCCTAGATTTATCTTCGCCGTACAGTGTGACGGGCTGATAACTAGGGCCGATAGCAGAGAGAGCCAGTTTGTTAAAGCTTGGCAACAGCCAGATATCTGGGCCGGAGCCACAGCAAAGAGCAGAATGGATTTGCTGCAACATTTCTTAACCTCCGACAAACACCTACGTTCACAGTACAATGCACAGTTCAGCCGAGGCTTAAGTGCCGGATACACCCTGAAAACCTGGCAAATTGGCCAATTTCAGGTTGCCTATGACACGAAATCACCGAGGCTCGGCAGCGGCGTGTTGCATCAACTTCCCGCTCGCACAACAAACAGGAGTGTGGCAAGGTAATCTTCCCCTCGAGTCGCTAGGTTGAAATGTTCAGTTTGCGAGGACATGGGGAGTCACGGGGAATTAAATGAGAACCACAACTCTGGAATTACCTGAGCACGCTTCAGACTGAAGAGGCTCTTCTCCGGGAGCTCCACACTTCTTCGAAAGTAAGAATGTATGCCGCCTTAAACATTTGTAAAATAAGAAAATGCCAAGCTCACGGAAAAAGAACTGAATCTGAATTATGATCATTTTATACATTTATAAAAGCTCTGTCTTTTATTTGACAAGATAGTAAAGGCAAGACCTGTAAAGAGCAGAAACCACATTCATATCTTTTAGCTCTAGGATTAAAGGAATCAGTGAAGCAGGTTAACATCTCTGATCCTGAGCCCGCTGTATGGAAACCACGTGAAAGGCAGGAATGGGACTGATGGTTTTGAACAAATGGAACTTTTCTTCCGGTACATTCTCCGGGTTGTTGTTTTCAGCCCTCGAGCTCTAACCTTCAGTTTGATCACTTCTCTATCCGGGAGGTTAATGTCCAAACCGGCTGCTTCATTTCTACATCCTCTCAAAAATGAAATCTGATTAAACATTTAAACTTTTAAGAGTTTTTGAAAGTTCTCCAAGTGCACGTTGGCTCCGCTGTCCCGGAGCCCGGAGAGATGGTTAATATGCTCATAGTTAAGAGCTTGAGAACAGGGGGGGGGGGGGGGTCTGCATTACACAGCACACATTTTCATCATTTACACCCCCGGCCATTATTTTTTTTCCCACATTCT
The DNA here is from genome assembly GCA_006182925.3 of Reinhardtius hippoglossoides. NCBI lineage: Eukaryota > Metazoa > Chordata > Actinopteri > Pleuronectiformes > Pleuronectidae > Reinhardtius > Reinhardtius hippoglossoides. Next base: position 3,543,683 of record CM031687.1, read on the forward strand.
CTTCTCTCTCTCCTCTCTCTCTCTCTCTCTTCTCTCTCTCTCTCTCTCTCTCTCTCTCTCTCTCTCTCTCTTCCCCCCCCCCCCATCCATCCCTCCTTGCCCTCCTCCTCGCTTCACTTCTCTTTTCACCACGATGTCACTTCTCCAGTCGCGTTTTATTTACGAGTCGGCATTAAAATAAAGATGCTTGACCTCCATCCGTGCCTTGTGTTGTTGTTAAATCCTCTTACTTTCCCATCTGTTAATGCTCTATTCCCAGCGGCCATTTCAGCCAAACCTGCGTCAACAAATGTAATGAAAGTGTAATTGAATAATTTTATTATGGGACACGGCGGCACAATGTGTAATTTCCTCAGTAAACACTGTGCCACCATGCTGTTTTGCAATATGCCCGCGCTCAATAGGCACCGTGCCCTGGAGTTGCATCTCAAATTGCACAATATGAAACAACAACCCAAGTGGGCGGCGGTGAGGAATATGAACAATTACATCTTTTGTTTTCATCATATTTCCCCTGATTTGCTTCCCCTCCTGCCGACATGCCGTCAATTAAAGCCGTGCAACCCCAATGATATGCATTTAACTGTCATGAACCTTTGCACTAAGACATGAAGAGAATGAAGTTTAATGCATCAGTTCTATATATATTTGAGGAAATGGCAGGCGGAGGGAAGGAAGCGGCGAGGAGAGGAGGGCCGTTCAGACGACAGCTGCACGAGCTCGCCCGGTGATTGAGCGTTCATCAGGTAGTGATTCGCGTCTGAGCGCCGCGTCTCCCGTGAGTGATGGTGTTTGGATGATAGCGCAACACCGAGCGGAATAACGAGCGCGGCAGAAAACTGGTTATCGGACTGTCACTGGATGGATAGACCTCGTTTGTAATTAGCATCAGGATGAATGTCGGCTTCAAGTGCAAGGTGTTACATGAAGTATTCATGTGTCATGTCCTCGCTTGTTTGACGGTTGGAGTTTTATATACGCAGTGAAATGCTGGGATCAACTTTACGGCTCCGGGCATAAATCCATAGAAAACATTAAGCCTGAGTCATGAAAAGAAGTTACCCTGGATGTATATTTTTTATGGCGCACATCAGCAGCAGAAAGTCCCTCGATCGCTGCAGGAGTGCGATCATCAAAATTTGTTGCCTTGATCCAAACATTATCGTCCTGCTGCTCCCCCTCGACACACACACTTTATGAGAGTTGTGTGTGAGTCGAGGAACGTACAGTAGAGGGCTCAGTGTCTGACTCCCTGCCGCGTGATGGATGGACGGACAGTAGAATATGTCTAATTATCATTAGCCTCCCGGAGAGCAAAGCCTGCTGTAATGGGCACTTATTACTGTTATGCCTTTATCAGCAGAGAGCTGTGCTCCTGCTGGTTTCCGCTAAGCTGATGTGGAGATGACTGTTTGTCTTTCACACAAGTCCAGATACAAGCTCTGCTCAAATTATGACTCTTTCCTGTCCGTCTACTCATCGAAAGCCGTTTGCAGACATTAACTCCGGAGAAGGTCCGCAGGTTGGGTCCGGGCTTTCAGGAAACAGGAGGCCGGACGTAACCCACATTGAGATCATATTGTTTACAGCACATCTACATCTTCTACACATTCAATACGTCTGTTGTTTTGGGTCCGTTACGTGTAAGAGATCTCATCACTCGCTCGCTATGAATCCTTCTGGAGATTCTCCTGCTGTATTCTCACATGTTTTTACCTGGGGGGGGGGGGGGGGGGCGGCAGGAGAAACCAGGGAGAAAGTGCAGAACCTCTGACTCGGTGATTTACTTTCTTACAAACGGCCTCTCCGGATAGTTTCGGGACATTATCCTGCATATGTGTCAACTCCTTTGTCGCTAATATCTGCTTTTAACATTCCTGCACTGCTGACACAACACCAGCTTCAAATTACAGCATGAAGCAACATCTAAATTCTTTTAAATTATACAACATGATGTTGTTAAAACACACATTAAAACATGTTTATCACCGACCTGAGGCCTGACCCATAAAAGTCAGTTTGGATTAAAGTCTACAGGATGCACGTGTCGCGTGTCACGTGCCATTTGTGGGTATTTAAAAAAAAACATTTTTATTCTTTGTCACCGTTTTGTAATTTGCTGAACCACTTATCGCTGGATTTTCCACCTGAAGCCCGTCATTCGAATGTGAAGCCCTCCGTCCTGCTGCCTGTGCAGGAATGATGATGGAATTCTTGTATCGTGACGTTACCTCAGTGATGTTGGAACGTGGTTCAAAGCTTTAGCTGCAGGTGATGGTGCAAACAGGATGAGCTGAAATGAATCTACAACTCTGCGGTTTGTCAGAGTTGGACGTATTGCGAAACCGTCAGAGGTACAATGCACGTGGTGGATTATTTTATACATAGCTCTCTTTGTGCAGTGTGGTGCATGCGGTCCTTCTTTCTAGGTAGACACGTAGGCTACATCTGGCCCCGTGGCTGGTCTGTTATTCCGAAGCGTATCAACGTGAGGAGAGACAAAAGATCTTCCTCTGGATGCGGCACCCACCTGCTGCTGTTTAGCAGACGGATTGTTTTTCTTTTGCAGGTTTTGTTCTCGCTCCCTTTGTCAGTGTTCATTCCAAGGTACTGTACTGCTACATGGGAAAATACATGCAACAGAGTAAGGCACTCGTAGTTAGTAGGTAGCTACTGAGGCAGCCTGTCTTTTAGATGTGTACATGCAACACTTAACACTTCTTCTCTCCCTGATTTACTTTTAAAAGTCTGACAGATATTTTTTGGCGCCAGAACTGCAAATGTCCGATATCCATCCATCCACACACCCACCTGCTTATTCTCTGAGGGTCGCAGTGGGGGAAGAGATTATGCAACATCCAGAGAGGCTGGATTCGAACCTCTAACCTTTGACGTAACAGCCATTAAAGATGAAATAAGTACAAATACAAAACTGTCAGTGATTCCTAAGATGTCGTCATGAATCCCTTTTGTCAAATAAATGTAATTGAGCCTCGATATTTTACAGTTTAACCATAAACTTAGTTACAGATAACTATTAATGTAAAGAAAATAAAAATACAACTAGTTATATACGATTATTTAGTTTTCATATTGGTGCAAATCAGCAAACATAGACGCAGATACTAATATATATGTGTGAAAGGCTCGTATCGGCCGATTTGTCACCGAAACTAATAAATGTTCAAACTTTAGTTGTGGAATTCATTGCAGCCGAATTTATCAGCCAACCGATATATTGGTCAGGCTCTATTATAACCGTGACCTGATAATATGCTGATACGAATGTCATAGTTTGCACTTCAGCCCTGGATTGTAGAGGTGATCTTCTTTGCAGTATTCTACCTCAGGTTTCTGCTCCATTAAGTATCACAGCGAGAGCCATAAACCAGGCCCTGCCAGCTCGGCTCACCTGAGTGTACATGCCCCGGCTACATCGACCATTCTATGGAGTCATTAAAAGAGCGGAGTCGCCTCGAGGGCTGTGTCTGCGCTGTGTGAGCAGAGGGGATACAAGTTTGTCTAAGTGTGTGTAACTATATTGAGATCGTATCTCACTCGTGTGTGTGTGTGTTTTCTCTCTTACTCGGCACGATCCCGTCTCTGATAAAGCCTAATGGGACTGTTTGTCTCTCGGGTCATCTGAGTCACATCAGCACACACACACACATGTGCATGGGCGTGTGCACAAACGGAGACAAAACCCAGACACACACATTCAAAGCAGTGATTCCAGATAATAAAGAGTATTTGGGCAAACTGCCCAGGAAAATAATCAGCGGTACAAGTGAAATGTTAGTTTGATTAAACCGAGATACTGTAAAGCACAGAGCCCGAATTAAAATGTTCCTTTTAACTAAATTAAAAAAATAATAATTGCAGAATATGTGCACCACTCGGCAACAGCAGCTGTGTTGTTACCTGCTTGTTTAACCTTGTCTCCAGAAAGATTTTTAGTAATTTGCGACAAATTTGCTGCAGAAAATGCGTAATTGAAAACATAATGTGGCCGCTGGCATAACATCAACATTAATGTTTTTAAATACTTAATGTATCTGCCAACTGTTCACTGCTAAACTAAAATATTCATATACGTACCTGCAATATTTGCATTATAGGCGTATACACCCAAGGCAGCGTGTTAAAGCTCTGATTTAATACAGAGGACTTTGGTTAAGGTTTGGGAAACATTGCTCTCCTGGTAAATATTGAAAAAAGTAGCTTTAAGCGTCAAATGGGACAGAATTACTTTTTAAATTTATATCAAACACAACTAAACTTCAACAGCTAAAACCACGGGAGACACAGTTACTGTGCGAGCTTACACAGATTTCAATAGTGATGCAATCTGCCACAGAAATTCCAGAGATTTTTTTTTTTTTTTGCGCAGCTGTGTTTACGGGCGAGAGTTGAGCAGATAAGACGATGTCGGAATGGAGAGATTCCCGTGACTTCAGCGTTTTTGATCCTGAAGCGTGCGAAGAGAGGAGTGATGATCAAGAGGCTTCATCTGAATGAAGTGTGTGTCTTGTTTTCAGAATTAGGGATATAGGTGATTATTAATGTTTCAAGCAAATTCAATTATGCAAAAAAACGAACAAGATGAGCTTTTGAAAGTTTTGTGTTTGGAGTTTAACGTATGACGGTGGCGCTTCGTGAAATTGGATTATTTTATATGTGCTTTTGCTGCCGTCTTCACTATTCAAAAAATAATCATTAACTAGAGATTTGTGTTCGCTGCTATGAACGATTTTAATATACAGAATAAACAAAGCAGAAAAATATGCATTTATGTTTACATTCGACATAAAAAAATGTATTTTTTCAATTCAAGTTCTATACATTTGATTGTTTTGTGTTTTCTTTTTATTTAATGACATCTTAGAAATCATATATTGGTGGATTTATCAGTGTATCAGCCCTGAACATCCTTCTGGGTCGGACTCTAATATGACCACAGAGATCTAAACGTGTGCCCCTGGTTGGATTGGGCGGACATCAGATGGGGTTTGTGTGATTGCACAAACAAAGTTTCAACAACACCTCGCATGTTTTGGACGGCTGTCAGCCGGAAGACAACCTGCTCCGTCCACTCCACTTTTAAAGGACCCCCCCCGGGTCTTGAAGAAGTTCTCCACGTCTCACATGCAACACTTCTTGTTAGACCTGTGAATCTGACCTGGGGAAAAAATCGTACTCTGTCAGGTTCGCTCTCCTCCTCCGCGCCCCCCGTGTCAGGATAATAATAAAAATGACTGTCGACTTGTCCGGCTCGCAGATATTAGCCCCGCCATGTTTGATATTGTGTGTCTGCACTCATCAAATATTCCATTACTCTGCCAGCTCCCCCTGCATGTAATAGAGTCGACCAGAGCCATGTCCAAATAGTATTAGGCTCTCAACACACCCACTCGCTCGAATCAGTATCCAAATAATTACCTCTCCCCGCATCTGCTCGCCGAGGCCGGGCAGCTCCAGCCCGGGATCGGTCCTGTGACGCCCGGCGTGTGTGTACACAGCGCTGATGGAAGTGACTGCTCCACCGTGGTTTATTCAGACCAGCATCATCTGTCAGAGCTTGAGTTGAAGTGTTTTTCATCAGGGTTTTTCATTGCTATGGTTAATGTACCGACACTGTGCTGCTGTATTTGTTTCACGGGAACCCAGAGGTGTATTTATTGTGTGTGTGTGTGTGTGTCTGTGTTTGTGTGTCTGTGTGTGTGGAGGCTCACGCACATGTCGATGATATGTTTTATTGATCTTCACAGAGAAATCCTCAGGCAGCACCACTCAAGGGGTCAGAGGTCGGGGCCGTCTCTAGCTAGGCTCATTATCTCCGTCTCTTGGATGAAGTGCTAACTATCAGGTTTTTCATTTCGTCCTTTGAATCGGTGAATCACTGTGCACACGATCCACCAAACATTTAAAATCTAACAGCCCAAAATAAAGAACTATAGTACATTTACTCAAGTACTGTGCTTGAGTACAGTGACAGTACAGCTTCCTTTCTCTGCTACTTCACAGTGAACTCTTTCTCGCTCGTACTTCACATCACACTCTGATTCCTCCTCTGCAACCCTGGTGCTTTATTGTTGATTTCTCTTTTAATTTGCACTGACAGTTGTTGTTCTAACGTGTCACAGCTTCCTGTCGTCGTGTGTGTGTGTGTGTGTGTCTGTGTCAGCACGCTGCACAAACTGTTGACAGAGGAAACACAGTAGCAACAAACAGGCAGACGCTTCCTAGAAAGGAACCAACATCTCCTGTCTCTGTTGTTGAAATTAGCCCGAACAAGCAAGAAGTGATAGAAGAATATCAACCGACAGGTACATATACTGTAGAGGGCTGGTGGAAAACATTTACGGTATAATTTATGGTTTAACACCCATTGCGACGGCCCACTGGTATTTGTCCTGGTGGTCAGATTACGGAGACAGTTCTATGACATCGAGATCAACTGTTTGATTTACTAGCCTGATAACGGGAGCTGTGTGGCAATTCCATCTTTGCAACAGCAGCACCGACATAATACAACTTGGAAACCATTGAGCGGGAAGTTGAAAAGTAAAGTTGTATTCTGAGGTGTGTGTGTGCGTCTGTTTAAGCTGATCTGCTTCTTTAAGGTGTTTTCCTCACAAATAATACAACTTGGATCTGGATCTTATCTCCTCTATTCCGCCCTGCTGCTCATAGCTCCAGGCTTATTTTGGCTTCCTGCCTCCTTCAGCTGGTTTTCTCCTCCTCTCCACTGGTGACTGGTGTCCTGGTGTGGGAGTCGGTGACGTCATGTCACAGGCGTGTTCGATTAGTTTGCGAGGGGAGTTCACTCGGCTCCGTTTGTCCCCCAGAGACAAACCCACGGACTTGTATTGTCTCCTCCACCTCCTCCCCCTCCTGCTGCCCTTCTGACTCAGATGACAGTGAAGCGCCGACACGCTTTAGCAGCTTTCAAAAGTGAAAACATGAGGAAATTCCCACTTGGGTGTTCGTGTGGATACCTCGATAAGGAAATCTTCAGAGAAGCCAGTAATTCAAAGCCGTTAGTAAACCACCTGGAGGACGCTCGTCATGATGGCTGATCCTGTGATTAATTATTGTCCTTGAGGACGTCTTGTTTGTGATATGATTTACCAAACACTGTGCATTAGCCAAACGCACGGAGGGGCTCGCCGGAATTAATTACAGATGGACTGATTGCAGTTGAGTTGATTGCTTCACCTTGCTCCCAGCTTATATAGGGAAAGCGTTTATCGGCGCCGCGCGGGGCTGCGAGGTCTTTATGGCAACGCCGTTTACTGCTGGCAATTTCTCTTGGCCTGCAGGGAATGTTTGTCTTATAGAGATGTATCTAGTGCCTGGCTTGTTTCTCCATCTCCCTTTTTTATTTCATTTCAGAAACCATCTCTGATTTATACCTGCACTTCTCTCCCTTGTAAATCCCCCCCCAGACAGGCTCAGGAGATAAATGCCTACAAGGGAAGTGTGGATACGCTGATCGATAGACGTTTGGGCGAAGTTGATGCTTCCCAGTGGGTTTTTTGGGGGATTCTCACAGCGTCATCTTTTGATGTTGATAAACCTGACCAGTAAACTCCTGAGAATAATCATCTTTACAAATGATAAGGCTCCGATGTCTCCTCTGAAATAACTCCCCATCCCTGTTTTCTTTTGGGTTGTCACACTCTCTCCGCCGCCACTTTCATCTGAAGCTCTCCACTCTGTTATTTAGCAGCTTAGAGGATACCCCTCCCTCCAACCCACTCTCCTTTTTGCCATCTGCTTTGAAATTAATGGGCATGTTGGAAAGTAGGCTAAATCCAGAGTGACAGCTTTTTCTCCCTCCTATTTTTAAAAGAAGTGCTGCGGGCGGCGTCCAACTGCGTGGGAGACGCAGAAAAGGAGAGCTGGTTTATCAAGCTGCTTCTGCCTCTTAGATTTCCTCACCTCTGCCCTCCGGGATGCTCCTGAAACCGTAGCTCATAGCATCACTTAGCTGTCGATGATTGGCCCGTGTTGCTCTTTCAGTTCTCATGGTCGTCACGAGAGAGCAAACGGCTCCGTCAACCGACGCTCAGTCCCTCCAGGATCACGATCTCGATAGTGAGGTTTTTTTTTTTGGTGATATTTGACAATTCAACATAAATAAATGGTGCTAAAAATGTGTCCAAATGGCAGTTCAGCTGTAAACACGTCATCTTAATAGACAGTCTTGACATGTTATGGGCTCCAGAGATTAAAACATTTGAATTATAGGGCCTGTGCCTCTTTAGTTTACGTAGTTAGCTGGCCAGCTCTTTTTCTTGAGTTTTGACTTTATTGCTCCAACCCAGTTTGGAGTGGATCCCGATAAACGGTATTGAACATGGCGAGGTAGAGGGTTAGCTTTTGTGGAGGTGCTCTCCGAGACCCCGTCTAGTTTGAGAGGTGGCTCCGTTTGGTAACTTAATCCAAGCTAGGACCAAGCAGCACAAAACGACATATGAATATAAAGCAGTTTGTATATACCATCCAGACTGTACAAATTAAACCGACCTCTCAGCAGCAGCAGCAGCCCCATTGGCTCTCGATGCTCCCATTGGTCGCTTCCCTCTCCGTCATCATATCTAAGTTCTCCTGATTGACCAGTTAGATTTTCTGGAGAGTCTGACTGGGAGCGGGGCCAGACCCATCATCGTGAGCTGGCTACCTCCACCCTGTAGTTATCTGGACGTCTGTTTGTGGTGATTGAGGTCTTGTTTTTACTGGAGTACCGGCTCTGAAGTGTGATTAGGACTTGGATCCGTTTAGACAGAAAACTGTGATTATTGCTGAATCTGTCATTTTTCATATGTTTGATAATTTACTGGAACAATTATGGGGAATTTTAAAGAATGTAGATGTGTTTTTACTCATGTTTATGAATACATATATTTTACTTGCACGGATACTTTTAACATTATTTTCTCATGTGATAAAGGAAATGTGAGAGAAATATCTCTCCATCGTCTCTTAGTGTGTGGGGAGCAAAATGACTTGGCTGAAAAAATATATATATTCCCGATATATCTTTATAGTCTTTCACATGAAGCCGTCTCTGGGGATAAAGTCCTCGAGCTATCTGTTCAATGTCTTAAGACATGACATATGTTCTCAGTGTCATCATTGAGGTATAAAAAGAAGGAGAACCCTGTGTTTTTACACTGCTGCCATGTTGTGGTTTCCAGACATTGTACGTGGGCTAAAAAAACCTCCAATTACGGAACAGGAAGGAGTGTTGCAATCTGAAAGGCATAAGCAGCTACACATGTGCACACAGACACACACAGACACACACAGACACTTGCACACGGTCTACACATACACTCTTTCCATGCTTGAGGCTCAGGGCTCTGATCTATCCGAAGGTTTCCTCCTGTGGCCCGTGTGCCAGACTGTCTGGAGAGCCGTGGAGAGGCTGGCGATTGCCTCGTCTGCTGGGTGAAAAAAAAAAGGCAATAACATTTGCTTTCTGTGGCACAGTTGTCCTCCTCCTCCTCCCCTCCCTCCTCCTCCTCCTCGCCTCTCGAAGGATTACCAGCAGAAACCGGACGTTTGATCCCGCCTTGCTCTCCGCCGCCGCTCCATCCATCTGACGAGGCTCTTTGTATCTCTTTCTCGTCCAGACTTCTCTGTGTTATTTCTCGCTGTGTCTGAAAAGATAAGATTTAAGCCTTTCTCTTTCGCTCTTTTTGCTCTTTGATCTGCTCAGACTCCTCCTACCTTATAGGAGCAGCCCGGACAGCTGGGTCATATTTATGCGAGGAGTTAATTCAATTTCATCGGGAACTGTGCGGAGGAGATCACAGCGACAGGTGTGGGTGACGTGTGAGACGATGTCGAAGGGGCGACGTAAAGGATAATTAACTGTCACGAAGATGAGAGGTTTTCATGACCAATAATCCCTCGCCATCTTTGCATGAAGCTCAGAAATAAACAAAAACATACTCACTAACCCCCCCCCGTGCCACCTCCGCTTAAGCTTTCGCTCTCTTTTTCTCTCCATGCTGACAATGTCTTTATCTCAACGGTGATTAATTGCGAGGGACGGTGCCAACAAGCTTTCCGATGTAATTTGCAGGACAAGTATAAGCAGAAAGTGTGCCCGCAATACATAACGTTGTTGATTGCGGCTACACTGGCGGTGACAAGGGCCCCAAAAAAAAATTGTTGTGACAATGTGATGCAATGTGACAGAGGACAGTATTTACTGACCTTAAGCTGTCAGGATGAAGTGTAAACATAGTGGCTTCATTTAGACCAAGGCTGTTGACGTGTTTGAGTCAAGATGAGCCACTCGGATGGAGAATTGATGCCCTCTCAACGCGGCCCTAGCTCCTGGGTCACAGGAGAAAGTTTCACTCCTTCCAACTGACGGAGGTCACGTCACCCGTTAACCTGTGTCATGTCAGGATAATGAGCTGACAGATGCTGTTATTGGCGCCTTGGGTTGCACAAAAAACATACTTTAAATAATCATATTTAGGTTGTTAATCTTCAGAAAACACATCGCTTTCCTCGTACTGCACAATGCTGCAGCTCCTCTTGTCAGCCTCTGTCTGAAACACTTGGTTTTAGCTCCTAGTCTCTGAAGAATCAGCCGGACTGTCGACCAGCAGCTTCAGGTCTGGTTTGGTCACATGTGCTGGCTTGTCTACGTGATTTTTTTACACTGTACGTGCCGGTAATCAGGTGAAAACATCAGCTGTGGGTCACATTATATACGGGAATATATTTATTTTACTTTCCTAATCTAAGTTTTATGACAAATAAGCTGCTTAGGTTAGCGGATACTTCCTTCTTTCTTTTACATTTCTACCATAAGAACTTCACAGTCAAGTGTAGGCTTGTTCGGCTCGGTCTGATGTATGCACTCTGCTCCGGCGCCGATGCACTTGTAGTCTGCACTAAAGTGCCATGTGCCCCATGAGTCCAAACCATAATCCATTAATTAAAGTTTTTTGTAGTCAGTTTAACTCATGATTAGGTTTCAGTGAGCTCCAGAGTGTACGAATTAGAAGTATTGTTGCCATGGTTACCCCCCACCAATTCAGTACAGTGGCTAATATGATCTTTGCTCGAGGCGTCATGCTATATGAACTTAAAAGACACCTGCCAGCCAATCAGGTCAGTGTATGAAAGTATATCAAACTACAATTGCTGCAATATAACCAATTGTGTTTCTTGGCAAAGGTGCAGCTGTAACTAATATTTAAGTGTTTTGTGCAAACAGCAGATTATCAGAGTGTGCAAACATGAGATGTTGACTATTCCCACTGTGATTGTCGTTCTGAAATCAAACCGCACAGCGTCTGCACGCCGGTATCGCTGTGGTCTCACGTTTCTTTGGCTCTGGCCGAGTGCCCAGTGGAAACCTCTGTCCACTGCACCACTGAATGGATGCAAACTGTATCCAGTCACTTAATCTGTAAATTGGCTGATTGCTGTATTGTGTGTCGCGGCGAAGCCCGCGTTGTGTGATTGAATGATTGTTTATCCAAGCTGTGGCTATGATGATTAAAGGAGGCCGAGCTCTGCCCCAGAGCCGGTCGGCTAATTAACAGGCTGTTCTCCATGTTAATAGCATTAGTCACCTTGGAGATAATCGCAGCCATCGAGTGCCCGGAGCTGCATCCCCCTGTGTACCTGATAGTCTCCCTAAACAAAGGAGTGACAAACACTTGACACTCGCAGTGGTTTCAGATGTCAGTGTCTTGGCCCTCTAGCACATGTCAAGAAGGGCTCTCTTGCCTTCGTCTACAATGGAATTACAATAAATCTGTGGTGAAAGACACAATCAGTTCGTACGAGTAGCAGCAATCAGGCTGCAACTTATAATGAAAAGAAATAACGGTAATTGGGGATATGAAATGTCAGAAAACACAAAAGGAACGTCACAATTTTCCCCAAACCAAAGCTAACGTCCTCAGATAGTTTGCTTTGTTTGACCGACGCTAAAAACCCCAAATGAACTCTCAGTTAATTAAAGTAGAAATTAGGAAAAAAGCAGCAATTGCTCACACTTGAGAAGCTGCAGTCAAACAATTAGGATTTAAGGCCTCTTTTGTCAACATACTCGGGTACAATGAAATGTCCTTCCTGAGACCACACTGCTTCGGGCCCTGATTGCTGGTTTTGTTCTGCAGATCCGTGGTCTGTCGGCTGGGGGGGGGGGGGGGGGGGGTTAGACTTAATTAGGGGGTAACGACGAAAACAACAAATTAATTTTAGGGTTAACGACGAATCGATTGTTTCAGTTCTAGTAACAGAGCTGCTGTGTGTAAGTACTCCTGCACGAGGATGTGATGATTATGAAGGACGCTGATTTCAGCTTGTCCCAATTATTGATCTCGCTCTGTTCCGCTGTTTAATCCACAGCAACTGATTATATCTCATGAGCCTATCAGATGTTTGTGAGAGGGTTGTGTAACACGTGAAGCTGATCAGCAGATTCATATCTAAACATATTTCATGTGTGTTTTTAGTGGAAGCGTCATTTGGTTTGGATTCAGAGAAGTATCAGTGTCCATGTGAGATGAAGTGTTAATAGGGTGTTAATGTTATTGTTATATTCTGTGTCAAAATGCATAAATTTGCACTGATTCATAGTTACTTGTTAATTCTTTGGCCGTATGCTTATAAGCCCAGAGCCAACTCAGTTCTGCCAAAGATCGTTTAACACAGTTAATGGACTTTAAATGTGTCCGTGCTCGGCACAGTTAGGATGTTCATTGAGGTAACGTTACACGTATGATGCAAGGGTTTCTCTTCTGCATGGAAAGAAGTGAAAGGTAACATATCTCACCGCGGAGCTAAATCCCTCCCGTGAGCCTTAAGTTGTGAGGGGGAACTCAGCGGGGAAAAAGATAAATGCAGCCTTCCCCTCCCCGGTCTGATGTCATAAATTACGTGGCCATTGATCCATGGGTGTCTGGGATTCTCGACGGACCTCCCTCTCACATTCATCAAGCCTCGAGTCTGCAGCTACGCCCGGGGTGGAAATGCCTCAAACACGCCTCGCTCTCCTGAGTTTCTGCAGCATGGCCTGTTGCTTAGTTACCCTATAGATTCATATTTACATGAAGTGCAGCAGAGAACCTAGAGGACTGCAGTGTGCACCACGATTGTTTCAGCGTTCTTGGCCGATGTTAGTCCTGGAGGTAAAAAGGGTTTTCTTTCTCTGTGTCCTCAGGCTGATTCCTTGAGACTGCGACAATCTCAGAGTGAAACGCAGGGCAGCCGGCAGGGCAGGGATGATGATGATGATGATGGTGATATTTATAGTCTGTTGTGAAAAAGCCCGACTGCCTCCTCTTTGACAGAGCAAATGGAGATGTAGACGGTCATCCAAAGGTGAATCCTGTCTCTCACGAATCAAAAACAGCCACAAAAAAACAAAGAGTAGAAATCTGTTGTGTGCAGTTTATACGACTTCAGAGAAAAGAGGCTTTATGAATTATTACTGGTCCACAGAGGAAAAAAAATATATATGAAAGGTCAGAGGAAATTGAAAAATCAGGTCAGGTAGAATTAAGGTGATAATAGTCGATGCCTTTTGTTTGCTTTTGTCTAAAACTCGCCGTTGAGCTCTTCTTCATCGCCACTCTTTGTGAAGGTCACCACTTGTCTTCCTCAGCAGGTTTAAAGTAGTTTTACACAAATTATTAAGGAGGTTTTCAAGCTGTAAATATAAAACATATATAATCAGAATGGATTTAGTTTAAAAAATATATAAAATAGATTAATTTAACGTATTTATCTAACTTTACTTAAGACTCTTGAGTAGAGGAAGGTGCCTCCACCGCCAATACTACCGCTGTCTACTTCAAATTTGAGGTATATACAACAATTTGAGGTCCTGAAAATAATCGGAAGAATAAAATCTTTTTCGCGAAAGACTTCCGGCAACACACCGATGTTAAAATGTTTTACTTTCACTCAAGGAAGAAGAGGTAGGACGGATTTTTATCAAGACAGAACCTTATAAAAAAGCATGAGATGAATATGATTCACAGCTTATTACCAGTGGCTGGTATTTTAAAGCACAGGTTGAAAAACGTGCCCCCTCTTCCTCTCTCTCTCTCTCTCTCATCCTCCATGAGAGCAGTTTTTGTCCTGTGGTGGTTTCCGCCTCAGCAGAGAGAGGAGCAGGACCTCGAAGACAAATCCCTTCTCTTTCTTTTCCCTCCCTCCCACACAAAAGCTTCTCCTTTTCCAGGAAGTCGCCTCCTTTCTCAGTTAGTGTCGGGTTCACTGCTCCTCAATCCTCACGAGTGACCTGATGTTTCCATGTTCCGAGCATGTTACCGATGGCATGTTACTTTCAGCTAATGCTTTCGTCCTCATGCTTCTTATCTGCGACTCCCCCCCCCCCCAATGCTGATGGTGTGTTTTAAAAAAAAAATTTTTTTTACAAGTGGCCAGTGTAAAGGTGAAGGTGGACTTGATTTAATCATGGAGTCGTGCTCGACACTCATGGCGGCGTTCTCCCTCCAGAGTCGGTGCTCTAAGCCCAATGATCTTCTTTTGTAATGAGGATTAACCTTTTTAAAAACTGTACTTAGCCTATTTAACTTTCACATTTGAACATGAGCCACGTGGGCCCCCGCTAACGAAGCAGTTCTGCTGATGAGACTCAAACCTCTGGTCAATCCACACCTGCTTACAGGCTTTCAGGGCTAATAGCAGGAGATGAACACATTTGCATACTATTGCAATGAATTATTCATTCGGCGTCCTCTTCTCTAATTTGCAGGAGCAGGGCCTTTCCCCTCACTGACTTAAACATCTGGGTGACCTGGAAGTGGGATCCCCAGTTCATTAATCCGCTGTGGGTGCACATGCAGCACCTAGACGTATTTACTAACCTGCCACAGCTGGGTGTCCAAGTGCCACGAGGATCTTTACCATTAAACTCCTGGTTAGTTTTCAACACAACAATTCACTTAGCGTCGTTTAGAATCTACTCTTTCTCTAAGTGTTGAAAGCTCGGACCCTGGGAAACTGGGAGGAACCTTTTGCTGGTTTCAAACGTTGATCAAAGCAGATATTGATTCGAATAAGAGAGCTCATTGATCACAGACATGAAAAAACTCTGGATTGAATTAAGTTTTGAAAAGAAAAACAGAGGAATTAGTGTTTTGTTTACCTCCGTTTGTTATTGATCACATCTGCTGGTGAAATGAGAACATCCATACAATGCTGGGTTGAACTGTTGACAGGCTAGTTCATCATGGTGTTAGTGTTATTTACTTTATATTGTTAGTTTTCCTATTCGCCTGAACTGAAAGATTGTCAGTTTGAGCAGCAGTCAGAGTTTTACCCAAAGACTTGAGCTGAAAATTGATAATATGACAATTCGTCATCAGCATCAAATATATTATCAGCTATTTTGATAACTGATTAATCACTTTCGGGGAATATTTCACACCCTGTATGATTGAATACTTGTGTACTTATTAAATATGTCTAGGATTTATCATATTGTTGAACTGCTGGACTGCTTTGATGTTAGGGACTCTTTGGATTATCTTTACCTTAGGCTCCTCTTTTTGAAAATGCGATTACTGAAAAGACTTGAGTCTTATCTATCAACAATACCAGCAATACCAGTACTTCTCTTAACAGTACATGTACATGAAAGCTCTGCAGAGAGCTAGCATCCCCGCAGGCAGAAGATCTATCACAAGAGCACATTTTCTTTCCTTCATTGTTTCCTCCGTCTTTTCATTTTCAGCCGAGACTGAATAAGACGCCGCCATAATGGACATTTTCTGCGCCGCAGAGTCAAGCAATTCTGATGAGGTGTATTTTTGGAAAGCTCGAGCGCTGATCACTAAATCTCTCCTTACCCGAAAAAGCAATCAACACCCTCGGTTGTGGGATCATTAACCAAGCGCAAAGTTTACCAGATCCATCATCACCTGCAGAAAGCATTCGTTTGGTTATGTGCGAGTTTTGTATAGGTGTGTGTGTGTGTGTGTGTGTGTGTGTGTGTGTGTGTGTGTGTGTGTGTGCAGCAGCTCGGTCGGAAACAGCTCAGCTTTGTCTTCATATGAGCTCCTCTTTGCTGCTCTCTCACCTGCTGAGCACCCCCTCCCTGTTGTTCTGAAGGTGTGGAGTGATTCACCGGCCTAGACACAACACGAGGGGGCTTTGTGTGCCTACGAGTGTGAGTGTGTGTGTGTATGTGAGAGAACACACACAGTTCCCAGACAGTTACTCGTCTGTTTCATCGACTCTTGTCTGAGTGTGTGATCGTCTTTGTGACTCACCTCAGTCTGCAGATTATAGCCCCTTTTAAAAGGCCAATGAGTAAGAATTGGCTATTTGTTGAAATCATGCTAAACAAATAGGGGGCAGCAGATTGCCAGATAACCTGTTGACCCCCGTACATTAGTGAAGACGTGTTATTGTGTTATTATCTTTACCTTCTACAACTATGTTGTTCATTAAAACTTCTATTTGTGGATAGAAACAGGAAATAAAGGCTGTTTGAGAGCGTGACCCCTTTGTTTTATTGCTTTTATCCCAGAATCTGGATTTAGAGCTAGATTCATTAGATATCCCTGCAACTCTACATCTTTGACATTACGTCAAAACTGTTATTTATTTACTTTCCTTCGCCCCAAATTGACCAATCATTTCTGAAACATGACGGTGGATAGAAAACATGAGCCAGACACAGAGGTGTTATTATTTTGTTAGCTATTCAGTTGAAATCCAGGGAGATGATTGATCCAGGAAACATGTTCTGTTCACATCACTTCTCCAACAGTTTCCTCTTGATTCTCAGCCTGTCACAGCTTCTCCCTCTTCTTCTCCCCTGTGGGTTGAGTTCTCTCTTTCCCAACCTCTCCCTCCTCTCCGACACCAAAGAGCTGAGGCTTTGGGAAAACACGCCACCTTTTCCTCTTCCTCTCCTCCTCTCTTCCTCCTCCTCACATCCTTCCCCGATCTTTCACATCTCCCCGAGTTTTCCCTGCGTCCCATTTCTGTTACATGCTGTTGTTCAGATTTTACGAGGATGCTCTAATTTGTATCTCGTCAGATACGAGCATCTCGGAGTGTGTGCAGATAAGGGCCCACCCTCCCAGAGGAGTAATGCATTATTCCTGTGTGTGATGTGGCGTGGTGATATAGTAGATGGGCTTGTCAGGGAGGTGACGGCTCTTTGTTACCTGACTCTTTGCTGCTCCTCGCCTCCTCGCCTCCTCGCCTCCTCGCCTCCTCGCCTCTCGCTCCTCTCCCTCCTCGCCTCTCGCTCCTCTCCCTCCCTCCTCACTCTCTCTCTCCATCCTTCCTGACAACAAGTCTACCTCTTTTAAGAGCTGTTTGCTCTTGACTGAGGAGTCAAAATCCGAGCTGACGCTCCAGTGGAGCACGCGAGCCAGGCACCTTGTAAGTCCACCTACAGGCAATCGCTCTCTCTATCATTTTCTCCTCACCTCCTCTCTTTTCCTCTGACTCTCTCTCTCTCTCTCTCTCTCTGACCTTCTTTTTCCTTGGCTATAATTTGTGAAAAGTTTGATTTAGTATCTCGTGCTCGCAGCGAGACTTTGCTCTGGTAATTGCTGCTCTTGCTTTCAGGACTGAAAGCCTTGAGAAGCATGGTTTTCAGGAGCCAGCATTAAGTGAGTCGTGACAAGTGGGTTTGAAACGATGGACCAAACATCTCACACTTGACGCAAGTGCTTCAAAACTGTTGCACGTCTTCTGTGTGACGCTGTAAAAAAAAGAGCCCAAACTACCTTTTTGTGACAGGTGCTGGAAACAAATATTTAATAATGTAATTGCTTGTAATTGGGAACAAGCACCTGCTTAATGTGCTTCACTTGCAATCAACTTTTATTGCAAACGTTTTAGCCATAAAACCACATGTTTCTTTTGGTGGCTTGAAACGGCGCTGCCACCGTTCTGCAGGATAATGAAACAGAGGGAAAGTGTCGTGCGGTAATGATCCCGGCTGCCGTCCTGAAATTTAAAAGTGATGTAATGTGTTGAAGTTACATGGCCGGATCCACGAGGGGCCCGATGCCCCTTTGGCCACAATGGAAACCTATTGACCCCTGAAGTGCCCCAGTCCCGCCACCAGTTGCTTGACTCTTTCACAAACTGAGGCAATTCAGTTTTTCCATCTGTATTGTATTTAATAAGCATTGAGATTAAAATGCAATGAATATGTAGATTTTACAATTTCTGCTTCAGGAGAATTTGCTAAATATATTTAATAATGCACGTCTTGAGCTGTAGAGCCAGTGGAAGACAAGGGTTTAATTTACTGAGTAAGGAATCGTTCATGGATGTTGGACATAAATGTGCTCCCCCCCCCTCCATGAAGAGTGAGGTTCCCAAATCTTCAATCTGCCAATTGATTTTTCTTTTAAAGGACGGTTCTAACTATTATTATCTTCATAATCACTTCTATGCATTATCTTTTAAAACACTGTTCAGTCTATTAAACGAGATTCAGTTAAATGAGAAAATTCATCATTACCCAGCAGCTCTTTGGCGTTTTTACTCGATAAAGAACTTGAAACATGGATCGTATTATTAGTTAAACAATAGCCTGAAGTCAAATGTGTTTCTTTTCTATAGATTATGTACATAAGTGCACATATAGGACTCTTCCAACCTCTGAATTCTATCGGCATTGAAGTCAATGAGCTCAGTTGTGTGTCGCAGGCTGTTGTGTGTGCGCAACACGCTCTCATGACACGGTGAGAAATGGAGGAGTACCTGTGCTTTAATGCGTTGCCGGCCACTGTGAGGTAATTTCAGATGGATGGTGCAGCCCGAGCCCAAGGAGATGACCGCGCTCCGTTTATTCCCAGGTGCACTCACACTCCCCCACTCCCCCACAGGAAATGGTGTATTTTTTTCATCTAGATCATAGCAATTCTTTTTTTTTTTTTTTTTAAACCACTACCCCGGCTCTGTTATCGCCAAACATATATTAGAATGTCAGACACATCTTCCCCCCACTGCTGATCCATATCTACAGAGCCCCTCTCTCCTTCTCCCTCTCCAAACCACTCCAGCAAATGTTACCTTTTTCATATCTGGGCTTTTTTTTTTTTTTTCACCACTGCACGTGAGGATCCGCGGGCACGATAACCTTCGGAGCTGAACTGTAAATGTCACTTTGGCGAGCCGGCCAATCGCGGCTCTTCCCACTGGCCAGTGCGTCTCTCTTATGGGGTTCACACCCGTGACACTGGGACCGAGCAGATGTGCGCACATGAATGAGAATGAGTCAGCGAGGCTCTCAGGTGTGGCCGGCAGGGGCCAAATGAAATGCCGCAAAATACCAGAAAATATCAGATGGAGCCGCCTCTCATCTGAAAAGTCAGTGGAGTGGAAACAAGAGGGAGTTGATTTGTCTTTTCAGGCCTCATCCAAAGCGTGGAAGCTAATTAGTACAGGAGGCTGACGCGGTTGAAGTCCCACATTGTCAATTGTAGCAACAGGAAACCGTGAGGCTCATCAAACTGCAGTTTAACTTGAAGGTTTAAATGAGAACATTGTGCACTTTTCTATTCCTGCGGAGCGAGGAGGCCCTGCAGTGTGTTTGTGTACCTGAAGCTGCTGTGAAGCTGATATTCAGCCCAATAACTGGAATATTCAGACTATTGACCTCATTCTGAATAAGACTTTCTTGTTTTCATGTTGTGTTAGTTGGCGCGTTACACACAAAGTACAGGATGGATTTCCACTAAACTCTGTAAAGGGGTGCGATATGGGTCTTCAATTCTGGTGCACATCTGAATCCGGGGGAGCATCCAGGATTTGTTTTCTATTTCAAGATAGTTAATTTGTCTTTTTGTGTGTCAATATAGGAGAAAATAACCCCAGACATATTTGTAAGGGATTGGCATCGATGAGCGTTTTGCAATTTGGTGCGAATCCAAATAGAAATCTGGATCTATTGGGTTTAACTGTGGTTTCCTTCCATGTTTCGGCTGCTGGGATGGTTAACAACAGAAGTGTGGCCCCAGTTCGACGGAGATATGAATCCCATGCTGAGTGTCGATCTAGTTTTGATTATGATGTGAACACGAGTTGCTAATTGTCTGATTGTGACTCACGACAACATCGCATCCTGCCGTTGGTAACTGCCCCATACGAGTCACAATATGCCGTGAAGACTCCCACAGGATGTTTTACTGCAATTAACATCTATACATGTCAACACAATGTGTCCGAATACTCGCGTATTGGCTTAATTCAGTTATTGGTTTAACCGAGTGTGACTTCATTCGAGTTAAATATGATCAGGAAATGCTTCTTCCGGGACAGTGTCTTATTCAGACTGTTGTCCTAATTGGTTTAATGTCAGAATGTTGATGTGAATGAGTCTGATGAGACCAGTGACGTAGAAAGACACTGGTCCCGTCACCAGTTTGCACACAACAGCCACTTTAAGGATGACGTGTGTTGTGTTGTCTTTCAGCAGAAACAGACAATTGAGCGTTTTGTTCCACGTCGGCTTCCCTCGCTCAAATCTATTTAGCGTGTACATTCTGCCTCCGTGGCCATCGGTTCATATCGCTCACGCTCAGAGAAACGAAAGGGCATATCTGAGCAGCATCTGGATTTGCACGCGAGGTAATGTGTTCTTCACACACACAACAGAGAGAGAGAGATAGAGAGAGAGAGAGAGAGAGAGAGAGATGGAAGACGGGAGGCAGTTATCCTGATCTTTAATATTTCAATACTCCTGTGCAGTTATTGGTCTGTTCCACTTCCCTGAAGGTTTATCTGTGCGATTGCATATTTTAGAGAGACTGGGAACCATCATTATCCGTGACCAGATCATTTATTATGTGGTTTATTATGCATATTTTTTGGGGCTTCTGCAGGCACCTTATTATATTAACCCTTCCCCCTTATGTGAATCACCTGTCTCAAATTCTCACATTTCATTCACGTGACTGGTGTGGAGAAGCCATCGCAGGAAAAACACAGATATCAATCTGCAATAAACGAATATAAACTGAAATACTGGTCCGGATTTCTTCTCTCTTCCAGATGTGGAACACTGTAGATAAGACATATTGGGAATGGCAAATAATGGCAAATTTGACATAGTAATAAATCATTCAAAATGGGAAGATTAAGAAAATAAATTCTGTACAGTTGTGTGTAATTCTGAGAAGAGGTTGAAAATACCATGAAGAAAAATCTTTAAATATCTCTGACAGCCTCGTTCCTCTCTATCATCTTATCTTACCCTAAATATGTCAAAGGTCTTGTTCACATTCCTGAATGACTTCAGATAAAGATAAAGGTTTTGTTCTTGAGTATTTTGAAGATGGTCCCGTGGTTGTGTTTGTGAGATTGGCGACCCGTGACCTTTTCAGTGCGAGGTCAGTGTCTCCGTCCGATCCCAGCCACGTTCACGTCCGGGCGGGTCTTTGCCTGTGGGCTCATCTGAAGACACTTCTGAGCTCTGATGTCAGGAGGCTCCTCTGAGGCTCTTATCTGGATCAGAGAGAGAAGAGAAGCTCAGGAGCAGAAATCTTTAACTATAAACTGTATTATAGATAACTGTAAATAAACAGAAAACACAAATACATCCAAGTATATAGAGTAAATATCGTGTGTGTATGTGAGTTTTAATAACAGGTATGAGTTCAGGCTGTTATCACTGGAATCATAAATTTGAAACATGCCTTTTAAATGTCTTTGTTGTCTGTTTGTTTCTTTCAGTTCCTGTGCTTGAAGAACATCCGGACATTCCTCAAGGTTTGCCACGACAAGTTCGGCCTGCGCAACAGTGAGCTGTTCGACCCCTTCGACCTCTTCGACGTCAGAGACTTCGGCAAAGTGAGTTTTAAACGCCGAGCCGACGCTGTGATCGGCTCAGAACTGTTGCAACTGCGCCCGGTGCTCGGAGACATGATGCTGCATGTGGGCGAGATAGCATCATGTCGGAGATATGTCCTACTTTTTGTCAGATGAAAAGATAAGATGTGTGGTGCCAAATGAAAAATAAGCTTTTCGTGGTTTTCCCCCCAAGATGCGTGGGTGTTGGGATCATGTGACTATTAGCTGCAATGCATCTTGGGAATGTGTGCCCACCCATGTTGCCCTCATTTAAATCTTTAAGAAGCTTGTGTGTGTGTGTGTCATTGGACGAGTGAGTGCATGTGTGAGAGCGAGCACACGTGGGAGAGCCCGTGTGGTTTGCTCGGGTTTGAAGGCACTCGAAAAGTCCAATCTGTCAGCTCCATCAACGTCCCCGTGCTCAGATAGCATTTGGTGTAACACTTAAGGGTCAGTAATCTCATCTCAGGTCACTGCGGGACGGGAGTTAAACCCAACTCTGCTTTTCTAACAGCCTGCTGTGGACGTGGGTGTCGGCTCAGCAGTAAAAAAGGCTGACTCACTCCCTGGCATGTCCTCGGGGCTTCGTGGGGGATATGCAAGTGAATCTGTGCACGTGTGAAATGAGCAGTCATGAGACCACCTCTGAGGGAATCTGAGAGGTTGTGTTTACCTTTCGTTGCTGAGTCGAGTTGTGGCCAGAAGGTCAGCCCCTGTGCCGGGTTGGCACTCTTGGAATTCGAGTGGAAGGAAGAGGGTAGCAGTTGTAGAAGTCGCACTCTTCTGCCTTGAAAGGACTCCCTTTGTACAAATTCTGGGCATGTTGGACATGGACGTACAGTAGAGCCAGTGAGGATTATGTATCCCACCTGGTTTGGGAATGCCTCGGGATCCCCCAGGAGCCGCTGGAGGATGTGGCACATCTGGGCTCGGCTGCGTCTGTGACTCAGACCTGGATAACTGGTGGGAAAAATGGATGAAAGTTGTTTTAACTCAAGGTTTGTGGCTGTGTATCTCAGTGATTCTATGCAATTAAACTATGTTGTGTACGGCTTGTGAGGAAAAACATCACAGCATCAATACCAATTTGCTGCACAGGAGACGGAGGGGGCGACAGGTTTACGGCGTCGCCTCTTGTCTCTCGTGGCTGAAAGCTCCTGGAGAGGGACCCGCCCGCTTGATAGAGACGGGGGAAGGGATTGACTGGTAATCCATGATTGGCATTACCCCGCTGGCCTCAGCTTCTCAGAGTGAATTGTTTCCGTCCATTTTCTACTGCCTCTGACTGCATGTGTGTGTGTGTGTGTGTGTGTGTGTGTGTTGTGTCGTGTGTGGGGTGGTGAGGGGGGGGGGGTACAGGACAGTTCTTTCTTGGCTTGTCGGGCTGTTAATTCCAGCAGCTGGGACAGTATGACGTCATTGAATTGATGATGACAGCTGATGCCGTCGTGTCAGGACTGGCACAGTGGGAATGTTAATACTGTATCTTTGCAGTATTGTGTGTGTGTTTGTGTAGTCCAGCAGAGAGGGGGGGGGGGGGGGGGGGGGGGTTACTCTGCGGAGATATGAATGAACTGCATCGCATCTCGCCGCGATTACAAAGCGGATGTGTTTGCGTAAAAAAAACTCATCTCCCCATTTATCTAAAGTAGCCGATTTAATTCAACGTATCCGGCCTCTGCATGTTAGGCCAGCGACGAGGGAGCCGAGGTAAAGATGGAGAAAGAAAAAAAGACGAGAGAGAGAGAGAGAGAGAGAAGAGGGGGGGTGAAAAAAAAAAAGACGAGGGCCCATTTGGCAGTTTGTAGATAAACCGCAAGACCGTCTCTGAGAGTCAATGAGCTCACGGCAACGGTATTAAAATCCAACAGCAGTCGGAATCAATCACAGAGACCCTCCGTATGTCAATTTGGAAATTGCTTTTGTATGGTCTCCGTGGTGGAGGGCTTGTCCCGCCATTGATTTTCCATTAAGGCCAAACATCACATTATAATATATCGAATTGAGTAGATGCCCACTAATGTGACATACATTTAAATAGCGAGAATGCCTCATAAACGAAACATAAGAGCGCTCGTGCTTTTCCTCCGGTTACTTTCTTTATAGCTTCTTATGCTTTTTTCCAGCTCGTCGATTCATGCGCTCTTTTCCTCTTTTGTTACCATTGGCACAAAAGTTTCTTTGTGTGCACATCCGCTTGCAAACAATGGGGGATCCCAACCTCTGTCACGCATGCAGTGTGTATCATTGTACAGTTTTCAATTCATCTCTTCTTTCCGTATCATCCTTTTGTCGCTAAATTACACAAAGACAAATGTGAAAACGTCGAACCGGCTTCGGAGCCTCTGCAAATGTTAAATGCATATTTTCAAACCGAGGGCCCTTTAAACCCCCCCCCCCCCCCCCATAGCACATCGCAGCATCCGCTATATACAGGCCAAACATGTCCGTTATATAATATAAACAACTGCTGACACAAATCTACTGATAGAACTTTGAAACTTGTCAAATTTCCTGAAACCTGCCCGAGACGTCGGCCGTACGAGTGAATCTGTTTGGAAAGCGGTGCAGTCGTGGCTGCAGGCGGCGCTCGGTGCAACTTGTGCAGCCCGTCCCTCCCGAGACGCGTCCGCTGACAGCTTTTGCTTGAGTGCACCACAAACTGCTTACTCTGGAATACCAAACTGTCTGGAGACGGACGGTTATATCACAGCCGTGGTTTAGAGGGTTTCAGAATTAAGTAAGAAAACAGACATCATTCATAATGTGTCATGAGCAGTGGTTACCTTTTGTTTTCTGAGGCGATGGCGTCCTGCTATAGTCCAGATTTGAACCACCGCTGTTTTTTTTTTTTACACCAAAGATTTCATACTTCCTGTTTTTGTGCCCTTGCATCATTGATATTTGTGTGCAGCAATGAGAAGTAATGCCAAATATTGGTCGGTACAAGTTCCTTCAATATAAAGATCTTCCCTGCTTTGTGATTTTATCTTTTGCTTTTGGACTGAAATTAATTTTTCTGGTACTTTAAAAAGTGAATACTCCTTAGTGCTGGTGGGTGACATGGAGAAAACTACTCCACTCTAAATTTATACACATTCAGTAACATTAATGAGGAAAGAATCACTTTCATGAGCTTTTAAAATCTGTTTTTTACTCCAAAGTGGCAACTGGCATAATCTCTTTCACTATAAAATATGAAGTGGCTCTCCTGTGCCTCTGCTCCTTTTTATTTTGGAACTCTTATCATATCCAGCAGTGTCTGAAAAGGCAGACACAACCGACTGCTGCTGGGATTTCAACTAACGATACCACAAGAGACTTTTCTTTCGTGAGCTTGGATGCTTGCACTATGAATTTGGTAGTGCCTTTTTGCTTTCGGTTTCCTGGAATAGTAATGCTCCTTTTGGGTTTAACACTTTTACAGGCACTGTATATCTTGCAAAGGATTTTCGCTCTGCTGTTCGTCCAGCTTCAGAAATCCAAACCATTCCCAGATCACCTATGTTCTGTGATCTGTCTTTACTTCAATATCCTCACCCGGTGCAGCCATTTGGCTCGACTTACATTGTGTGTGTGTGTAATATTTCCTGGTTTTATTACTGTAGCCTAATAGGTAACAGTAACACTGTATTGATGTATGCCTAACCTTCCTTGTGTTAGCATTTTACATCACGAAAAGAACTGTAGCAGGAGAGGGAAAAAGGGGAAGCAAAAGTAATTCCCCATGGATGAAAGATAAGAGCTCTAGGTATGTACCTGGTGGAACTCCTTTGAACCGAAAATGTCGATTTGACCCCCCCCCCCCATCTGATTGAGTGGAATCAAAACAGGGGCATGTGGAGATGAGGGAAGACGGAGGGTGTTGACAGCAGCTGCCCACATGGCTTCCACTGTCCCGAGAGTTCATCTTCCCTCTCTGCCTCCTAATGATGCCATTTCCTGGGTCGCAGGCTAACAGAGACTTGGGGGGGGGGGGGCAACTGGGCCCAATGCTGGGGTAAAAAAAGAAAAAGTAATTGCCCCTTGAAAACCTTCCCTCGAACCTGTGGGGCTGGTATTAAAACAGATGGAGCACGTATCCTGCCCGACGTCCTCTACTGATTTTTATTTTCATTACTTAACTCATTTCAAGCGGGAACACACTTTGCCACATACGGCGTGAGCTACTACTCCCTTGTTGTGTTCTCTAATCGCGGGGGGGGGGGGGACGGGACTGTTCTGCACTGTACGGTCTCATGCACACATCACCACCCTTCCTCTTCCTCGCACCCTAGCCCATCCCCCATCATTAGAAATTCATTATGACATCATTAAACCAATGAAATACAGCTTATTACAGTAGACCCCAGAGAACGCTTCTATTTAAACACCCCCCCCTGCATCCGCACCCTGCCGCCTCGTTTCCTGTCTCCCGACCTGTTTTAATTAGCCACCAAAGGAACATCTGCTGCCATTTAAATGAACATGGCAATCAGTTTATTTGGCTGTTGCCGCGATTAGCATAATTAGCCCGCACCTGTTAACCATCTATCAACAGTTTGGTGATTTTTCGTCGTCGGCGTGGCGGGGGGGGGGAGCGAGGCGGAGGAAGGAAGCTCCCCGACACGCTAACCACCGGATTCCGTTCGTCGTTTGTTTGAAACGCAGACACTGCTGCTGGCATCTTTGTCTGCCTCCTCTGAACAGCGGTGGCGTCTCGATGGCGTCTCGACTGACTGAGTCGCGAAGCGTCGGAGCCGTCGAGTGATGCTCATCGACTTGATCGTGAAGTGAATGGGGTTTTTGTTTGTGCGCTGCATTTAAATGGGAATCGCAACGTCGGTGTGATCTCTTTTTGTTTACGTGCATTTACCAGGAAACTCACAGTGATGATTTGAACTTTTCCACTTTACAGCAAAAATGCATTTCATTACAACGGGGGAATCGGATGTTTTATTCAGAAACGTTCCCTGCATCCCAGCCTATCATCAGATTATTGTAATGTCTAATACTGAAAACACACCTTGAAACAGATGGAGGGTACTAATGTGGAGGAAACAACACACACAACACACACACACACACAATTTAATCTGTGCCAACTGCTCCATTTCCTGGTCCTCCTCACTCCCCTCATCTATCTCCCCCCTTCCTCACTGTCCTCCTCTCCCCACTCATTCATCTCACACCCACTCCTGGTGCGAGTATGTTGTGATAAGGCTGAGCCGGCGGGCGCACGAGCCATCACTGCGTCAGGACAGTGTGACTGCGAGGGTTTGATTGTCCTCTGTGCCGCTCTGAAATCCTGCGTTTACTGAAAACCCTGCTCGTTTCCATTTCCCTTCCGCCGTCCGCTGCAGAAAATAGCCGCCGTTGCTCAGCATCCACGCCCAGTGCTGCAAACATCTGGAACGTGCCTCGGCCGCAGTCGGGCCTGAACGCTGTTTACTGAGGTTGTATTTAACCTCAGCCCCAAGAGCTCAGTCTCTGACCCTGAGCTCATTTGTTCTCACTATGTGAACATTCTCATGCATGTAAAATACATGAAGCCCCGGATCTCTCTGCTGTCTTTCTTTTGTTGGTTGTCGAGGTATTTACATGCCTGTGGCTTGTGTGTGGACAGCGTGCCGTGCATTGTTTTACAAGGAAATACCATTTTTATGGCATGTAAGTGGTACTAAACATTTTATAGAAGACAAAGAGGATTAGTGGGATTTTGCATGTGTATATATATATATATGCACATATTTTAACAGATAAGTCCATTTGTGATTCATTAAAGGGGTCAGGGAGGCGTCTGCAGGCTACGCCTCAGGCTGTTTTGTTGTGTAAACTTAGTTAACATTTTGGCAAAGATCTGCTCCATTGACTATTCACAGAAAGTGTTTGCTCTGTAACGACAGCTACACCGAAGAGTCAAATGGATTCACATGGACGTTTCTATTCATTTGATCTTACTTTGTGCGGATCTGCAGAGATTGTTTTTTGACATTTTCACTAATTTAAGAGGGAATGAGGAAATACATATATTTAGAGGATCGATATCTATGAATTTATGCAATTAGGTGCAGCTTGAGCCATAGTGACCTGTTTTTATAAGACAGATACGGACGAGCTGCTATTTCCATTCACTCTGGAAGGTTACACGTCGGTGTTTTCATATATTTACGTGACATAATAGAAAGTGTACAGTGATTCACGTCTGACTCAGGCTGTAGAGGGCGCAGCAGTAAGTGTTGGAGGGGGGGGGGGGTTAAAGGTCAAGCCGCCAGGGTCACACACTCAGGTCAGTGCGTCTCCTTCCATTAGTGACCACATCCTCCGCAGCAGTCCTTTACTGTCAAGACCCGAGTGAGGAGGATTCCTCAGGTTATCTTTAGGTTCTGGACTGATGTAATGTCTGAAGTCTGTTTTACTTTAAATATAACTTCTCACCGAACTGATTAAACTCATCGTCACGTGGATCCAATCAAATGCTTCGGTTTTGTTTTGCATCCTAAACGTACAAACTATGAATATGATGTGTTATTTTAGAATAAACTTTACAGCTTGTGGAGCTGCTGAACTTGTAGTTAGGAGTATTCTCAGCGTTGCATCTTTAATTAAAGGATGTGTCTCGTTTACTCCTGCTCCTCCTCCAACATCCTCCACACCTGGATGTGGCAGAAGGATCGGTGACTGCTTCACCTGCCTCTTCACGCCCTGTCCATCAGGACACCCCCCCCCCCCCCCCCCACCCCCCTCCTCCCTCCCTGCCAACTGAAAGTTTTTACATAAAGCTTCCGAGACACAATCAATAATTCATCCCAAATGCCACAGTGCTGATGATAATTCTCCTGACATGAATTATAAATGGGAGCTTCCTCTCCCCCCCTGCCTGTGTTTAGACCCCCCCCCCCCCCCCCCCTCCCCGCGTCTCCTTCCACTCCCACGACCTCGTTATTCCCTCTGCTCGTTACCGTGATACCCATGGAAACAGGTGGTTGCCGAGAGGATGTCAGCGAGGATGGGATGTGGTCCGACTCTGGGCGGCCGAAAAAAACACAGAGGATTCATTTGTGCGACGGACTAATGACAGCATTCGCTTTTTAAAATTTATTTCGGTCCGCAGTGACGCCTGGTTTGCGTGACGGATGATGAGCAAGAGCTGGAGGTCGAGATGAGTTGAGATGTGTCTTTGAGGCCATCTGGATTTCCTCCAGCTGCTCTCGTTCTGAAAACCGCACATTTTCCCTCGTTACTGTGCATTTGCATTCCCGGGATTATGACTCCAGCCAGATCTGTATTTCGTATTTCTGACTGTCTGTGTGTAAGTGATGATTAATTACTAGAGTCGATTGTAGTTTTCTTGTGTAGAATCATAATTGCGGAACCCAGAAATCCTGAATGCTTTAACCCCCCCCCCCTTGTGTTCCTCTCTCGGTTTGCTGCGCTGACAGAATTCCTCTGTTGAAACCGAGGAATCAGCATCTTCCCACATCAATAGACACGCTGTCTTTTTCTCGGCTCTTGCTACAGTTTTTCCTTCTGTTGCACAACACTGTCATTTAAATCCACCGCGGGCGAGCGAGAAGAAAATAACACGAGCGATGAGCGATATATAAAAAATAAAAAAAATCGTTTACTGAACGTTTACAGAATCCTGTTGTGGAAATAATTGGCCTCTTCTGTTTTTCGGGTTGGTCGTTATGTTTTCTATCCGACACCAGTCGGGGCTCTGGGAAGTTTCTTAACTCGCTGTTGTGCGGTGCAGATTTACCCAGAAGGCCGCTGAGGTGTGATCACAACCGCTCTCTCGCCGTTTGTGGATGCGAGTCAGTGGTCACTGGAGGGCGTGTCCCTGATGTTAAAGGGTGGTATCTGTGGAGCGCCCGCAGGACCAAAGCGGTGGGATAAAGGGGAGAAGCCCCCACAGAGGCAGAGTCTGTGGATCCCCCTCGCAGCCGATGCGAGCTCTCATTATTTCTCCTCCCCCCCGATTCCTCCCTCCGAGGCCCCACAGGCGCAGCCGTGATGGACAGGTACATTCTCCGAGGATTCACTGGCATGAAAATGGAAGAAAATCACCTAAAAAAAGAGAGAGAGCCCGTCCTCAATCATTTCTTCCATTGCTCTGGGATTACTCTCATTTGGAGCTGAGAGGGCGAATCCACTCCGGCTCAGAAAATATACTTATTGTGGACAAATTTGAATTTGCATTAGGGTGCACTGCACTGGATGATGCAATAAAACCCTACTTGCTCTCAAACTGATGATCATAGCCCCTTAACCTTCATTTTGATTGTGCTGTAAACAGTGGCTCAGCGGCTCCACCGTGGTTTTTGGGAGACATTTGGCTCCCGGAGCACAGAACAGCGAGGTAGCTTTTCCAGGATCATCAGAATAAGCTGCTTTACAAAAACCGTGATTAAATCATGAGAGTAACCAAATGGCAGAGCGTGTCACGCAAAACCAGTCCTCTGTGTTTTGGATAAGGGGGGGGGCACTGGCACAAAATACATGCACAGACTGCTCTTTGATTTAAATCTGAATATTGTGAGTTTCAGATGCTGAGTTGTGTTGGCACGTTGGCATTAAACGGGAGGAGCAGACAGATAGGAAAGGCTGCCTCTGCCAGTGAGTTGCACCCCGGTGTTAACGTGTTTACTGACAGTGTTATTAGAGTTTGGCCGGACATGTGCCAAACTGGAAATATGCAATTTTTACCATCTTGTGCATCCCAACACCTTGTTGCTCAGCTGAATCTGCTGGAAATATGAATCACGACCATGTGTTCTGTGGCGTTTGTTGCACAGAGGAGTGAAGGAGCTCAGGTCAAGGGCAGTTAGAAAAACAGCAATAAAAGAAAGTCACATTTTGAAAATTTGTTTCTCTTTCATTTTGAGCATGATAAAAAAAAGAAACATTTTCGAAATGTTATTCAGGTCAAGTTGTTCCCGTTGACTGGGCAGATTTTGTTATTTTCTTTCACTGCACATGTCTTTACCTTGGTGGAGGGATGTGGAATGAGTCAAGGAAGATCCCATTGAATTTGTTTTTGCTCTCTGGATATTAGGCACAGCACCGGTTTATTTACTGGGGTCAGGATATTAATATTTCCCAGCCCTGCCTACAAGAGAAGAAGGTATTTCAGAATTGCACATCAATCCAAGTTATTCACATATTCTATATTTTAATAGCTTTTTGTCAGGTTGTGAAAGTCAGTATTCTCAGTATATAGCTCTGATTTCTGCACCTCTGACATTACTACACATCGTATTCTTTTTAACATTCGTACCGTATAAGTGGCACGAGCCGTGACAGAGCTCCGCTTTCAGTCTGAACTCACAGATGTCAACTTGGCTGACATGTCCTTGAGCAAACACCTGAAACTCTACCAGCTCCAGAGATGCTGCAGCGAGGCTGGCACCAAGCTCCCACCTCTGGGGTTAAAAGTGCAAATGTTCCCCTCAGGCACCAGCGAGGAATCAAAACAGAAAAAAAAAAACGAGACCTGCAACTACAGCACTCTGCAGGGTTTAAACTGCAGATGAGCAAAAACTGCACAATGTTATCTTGATTAAACAAAGACCCTGAATAACCTTTTTTCCCCCATGTCTGCCCTCCAGGTGAGGTTGAGCAAATAAATGCAGGATTATCACACACCGACCGAGAAGGACTCTGTCAGATATGCGTGACCACAGAAGAGAAAATAACCGGAGAACACGCACACGTTGAAGTCTCTGTTGGATTCGCTGCTCTCTGATTCCTCCCATCCAGAAGCTGTAAATGGAAATGAGACTGAACGGGTCACATGGTCTCTCTTTACCTGTGGCATGTATTCTAGGAAGTTGTACCAACACTTTTGAGTGTGATATGGACGACAGACTGATATTAGCGACGCGCCCCAGCCCACTTACCTTTTCGGATCTTTATAATCCTCCCTCCTCTTCCTCCTCCTCCTCCTCCTCTTCCTCCTCCCATCTGTCAGATTCTGCATCACCATGGTCCCCACCACTTCATTGTCTCCGTCTATTCCTCCCATCGCACTCTCGTCAAGTTCCTCTTCCTCCTACCAGCTGTCACCTTCTCACTTTCCCTTTCTCACCTCTGATCCCTCTTGGTCAGGATTATTGTGTTGTGTTTGTCCCAGCGGCTGTGGGGGTTCAGCGCGGTGCAGGGTAATTCGATACGGGTGATAAAAAGCTAGCAGGCTTATTGCGCGGTGTCGGGTAACTTGCCAGGTGTTGGAGATGCCCCCCTGCAGCCGCCACTAAACTGATGCCCTCCTCAGTGCTTCTGTTCATTTATTTCCCTGCAGGTGCCTCGTCGCAGGTAGTAATGATGCACAGGCCGCATGTGGCCGGTGGGCTGGATGGCCTGATGTGGAGCTGGAGGGGAAACTTTCCACATGTGAGGCCACACTACCCCAAGTAGTTCAAATTAATCTTCTTTATTTGCAATATAAATAATTGAAGGAACATAGAAAAGGTGGTCAAAAATTATATGTATACTAAACAACCCTTCACCTCCATATTTACTATCGTAACCATGACGACAAAGGTCCGCTCTGCTCGGCTGGCACGCTCCTGCGGGTCCAACTACCGTTGCCATGACAACGAAGGTCCGCTCCACCTGCTGCTGGAGGTGCAAATGTAAATTTCAGTGATTTTAATTAATAGATATTGGTAAATACCATTTGAAAGTAAAATATGTTCAACTTGAATTATAGGTGCTCTGTCAAAACAATCTAATATTTTAATATTTCATCGTTCTGCCGAGATTTCGCTGCCCCCTGACAAGTTACACAACTTTCACTTTGATCGTTGTGCGTTCAGTAATGTATATTTATTTTTGTTGAGGAATTGTCACATTATCAATGCTGCAAGGTTCCAGACCACGACCGCACTAGTCAAATATTCAGCTAATCTTTTAAGAGTATTTCAGTTTAATTTGATCTGTGTGAGTTCATGGTGATATTAGTTTTTGCTGCTGTGGGTTCTGTGTCAGCCGTTGTGGTAGAAACTCCTATTTCACTTTCCTCTCTCCCTATAGCTGCACTTCTCGCTGCCTACACTTTGATCAACGCAACCCGTGGAAAAAAATCCGTTTAGCCGTTACCGCGTTCCAAAGATGAAGCGGTCTGTACCGGATTATTTAAAGAAAAACGAATTAAGGAGGCGAGAGGAGGAAGTCGGCGGAGCGGGGGGGGGGCGAGAGGTCCCGACTCAGACATGACTGATGATGAGGGTGCAGGTGCAGGCGGCGAGCGACTCAGCCAGTGAGGAAGAAAAAGCACCACTCTGAACGAATTTGAAAGCTGCGCTGTGTGTGTGTGTCTGTGTGTGTCTGTGTGTGTGTGTGTTGTCGGCAGTGTGGCCCTTCGCTCATTGCAGGCAGCGCTAAACTTGTTACCGGGTCAACACAGTTTAAGCTTGAAACTTTTCCCACCGCTTCTCAGCCGCTATAAGAGAGTAATGGCTCGATGGAGGGGAATGAAAAGGTGAACTTCAACACTGCCTGTAACACAGTGGAAGAGGAACTCCTGTTCACACATAAACAAAGGGGCAGCCGAGTGGAAAAGTGAGTCTGGAGCCATGAACCAACCGTGGGGATGTGATAAATTGATGTCAGACAATCCTGTGATGCTGGCAGTGCATTGATCAAGCTTTACAAATGGGGCCTTTTTGTAGAGATTAGGGCAAATACGTTTTCCAGTTTGAGGCTTTTGCTGCTAGATCCCCGTCAGACAGAGCTCCCAGCAATAGAAAGTGAAAGCTGGGACAAGTACAGTGTATGTGTGTGTGTGTGTGTGCGTGCCTCGGCCCCCATGCTGTGCACCGTCTGCCTGGCCTGCAATTACCAGTAGAGCCAGTGCCCATAGCTACCTGCTCGTCATCCCAGAGCCAGACAGACTCCTGGACAAAGCACATCCAGCAGCTCCTGCAAGAAACTGCATTATGGAGATTAGAGTGAAAGATTGACAATGAGCGGCAGAGGGAGGTGGACGGAGACGGACTCGATGAGAAGCAGCGAGGCTTCAGGGGGGGGGGGGAGGAAAAATGAGTTTGCTTCTGGGTGCTCCCCCGAGGCTGGAGGAGAAGGGGAGAGGAAGATGGAGGGATTGGGTGAGGGATGAAGAGGGAAAGACAGACAGGGGGGGGGGGGACAGAAAGATTATCTTTCATTGACAAGTCGAGCTTCCACAGAGGTCGTTTCTGAAAACGAATTAATAACAATAATTCGTCAGTTACCAAGGTGGGTTCTCTCAGATGAGCAGATTTCCTCGAATATCTCTTAAATTTAAAGGTGTGACATCTTAACTTAAACCTTTTTTTTACTAGAATTTGATTTGTTTCTGTAATTATGATTAGATTTACTTTTTAAATTGAAAATTTTAACGATCACAATCTTCTCACCAAGCTTGACAAGTCGTCTGAATATGCACGATGAAGACGGACAGAGACGGGGCGAGCGAGTGGCTTATAGGGAGCGAGAGGACACCAGGACTTGGGTTTGACACCAAGACAAAAACACTTTGAGACCGAGGTCAAGTATTTGACGGGAGAAAGTCTTTTCGGGTGGAAAGGGGACAAAGACGGGAACCGACAGGCTAATTGCAGGAGACTGAAATATAAGCATAAGAAAGACGGATGAAAAAAATACTTGACTTAATGGAGATGGAGAGAAAAGACGCGGAGAATGAAGAGTGACATTGCTGCTGCTCCATATTGCAGTGGGGGTGCGTTCACTCAGCGAGGCTCCTCCGTGGCCTTTGTGATGAAGGAGAGTGGTTTCACTGCAGTCGGGGGTGCGGAGGATAGCGGGCTAATGGCCGGACTGGGCCTGTGTCAGCCTAAATGGCAACAATCAATAATCCCCTCAGTTTCGCCCTGAGAGGCTCGGAGCCGGAGCCGCACTGATGCACACGGGGTGGAGATTTGTGTCTGTGTGGCTTTTCTTTATGTGCCGCATAAATATTTTCTTTTATGTTTAAAGCCAGTGGTTCCCAGCCTGCGTCCAGGACACCCTCCCCCCCAGTGGGTCATGAGCTGAATATGAAGGGTTGTTAGATGATTCACAGGATATAAAAGAAGAAGTTGTTGTTTTTTTGCCGGTTTTATCGCCTCAGGTGTCGAGAGTTCTGCAAAAACAGAATGTGACAATGAGAAAGTTTTAAAGAGTTAGTGTAATGTTGAGTTTACGAGATGACTAGTTCTAGTAATTAGAGTAATAGAACTTACTTTTTCCATCTGTATATTAAGCTGCTATTCTCTATTAACTAGTGGCTCATTAACTTGCATAGCAGAAGCATATTGACTCTTTCTTAGTCGTTAAAAAGCTCCAGTAATTCATGCATGACCGTATTCTAGCTATTGAGTTTTCTCACAGTAACCTTCCATTAGTCCGTATTGATAGGAAGTTGTGCATGAACTACATGTTAAGAGTTATTCTCCCTTAATAAAACAATAAATACATTTTATTAAGTATTAATAACGTCCAACTAAAGGGGCTTTCACTCCTACCTTGTTCATCTGGACTTTTAAGTCTAGTCTGAACCATAAAACGCTAACAAGCGACTATTGTTGAATACATCGACAAGTTTTACTACTAGTGCATGTTTAATAAGTTGCATGAAGCATCTTGTTTCTCGAGAGGATCTTTTAAAGGATCTCTAACCTGCAGTCGCTCTGCAGCCCAGTGCAGCATCAGCTCCATCCCTGCAGTCAGACCTTTACCGGCAAATAAATAGCTCTGGTCCATTCTCTTTTATGTTCTTCATTTCCTCTTGTGTAGAGAATGATGCGGCGTTGAGTTCAGTTTGTAGAAGAGGATGCCAAGCTGTGCATATGGCATTAAAAGCCAACGTGAAACCAGTGACTGGCCACACCTGCAGCAGACTGCAGACTGGACAGCAGAGTGTTTTCAGAAGGCCAACACACTGACACACTCACACACACAGTGGGGACTTTGTGAGCCTGCTGGCACCGTCAGGCTTCCCGGTACAACTTGTTTCCACCCCGGCTAGAACAGTGTGGCTGTTGTGTGTGTGTGTGTGTGTGTGTGTGTGTGTATGTGTGTGTGTGTATGGCTGCATGGCTGCAGCATTGTGTGGACGCAGGCATGCAGTCAGCGGTCACACTGGATTGTATTCATTATAGAGACGTGGTTGAAGACCATCACTCAGTGGTGTTTACTGTCAGAGGAAGAAGAGTTATGTCCTGAACTGGGAACACTGGAGTTAGAGTCACACTGGACTCGGAGAAAGAGCAAAGATATAAATGACCAAATGGGACATAATGGTGGTTTTGTCCAACACCTATTCAAACCGTTCGCTGTATATAAAGATGGCTGACGCGTCTCTATCTCCTCCCACTGTACACAAATCAATCTAATAGGATACCAGTGCCGCCATTTTGCAAGTTTCACCCCATTTGTATGGCATCTAATAACTAATTGAAACCAAACTTATATGTTATCAATATGAGGAGTTGACATTTACTTTGACGTTTTACAGTTTGGTCCTCGTCACATCCACTAACGTGGAGGAGACACGGTCCATCTTTATTCATAGTTTAAGGTTTGAATCAACAGGAGTCGTTATTTGAAGCTGCAGGAAGAGGAAATACAATTTGAAATGATGCAAAATCCATAATGATGCTAATCTGAAGGAGGAACATGAACCATGAACACCATCCAAACCGCGACTGTTGTTTTTTCGTGATGTGGAAACAAAGAAGACTCTGCTCCACTGTCTTGCAGCAGTTGTGGGCACATTATAAAACATCTAAAGTAACTCTAGAGCTCAGTTTAATATATCATCTCCTCCTTCTGGCTTTTCCAATATCACTTGGTTCTTTTGGTTTTAAAAGGCTTTCCGAGCTCATTTTCTGCTGCACTGAGGGATGTTTAACGGCAAAAAGCCCGAAGAGGTTTTTTTTTTTCTACTCTCCGGGCTGTTGGGCTGAGACCGGCTCCCAGAAATGTAAAAATCATTCCAGTGCAGAAAGTCTCATGGACCATGGAGAGGTGTTTCCTCTTGTGCCCGAGTGAAAGCAGCAGCATTGATCTCACTCCCCTGGTGTCTGCACTGCACAAGTTGTAGTCAGAGGCTGAGGCACAGGGGTGACGCTGTGGTTTATAAACACAGTGGCTCACACACACACACACACACACACACACAGACTCACAAGCCACATATAGCCACATATATAGACATACTGTACACACATCCAGTGCTTGACTGCTTACTTCCCATGGACTTAGATTCACTTTCTGACTTCATATTGTCCCTGACAGGACTTGATTTGCCTCATGTGACTCAGTTGAAGACATGATGTGTTTCCCCAGGCGTGTGTGTGTGTGTCGATGTGTGTGTCAGAGTGTGTGTGTCAGTGTGTGAACACCATGTCAAAGCGTGAGTCAGCCAGTAGTGTGGCTGTACTGGTGTATAGTGATCTTATGTGTAGAGATATGAAGATTATTCATTTATATTTCATATTCATTGATTATATTTGCTGCAGCTTTTAAGAGGAAGCTGAAACCAAAATGATGTTCCATATTTTTCAAACATCTATTCAAATCAAGTTTTCCATTTATGACGTTTGGCTTGGAAACCAAAATGTCCTCCCTCAAAAAGAGCTGTGTGACTCATTTGATTTTTATGGCCTTTATTTCAGAGCTATCACTGATCTGCCGACAACCAAATGTGCCTCTGCTTCCGTTTTATGAAATGTTTTGGATTTTATTAATACATCTTCATTTCAAAATACAGCAATCTCTGTCCAGACGAGCGTTTTATCTCCGCATCATAAACAACATATCACTTGGTCACGTTTGTGCAGGTGTGAACAGGAAGCAGACAACAAGGTGGAACTGTTCCCGACCGTGTTAACTTTGCATTCGCCGAGTCGGCACTGATGAGAACCAATAAGGAAGTGAAGGCAGGTGACTGTGTCATTGTGTCCAAGCGTCTCAGTCCCTGCCCCCGGGAGTTTTCAGCACCGTTCACAAACTTCTCAGTTTTTAGTTTTACCCAGACTTTGGCCCCAGGCTCCAAGTTCAGCCCCGACTCCTTCCCTGCATCCCCCCCCCAAATTCAGAGTCAAATAAGGAAAACAGAGAACAAGGCAGCGAGCGTCTGTTTGGTTTATCCTCTACGTCTTGGTCTTCAGACCCACAAGCCCCTTTAAAGCACGTTGACTTTCATCAAAGCGTCGCTCTGCTCATCTAAACATTTTCATTTGTCCTGAGCAGCGACTCGGATACAGCCTCTGCATTACTCAGCACTTTGATGTGAAAGACCGTGATATTTCACCTTATACGCTGGAGCAGTGCACAGGGAGGTAATGAGATTTGTGTGGCCCGGGGAAATGAAGAGCTTTCAGGTTTTTCAAAGTCCCAACATCTTGTTTCCGAGTGAGCTGCCCTCCCTCCCTCTCGCTCTCTCTCCTCTGTGTTCTCTGTGTATTCACCCCCTCCCTCCCCCCCCCTGCTATAGTATGTGCAGCTCAACTAAAAATAGTTGAGTGAGGATTTATTTATGATGGGTTTTTGAGGCGAGCTGAACCTCTTGAATCTCTAAAGACGGTGCGTTATATCTCTTTTCAACAGCCGCGGCAGCTGGAGGTGGAGAACCGCTGCTTTTCTCTTGTTCTTAAAGTTATGAAAGTTCATCGGCGAACAGAGATGGATCATTCGTGGCTGATTCCTTTACATTACTCTAGTCTCGGTATCATTATGTCGCGCTGCCAACTCACTCACAGGTTGATAAGATAATCTGCGTGCAGGTTGAGGCAGGGGAGGAATTTGGCCAGTGTGTGGGTGTGTCTCTGCACCACGTGTGACACCTCCACAAACTTTCTGACTCACTAATTTCATGGTTCTGATGCAGAATGATATATGCATGAATGGAAGTGGAACTTGCTTTACACAAAATATTTTGATTGATTTTGAGATGGTGGCGTTACAATAGAAAACATACGAGGTTTCAAGATAAGCCCTGAAACCGGTTGTGCCATTTTTTTGTTTCATGTGCTGGACGCCTCCTACCAAGATAGTTCCCTGAGTAATGTTAAAACATACTTATATACACGTGCACTTTGTTGTCAGAGAGTCACAACTTTTAACAAACCTGCAGAAATCCCAGTCCGTGCATGAAAATCTGCAGAGCTCTCTGAGAAATACTCAAACCAGCTCCCTGGCACCGACAACATGCCACAGAGATCACTTCCTTTTTTTCACCTCATTCTGATGTTTGATGTAACCGAAGTTTCTGTTCTGCATCTGCTCGATTTCATGTATTGCTGCACTGTTGCCACTTGATTGATTGATTGATTGATTGATTGATTGATTGATTGGATGACTGCATGAATGAGCAGGTGTACAGGTGTGTTTTCCAAATGATCACGGAGAAACCCGCTTTGAAAAGCCTCCCACGTGAAAAGGCGCTTGTAAGTGTCTCTTTCTGTAACTATGCAAAGATGTGTTAACGTCACATCTTTAGATCGACTGTAGCTTTTCAGGAATAAGTAATTTTCCCAAGCTGAAAAGTCATTTCGGTGCCGGTGGAGGAAATCAGGATAAATATTCTCCTCTGGAACTTCGTTATACAGCAGCTCCACTCTGAGCAATGAGTCGCACTATGGTCATTTTTCACTTTGTGGTTTTCAAGTTTTAAAATCACAGCTTCCATTTGCTGCGCGAGGTTGGAGGGAGGTTCGACCGAATATTTTTCATGTGCAGGATACGGGGATAGTTAAATTAAAACTGAGTGCAGGTCCGGCTTCATTGTAGGTTTGTATGTATTTAACCCAACCCGTCAAATCATTTTATAAGTTCGCATAATTTGTAATATACTTTCCACGGCAGTTAATAAAACAATTACTCAAACAGCCAACTTTAAACTGCCACCAGCGTTACACTTGTTCTCCCTTCTGCACCAAAAGTGTATGAATCATAAACAGAGGCAGAAATTAAACCGAGGAATACGTTAACCTCCACCCCCCCCCCACATCACTCAGTGTGAGGGGTTTCTAATGATGACACTGTTTCACGAGTGGAGAATGGATTAGTTACATT
The DNA here is from genome assembly GCA_006182925.3 of Reinhardtius hippoglossoides. Lineage (NCBI taxonomy): Eukaryota > Metazoa > Chordata > Actinopteri > Pleuronectiformes > Pleuronectidae > Reinhardtius > Reinhardtius hippoglossoides. The sequence goes on from CM031687.1 coordinate 3,583,568, forward strand.
TACATGCTGATATGCTTTTGGAGTCAGGGATGTTAATAACGCCAGTCGCTGAGCGGCGTGATCGGTACGAGCGGCGCGTCCTCGCCGAGGACGCTGAGGAGGACGGCGACACTGACGAGAGACAAAGCGACAGCGCACGTCTCGGGCCGCCTGCGAATTGACATCACAGTTTCTTACCACTTCTTCTCCTTTTCACCTCTCAATCTCCCCCCCCCTTCCCCAGGCCCTTGACCTTAATAGCAGCCTCTTTCCCGTACGACCGGGAGATGCTTAATCCAATAAGCGCAGCACCCTGCCTGGCACCATCACGTACACACACACACAAACAAGAGCGCGTCTGCAAGCGCTCCTCAGGCTGATGTGCGAGCTCTTTTTAGCGCCGAGGACGTCTGCGCCATTTTATGCTAAAGTGCTGCACGTGAGGAAAAGCTCTGCGTGGGAGCGTAGATGATTCGGCACAACTCGTGCACGATCCTTGTGGCGTTTGAACTCGTGCAAGGAGCTGAGCAGGATGTCGTCTTTGTCTCATATGCTCATGCTTCCTGCCTGGGAAGGGGGGGGCTTGCTGTTTGTTCAACCTCTGGCCTATGTTCCTCTGTATTTGCCCCCTGTTGGTTGAGGAAATTCCTAACCTCACAGAGCCCTCGACCATCTCTCCGCGTTAAGGTTGTTTCTCTCGGCCTGTCGGAGCCTTTCGGGATCAGCTGTGTCGGCTGATAGAGCCCCCATCCCCCAGCTGCAGTGGGATAATGACTTCTTTCTGTTTTCGCTCTGTTATTAGCCCATTTTGCTTCACGTATTTCTCTAAAAAGCCCCAATTATCTCGTAGATTATTTATTTAGAGCAGACATTAGAGTGTTTTCCTGTTTATCACATTCCCTATATAGTTTGTTATGGATATAAAAGGTCTGCAAAGTTATAAAAGGCCAAAGTCGTCACATTACGATTCCCAACATTAGCATAATTCACACCTAGCGTCTTGTTAGACACGCCCCCTAACAAAGTCAGGTAAAGGGAGAGGAGGTGTTTCAGACAGAGGCTGAAAAGAGGAGCTGCAGCAATTGAAAGTGATGTTTTCTGAACATTAGAGCATGTAAACCTTTTCAATTATAACACAAATTTATTTCTAACCTAAAATGTGTCTCCTTTAAAAAAGCATACAAGGTAAATGCACTGTGGATTAACTCAGCTGGAGCTCAAGCTCCATCGCAGCATCTCTGGCTGCTCTGCCAGAGCTGCATTAATGTCTGATTACCACGAATGCCCCTCGGCCTCTCAGTCGTCTGTGTGGGAGCAGACAGAGACGAGCAGGTCAATGTAAAATCAGAGGGAAAGTGCAGACGAGGTGAGACAGGGCCAGAGGAGCATCCGGATCAATGAGAAGAACCCAGATCCTCTCGTTCTGTCTCACGTGTGCATGTTTCTCCAGATGCGCACGGCAGCACAGCAGCAGAAAGGGTCTCTGGTGGGTTGTTCTTGACACAAATGAATTCAAGATCAAGCTAAAAAGCTGTGGGTTGTTTTCTAAGGATGCTGGCTGTGGAGGTGGCGTATAGGTTTTTGTCTTCCCATTACTGACAACATCTTCCCCATTGTGAGCGGGAGCTGGCAGAGACAAGCAGCTCCACACACAAACAACCTTGTCTGATGTTTTTCACAAAGCAAGAGGGAGAAAAAGACAGACACAAGAGTGAAGGGCTTTTCCGCGTCCATATCATAAATCTTAGCGTTTTGGTTATTGAAAGCATTTTCTATTTGCAGTGCTGACTTAGCAGCAGCACTGAGCCTGGAATCTTTTGTGCTGTGAAAAAGAAAAACACCACAGTGGGACGTTGGTTCAAAAGCTTCAAAAGAGCAGGGCTGTGTGTGTGTGTGTGTGTGGAACCAAAGATATCTCAATGCTGCAGTATAATCACCAGATGCATTATTAAAACCTGCCCCGCCTAATTTCAACTAATCTGGCCTGAATTGGCCAGGTACACAAGGGAATTGATTTGCTGAGCCTGGGAGCCGTCCAATAAATTGCAATGCTAATGACGCTGCTGAACGAGGCTCCCAGCCCTGATAGAGGCAGATTTAATGGAGATATTTCACACAGAATCATTTATCAGGGACTGACAGGCAGCGAGCAAGACTCCAACCCCCCAACAAAACTACACACACACACACACACACATGCACTCACACCTTAATAGACATGGGCCACGTCCCCTCTTGTCAGTGCTTCATCCGTGACCCTACAACTGTATCTGCACGCAGCAGATTCATTTAAACTCAGATTGTTGTGAAATTTTAGGGGCATATTTACATCAGTATGGAGCAGAGATAATTTTGGGCACTGCTGAAGCGTGAATGTAGACGGACAGAGAATAAATCAGGCTGTGTGAGATTTTTTATTTTTATGCTTGAGATGACGCTGGTGAAGCAAATCATAGATCACTGATAAAATCTGACAATACAACCCCCCCCCCCCCCCCCTCCCCCCAAAATATGATTGTGGCGGAACACAGGGAGCCATTGTTATGCAGGCGTGTGCTCGTGTCGGCTGCGTCAATAGTTTTTCCCAGCTTAGCAATTTGTAATGCTTTTGTGTTTTGTTACAATCTTTTGAGAAATCTCCACGATGACTTGTACAATAAATCTGCTGCAGCTCTTTTACCACTCCTACAATTCAAAGAATAAAACAGTGTGTAATGTGATCTGTAAACAGAGAGCGAGGTTACTCATTGTAACCCCGGCTCTACGAGTGCACTACAGCTTGCACGTGAAGAATGTGTTTGTGTCTCCGTTTCCTCCTGCTATCCAGAAATGAATCCCAAAAAATATTCTGCATATGAACGATGCCATCTCGTGCATTTGGAGGTACGGTATATAATTAATGTAACAACTTCCTGCAAAATACTGGACCTGAGCTGACACTTATAGTAATGAGCTGTCTGGAGTTGGATGTTAAATTTAACCAGCGCACAGTAATTGATAACCAAACATCCGCCGAATGCAGAGAGAACACGCCACACAGCAATAAATGGGTCTTTAAAACCCCCTCAATAAAGTATATTTAGATTTTGATACATGCACTTTAGCATTGAACGTAAAAAATCCCCACTTTTAAATAATTAATGTGCCAAAGCTTAAATGGTTTCTTAGGGGAAAAAAAGAAAGATATTTATAGCCAGTCCCAGCGTGGCCTATTTTACTTTCAGCCCTAGCATTTCTTAAAAACATATGATTCATAAGCTATAACATGATGTGGAATCTAAATAAAAATTTGTGCTCTGGAATAAAATACTGGCTTTAATATTGATAAAACAGGAAATATAATATGTATAAAAGCCAAAATAACATGTAAACATCCTTTGGATAATCAGAACGACTGGTGTGAAGGTTTTGAGACACAGAGGTCAAAGGTCAGATTTCTGTCAGGCCTGGATGTGGGCTTTGAAATGTTCATCATCGTTATTCCTGAAGTTCTTTGTCGTCCTCATCGTGACCTCACCTGACTACAGCCTCCTCTTCCTCCTCTCTTCATCTCATCTGTCTGTTAATGCCGCTCCCCGGGGACACGGCTGCTCTGTGACTCGCGCCCTCCCTCCATCTCCCCTCTGCCTCCTTTGTCCGCCCCCCCTCACCCCCCACCCCAGACTCCATCTATTCCTGGAACTGGCGATTTTAATGAAGAGCCCGGTCACTACACAAATGACCTCTCCCATCAGGAGTGTCCACTCACTGTCTCTCCGTGTGCGTGTTCATCTCTCGCTCAGATTGGAACTTGGCTTTCTCCGCTATCGATATATATCACAATCACTATTTCTGTCATTTCTGCTTCTTACATTAGTGGGTTTACCTTTTGTAGGAACATGCTTTCCACACAATTCGCAGTGTACGCTACTCTGTTTCTTGTCAGATTTTAAACAGTCAAGATATCTCCACATCTCCCTTAATAGAGACAAATCTCAGAAGCTGTCCTCGGCTTGTGCCTCTCCTTAGACACCTAAGTTAAAAATATCAATAGCTGCCATATTCCTGGCGATTTCATGCTTCACAAACCTGAGGGGGCCGGGGGCCGTCCGACCCTCTAACACCTGCCTGACATCCTCTGTGTTCATCTTTTTGAAGTTTGCCGGGCAGCGGCGCCACGTTTCATCCAACAGTGGCAGGGATTTGGCGATCCCGCTGTCAAGGTAATGCCCCGTAATTGGTCTTCTAATTCTCTGTGATAATGAGGCCGCGAGTGGAATGCAAAGGCGACGCTGCTGTATTTACCTGCAGGACCAGAGAATTAGTGCACGTAATGCTAATCACCGGCTGCCAGGTGGAGCTTTTAATGAGCCCGGGAAGGGATTTGTTCTCACCTTCTACTCAGTGTTGGCAATCTTGTAATGATCATTAGTTCATTACCAATTTTGTGTGTCCGGAGCAATAGAGTTTTCTGTTCCGGTTAACTACTTAAGTAAATTACGCTTCATTTATATATTTATATTTTGATAAAGCCATTCGCCAAAGCACCAATGCCATTTATCCAATTTGAGCAGAGCATGTTTTAAAGACATGATGAATAATGTTTCACCCAAAAATTAAAAATGAATTGCCATGTAATGCAGTTAAATGCACCAGTGTTTATAAAAGCCTATTAGTGCATTTAGTGTTTAGTGTTTTTATTGTATCGATGGTGAACACGCTGTTGTTGTTATCGACAACGTCACCAATGAATCCCAGCAGCCGCTGCTACACAGCTGGTTCCCTGTTTATTCAAACTTTATTAATATTTCACATATCAAGTGTCCAAATGACACAAAATTCAACTCTGCACTTTCCTCGTCCCTGAACAAAACACACATGTGAAGCGTGCAGCCGATAAAATCAACAGTTCTTGAGATATGTGAAGCACAAAGAGATTTCTGTTGACAGATTAACTTATTTGTACAGAAACAAAACAAGAATTTGTGAAATTATGGTAATAGTATTGAATATACTATATCTTTTCACATTTAGGCTGCTGGGGGATCTATAGGAAATGTAAGGGCAACATGCAGATAAATCCTCTGGGGATCGTGATCATACATATTCACAGATTTGACGTCTCCTCCACAGAGCCACGATGATAGTTTGGCTCAAAATGACCAAAGCAAAGACTTGATCCTTTTGCTGCTTCCTTCCCATGATTGTTGACTTTAAACCCTTGGTTCCTCAAGAGGCCTGAACCTGGCTCCACTCACACAGACTGTTAATCTCTGAAGAGCAGACCACAGAGGGTCAACCCTTCAGGGACCCCCCTCTGCAAGTCTCCGAGGTCATTCCACATGAGGAAAGACAGGTGCTGATTTAAGGAAGTCTTTTAACGTTTCCCACAATTCAACAGCTTCAGTCTCTCTTGGTTTCTTTGCTCTGAGAGAAGCTGGAGCGGACCGGCCGGGTTCAGATGAGACAGCGCTGAGGGAAGAACTCTGACGGGCGTCTCAGTGGGGTCCTGCCCTCTGAGCAACATATGCTCTGTTACAGTTTTACAGTAAAGACACGTGTGCACACATGCATGCTCACACATATTAGGCACGAAAGACATGTACACGCTCGGATGCACATGCTCAGTCTCGTTCAGTCGCTCCAAAACATGCATGTTAATAATCATGCTCAATCCCGTGCTCTGGCTTCTCTCTCTCTCTCTCTCTCTCTTTGTGGAAGTGTCTCTCTTTCACTTTGCGTTTGTCTAGTGATGCCAGGCTCACACTGAACATGACACAGTCACACTAAGATATGTTTTTTGGACTTCAACCTCCACATTACTCATACAGTACACATGTGATTTGCATTATCTGCAGGGTTCAGTATCTTTGGAATGCAGACTGGAGGTGCCGGGGATCAAACCACCGACCTTCTGATTTGTGGGTGACCCTCTCTACTCAGGGGTGGGGCCAGGGGGAACTGGCTCCAGCTTATCTGATTGGCCCCTGAAGTCCCCCCCCCCCCATGTCCTGTCAGTAGTCAAAAAGTCACGTATTAGCAAAACCAACAATACATTTCATAATTTGTTTTCTAAGCTTTAACATTTAAATACACTTAAACATGATTTGGTTAATCTACAGATTCAAATTACTGATGGATAGATATTATAAAATCCTGACCTAACTTTAATGTAATTCTTCATTGATGGTATCATTTTTTTTCGATTCCTCTGTATAAACTTATCTTAACTTGAAACGTTGTGGTTCAATCTCCTAAAACCACAACTGTCCCTTGAGGAACCCCCCCCCCCCCCTGATCTCCCTCCTCCTCTCCGGCCACAGTCTCTCTGTCATGCGTGATTCACTCCATTATGTCACATCCAATAGTTTTGGGCTCAGACGGCTCAGACGCCCTGACCGGCCCCGAGCCCCCTTTTTGTTTTCCACACAAGCAGCAGCTCTTGTCGAGGCGTCAGAGGCTGCTTTATTAAGTCCATCACTTAAATACTGATTAGATTGGACACCCTGGGATCTTTGTGATTACGAGGACATGGAGCAGGTATCCCATTCGCTGTGCGTGTGCATGAATGAATTTGCGCTGCCGTCTTTATTCATTGGCGCGTGCGAGAATGTGATTTGTGACGCTCCTCTCGGGTCGGGATGAATAGAAATATCTCCCCGAGAAGTAATAACCTCAGGCTTAGACACAACACAGTGGCAGCATTTGTGTTCCTTTCATTTTATTTATTTATTTCATTTTGTCCCCGAGAAAGGGAGCCATTGTCTGTGCAGGGCCCGTAAAGTGGAAATCGATGACGGGCTATAATTCGCAGCCGCAAGAAAAAGATCCCGTTGGATCAATCTTCTTTGTTGCCGTCAAGACGTAAAGAAGACCTGAGTTAGTTTCCCAGCCTCTGATTCTCTAACGCATTTCTTAAAACGTGTTAACATTTATTCATAATGCATGAACATGTGTATGAAAATGAGCAGAAGGGCACAATCTGCAGCTTTTATGCAAAATGGGAGACGATAAATAAAAAGGATGTGTTTCTTATACTGTATTTAAGGCTGAGTATCAAACCTCAGTAGTTTTTTTTTTTATGTAGTTAGCCTTGATTATTTTAAAGTATCACAAAATGAAAATTAGCATTGGATCCTTTGAATTTGACTCTTATGCTTGTCTGCATATTTTGGGGATCAGATAACTTTCCCTTTTAGTTTTAGCTCCGGCTTCACTTCAGTATTTGTCTGTAAACGCAAATGCTGCTATTGTCCTAGAAGTGTATTGTGTATCTCGATGAGGTTTTTGTGATCACAACAAAACAGCTCTGACGGCGCTTTATAGCAAGATTGTGAAATAATTATTTGGTTCGTCAATTACTGTTTCAATCTCAGAATAAGGATTTTTTACATCGAGAAATAAATGATCACAAAGTTACAACGAGGCATAATTACAAAGTAAACAAACTTCTGTAACATTTAGCAGAATTATATCGCTCACAGTTTTTTAAAATACACCAAAAAAACCTCCTCCTTCCAAACGCACATCATAAAATCCATATCCATCCTTTTGTGTGTCACAGTTTCCCCTCTGGATCCCTGTTCATCCACCACAGCCATGTTTTTTTTTAAATTTTTCATCTGCTCCAGGTTTTCCTGTAGCTGCGAACTGTAGTAGTGTCCCAGATGTGCACGAGGATATGACCACACGTCCTTGGAGCACGCCATCGAGTGCGAGATAAAACAAGTGCGAGTTCAGCTGCACTTCTTCTATCTCGGGGGGAAACGAGGTGGCCGGGTTCGGGGGGGTTGTAGGATCCACCGAGCCCTTGTTGTCGCTCCTTGTCACAGCGATGGTCATCTGTTGTCCTGTCTCCCCCCCGGGTCCTCGATGTGCCATCATCCTGCCGCGTGCGGGGACGGCTGTTTGTTGACAGCTGGTTTTCTAATGGTCGGGCTCACACGGGAGCCAGAATTTGCGTTTGTGTCCTGTGAACGTCCCACTGAAGCTGACAGGACTCGCAGGCCCGGGTGACTCACAACGGTTCCTCGGGGCCTCATCGGTTCTTAACCACTTTCTGCAAATATAAACGGGTTTATGCTCCTGCTGAGAACTCGGAGGAGGTTATTTTCGGAGATGTTTCACGCCGTTATCTCTCATCTTTACCGTTTTGAGAATGAAACACACCTCGTATCTTTCTTCTGTGGGAAGTAAACTAGCTTTTTATCTTCGGTTCTCAGCAGTTACATTGGATTCGACATGAAACCCGAAGATACAGCGACGAGGAGCCGAATCCGACTGTCTGCCGTCCATCTGTTCGCTCCAGACACTCGTATTTTCTCAGCTAGAGGTGTTAACCTGCTGCACACATTTACATTTGTCAACATATTTGTGTATTTAGATATTTGGACAGTATTCTGGAGACAAATGTCCTGAATACACTGAACCTACAGATGGACAACAATATGCTGCAGAGAAGGATCCAAACAAGATGCATAGTTTTCAGGGTGTTTGAAACACTTGAGTTTTCTTTAAACTGCTGGATCAAGGCTAATTCTTCCGTCACCTCACAGCAGCATCTGAAAAGCATTCCTGGTGAAGTGCATCACAATACGCTCAAAAGGGAAGTGTGTTGTATTTACAAGCTACGTTTCCCCGCAGTGAGTTCATGCAGAGAAAACTGCCTGCGTCATTTGTCTTTGTGGAACTAGTTGGACTCATTCCTCCTCCTCCTCCTCCTCCTCCTCCTCCTCCTCCTCCTCCTCCTCCTCCTCCTCCTCCTGCACATCGACTCCCTCTTAGGTCTCGTGTTGACTCAGGATTTACACATAAATGACCATCTAAATGAGCTGTAATAGCGGAATAATCTCTGTGACCTATTAGAGTAATACAGCAATAAAACAAACAGCCACACACACACACACACACACACCACACACACACACACACACCACACACACACACAGAGTTACATGCACAGTGATACGCACAGTTAATTGATTTGCTGGGGTTATTTGTTTTGTTGCACGCTTATTTAAGAGGAGGGGATGTTAAGTGTGCATGTGAAGCATGCTGATGATTATGGCGTTGAGTTGCTGCATGTGTTTGGTGGAATGCCCTGGTAACTGTGTAATGGTACTTCGAGATGGAAAACAAAAACCTAAAGATTAAACTGGGAGCGATAAAAGTGTCGCACAGCCGCAGCGATGGCTTTACTCACTCGCGTGTTTTTTGGAGATTATGCAACCAGGGCTTGAGCTCTCTGTAAGACGGAGACATTTCCTCAGCTGTTAGTAGAGCAGCTCCACAGCGAGTGGTTTTCATATAGTGATGCAACTGGAGGTAAACGACAGATCTTCAGAGCAAACGGACTGAAATTAAGTACAGAATTAATTTTTACGTTCGAGCCCGACAAAGAAATTAGCCGAGTCCAACACAACTCATACATCTGTGCTGTTTTTTTGTGTCTGACCAATGTTTTCAGATTCGAGGCGTGTGCAGCGTACGAAATCAAGTAGGTGCTCAGGTATCAGGACCGAAGTGACCCCAACTCAATTATACTTTCAAAATTGTTAACTCGAACACGGCCCAGCTCGTCCTGACGGGCTCGGGTCGGGTGTCCACTCTGTGTGAAGTTGAATGAAGTTATGAATGTATGAATTGAGAATTTCCCCCGTGGCTAACTTTTCATGCTAAACAGCAGCACTGCAGAATTCAAGTACACGATCCCTATTTAATGGAAACCAGCATTTTAAATGGGGATAACATCAGTTTTCTCAATGTCACCTTTTAGCCAGAGATGTCCTCGTTGCCAAACAACAACCCGAGCGGCCGGCAGATCCCCCTGAGGCCCCCGGAGGCCAGAGCCCACGCTGCTTGTCGTTGCCTGTATGCAACATTAATGTCCTCTACCAGCCAGATTAGGGTTTAAGTGATGGTTTGAACTCTCTGTGGCTGTTTTCAGATGTTTTTCACTTGCTCTACAAAACGTCTGTAGCATCGGCGCCGTTTGTCCAAACAGACGAATGTTGTGTCAACTTTGCTGCATCGAGAGAAACAAATCAATATTTCAGTATTTGTGCGGCACTGGGAAGACACACATTTTATTTTGGATCCCCGAAAGAAACACGTAAGTTTGTTTTCTGTCTGTTGTGACCTACATCAGACGGAGCATTCACCGTTTTGCTGAATGTTTTGTCGAGTTGCGCCGCTCCCGTAGTCGGGAAGATCCAATTAGCCGTTTTTTGCAAACTCCAAATTTAATGGCTTTCCCTAAGTTTTATTTCTTATTTCCCTTGAGCTCTAACTTTCTCAGATTTAACCCAACACCACCCGGTCGACAATTGTTCCTTTTCCTAAAAAAACATGCTTCGACATCAGTAACCGAAAAATGACTATTTCTTTTCAGTTAAACCCACTTATCGATGCTTTAAACTGCTTCGTGCGTCGAGCAGTAAAACGTTACATGATCCCAATTTGCTCCCCACTCTATGTTATGATGTTCTGACAGAGTGCGGAGTGAACGCTGCTCGTCCTGCCTCAGGCTCACACACTCACCTGCAAGGCTTTCCCATCGCAGCGTTCTAGTCATGCACAGTAAATTTGTTTTTAATGCATCATTTAAACTCGCCGTCTGTGGGGTTTTGCCTTTATGCAAAGGTAATGGGGTTTACCTGTAGGTCTCTGTCGGTTTAGGCTCATTAATTAAGACTCCAGTCATACACAAAGTCAGATGATCATGTTTCTCCGATTGTTAATCACCATGGCGACTGGAAACGAGAACAAGCCACCGACCTGCAGCTGAGGAGGGAACCGTATTTTAAGATAATGACTTACTAATTAATTACCGTAGGAAGTTTCTTGCGTTGTGGTGCTCTCTCTCTCTCTCTTTCTCTCTCTCTCTCTCTCTCTCTCTCTCTCTCTCTCTTCTCTTTTCTCTCTCTCTCTCTCCGCCACGTTAATTGAATGTACCATTACTGGATTTACAGCGGAGCCAGAATGCGACAGCTCCTCCTCTGAGTTGTCTGCGCTGTCTCGGGCTTGTCGCGTTCACCTAAATCAAGTCGAAAAATCCCAACGAGTCAGACGCTGTTTCGGTATAAACCAGAGAGCGAGAGAGAGAGCGAGAGAGAGAGAGAGGAGCGCGAGCACAAAGACGGCGCGAAGCAGAGTCAAGCTAATGATGGAGCGTGAAACAGGCCATCTATGTTTGATGAGCGTTAGCCGAGGAGTGAGGAGGGAGATGAAACAAAGATGAAAAGCAAGAGGCGGTGCGGTTACAGAGAGAATGGGTTGATTAAGCAGCAGCGATAACAACAGACACACACGAGCAGAGAGGATAAACGAGCCGCTCGCCCGCCCGCCGCCTGTGGGCCGATGTTCGCCACTCTTCATTAAACCTGTAAACATCTGCTCTTCTTTCAACTTGCACTATTTCTGACATCGTCGAAAACTTGAAGATGAATCTCTGATTGGGGAATTAGTCCAGAGACACACTGTTGTCTGTAAGTCAGAGTCAAGTTCGTAAAAACAGGGTGAATCGAAGTGACACGACTCGGGGTTTCATGGTGTCGCTCGTATTCAGGATATTTTGGCTCCTATTTTGCATCGTGGGAGGAAGTAGAGACGTGTGGTCCATCTTTATTATGGGATAGGTGTGTCCAGATACTTCTTTCCACACAGCACATGGTGAAAATGGTTGAGGAGCACTCAGAAACAAATGAGATACCGCTTCTGTAATGGCTCCCTGCCTGTAGAAGCGAGAGAGAGCTCTTAACGCTGCATGATTCAGTGCCGAGTTTAATTCTGTGCTGATGCTTCTCCTCGTTTCGAATCAACCACCTGACGTCTGTAATCTCGCCCGGTGTAACTATTCCATTCGTGGCTCCGCGGCAACACACATTTCCCCTGGTGTGAAGGTGTGTGTTCCAGATTCCGTCTTCACAGTCATTAGCGCGTCAGTGCAGGCGCTAATGGAGTGGCTAGCCCGCTGCTTCTCTGCCAGGCCTGGTTAAAAGCTTCTGCAGTTATTAATATCCTCCAACTCTTTTCGTTTCTCCCTCTGGTTTTTCCTTTGTCCCCTCCAATCTTATAGCGTCCTCTCTTTCTCTCTTCTCTCCCTCTCCCTCTCTCTCTCTCATCCATCATTTCAGCAGTTTAACTTTCAGCCTCCTCCAGCGTCCGTGTGTTTTTCCTCTCGCGGCCAGGTCGATGGCCGAGGCTGCGTGAGATGCAGTGCAAGCACATGGCGCTGCCTCCGCTCGCTCACGCTGAGATGAATGTTAATCAATGCGATGTGCGGTGGAGGGAACGCATCAAAACCTCCTGCGTCGTCCTCATTCAGGACGTGCAACATGGTGATATCAACGCTGCTCCCCACACCGTGTGTTTCACGACCACACAGGAGCAGCAGTTCAGCGCCATGTCTGCAGGTTAGCGAGTGAGTTGGTGGATGGTGGCTAATAGCATCTTCATTCAGGAAGTGTAGGATGTTTAATCCTTTTATTTAAAATTAGAAATACATTATCTCCCACATGCAGGGCCTCTTAACCTCTCCCTGTTGATGCGTTCAAGGACAACCCGCGTTCCAGCCTCTTTCAATGCGCGGAGCAAATTCACAGCATTCAGTATTTCCAGTGATCGTTAACTCGTGAATTATCATGTATGTCCGCTTTAAAGATTTGAGATAGGATCCATCATCCATCTATCGAACCTTGCTTGACAAATGTATTGTTAATGGCCCCAGGAGGTGCAGTGTTGAATTTGGTGCGAGTTGGAGACGTGATAAGTTCAACTTGTATAAACTCTTTGTGCAGCATCGTCTGTGCAGCTTCACCACTGAGGTTCTGAGTCCTTTACTTTGCCAAAGCTACGTTACTGCAAGTCACTTTTACAGTCATGTTTAGAATTAATTTACTAAGCAATCATCTCAGATAACATAGTTTAAATGTGACAAATGTCCACTTTTATCAGCCTTTCTTTTGCCATTTTTCCCACAGGAACATAATCTAAAACGTATCAATCATTAATTGCTGACGTGCTCCTCCAGCTTGCAGCGGTATCCCACTTCTGAATGAAGATGACTCACTTGCTACGTTCCCAGTCATTTTTATAGGGTATTAAAACACAAGGAAACAAATGGCTGCCTGGACAGCAGGTTACTAATCTAAAACTTTACAGTTCGCCCTGAGGCCACGATTTGCAATTAGTGGTTTATTGCCTCAAACACGTGAAACCACTATATGCAGCTGTAAATCCGAGACGGAAAATATTATCATCTCTTTTGATCATTATGCACCTTTTTTTTTTACTGTTTCCTCAGAAGAAGCCTTGCCCCTCCGTCACCCTTCCACTTTCTTCTTCCTACTCCCGGCTCATCTTTTCTTCTTCTCCGAGGTGTTTGATCCATTATAGATCAGCATGTAATGTAATGATTCCTCAGTCCCAATACAAGGCCCCGTCTCACCTGCTCTGCGCTTTCTAAGTATCCGTCTGAAGAAGATCAATCTGCGTGAGTCAGTCAAACGGCCCTCCAGGGCACCATCCCACCGAAGACACTTGAAGCACGGGGGGGACATTTCCTACCCGACGTCTGTTATTTGTCTGAATTTGTCTCCCTTTCCGAGACAATTTCGACCCAGTGTGTCTTTATTGAAGAGGATCTCTTTTTGATTTGATCTTTAATCAGAGCTGAGGTGATGGCGTGACTGTCATCACACAGCGGGGGGGGGGGGACTAAAGAGGCCCTGACTGCTGCAGTATGGCCCGGGTCATTAATGGATGCTAATATCATCTAAAAGTCGAGGAACGCAAAAAGCGAGAGCACAGAAGCCGGCGTCGTGTTTGATGCACACACCTTTTCAGCTTCATTACCCGGCGCCGTTACAACTCGTGCCCGCGTGGATCAGTGCTCGTGTCTCTGGGCGATTATTAATATCACACTGAGCAGGTTTTACAAAGGTATTAAGAGATTACTGAGGCAGAATAGATCACATTTTACAATGTGCTTGTGGAAAATGGATTTTCTTTCTTTCTCCTTCAGTTTATCCTCTGATCTTCCTCCTCCGATCGTCGTCATTAGTTTAAATTAGGGCCGTTAATCTGAGTTCATCATTCTCTGTCTCTTTTTGTTCTGGGTTTTATTTCTACGATCTGCTCACGGAGTCGGATCGTGTTTGTCTCAGAGCAGCTAGTTTTGATCGTGGAATCATTCATGCAAACACAATTTTTTTAAAAAGCTCCTCATTCTGTTGTTCCAGTTTCATTAAACGTCCCGATGTGAGGTCGTGTATATCACAGTGACGACTCCCTAGGCCCAGATTTACACCGGGATGCAAGTTGCAATTACACAACTGAGTCCACAGCCGAACCACATTATTTATTTACAAGGTGTTCGAGCTGTCACCTGAACCCAATAAGTGTGGTTTCAGTTTAGTGCAGGTCAATAGACAGTTACAGTTATTCCACTTCATTAGACCTGCGAATGCTTCATAAAAAAAAGTGGATAACAACTTCCTGGTTTAACTTTAACCTTTTATAGCTCTGACCATAGAAATTAGGCCAAAATTGTCATTGGGAAAACAAGAGTCTGTGCAAGAGCGATCAGGGGATGGTGTCTTTGAGAAAAATGTATTTGACATGCACTTTTTGGAGTTGGTTTCCCCTCGTTTCCCATCTACTAACATGGAGGAGGCAGTGTTTATGACCTAAACTGCAGCCAGCCCCCAGGGAGGGTGATGGAGACACTTTGGCTTCACTTTTGGAGCCGTCACATCGTCCATCTTTCTACAGCTTTAACAACTTAACACCTTATACATGTATCTCAGGTGCACACTGTGTGTAATAACTTTGCGACAGCAGCAGCGAGTTTCTTCCTGTGAACATCAACATGTATCTGCAGCCATATTTCCATTTACTCGTCTCCTTTCTGTCTCTTTAGCTGCTGAGTGCTCCGCTCTGTTCACCAGCCTGTCGGTATCTTTGTGAATCTCCAGTTTGACGCTTTCCTCGTAAAAACAAACAGTGTCATGTTGCAGCTTTTGTCACTGAAAGTATTTGGCCCCTGCGGCTGAGAAAGACACGGCCGCTGTCCCAGGACTGAACCCGAGCATTGACGCTGCCGGGACCACAACCAAAACAATTGGCTGAGGGGAACTGGAGTGTTGTGTCATAATTATCTGTGTGCCTCACTATGAGAAACGCATTGTGTTGTATTTGATTCATCGTGAACACAACAATATTCATTACATCTGCTGTAACTTGGTGTTTTAATGATATCATGAACTTTGTAGTTGTTTCCATCCTTATTGATGAACTGACCACTCGTGTTTTGTGTAATGTTGATCCACTGAACTTGATGTGTTGAATGTGCTAATAGTAACATTTTCGATTTTGAGATTCGAGACTAAAACTGACGGTTGCTAAATTCAAACCTGTCTGTTAAAATATTTAAAATCTTTTAGCTCTGCGAGGTTTTGACCCAGATCTGATGGGAAGAAGCGCGATGAGCCCTGTTCCTCACTCTGGTCACCATTGCTATAGGGAAAACAAACAAAGAGATTCTAATGAGGGTTGTCAGTGAATCGCAGATGTAAAGCACGACGCTTATACTGATGTGAGCTGCTGGACTCGCATAACATATAATGTGAGACACAGTAGGAGCTAATGGGCCGCCGCACAGTCGGATGTAATGCAGCATAGAGGACAGGACATCAACCAAATAAAGAGAGAAGCTAATGCAGCGTCACATCAGACACACGCAACACATTAGAAAGGCCAGGATGAGACATGAGACATCCGAGGGTCATCAGGCTGGAAGGAGACCGAAAGGGAAACTACTGTAATCCTCACCACACGACGGAGATGTTACCATTAGATGCAGAGTGGCCTCCAGCATTGGACGTCGTGTTCTCGTCCCTTGTGCGTGTGATTGTTGGTTTGTCGGCAGGATTTCAAATGCAGTTCCAAATATATAATCCACATCGAGAGGATTTAAATGTCCATAAGGGCCTTGGGAAAGGTTTGCAGTCTGAGTTTCCATCGCCACTAAGACGAAACGTTTCTCTTTGGCATTTTCACTATGTAAGTTGTAAAAGAGACTTTAATATTGCTTTGTCTCACGTGGTAACGATGCACGTTCCATGCACAGTTGTACCCTGAGGGCAGAAGTGTGCATCTGCGGCAACGTGCCAACATGCAGCAGGATGACGCCATCACACCCTGCTGTCTACCTGATGTTAGCTGTTGCAGCGTCGCACGTGTGCAACAATCAATCGACGCCTGCTGTGATTATTCCTCTCGGTTCTTTCCCCCTTCCGCCTTGCTCTCCTTTTGTCTCTACTCCGAGTTGAACTGTTCGACATCTTTTTTCGTGACATTTCAAGCGTCGGCTCTTCTCTGGATCTCGGCCAGGTTTTAGATGCCAAGCACCAACGAGTGGCTGCCCTCGCAATGTCTGTGTTTTTAATGACCTCTTTTCACAGTGGTTAATTGAGCCCTGCAGTGTGTGGGCAAAGCTGCAGACAAAAATAACCTCAAGATCAAAAGTGACAGGGGGACGCACACAGACTTTCAGCTGGTGGTCCTGAGCGCCCGTAACCTTTTGGTTTGTTGTTGGAAAAACAGTTTATTGTTAAAGATCAAATTGTTGAATTATTTATACTCGTCTAACTTCATATTCTATACGTTGACACACACACAGTATATACTGTACAGTACGTGTAACTTGAGTATAGTGGGAGTTCTCCAGGTAAACACCCTGACATCCAGCTCCGGGCTGCAGAAAACAGAGCTGTGACCTGTCAAGGTGGTCAACCGTGTCCCATATGGACCCCTGTCAGCTTGAAAGCCCCCAGTGTCCCCTGTGCCGCCCCCCCCCCCCCCCCCCCCACGGTTACTTGGAATTCACTGGAAACACTGAAGCTTCCGGGAAACTGTCAAGAGTCCAGAAATGTTCCATCTCCGACCCTGCCTAATGAAATATGCAGTTTCCTCATGTGTCTTCCATAAAGAATGTAATTTTCTAATGGATTTATTGAACAGTATATCAATCATATGTTGTCAAGATACGAGCGTCTCCTGAAGGTGTCTCTGCTCTCATGCTGCAGCAGAAGAAACCAAAACCAGCTCCGCTCCAGCCGAACCTTTCTGCACAATTCATGTTGAAAATATTTGTTGAAAGGAATCCAGTTTGGGATGATTTTAAGGTAAATCATGTGAATTCAGATGAGGCTGCTGGTGCATTTCATTATTGTGATTCTGAAAGCAACTACATTTTTGCATTTTGCATAATCTAAACACGTGAATAATGCATGAACAGGACCTAGAGCCGTGTTAGTTACTCTCTGAGGCTGTTAATGGCCATCGCAAAGAAAACCAAGCAGTGTGATCGATTCCCTGACGTGTTGAACATGAAGATTGAAGGTTTCGAGTTTCCTACAACTGTCAAGATCAAACTCCAACAACCCCACAGTGTGAATCAGCCTCTCAGTGCCAGGACGGAACCAGCTGACGTCTAAAATAGCTCGTGACGTCCATCAACACTTGTCTGTCACTCTCAGATGCTTGTGGATGATTAAGGCGCCTTAATTAATAAATCATGACTGTCGCGCCCTGCGTTTTGTAACCGACTCCTGCTCGCTGAAGTCTTCGCTACGGGACAAAGTGTGGAGTCAGCTGCAGGAGAATTGGAGCAGAAAAAAAAAGCCGGGATACAGTGCGAGCGTTAGATCATCACACTGACCCGTGCACAGCTGAGAGACATGAGCAGTAAACCCTCAGAGAAGGCCAGTAAGGGGAATTCCCTTAAGGGCGAGGCGGAGGAGCGCAGAAGATACTGTTCAACACAACGTCCTGAGGGATCTGCATCATTTGAAGCGAGGAGGAGGAGGAGGAGGAGGAGGAGGAGGAGGAGGAGGAGGAGGAGGAGGAGGAGGAGGAGGAGGAGTCTGTAGAACAAATATCTTTTTTTCGAAAATATTTTCATTTAAAAGCAAATGTAAAAACCAAAGTGTGATGTGGCTCATTGTAAGTGACAGAGAGGAGGAGGAGGGTGAGGAGAAGAAGAAGTCCTCTTTGTAGAGCACAGGCAGATGAAGTGGTTGTCAGAATTACTAATTTCCCTCATGAAATCCCCCCCCCGTCCGGACCTCGTGGAATAGAGACCATATTGCATGGTGGGTTATCATTCCACGCTCACTATAGATAGAGCTGGAATCCCTTATAGACTTCGCCGGCCTATTTTCTGCTCATCAGAACGTGTGACTGGAGATTTGAGCGGATTCTGCTCGTGGGCCCCCCCCCCCGTGCGCCCGGTTTGACCTCCCACATGATCGTTACTGCCTGCAAAGGATCCGTCTGGACTTTCTCATCGGATCGGACTCAGTCCGTGGGGTTTCTGTCCGTCGGAATGTGACCTTGGAGCATGTGAGCGTTGCGTCAGCCCCTGCGGAGGTAAACCTGGTTGTGTATCAGCTCAAAGGAATAAACGCGTCATACTTTGCAGATTTATCCTGCTGGTGTTAATCCCGACCGTGCCCCGTGCGCTCACTGTTAACGCCTTGTCCTTGAAAGTATGTGCATATGAGTGTTTGTGTTTTTGGAGTCCCCCCCCCCCCCCCCCCGCCTGCTGTGGCAGGAGTAGCTCTGTTTGTTCTACGCCCCCCAGTTAGTTGCTCCTCTTCCCTCCACTTCATGATCGATTCCTCGACTCCCTGCAATCTCTTTCAGCCCCGAGTCTGTCCCGACAGACTGACTGCCTGGATGAGAGGAGCGGGGCGGGGGGGGGGGGACAACAAACCACAGAGTGGAGACAAAGAGAGATACATGTAAACAAAGAGAGCGAGAGGGCGTGCGAGCGGTGGAAGTCGAGAAAAATCACCCCGACACAAATCGAGGAGATTAATTGCAAG
Organism: Reinhardtius hippoglossoides; assembly: GCA_006182925.3. Classification (NCBI taxonomy): domain Eukaryota; kingdom Metazoa; phylum Chordata; class Actinopteri; order Pleuronectiformes; family Pleuronectidae; genus Reinhardtius; species Reinhardtius hippoglossoides. The sequence goes on from CM031687.1 coordinate 3,602,416, forward strand.
AGCTGATAAACATCACAGATATTTGATGAAGAAGGTTTGTTTGATTAAAAGCAAGAAACCCAAACCAATCTCCGTCGCCTCTTTCATTCGGGGGCTTATGATTTCAACAATGAAACTCTCATCGGTATTCAAGGTGGAGTAAAGGAAGAAGACAGCGAGTCAACCTGAGGAGACAGAAATGACTGTCGCCTGATTGATTGGAGTCTCACTTCTCATCATCGCCTCGACGTGTCTGATTGAAATGTTGTGATCGCAGAGGGGTTTTTATTTTCCCCCCAAATGAGGAACTGTGTCGCTGCTGCAGCCAAGTTCTGTCAGTTACACAAACACAGTCAGATAATTATTCAAATTATTTCACGTGTATGAATCTGACAGGAACTAAACCTGAAACCATTAATTCATTGTTAATTAACAGATCGTCAACTGATAAGGACTTAAATTGAAGAAGTTGAACGTGAAAGTTTATTGTTCAGGTTTTAGGAAGTTGGTCAGGCTAAAGGTTAAATTTCAAAATGTGACCTTTTCTTCTTCCTCTGCTTTCTGACACGTTGTAGATTAATTAATTAAAGTGATTACATTTCCTCTAATTAGTTTTTCATATGATTCGGTTGTGAAAGTCCAAACACCGGGTAGCAGACCACAGGATCAGCGTTTCGCCTCGGTGCTCCGTCTAATCACCTCCAGCCTCCCCGAGCGTCTTGTACAAAACAACATGCGTTACATGCACAACACAAACGCACAAACCCCGTACACACAAACCCCTCTCCTATCAGCAGCGTCTCCCTCCTTCCTCGCGCACACACCGGCCCTCTGACACACACACACACACACCACACACACACACCACACACACACACCAAACCCCACACACACAACACACACACACACCACACACACACACACACAACACACACACACACACACACACACACACACAACACACACACACACACACACACACACACACACACACTCCTCCCAGTCCGTCCTTCCATACCTTAATGAGGAATCTCATTACGGACAAACAAGCCGGCGCTGCTCTGAATGCACAACGAGGACGTCTCTCCGCCGCTGCTCAGCCGAGTGTGGAGCTGCCGGGCTGAATATTTTATTGATTGTGAAAGTCCAGCTGTTGATCTGTCTTGTGTGCTCGTGTCATTAATGTAGTGTGTGCAGAACAAACCCTCGCGTCCTCTCAGTTCATCGGGTCGCACCACTTGTTAAGTGGCTGCTTCGCCGCTCCGGCGTTTACACTTGGATCAAGGTTCTAATCTGTGGCGACGTGTTGCTCTGTGTTGGTGTCCTCACATCTACTGGGAGCTAATATTAAATATGATATTTAGAGTCTGACCAATTTATCGTTTGGCCGATATGAGGTTTTCACAGACATTCTGTTTACATTTTACATCAAAAATGTTTATTTTCTCAAATCCACTTCTAATATTTGGTTGTTTTGGGGTTTATTTATAGTTTTTTATGATAAAGTTTATGGTTAAACTGTATAATATTGAGCCTCAATGACTTCTCTTGGTCATGAGGGTTTGATAATGGCCATATATTGGTATTGAAAATGTTTTACTTGCTAAAATCAGCATTTGTGTTGTGTTGTTGGACTCTAATGGTTTCCATCAAGATTGCTTTGAATTTAGAATAAGCGATATACTATACAAATGAAATTTGATTGATTGATTGATTGATTGATAATCTAATCAGGCGATTAGATTAGCGGTGAACTGTGAGTTCTGAGAGCTTCAAATATGTTCATACATGACACTGACGGGTATTTAGGTCTTCGAAATGAAAACCAGGTTATGAGAAGAATCTTGCACGTTTACTTTTATCACTTCACGTCACAGACACACAGTGGAGAGGCGTGTGGCGCGGTTGTTTCCAGAGGGTTCAGTGATGCACATCTACCCCCCCCCCCCCAACCCTCCTTCAGTCAGACGCTAGTCAGCCCTCACTCCTCGGCAGAGTTGAGTTCATATTGTTAGATTTTCCTCATCCCATGTGACCTTTTATGTGTGACACATAATGTGATGTGTAATGGCTTCTGTCTGTCTCTCTGTGGAAGTTGCTGTAGACTTAATATAAATGCAAAATGTGCCCTGCAGAAAACGCGCCGCGCTCTCTGGGAAAACAGCGGCGGTGAGGTTTAAACAGCTTGACACGGCGCCGTGCACGTGTGTTACTCTATCAGCAGCGTTGCTATTGTGTGCTTTTTTTGTGTGTAGGTTACAACCTCCGTGCAAGTTGTTCTTGTTCTAGTGCTGTTTTCTTTTCATACAATTTCAAAGTGAACGCCAAATTAAATATATTTTATTGTGAAGCTTTTTTTTTTTATTCAAATTTCCCTCGAGCCAAAAGGCTTTTTAAAACATACAGTTGGGAAAAGAGGGGGGGGGGGAATAAACCTTGGGGGCGCAAAAAGCAATCTGAGTAAAGGAGTCCACGCAAATATATTTATTCTGGTATCTCGTGCACTTGAAATCCGTGTTGAAATACAGGCATACGAAGTCCGTGCATTTGTCGTTTGTCTACACAATCTACACAACTGAGAACACTTCCGATTTTCCAATGTCCTGTGAATAATAACCTTTAAACACACGTGCATGTTCCTGCAGTCACTCTTGTGAGCGAGCTGTTTGTACGTGAGCAGGGGGGGGGGGGGGGTTATGAAGCTGAGGTGTGTCGAGGCCGAGGTCTGGCCAGCTAATGAAGTTTCCCTCCGTAATATAATTCATTACAGCACTTATCTGACCAGACCAAACCCAGCTCGATGGATTATATTAGGAGGCAACATCTCGGCCCTGCGTGGCCGACTGGGAAATGGATCATGATGATCTCTCAGTTAGAAGAGCGCAGACGCACACGGGCCCATCGCCTCATATCAGATCAATTAGCGGTAAAGGCTTTCTGCTCGACCGTACTCGCATCGTGATGGCAGCTTCCTCCAGACTGCAACACACAGGCGTTCATTCAGGAGCTGTGTGTAGATTCTGGATTTAAAAAGAAGAGCAATGCCTCTTGTCGAGCGAGTCAGAAAATCTCATTTTGTTTGACGTGTAAATCCTGTTCTGTTTGATTTCATATGAAGTGAGTAAAAAGATTTTTGCTGTAGAATGAACGAACAAGAAGTCTGAACTCGAGAAGAGGAGTTCTGGAGGGTTTTTCCAGATCAGCTGCTCATGTCGTCGAGATTAAGATTAGCTTCACATTCAGACTGAATTCACCTTAATAACCATCTGAATTTAAATTAAAAACTTGTTAAATGTGTACTTGACGTGAGCTGTGATTGTGAACTCACCAGCTGCATCTTCTGCAGTGACCCTGTGTGCTGCAGCTCAGACGTATGTTCTCGTATTTCCTCCTGCAGTGCACTTTCTCTGTGGTAATCCTCGTTGCAGCTTTCTAGTAAATAAAAACGCGGCGACTAAATAAATAGCTGCGTACTTGGTGAAGACCTGTCACATGTAACTCTGGAGTGTCAGCTGTCATTTATGTGCCAGTTTCATGGTGTCAGACATAAGTTACGAGGATGAGTCCCTGCTGCAAAGCGACGATCGCCCTTTTAAGATAAAATAAGATGATGTAAGATAATCCTTTGTTAGTCCCACAATGGGGAAATTTGCAGTATTACAGCAGCAAGAGTAAAACAAAAGGCATCGGGAAGTAATAAGTAAGTGTCAGGAATATATAGAACAACATGAATGTAATTAAGCTAATATATACAGTGTAAAGACAGGAAAGATATATATGCAGTGTGAGAATATGGACAGTGAATGGATTGCACATGAACCGACGATATTGCACAGATGAATATTGCACAGTCGAGACTCAAAGTGTTAAAGTGGGAGTCCATAATGGGTTCCATATCTAAAATATCCAAATACTGAACATCCAAATCTTCAAGCGAGGCTCCTTCCATGGGATGGAATGAACGATCTTCGAGATATAGATTCTTCACATTATCGTAACAGGACTCGCACCGACTCCTGAAATATCCCCCAGAAAGCAGTTGGGTTCTATCAGAATTTTAGTCCCATCCCCCCCGACAGCCAGTTGCTTGTTGTATTCTCCCTGCAACACGCAGCCGCTCCGACACGACAGCTTGCGAAGCGTTGATATTTGGAGGTTTAATACTGTACTCGCAGGATACGGCTTAGCAACCAAACAGCAGCATCTCACAGCGGCGAACCGCAGCCTGTCTGGGAAAATGCATTCCCTTTTTTCCCCCTGCCCCTCGAGGGAAGAGGTGCGAGCGTCTTTATCTCCCCGCGGCCGCTGCTCGCCATATTCCGTCACTAAATTACTTCCTCTGCCTCCGTGATGGAGAAGTAAAAGGGAAAACGATAAGTCAGACGGGGGTGAATATGGAATTTATTTACTGTATAAATGGCCGTTTCTCATGGCGTGCTTTCAAGCAGGGGCTTCTGACAGAGCGGAGAAATACCTCCGAGTCCCACGAGGGCTGATAGGGGGGAGATGGATGTGCAGCACAGAGCAGCAGTGAAAGAGAGGAAGGCTCAACCCGTTTGTTATGTGTGTTTTGGTTCAGTAAGTATCTGAAGTATTGGAGAGGGTTTAAAGAACAGTAAACCAAAAAACGTCCCAACACCAAACAGCCCTTTTAAAAGGAAACGTGTACATTCAATCAATATATACAAGGAATATTGTAATCGTTTGGCTCTGAACAGACGAGAATATTTCATTAAAGCTCTTTTTATCATTTATCTTTCAGAATGACAGAAACAATAATAACACTCTCAACCAAAACAGAACATCAAGCCGAGCCTGACCCAGCGACTGCAAACTGAGTAAAACTGAATAAACTGGTACCTGTTATCAAATTCCACAGCAGTGAAAAGGAATAATTATTCTCCTAATTGAATGTTTTTGTTCGTTTGTTTATTTAAAAGGAACAAAAACATGAATAAACATCTAGACTTAAGTCTGAGCCATGCGGGTCTGGTTTTCATCTGCAGTCCCTGGTGGATTAATATGTCGTGTGTATGTTTTTGAACACAGGAGTACATCGTTAATAAATCTATGGCATAACTTTATATGACATATTGGACAAAGGCAACAAATAAAGCAAATACAGGCTAAAGCAAAACACACAAACGCACAACAATTAATAGAATGAGAATATGATATATTACATTTATTTTAGATTTTCCAGCATGCAGAGCATTAATCATAGAAAATAATGTACTACTGAGTATGTTTGGCTGCAGGCAAGATTCAGTTTAATAGGACTGATGATGATGATGATGATGATGATGATGATGATGATGATGATGCAGTCGTTAGTTTCATTGTTAAACTTGTTTTCCAGTTTCCAGGTGTTGCTGCAGTGTGTCAGTAAACAGATGTTCGGGGGTGTGAACTTTTCTTACTGTGACAGAATCGTGTAAATAAAGTTGGAGAATTTAAATCGTTCAGTTGTTCTGAGGTCGTCGGTTTTTACTTTGTTGTAGTTTTTTGGAATTTTTTTGCTCCTCGGTGTTGAATTAACATTTCTACGTTTTCACACACACACACACACACACACACACACACACACACACACACACACACACACCATTTCTTTGACTTCCCACACGATGCCGTGAAGACAATGGAGTTTTGTTAAACTAGATTAGTAAGCAACAGTTCTCTGTAATTTCCCTCTGTGATTGTAATATCCTCACTCTCGCTGCTGCTTAGTGATTTTGGAATTCATGCCCTGTTGCTTCCTTTGGTTGTTGCATCTCAATTTAAGTCATCCAACCGTAATGCAACGACAAAAAAACAAACCACTATATTTTCCTTCTGCGTGTGCCCGGAGGCTACGCCCCGTCTCTGCGTGACTAAACACATCAAGGTCTCGTTTGTTTGCATATTTCTGCTCTTTTTTTGGGGGGGTCTATAGGGAAACGTGTGGAGCTAATTAGTTCGACAGCACGACAGCAGAAATCCAGCTGAACTTCCGGTTGGAAAGCTCCTCGCAGACACGTCGGATTCACTGTATGAATCTACGTGACTGTGGCAGCACATAAACAAGTCGGCACAGTAACTGAAAAACATTTTGTGAGTCTGTGTCGTCTTATGGAACACGAAACGATGGCATCTGCTGCGAAGCTCGTGTGTGTGTGGGAGTTCTAGTTGTATTGTCTGGAGCTGTTGTTTGTCTATGTGTCTTTAGGTTTGCTGAGTCATGATGAGATGCTTTTGTTCCGTGGATTCCATCTGTTTCAGTCGCCGGCAGCCGTTTGTTCCTGAACACAAACATTCTTTCTGAAAAGTTCTCTCTCGACAGACTCACATATTTGTTTTGGACTGATGGTCACACTGCATATTTGTAATAGTCGCTTTAATTCGGGTTCAGGGTTTCGAGGACCGCTGGACCGATCTCTCCGTGGCACAGGGAGATGTTAGGAGTCGTCAAAGTGACTCGTAGACAGACTGAACATGTTCTGAATCTCCTCATCTTCATCAAACGAAGATGCCCTCAAGCCCAGAAGCCACTTTTTTCTGAACACATGACAGAGGGCATCATGTAAATTCAGTGTTTTGCTGTTAAACACTAAATCTCCCCTCACTTAACTGAACCTGACCCCCGGATGAGGCAGTGACGTGGAACAGCTGCCTCGCCGTGATCTCCTCTTCTCTGCCACTGCCTGTTTACCGCTGCCTACCACCTTCCTGCAGGACGCCCCCCCCCCCCCCCCACACACACAGAGGTGTGCCGTGTGCCATGCTGTGGGCCACCACCCCAACCCACTCATCTAAATACCAGCCGATGCGGCCTGACAAGGTCCAGCGCAGCCTGGAGGGCACCAGAGACGGATCATTAGGGAGAGGGGACATCTTTAGCTCGCACATCGGAGACTGCCACTCTCACTAAAACAAAAACACTAACTACTCCCTACCTGTCTGTTGTGCTTTATGCATGTGAAGGTGTGAGTGCAATGGCCTGAATTCTAGGGAAGTACTGAGATGTAAGAGGTCAAGCTTCAGGCTGCAGTCTCCTCACATCACAACAGAACATTTTAGATCCACTCGCTTAAACTTTGAAGCTTTTAAATCGTTAAAGTCTATTTACAAAACTTACCAACCTGAATGTTGGCGGTTCAATTCCCAGCTTCTCTCAAGTGTTGTTAGGGAAGACACTGAACCACCAAGAGTGTGAATGATGAATGATTAAATATCCACTGCTTATAAAAGCGCTGTTTGAATGTGCGTGATCGATAAGTTTAGAAAAGTGATATATAAATATAGATTAAAATACATAACAACACACAAGCAAACAAATAAATGATCATTATATGACACAAAACACTTTTGATTCTATATTCCCAGTTCCGAAGCAGCTGTGTGTTAATACAAAGTGACTCCCAGACACTGGATCTACCAACAAACTTATACCAAAAGTAGTTATCTGCCTTTATTATTCTCCTATTAAACTCAATTATCCCCCATAGAGCCCCACGTCAGGTTCATTCAAGATGTGTACATGTATCTGTGTGTGTGTGTCGTGTGTGTGTGACATTTCTCTGCAGCACCTCAGCATGTGAGACTCGATCTGAGATGATGTTTGATAATGCTCTGATTAATATTGCACGGTTCATCTCACTTGACTATTAATGCGTTCCTACTTGCTTGGGAGGTTTTCTCTGTGGCACATATCTCAGGCGGCTGTGCTTGCGATGCCAGTTCCAGTGTGCATGTTGTGTTGTGTGGTGTATGTGTGTGTGTGCATGTGTGTGTCTGCAGCCCACACACAGCAGATAAGGACTCATTCTCAGGCCCTGTGTGAGTGGCAGTGAGGAGACAGTGGAGGGATAAAAGAAAACCTTGGGCCGCCCCCTTTCTTTCTTATCAGACTGGAGAGGAGGCAGCTGGATCAAGCAGACACAAAGATACTGGTATCGACAGTCACTTGTAACCTACTTTCCTTTTTACAGTTGCACAGTTTTCACTTACAATGATATCTAGATGCACTTTCTTTGCTTTTTTAAAAAACCAAGATGCAACAAAAACTACAACTGTTTGCATTGAATTAGATTTAAAACCGTTATCTTCCATCATTTTGTCAATAAAGTAAAAGGATAAATGCCTTTTAAACACATTCAGACAGGCACTGAACTCCGGAGATTCTCCCCACTGGACTCACAGCGAGCAAGTGGGGGGGGTTGATGACGCTTCTAACATGTGACAGACGCCAAAATGAAAAAAACAAACAAATATCTGTGGTGACACAAACGTAGAAGACATCGCTGAAGATGTGTAGAGAGTTAATACATCACTTCCTGTCTAGTTCTGCTGCACCCGGCTGCTCCACCTCTTGGAGGACTTGTTGCTGTTGTGTTAAGCGTCTGTGCGGAGAACCTCCCGCTGCGTTGTGCATGTGGACCCAATTCTCTTCACCGACCGGATCCCAATTCTCCGGACTCAGCCGCAGGTCGTGTCTGAAGCTCATTAACAAGCACCTACAGTTGTTATTCTCTCGAGGCGGAGAAACAGTTGTGTCTTAATTATGTTCTTCTCCGCGGGAAGCGATGGGCACAGCTCTTGCTTAAAGCCGAGGCAGCAGTCTGCACGACAGCACATCAGTCCTGAGGGAATTGTTCCTTCTGACAACACCCCCCCCGAGCCGCCCCCACATGGGACAGTGGAGGAGGAACAGAGGCTCGGAGACAGACAGAGGCAAACACAGTTGGACACACAGGCCAGACACCCCTCACGGCTGTTTGGGTTCCCTGCCTCTCACACAGATGTCATACAGCAGCGACCCACTCATTGGACTTGATTTCCAAGTTAGAAAAATGTTTTAATACTTCATATGGAAACTGTGAAACTGGGGTGAAGAGGTCTCTGCATCAAACGCCCCACTTTGATTTTCTAAAACAAGACATCAGGGTCTGAGGTTGAATCTACATTTACATTCTCACTCATGACTTTGAACTAACGTAAATTATAGATGCTGACTGGTAAATATTCATCCTGTGATGTATGTTGGTTGATTTGCATGTTTACCAGTAGTTTTCAGCTGGTTGGAAAACGGCATCGTTCAACGTGCTACACAGTTCTACAAACTCAGCAGTTTACAACTATAGTTCAACCCAAGAACTTAGAGTGGTGTATTTTCTATATAATAAAGAATGATCATGGTAATCTTTGTAGAAATGGCCGTTCTGGCTCTACTGTTATGGGTGGAGTCGAACACTCTCTCCAAACTACATTTGGCATGTCTTGTAAATATGCTTTTAACAAGTTTATGCCAGTTTGTTTTAAGAAAGTATGAGAAAAGCTCAAAAGAAAACAGTTGGACAACTTGAGATCTGTAAAAACAGCATGGTAATTTGGTATTTCCTGACAATAATAATGTCTCTTGCAGTTCTATTATATATCTATTCTGCCAGCATTTCTCAGATCTGAACCAATTGTCTAAAGTTTTGTCGTTGGTTAAAAACCAATATAAACCAGTGTGTTATAATTATTATAACATCATCTTTACATAATGTAAATGTCAATAAATCGTCCTTTCAGTTCAATGGAGGGAGAAAGTTGCTTTGAAACTGTCAAATCTCTAATTCTTCATTTCGTCACATGAAACAAAATCCAATATTTTCCTCCCCAAAAACTCAATATTTCTTTTATACCTCAAACTGAATCGAATCTTATTTTTCGGTAATAATATTCTTTCCTGTCGGGGGGGAGCAGCTGCTGCCGAGCCTCTCCAGTGAGATACCGCTCGTCTCCCACTGCGGAGGCCTCTGCTCTGACTAATGGTTTAGATGGGCTTTGGATATATGGCCTCAGGAAAGATTTCCTCTTTCACTGAATAAACTGCAAAGCTAATGCTGCAGTGTGGAGGTCAGCAGACTCTCTCTGTCCGCCGTCCTCTCCCTCTTCCCCTTTCGATGGTAGATGTCATTTTTATTATGATTACTGTTTTGGCCGCGGTCAGATTGAGTTTCCTCCAGGCAGCAGTCCTCAGCTCGAGCTCAGCTCAGAATCCGATGGTTCAGTTCAAACATCCTGGACTTTGTGTCTGTGACGTTTCAGGACGGATAAACAACGACTTGGAAAAGTACAGTAATTACGAAATGACAATGATGTGAAGTGACAGCAGCGAAAAAAAGATGGCAAAGTTATATCCAGCTTTTATTATTCAGAGAGTATCGGCACGTGAGTCAGTTCTGTGTCTCTACGCAGATATGAAAGAATCCAGATCAGAAAAACAAAGGCTCCGTCTTTCTTCTTCAACTTTCTCTCCACACGTGAATGAATCCTGTCATCAATCATCCTCCTCCCCCCCCCCGCCCGCCCTCCCTCCCGCCCTGTTCCTCAGCCAACTGTTTGATCAGGTTGATTTGTGCAAACACTCCGTGGCTCTCTGTGGTTTCTGGGCAAACTTTCCACTCCACAGGTTGCGTATCTCGGTGTGCTTTTCATTTATTTTTAATGGCAGAGCCCCTCAGGCGCTGGACTCGTGAGCCGGCCTCCTCCTGCAGACGCCGGTCCGCTCGCCGCGCTCCTCTCCTCCGAGGGCTCTCCCGGTGGCGAGGGGTAAGCGGCTCGAAGTTGAGGTCGTCCTTTCGTTAAGCACGATTCTCTGGCTGCTGGAGCCGCCGTCGCTGCTTTGAGGGCAGGATGTGTCGCGGGTTAAGAGTCCTCTGCCTGAGCGCCAGCAGGGCTCTCACTGATCTGATGCCTCATGGACATCGAGTCCCGCAGTGGGGTCGGTTGAGAGCTTAGCTTTAACTTCCTGCATTGTAGCAGACAGATGCAGCTGATGGAATTGAACTTAAATGACCACAAATGTCTTAGTTGTCCTCATGTCACCAAAAGTGTTGCACTGCACCAAAATATAAAAGATTCTGCCATTATTATGATAAATGCCATGAAATATGAAAACCTTGTACAACACGTGTGACCGTTTCTTATTATGTAGATGATGGTCCTCCCTATGCAACTTTGTCAAACAGTAAAACAGTATTTTGTGTGGTTTCTGAAATCCATGACCATCATCTTTCAAGTAGATGGATGCATAATTCATGCGTTTACAATTTGCATGACTTGCTCCCCAGTGTCCACTGGTATAGATTGTGGTTACAGATGATTAGTCTTGTTGATTCTTTGCATCACTCTTGACTTTTGATGTTCAAGAAGCTTTTTGAAATTAATTTCAAATGAAAATGTAGCCGTGAGAAAAAGACCTGTACACAGAATAGAATCTGCTCTCAGACTGAGCTGTGGGTAAACTCCGGACCTCCGGACCCAATTCTCCGACAAGTCAGCGGCTGTAAGTCACTCAATGAAACTCTTGATTCAAATTCTCCTCCCGAGATTCGCTGTTTAACAATCCCTCGTGTGTGACAGTGACACGTAGACACATAGATCGGCCTTTTACAGAGCCCCAGTGGAAATTGTAACTGGTACAGCTTCCTTCATTGACTGTATATAAAGGCAATAGCCACACACACACACGCACACACACACAAGCTGCCTCTGTGTACTGCTTCCTCCAGAGGGATGCTGGGAGATTCCGTGGCCATGGAGATGTCACACAGACATTTGCTGCACACCACACGCGCACACACACACACGCATGTTTTACACATTGTTCATAGTTACACGATAGCTCGTAAGCCCATTAGCCGACACGCTCAAAGCCAGGATCGTACCCAGCTGTTAAATACTCATATCTGTGTATATATACATGTGAGAGTGTGTGTGTGTACGAGTGTGTTTGCAGAGCTTTGCCGTGAGAGGCTGGAACTAAGACTGTGGAGCGCCGTCAATAGCCTGCCTGCTGCTGCACGCACGCCCGCCCGCCCTCCTCAGAATGAGCCTTTTCCCGGGGAAGAGGCTGTTGCCTTATGGGTTCACCGCTGAGCACTCGGAGCTGCCAATTAGGCCGAGCCTCTCCAAGCTCACCGCTCCGCAGCGCCCACTGTGTTATTACACCAGCAAGTCCTCCTCCAGTCACAGACACATGCAACTGCTTCACAGGGCTTAGACCTGAGGGTTAGAGAGTGGGAGTAGGGCTGTGTACTGTTCGTTCTTATGTCTGCACAATATCAAGGTATTAATAATCCAATATGTCCAATCACAAGTACATAAAACAATGTGCACATGTACAGTATATTAATATTTGATATATATATATACCCAGTATAATGTCACAGTAAGCTCTTTGGCATTTTTGATGATGACAGAGTGATAAATAAACGTAAAATAAACAAGTAATTACATTTTTAATTAACTTCATAAGCCGTACTTCCATTTGTCAATTTAAAATTAAAAAAAAGATATCTTTTGGTGATTTAACATATAGTTAGCTCAGAATACTGCGTTTCCTTTAGTGCGCGCTAAAGCTGTCGCCCATCGACTTTAGCATCACCTCATTTTAATACCTTGACGTCTCCAGTTGGTCAGTTTTGAAAAGGAGGGTCACATTTCATTACGGTGCTAAAGCCGTTAATCTTTTTATACTCTCGAGTTATTCAGAGGAGCCGTTAATACGAGCGTTTGGGTCTTTTATCTGAACAGAACCCCCCCTTTGCTTTACTCTCTTTAATAAAGTGGCTCGTGGCTTGAAGAAATTGAACAGTAGGAGGAGAAAAACGACCTCATGAATGAATTAGTCGTCTGCGACAGATTACCGCTGCAATAAAATCGCTTGTTTCTCGCTTCGACCTTCGCAGCCACGGAGGAGCCCTGGTGTCACCTTCGCAGCCAAGGGGCAAATCCGGAGCTGGGTGGATGCTGCTACATTGCAATTAATGCCTTACTGCTGTTTTGAAGAAAACAGCAACTGAAACTTGGGGGGATATTAATTTTGCTCATCTATTTTTTGGCCCAGGGTTGGCTTGGGGCCTTTCTATGTGGACTTGGTATGTTCCCTGTGTCCCAGCATGGGTTCTTCCGGCTGCTGCGGTTTCCTGCCACAGTCTATACACGTGCACGTTAGGTTAATAGTCGACCTCTACTTGCACGTAGGTGTTAATTTGAGTGTTAATGCCAATGTCGGCTGGAATCTGCTGCTGCCCCTCACGATCCTAAAAGAATAAGGGGCATAGCAAATGGATGGATCCACTGACCTGACCCACAGAGGCTCCCAGTAACCAGAACCAGTTAAAGCACCACTTGTCCACATTTAGATTTTTGTAATAACATTGCATGTCACTCGTAAGTACAGTATTTTGTTTGACAACGGAAGATGTTGTGATGCAGAAGAGGCTGAGTCAGGTTGAACTGTTTTGCAAATCAACTTTAACTACAGACTTTGTTGCAGAACTTCTCTAAACACATGAAGACTAGTGTCAACAGCTCTGGAGAAGCAGAGGATCATAATGTTCGAAGAGCGTGCGAGCCACAGCTGGATTGTTGGCTCTTGCTGGCTGTGACAGCACAGGCATGAAAAGTGCAAGATGGACCAGAAACATGGGAGGGAAGTGAGCTCAGTCACTACCCAGAACCCTTCATTTGTGAGAGTGTGTGCGACCACAAGGGTCGAGAGAGTGTTGTGCACGGATAGTCTAATTAAAGTGTGTCTGAAACAGGAGGCTGAAATCGTGTTTGTGTTTGCTTCTGCAGTTGCATCCTGGATAAAGCCATCCGTCTCTTTCCTTTTTACGAGTAGTTTCCAAAGGGCCCCGGCCACTGTGCAGCATCACCAGCCCTCAACTGTCTACTATTAAAGCACAGGGTCTAAACCATGTGGGGGGGGGGGGGGGGGGGGGCAGCTGGCTCTGTGCTGTATGTTTCTCTAAGGAAACCGAAATGTCGCCGAGCAAGAAAAACAGCAATCATCTCTCTCCTCCTCGTTCCTTCTCCGCAGCGTTTCCAATACTACTGCGAGGTCCAGGAAGCAATGAATAAACAATTGGGGAAACAAGTATTACATGCACGGCCCCCGAGCCTAAACATGTTGGGCGGCGTGCGTCCACGTGTTTTGCTCTGTCACGTCCGTCTCTCTCTGCCTCGCGCCCTACTTGACAAATCCCATTTCCTGGGCTGGCTGCGCTCTGGATGATCAGCAGGGCAGCGTCTTCCATTATGGAAAGGTTATAAAACAAACAAAACACATCAGCTGCTTTTATATGTCCCAGTGAAGAGAGGCAAAGAAGATATGACAGCAGAGCGAGAGAGCGAGAGAGAATGTCGGAGAAAATAGGATGAGAAAAAAAGTAATTGAAACAGCTTGTAGCCCAGCGATCTGGAAACTCTATATTATTGCTTTTTTACGTTTCCCCCCATCTGCCGTTTCTCTTATGGCGTGCACCACAACCACAGCCCCCCCCCCACCCTCATCCTGCATCCTTCCTCTCAGGTACATTTAGGCTAATGTACCATTTAATGAAATAAAAAAAAAAATCATGCATTGTCATCATGTCCTTGACCGCAGCAGCCGTGCGAGCCATTCAGACACCTCCATTGCTTCATCAGTAGTCGGAACAGGAACCCCGCGTGAAACAATCGAGCAGAACATGCCTCGGCCATGCAAATGTTCACCTCTGACTCCAGGCAACACATAGGTAACTGGATTTAACCAATTTCACACACAAAGCATCGTGTAGGTTTCTATTCTTCGATGTTTCTGAGGAAATCTGTGGCTGCTCCCCCGGGACGACGACAGTCTCTGAATAGGTGCCTCCTACCTTTCAGCCTTGTGTGTTCCCAGTCGAACATTAAACAGATTACCCATTATCCCATTAAGTGAAAGCTTTTAGATGCTTTTCAAACGGTAAAACCTGATGTCTTAAAGGCTCAAAGTAGGACTTTTTCATTTAAAGGAAAGAACGAAGGCATTTCTCTGAATATGGAGCATAAAAGACGTGAGTGGATGTTTTGTGATGCAGGAGCAAGTCTAGGTCTGAGCAGGGATCACTCGTCAGAACCAGCGATAAAATACATTACTTAAAGAAATGACTTGTTCTAAAATCAAGCATAAATATGCAGAGCAAAGTGACTTGTTGTTTTTGGCTCTTTTGGTTGGTTAGTTGGTTGATTGGCTCGTCAACAGGATTATGCAAAACAGACATGGGCCAGAAAAGAACCAATTATATTGTTTGGCAGATCTGAACAAAAAGGGCGGATCCAGGAATTCCTTTATTATTGCAAGCTAGGTCTTTTTTTTTTACATTTTGACAAATTTCCCTGGGAAATATTTAAAAAATCTGACATATTGAAACTGGTGTCTGTGAGTCTGGCTTGTTCAAATCTGAAATTTTCAGCCAAACTTTGGGTTCTAACCTAAAATGTGTACTTCATCCTGAAAGACGAGACTAACTTTGCCTTCAACTTTTGTCCTTTACTCTGACATCACTGAGAAACAAATGAATGAAGCTTTTACTTTGAGGTGTTTACGGTTTCACCCTCTCACCCTCGTCAAGCTGAACATACTTTTTCACTTAAGAGAAGCGCACGCCGCAGATCAGATGTCTGTTGCTCATTACCGAGAGTGCATTAACACCATGAGCTCTGGCTGACTGAGGAGCAGTGTACACTAAAACCCACTCTTGTCACTTCCAATAGATAAGGTACCTTCTGTTATACCTCTTGCATTATTCATCGTGCAGGGACTGGCTCTGTCACAGCCCGCGACCTTGGTCCCCCTCACTGTAAGTAAGCCCTAACGCCCATGGGGAATGGGTTTGGCCGTGGCGATGGTGTCTGGCTGAGACTTCAGAGAAGAGCCGTTGTTTTGACTGGCACTCGGGTAGATCTCCCAACACGAGCTGAAGAGTTATTGTACGTTAACCCATATTTAACCCATATTTAGTTTCAGGGCAATCTGACCAGTAGTTATTGAGATAACCTGCTGTTGACCAAGGTGTTGGATCAACAAATTGACAAACATAGACCTTGCAGCCTTGTTGTATTTTGTATTTCCTGTGACTCCACTGACTAAGTGTGATGTGACCATGTTGATCATGAGCTCCCCTGAGTTTTTTTGGCTGTTACAGCTTTACACCCAATTACTGCCCTGCACATGTGGACACAACAACCCAATCGACAAGAAAACTGCTCCAACTACACACGTGTGTTGCCCATTGTTTGGCACTTGTGTTGCTCAGCGAGTCATAAGTACTTAAAACGATGTGTCAGTCCGCTTGCTTTGGATTTCACATACCTCCAATTTGCCAAAGGGATCCAATAATGTCATTATTATGCTATGAAAACCACAAATGTATTTGCCACAGGCAAAAATCTGCTTTCACATGTTTTTCCTAAATGTGTTTACATTTGTAATGTGATTAAAGGGGAAGTCTTCGAATCACCAAATTAAAGTATTTTGACTGTTAAGTCACACAAACCTTTATTAGCAGATCTCGATTTGGGCATGCAATCACATTTTTGTAGGATTACATCAAATCAGGCTCAAATGTTCAATCCAGACACAGTCTCTGCAGAAAGCTATTACCTAGTTGACCCCTCCTTGGCCGTCTGCGGTTCCCCCTCGTCCCTCCTTGTTCCACTCTTGTTTTAGCAGTGGTTTTCTCGCAGCGTTTGGATAGTGTGGCTGTGCCGCTTTGCGCTCTGGTCATAACGGTTGCGGTTGCCAGATCTGTCTCCTGGTGTCATGTCCGTGGGCCTTGTGGCTACATTACATCACCCTGAGTGCTTTAAGAGGCGACCCTGCCCTGCAGCAATGGTATGCACATGGAATCTGGGGAAGCACATCCAGTAGAGACGGCGCTCCGCCTCCTCTTTGTGCAGAGACACACACATTAATACATGTCTGTGAGTGTGCGCACACAGTGACACTAAGAAATCCATTAGGAATGACATTCCTGATGTAAGACTGAATAGATAAAAGGTACGTCGCTGCTTGTTGTGATCTTTGCGGTTTTCTCCAGAGATTGAATGAAAAGACTGGTAATAGCCTTGGATACATGTAGCCTCCAACCCCCCCCCCCCCCCCCCCGTAGATGACAGGGCCGCTTGTCAGATTCCTCCCTGTCCCCTGGATTCAGGGTTATTGAGAGTGTCACTGTCTGTTTCAGTTTGAGCTCACGGGTGTGGGGGTGTGCACAAAGGCACATGTGTTTGTACGTCCCCCCCTTCCTCAAAGCCTTTTCTTCTTCTCCTTGTGTGCATGTGTGTGTGTATGTGCGGTTATTTCCTTGACAACTTTTGTGCTAGTGTATGAACTGTGTACACGATACGTGCACGGAGCTGTCCTGTCCACTCCCGGGTGTTGTGATCCGGGTTACTGTCTAAGTGACAGACAGGTCAGTGGCGTCCTCCGAGGGACGAGCCGTCACATCGATAACAAAACCAGCTGTCAAACTCACTTGTCCCGTGTGCGAGGGCGACCCACTCCTGACACCAGTAACGCCAATAAAGGTGGTCGAAGATGGAGTGCGGGATATTGCCTCAATATTGGTCTGGGTTTGATTTATTATTTGGGATTTTGAGGGAGATTGTGAATGATGTGCTCCGACAGCGACGGGCAGGGTTTGAATTCCTTTGTGCTGAATTGTACGTGAAGCAGGAAACAACAAGAGGAGAAATACGTGAAATTAACACAATAGACCAACTAAGTATTGCTTATTTTGTGTCCTTCTATCCTGTCTGAGGGAGGAGGGAGTAAAAAGCTTGGTCCTTGTCTTTCCACGGCCCACCCGCAGATTGTCTTACATTATTTACATGTGTACACGCTACTAAATGCTACAGGCAATTGCAGGAGGTTGTGGAAATGGGCTTATAGAGAACGATCCTGATTCTACAGCCTCTCTCCTGCTCTCTAATCGGACTGGCCTTACGGAAAAGAGCATGGTTTAGCAATAAAATTAGACAGGTGAGTCCTGGACGGCACTTTTCCAGCACCGAGACAACTGACAACTTAATGGATTTCCCTGGTTTTGAAAGCCCCGAGTAAAATCCCTCCAGCGTCAGTGTGAGAGCAAAGGCAGAGCCTGGGCTGTGAACCTGCCTTTCTGTTCGCATCTCTGTCAAGGGTTGAAACTCCATGAGAAAAGAAGTATTCCTGCTTTTCGGATGTGATCGGAGTGAAGGGATAACAGAGTGCCACTAGAGAGAGAGAGAGAGAGAGAGAGGATGAGACCGGCTATGACAATGGCTCCCATGAAGATACACTTGCGCTTATGAGCTCCCACAAGGAAGCAACAACAAAAAAGTCCATCAGCCGAACATTTTTTGGGGGGGGGGCTGCCAGAGGAGGTTTTACATACTTTCCCACTCTCTTGTATGAAATGTGAATAATTGAGAGATCCTTTCTGATTCCCGATCACCAGATTTAAAACCTCCTGCCTCGTTGGCTGCCCTTTAAAGTTTTTGGCATCATGATTATTCCATGACTTTGACCTGTTCATGCCTCATGTGAAAGGCACAATGTGGCATTTGCATCGCGACAAGTGTGATCCACTCACACCCAGCGCTTCCCACTCGGGCATGTTTTATGCAAATGCATGTGCAAAGCCTTCTCTCCAACATGTTTAAACCATGTTCTATTGTTAATGTCATGGCATGTGCATGTGTATGTGTATGCATGTGTAGGAAATGAAAACAATACATGGACCCTGCTCTCTGTGGCATTATACCATCACATTATACACACCACAGGTTCTGTGGTGTGTATAATGTGATGGTAACTCTACAACGCAGCGGGGTTCTTTACTTTAGATTCAGTAAAATACTCAAATCATTCCTCTTCTTATCTGAAGGGATCTTTGAAGTCCTTGTTGTGAAATCCAACAAGGACTCCTCTGTCTGCATCTTATTTTGAAAGACTGTATATATGATGTTAACTGCAATGGCCTGAGGATGAGGTTTGGACACAACAGGAGATTCTCTATTATCAGACTTTATTTTCACCACCTGGAAAAAACTCTTTTTGGGGGTTTTGCAGGAGGGAGAACACGCTGTCAAGAAAGTTCTCCGATATCCTCATCTTTACCCGTAAGACATATCGTTGGCATCGTTGTGCAGATAAACCTTCTTCTCTGCCGTAGACATCCTCACATACAGCTCCTACAGATATAAAGCCCTGATAAGCCCAGTGTTGCAGTGAATATGTGAAAGCAACATAAGCAAAGACATCCCGGCTGTGGATCCTCTCCCCCCCCCCCCCCCCCCCCCCTCTCCTCCACACTGTCCCCGGTGAGACGTGCTGAATGGAGACCCATAATGAGCCCCTGTCTGTTCCAGCTGACACAGTCTGAGGCTGTGATGTGTCACTCGGGCCGAGCTGCTCTCTCCCGCCCCAGACGTCTGGGTGCTGAATAGAGGGATTCCTCCCCACAAATGCTTCCAAATGCCATTAAGGGATGGAAGCGGTTCAAAGCACTCGCAGTGAGGTCCCGTGGCCTCGACTTGTGTTACACAGTCCATCACACATTCCTCTCAACACTGACTTCTGGGGCTTTTATCCCCGAAGGCCCGTAACCTTACCATATTTAGTTTGGAAGAGATAATTACAAAAATAAATTCCTGTTTAACGGGTTAGTTTCGCATCATTTGTTCTTGTCACAGAGGGGATTGAGTTATGTGCTTTCGCCGACTTCTAAACAATGGCAGCAAACAATTCAGCTTGTTATGGGCCTGTCTGCTGCTTCAAATTGCTTAATTCAGACTCGTCAACGCGCGGTCCCTGTAGTGCCACGCGGTGTTTATTTTTCATTAGGGTAAGCGAGACAGTTGGTGAGAACATGTGTCTGGCAGCGGCAGCGGCAGCAGGAGTGACAGCCCCTGCCTGGAAGTGCAGCATCTGCCCGTACATCTGAGGGAGCATATTAATCATTACAGGGTTGGGGATGTTGTCGAGGCTGAAGGGGCCAAGTTGTGTCTGGAACATCACTGGTTCGAATCCCTTGTGTTTTGAAGGTTTTTTTCCATCCCTAGACCAGAGAGTGTGAGACAGCATCAAAGCTGTGTTTTAACTTGGGTGTGGTCCAGAGAACTGATCCTAGTTCTGTTATTGGTCCCATTGACTCCACGCCAAATGTGAAAGGCTGTATGCTGGTGCTTAAACATAACGACTGGTAAATGACACTTTTATGTTCAATACCGCCATGTCTAACTTTTAATTTGTTGATTTATTTATAGAGGAAATGATTTGCAGTTCACGGTTTTGATGGATCATGATAAATTACTTCACACCTGGGTAAACTCAAGAATCTAGACTGACTCTTGCAAGTTGCCATCAAGCAATACTTGTTTGAGCTTCACTTGGCGAGGAGTAAATATCCAGGATAGTACAGAGCAGCTCAGTGATGTGGGCATTGTGCGCTGAGGCTCTCAGCATCGGCAGAATGATGCATTATTCAGTGTTTATTGATCATATACTGAATGGATAGTATCCCCGGACCCGGAGCAGCTCCGAATGTATGGAGAATGGATTTCTATGCTTGAATAGCATGTCTTTAATGCCTTGGACCTTTTATATCTGCGCAGACATTTGCTCCAGTGTATTCCGTGACATAGACGAACGGCCCTGGGTCCATTATGCCGATGTAGCAACAACTGGGGGATTGTAGTCGGCTGATAGTGGACGCATTGTTGAACAGCAGATTTAAGCTAAACCCAAAAGGCCCACGCTGACTCATGTGGATCAAAAATACGACAGATTTTCAGATCAGATCATGTTTCTGGGCGGAGTCTGTTCACACACGCTCATCATCCTCAGAAGGTTTTAATTGTTCCGACATATCTATAAACACATTGCAATAATTTTGGCTGAAATATGAATGTTATCTTTAGCAAACATAACGCACATCCATCTTCTAGAGCCCCGCCCATCTGAGATTGAAAGTCAGGCTGTGGTGAATCTCTCTCTCTCTCTCTCTCTCTCCTCTCTCTCTCTCTCTCTCTCTCTCTCTCTCTCTCTGTGTGTGTGTGTGACTCGTATGGAAATTTGCACGCAGACTGTCACGCCTGGGTGCATGCACAGACACACACACACACACACAGAAGTGACAAACGTTTAAAAAAAGAAAAGCTCCCCACATCCTTTTGGAAGAGAACCAACGGGAGTGTTTGCATTGTGACCACGAGAGCTGTTTGAATCCTCAGATTCCTGCATCGTCCAACCACACTGTGCTTAACCTGTCATCTGAAAACACTCCCTTTAAACGTCTCTGCTGCCGGGAGCAGGGTGCAGCAGATGGACGTGATGCACTTGTGCAGCAACAGAATATGGAAATGTCCAATATCTAGCAGTCTACCAGTTATTATAAGTAGAGCTTTATTCGGGTAGAGTTGGATAAATTAAGAAATCCAAGTCTGAACAATAACATTTTCCTTGTACAAAGTAATGCAGGACGTCTACAATGAAAATACCATCGTAAAAACCCGTAAAGTGCCTGAGCGTAGGTTTTGATATACATCTGCATTACTAAAGATATCATTTTAAAAACTTCAGCAATCTAGAGTTTGTAACATATCCGACATATTGTTAACGTGACTTTAGCCCATTTTTTCCATCAGTTCATCTGTCCACATATCTATCACAGCTACAAGTTGTGGATTTGATTGTTTAGAATCATCACAAATACCCAAGTTTCCTCTTTTATCCCGTGAATCCTCCAGATTCGTGCGCGACTCTGATGAATCACAGCTTTTTAAGTGTCTGTTTGTTTTGTGGCATCGAGATCTGAGCTCGGCCGTGGCAACAACAAAATGCCACAGTGTTTCCTCGGTGACACGCTGGCACGGGCCGTGGCGTTAACCCGCCTCATGAGAGAGAATTATTCACCAGTGTGGATCTGTACAATCGTGGCCACCTAACTTTCAAGCCTCAGCCCAGTCCCCTGTGCGCCCCCCCACCCCCCCACTCATCAGCATGCATTATTCTTTTTTTTTCGGTGTCTGTTCACATTGGCTGACAAGCGCAGTTTGGCTGGCGTCGCCCGGAGCTGCAACCACATCCACACGCATTCCCCCATCTCCCCCCCCCCCCCCCCCCCTCGCTCTCTCTCTCTCGGTGTCGCACGGGCTGTTAACAGTATTTTCAGCATCAGGGAATGTGAAAATATTCAGCGAGAAGCAGGGGGGTACGACTAAAGAAGAGGGGTTGAGTGAGAGGTGGTGGTGGTGGGGGGGGGGGTTCAAGCTTTTTGGAAGTGCGACGCCACACAGACTGCCAGCGTTGGCTGAGGCGTCGGGCCCATCCTGAAAGGTTAACAGGCACCAACCTCCCCTCCGCCCCGATGTGACATGACACTCTCTCCGCTCCCGTCTTCCAGTGTGACGTGTCGGCCCTTCACGGTTCACGCACTCCGAGGCCACGGGAGGGATCCTTCACTTTCCGTTGTGTCGGACATCATATCGAGTGGCAGCACAAAGAGGATCCAATTTATTATTTTCTGGATTTTTTCTTTGCCCCCGTTTGATCTGTTCGCATGCAGACACGTGCACACATGAAGACACACACACACACACACACACACACACACACACACACACACACTAGCACGTAAACACACATTCTTCCACATGTGCCACACACTGGCAGCCCGGGTTTGGTCACACCCCCTGTGGCTGAAGTGCATTGTCTCCCTTCAGAGTGGACATTAATAAGAAATGAGTTCTTTTGAAGTCGGGCTATGGCCCGTCACATGTGAACTGACATAATCATCCTCAAAAAATACCCCCCCCCCCCCCCCCTCCCACCTTTTAACATGCTCTCCCACGCATTCAGCCTCCCTCTGTGCATACGGAGAACGACTCTATACCTGAAGGTGTCGTCTTCATGTGTAATCCGAACCCTCGCACACGCGTGTAATCCTTTTGTAGTTTGTTTTTGCAGCTTTTTTTTATTTTGTACCCCCGCCCCCACTCGAGTTGTCATTGATGTACGTGTGTGTGTGTGTGAGCTCAGTGTGTCTCTTCAGTACCTCAGGTAATCTGAAGCACTCCTGTGACCTCTCCGTCACCCTGAACCGACACCCACCCCCCCACAACAAGTCCAACGGGCCTTTATTTCGACTTTCAATCCTTTATTTATCTATTTTGAAAGTTAAAATGGTAAAAAAAAATGTCATTTTGACATTGATAACAGAAATACCGAGGTGACTAACGAGCAGCTCATTTCCTCTTCTCACCCCTTTTTATGATAATTTCTTATTAGCAGCCTTGGTTGAGCTCCCACTGTCACGGGAGGATGTCATTTACTTCAAGCTGAGGTGATCAGCGAGCTCCTGCAGCTGAAAACATGCTTTTTGGTTCTCGGCGAGGGGCGGATCAAATAAAAAGCTGTTCAGATGTAAAAACCTACATATTCTTCAGTGCATCACATGGCAACCATATCAAAAAGCTCAGCTGTAGAAATAAACCCAGATATAAATAATCTGTTCGGGGCATTTGTAGATTTATGGATCAAGTGCAACAAAAACAGCATTTTATTCATTCGTTTCCTTTTTGTGATAATCCTGTATTGTGCAGCTTTCTCAGAAGTCAACCCCAGTAAAGTATAAACACTGGTCTATTGTCAGAGTCCAGTAGAGTCAGGCAGTTGCCTCCGAGTCATCCATACTGTGTCTATAACATGTCACACCACTCCATCACCCTGATAGATAAAGTCAGACTTGGCGTTTCACCCTCACCCTCCTCCCCCTCACACCTCGGGCTCATTTCACACTTCCCGACTTCCTCGCCTTCTCTGCCAGGCACGTGTTAGACTCGCAGAAGAAGAATGTCCCTCCTCTCTCTCTCTCTCTCTCTCTCTCTCTTTGTGCTGGAGACTCTGGATTCATTTACTGGTGCTGCTTCCACATGTGTCACTGTGCACTAAGGAAAACCAGTAAATTACCAGTGCGACTCTGCACAGACGATAAAGTAGACAAAGACTTAATCACCACGTTTATAAGTTGACATGCATTTGCACATCCATTCGTCCGCGTGCTACATGCTTGTAATACACATGTTCACGCACACTAACGCAGACAACGTGTGAACACAGATGGAAACACGTTGACGCCACCACTGCTCTCACACGTACACACACGTGAACAACACAACGCCCTCATGCACCAGAAAAGCCTATTGATTCCGAGAGGATTCATTCACTTGAGCCTTTGATACACTCAAATTGTGTTTTCTGCAATGAGGACACAATATATTACACTCAGCATTTTGTGCAGTTGTGTATATGAGAAGCCGGCAAACTGTCACCCCTGTTCTTGTGCTTATGATTTAAATAAAACATGGATATTTGCACGTTACTACATATCTGTGTTTGCCTGCGCTCGCATGTACTGGTACTGCAGACTGTAGATGGCATGATTGTTTTTCAGGGATATAATGTGTACATTATAAATTATGCATAAGACCTTTCCTGCAGATCAGGGATACAGTTTGTCATATTAATGAGGCGACTAGTGAAGTCCTGCAACAACGTGAACAGTCGCAAGCTCGGATAAAAAGTTGCATGACCTCAATTTGCTGCTTTTCTCTGCGCAGGACACGACGTCCCTGAGACGGGGAAAGGTCCGTTTCATTGGAATATTGGCACCTGCACTTCTCCAACTCTATTCTAATCCTATAATCTACCTTTTTATTGTTGTTTCTGATCCCGGCGAATTCGAGCGGAAGGAAATCGAGACTAATTATGTTCAGCGTTTGTGTTTGTTTTGCTTCTACCGGCCTGGATTGGGTTATATTGAGACTCTACAAGGAATTGATCAGTTTGCCAGATTTCATCCTTTTGATTTTGTGTCACCATGAATTAAAAACAGTTCCGGCCATAAATCACATCAAGATAGAAAAATGTCACATCAGTCATTATTATGACATTATTATTTATTTTAACTTTAAAGACTGATCTTGCTCCAGGTTTAAACTCCTACTCGTCATAGACAGCTTAACGTTTACAAAAGTGAGGGTGGATCCATTATATGTTACATCTCCTCACTGTGGACATTGTATAGGCATCAAATCGATATTGGACTTTTGTTATATGCCGCTAATGAAAGTTATATTGATTATTGATATGGTTTTACCGTCTCACTCACTTCCCCTCTGTTGACTCTTCACGTTGTGTTTGCTGAGGAGGAATCAGCTCCGGGGCGGACTGGGTGTATCACTGTGCTCTTACTGGGACGTCGTGGTTCCCAGAGGCTCAATCGGGACCCGGCTGTGGGAAGAGCCTCGTTGTTGGTGCGGCCCCCGTGATTGACACATTCGTCACCCGTGTGGACAAATCCATGTTGATCCTGTTACAATCAGCGTGTGCAGGGCTTTGTATCCACCAAGTGCACCAGTGACTTACACAACTGTGGAGTGGAGGTGCATGTGACCTATTGTGTGTTGTGGGTTCCCGCTGTCACTGGATGCCCACGCACGCTGAGGCAGGAAGCACCAACGAGGCAGATGCATATTGTTGCATGTTGTGCTGTCGGCGGATCTCATGAATAATAAAAGCGTCAGGTAAAGAAGAATATTAGAATATGTCTAAAGCCTTGAGCTGCTTTGAGGCCGTTTTCCTTATCAATCTGTCTTTTTTTGCGGTTTCCTTGCGCACAACAGGTCTAACGCGTGAAATACCAGCAGTTTGCATCCATGCAGAAAATTTATTATCTCCAATTTATTATGTCTAAACCTAATTTGGGCGTAATTTAGATGCCATTTTGTTATATTAACCCAATACAACTGGTTTAATTGCCATTTAAATGATCTTTGTTCTTTATTGCGCAATTAGAAGCAATGAACGGGACTATGAACACCACAGGATTTATTATTGCTCCCCTCTCTCTTCCCCTCCTGGTGATTATGCTCTCACTGTGGCTGCCGTCTCTGTTTAGTGCACATTTAACCATCGAACCACATTGTCTCCCACGGTCCTGCTGGAGGTGAGGGGGACGTCTGTGTCCCTGGGACCTCATCGTCGTCCATTTGCCAATTGACTTTCTTCTCGCTGCGGAATCGTTGCCTTTCTTTTCCTCAGCAACGATCGTTTCTGTTCCAAGTTGCCAAAAGAATCTCCCTTTTTTCCAAAGTCATTAACGTTTGAAGGCTTAAAATCACGTTCTGTGTTGATTATGTGGCGTAATTCAGCTTAATTAAGTTCCAATGAAAGAGCCTCCAATTAAGTGAGTCTTGGGAAGATGGGATTTGTGAATATATACGTGTATTGATTAAAAAGTCGTGCTTTTTAGTGTGAACATTTAATTTTAGCAGGCAGCCACACCTTCTGTGTGACACTGTGCACGAGGTAAAGCTGTTCAAGCATCTGGAGATGATGATAAACTCTGACATTATAGGACTTTCTTATAAAACAGGGTTTTTAAACTGCTGCAAAAAAAGAAAAATCCAGGGTGCTTTATGGGTGATAAATGCCAAATAACAGAAAATAAATACTGCCTGGTCTCTTGTGGACATTCAGGTGCAGCCCAAGAGCTGAGATTGGCCTTCGCCGCCTCGCGCTCCTCTTCATCTGTCAGCGGCGCCGAGCGTCCCACAGACAGGGTCTTAATAGCAGCAGAGTGAAGGGGACAGCTCCTCTAATGGAACCCCTTTGTTCAGTTGTCACTTTCACTGCTCCCAAGGAGTCATCCTGCTGGCCAATCAGACGAGCCCTCCAGGTAGTGGCCGCCGCACCTCTGTCAGCGCTCGACTTGAGACATCGATCACGCAGAACTATCTGAAGTTTCTTTTCTCCTGCTCGCAGTATTTCTCACCCAGAGATGAGCTTTTGTGTCATTTAAACACATGAATGGATGAATGGTATTTTCAGTGTTGTCCCCCGCGTGGACCGAAAAGCGAAAGCCGTATCGTTGCAGCGTTGGAGAGAATCCGTTCCTCCCTTATGTTTTGGATGCCAGAGTTCCCGGCTTATCCCGTCCCTGAAGTGGTTATGAATACACTTGACTTTCTCCGAGGTGAATGTGAAGGTAGCCCCGGCTACACGCTTCTCTCCCACAGGGTAAACACTGCGCTGTGTGATAAGGGTTTCAGAGGAGGAAACGCTGGCAGAGTTGAAGGGACGGGGGAGTGGTGAGAGAAGATCATCTGTATCTGCGCTGCAGCCAGTTGGAATATAAAGTGCCAGCGGGTCACTGTTGGATCCGTCTTCCAGAAATACAACTGAAGACGGCGGAGCAGGACTTAGCTGTGCAGCGAGACGAGGGGGAAGTCGTCCACTTGTGTTTGAAAAACGAAAACCAATAAGCTCGACACTCTGGAGACGAGTAAACTGTGAGAAGACGGAGGAGCGGCCGCTGCCGGCACATGCAACCAAAAATAAAGTTACAGGGAATGTTATTACCTCGTCAAATTGAAATATATAAAATATGGTAATAAAAATATACTGTGTGGGATTAGATTTGTATTTTTACCCACATTATATCTAATTGCCAATTGCTGCGCTGCACGTGCAGTATTTGAGGAAGTGCACGTGATTGTGTTCTTGTGCTTTGAATAAAACATCGATTTTTTTTTTACACATGATTACGTACATTTGTGGCTGCGTTCGCCTGTGAACGTGTTAAACTGTCCAGCGCAGTGTACAGCATCGTATCGGGGGAAATACAAGATAGAAATATGTATAAAAAAAACATTCCTGCAGATGCAGTTTGTCATATTAATAAGAAAACCCACGACTGTCCTACCACAAAATAAACAACTTGCAAGCACACATGAAAGGTTACGAGACCTGGGAGCTTTAGTGCGGAGTAACAGCTGCTCTCTCTGCAGAGGGGGAACGTCCCTGTTGTGCATTAGTGATACCGGACCGAGAGAGGAATTGATCACCACTCGGAGCTCTATAAAACACAACAGGCACTAAGATGTTAGGAGAGCTCTTTATTCTGTACGGAAACGATTATGATTGACGGCCTCCTGTCCACACTCATGCGGACACGTATCCCCGAAACAAACTTCTCCCTCAGTTTCAGCCTCTCGTTCACGTGGAAACGATCTTTGAAGTCACTAAAACTGAGATTTTTGGAAACGTCCAACGTGCAGATCTTCAAATGCATGTCGAACATTTGGGAAACGATGACATCACGGTTGCTTTATGTAATCGGCGTGTGCCAGAAACAACAACAACAACAATGGTGGCTATAGTTTGCAGATAAAATGTAGCATCACTGCACCGTATTACCGACATTACTCACCCAATATTACGTGGATTTAAACTTTATCGGCACAGCATGCTTGTTTGAACGTTAGTAGTTATTTTTATGTAAACTAATAAAATGATAGTAGTGCAGACGAGGCCTCAATCATGTCAAAACCATCCAGTTTTAACTTTTGAACTTCATTTAATGAAGCTCTAAATACCTAATACTTTTACTACTCAATGAAATATCAGTCCATTAAAAAACGAAGGTTAACAGTCTTTATCGGTATTGAACTGGTTATTCCAAAGATATTTTTGGGCCCGAAAGTTCAAAACAAATTGCTCGGCGGACTGATAAAGAAAGTAATGTTCAAAAGTTTAAAAATATAAAGGCGGATAAATCTTGTTTCAATGTCCTTTAACTCCAGAAATCCTTCATGTTTCCATCCTGCAACCAAGAGGCTCTTCTCATGAGACCGTCTGTTTCTGATAAACACCCACGTCTCTCGGCCTCGCTGCTCCGAGCGAGGCCCTGTTTGGTAATTCTGCACATTTTGTTATTCTCCAAGCCTCGGACCGAATCCCTGATTGCATCATACCGTGAATTGTGACCTTTATGTTGAAGTCCCGTTGTGAAATCCTGAATTCAGATGTGTGCATGATGCAGGGGTCTGCAACCCCCCCCACCCCCCACCCGCACTTCCCCCCCCCAACTTCCTTATCTCCTCCAGCAGAGGGGTGTGGGCAGACCTCCCTCCCACAGGCCAGCTGGATTACTCATGTTGGTCTAATCCCATTCTTTCTCTCCGCGCTCTATGTTACACCGACATGCACTGGACCATCACTCTCTCTCTCTCTCTCTCTCACACACACACACACACACACACACACACACACACACACACACACACACACACACACACACACACACACACACACGCTCAGGTGCCTGTGTCTGATAAGAATTAGAGGGAAGTATTTTCTCGCCTCATCAGCCCCTCCCCGCCACATCATGGGAAATCCCGTTTCCTCCCATGATCCCCAGTTCGCCCCTTATCACCAAAACCTGCTTCAAAGCCTTAAACCCTCGTGTCACCATATGCTCCCGCCGGCTTTGTGTCAGGGATCATTCTCTGGTGTGCACACACTGGGGCGGATAAATCGGAAAATGATGTTTAAACGGGTAAAGCTTGTAGACACCAGTGGACAAACTTTTGTGCGCTACAGTGATTGTCTGCCAGCGAGTGAGGAAATAGTGACGCGGTCTCAAGGGGTCGTCTTCTCTGCAATGATGAAATTAAAAAGAGAGTCTAAAGGGCGCGTTGTGGAGGAAGCATGAGCTTAATATGTCCCCCTTTAAAAGGATTTATTAAAAATCCCAACCTGCGTGTCAAGGGTTTAGTGTAAATACAGATGCTGCTGAACTTGTTCACTCTTGTAAATGAATCAGTCGACCTGGAAGAAAAAATAAGTTTTTAATTTATTGTCTAGATATTTCTCGATGTCGTCCATCAGAGAAAACAGTTGTTACATTTCAAATTCAGCTTGTAGAAAAAGGTAGAAACTCACTTTTGCTTCTGTCAGAAGCCGCAGCACTAAACACTCCAGCTCTTTAATTGGTAAATGCGTCAGTATTTAATTGCTTTTCCCCAACACAGGACTTGTTTTGACGCTTGTCTTCTACAGGGGATTGTGCTGAACCATGATGGATCTTGACTTTGACATCCTGTTGCCTGCACGAACAGCAGTTTTCTTGCTGCGTGGGCCCAAAGTTAAAAAAAGAGAGAGCGGGGGAAGACTGTGTGATAACTAATGGATCGGCTGAAGGCAGCAGCTGTTTGCTGTTGAGATGTGAGCCAGACAGTGTTGTTTGGCAACCTGACCGGAAACTGCTCTGCGAACAGCGAACAGCGAGCAGACACAACAGATTACTCGTCTGACGGGCCCTAAAAAATGATGCTGCAGCATCGGACGTGATGCAAGACGCTGCAAATAGTTTGTATTGATTCGTGCACATACTTCTTTGTCAGGACATGCACGCCCCTTGTTTCTGGCTTCGTCTGCCTGAGATGTTTTGGGTGAAGGAGACGTGTTTCTCTCTGGCTCCCTGCTTTTTACTCTGCAAGCGTGTTCATCTGCCTTCACACAGCGCGCTTGCCAATGTATTCCTGATTACATCAGACCATTATATCATCTTGTCAAAGTGTTGTCTGGCCGCTAATCCACAGATTTAAGTTCCCCGTCAATGCACTAAACCACATTGTAAACATTTTTGGCTCATATTTTGTCTGTGATTCAGACCTAATTGACACACTTTGCTTCGCTGCACAACTCTGCCTCTGAGTCACTCTCTTCCAGCTGTTTGTTTGTTTCAGGCTCAATTTAACCATGAATTGACATTAACGCTCTGCTTGTAACGCTTTTTGTCACAGGTCGCCTCGTGCACACGTCTCTGCGTGATTGAAATGTCAGCGACGGTGCAGTAGGTTGGGCCAGGTCGCAGCCTGCAAACAGGGAAACGCGTCGGGAAATTCTCACCGCAGCAGGAGGGACAGTCAGTCTAGCATGCAAATGTCAAACTCCCCCCCCCCCCCCCCCCCCCCCCCCCAAAAAAACTGGGCCAAATAAAACATGCACGCATGAAATATGACAAATACACTCATGCCTGTGCACACATCGTGGTAAACCTGCAGCCAATGAGACACTGGCGAACTGACAATCCGCCCTGTGTGATGGCTCTGTAATGAAACTCAGCCCCGCACATGATTTTAAGTCATTTGTCACAGTTTTCTTTTTGTTGTCCTCGTGTTTCGCCTCTCGCCTCCAATCACAGTTGCGGTCTCAGCTCATTGTGAGATGATTTCACGCTCCCGTGTTTTTTCGTGAAAGGCATCGGCTCGGGGTTTGGCTTCAGAACTCGTCGTCAGGGGAAGGCCGGTGGGTTGTACATCACTTGTTTCGCAGCGCTTGCCGTTTTGTCAGCTGCCACCGTGTCCCCCCCGCCGAGACGCCTTGTTCAAACACGTGTAAACGCAGCCGTCATTCGCAATTTGCAGAGCGCAAAGTTCTCCCGTTTGCCATCGAGGCCGCCGTGACGTCCCCGTGGGCAGGTCAGGCGCCGTGGGCCTTCAGGAGGAGATTAGGAGACAGACCGAAGTGTAAGAAGAGGGAGGAGGCTCTTATCACTCACCTCTGTGATTGAACCCTCTGGGCTCTAAGTGATGAGGGCTTCCTGCAGTCACACATTCATCACATCACAGCAACACCCGGGCCGTTTGTATTCTACAACCTTTTATTGAACTCTCACCTAAACAAACAAACACACGCTCACACAGTGTTTCTTCTATGTCATATTTAATGTGATCAAAAGACCAACACGTCCAGATCCAAAGATGATACAGTCACTGTGATACAAAACAGAGTCTCACGTTCAAGACGCTGGAATCAGCGACTCTATGACGTTATTTATTTTTAAAGTACAAAAAAACCCACTTGTAAATTGTGTAATATTTGTGTCGGAGCCTTGAACCAAGTGAAACCAGCGTGTGTGCGTGTTCTGTTAAACTCCTCGGTGGAGGCAGCTCCGTCTGAATCCTGCTGCTGAGTCACCAAACGCCTCCGAGCTCCTCCTCACCACCTCCGCTCCCCAAACCTCCCACCTCCTCCACCCCCACCCCCCCACCCCCGAGCCCAAACACTGCAGCGATACTCCAAACACACGGCCTTCCTCATTCATTATGAATGGACTGGCTTCGCAACAAAAAAAAGCTAGCGTGCGCACAACAATCATTAGACGCCAGTTACTGTTCGGCGTGGCAGCAGTTTGTCTCATTGTGCTATTGTTGTGTGATCTGGGCTCATTTACACGGGTTATTAATGCTGCATGGCTCAGACGGCTTAAAATATGGATTTGCTACTTAAGCCGAACGCGGAGCCGTTCAGGCAGCGTTTCTGTCGACCTCCTAACCAAACCGTTTATCTTGGTTTATGGTGAGAAAGAGAAACTGCTGCACGCACGCGGAGAGTAAATCCATCGCATCTCCTGCTGTTCCACATTCTGCATCAGAGTCCCTAAGTAATAAGACTGAGATGCATTTTGGGTTGTTGTGACTCTGTATTCAAGCACAATGGATGTGAAATTGAATAATGACAGTGTGTGTGTTAAAGTCACTTGAAGTAATTCTGTGCTGTCAGATATCTTGAAATCAGTGGCTGTTTATTTTTTGTTGTGCTGCCGTTTCGGTCTTTTCCTCCTTATCTTCTTTGTCTTGAACAGTATTTCACCATCGCCATCGATCTGTGTGTGTGTGTCTGTACATGTGTGTTATAACACATCCTGTAAGTTGCGTGTGGTCACAGCGAGGCCCACGTATGGGGATTTAGCGTGAAATGGGACGGGTCATGGACACGGCTGCAGTGTATTGGCAGGCGTTTGCACACATTAGCCACCGTTGCCCTTTATCCTCGAAGCAAGGTTCACATCAAATCAATATTCAAGGTCCTTAAGCTAAATCAGCTCCACAAAACTCATTTGTAGGCAATAATCTCATCTATCGTATTTATTGACGGTCACAGGAATCTGCCGGTTTGAAATCCTTCAGCATCATCAGCTTTACGTTAAGCTATAACCTACATTTGCTGTACATTCTGAACCCAATGCCCCTCGTAGGCTCACAGCCACTAAATGGCGTCTGTGGGTCAGCAGCAGCAGCAGCAGTATTTCTGGCCTTTAGGCTGAACCACAGGCTTCTTATTTTTATTTTGGCCAGGACATACGCAGAGAAATCTACTGTAATCAAGCAGCTGGAGGTTCTGCTTTCAGGGGATTTAGGGCAATGTGGCAGGTGCCAATCTGACGGGAGGGT
Organism: Reinhardtius hippoglossoides; assembly: GCA_006182925.3. Lineage (NCBI taxonomy): Eukaryota > Metazoa > Chordata > Actinopteri > Pleuronectiformes > Pleuronectidae > Reinhardtius > Reinhardtius hippoglossoides. The sequence continues at coordinate 3,635,299 of CM031687.1, forward strand.
CAGGTCATCCATGAGGTTTCCTGTCCAGCTCTCACTCCGGGTCTGAGACGAGGGGCAGAAAAGACCAGTAGAGATGTTGTGTGGCGTCTCAACACATCCCAGAAGGAATTGCTTTGTGTCGTGTCCTCGCTCGCTCTATCTGTCGCTCTAAACGAGGGTCATCACAAATCACGTGGCTGCGTTTTGGTTGCAGCTCACGTATCCGATCATAATCAGTGGACACACATTTGCATGCTAGTTTGGCAAAGCCGTGCACGTGCAACACAATGACTTCCAGGTGACTGGCTGCATGGGTTTAATATCAGGCTGCAACCAGAATTAACTTTTGTATGATATTGTTGCATCATTTTTATTGAGATTTTAATTTTAGAATTCAATTCATGTGCATGAACGTGCAGCTGTGAGAGGGTTAGAGTGCACGATACAGAAAGGAATCTGAAAGAGAGAGGAAAAGACAGAATAAGAGAAGGTTTGTAAATGACAGAAACTCCCGGAGGCAGTGGGATAGTAGGACACACACACACACACACACACACACACACACACACACACACACACACACACACACACACACACACACACACACACACACACACACACACACACACACACACACACACACACACACACACACACACACACGTACTTCTCTCTTAGTGAGGACACTCTTTGGTCTGATGCATTTGCCAGCCCCGTACCCTAACCCAAACTAAATCCAGTCCTAAGTCTTAACCCTCAAACATCCCACTGAAAAAGTGAGAACCGGGCCTCACTATGCTCAAAACGGTCCTCACAGATACATATAAGTACAAGTAGACACACTGCCGGGCTCAGCCGTCCTCTGTGTGTCTATTATTGATGTCGGGCACGCAGGGTTCCCACTCAGCCATCTGTTCCTGGCTCTCCCACTCTGTCCCCCGTTTGCCTCGTGCCCACCACTTTAGCAGGCTGGCAGCAGCGGAGGAATGCTGTCCTGTCAAAGTGTGAATTCTTCATAAATATATCTCACTGCCGGGGAGGTGGCGGCTGCTGGAAGAGCCCAGGAGAGAGAAATGAGGAGAAATCCACCATGGTAACATGATTCATTAATCTTGCGTTAATCCGGCGTCTTTGTGGCACCATTTTCAGGACGTGCATCGATTTGCGGCGAGCGATACGATCACGTCCCGACTGCATCGGACGTAAAACCCAATTGGCAGTTGGGTGTTTCCTGACCGTCTGTCAATTCCTCTTTTTCAGACCTTAATCAGATCACAGCCCCGCCCTCCTGCGGTTAATGGCACATGGCACAGGTTTGATTTGATTTGTAACTGATGACCATGCATATTCGTTGGCGCGCCCCCCCCCCCCAGTTGCCGGGGGACAAGAGTGTTTGCAAACACTCGGCGTCGCCGCACAGTTAATCCAGAGATGCAATCCTTATCCCTGCCCTGCCCTGCGCTTCACACAAACACACACACACACACACACACACACACACACACACACACACACACACACACACACACACACACACACACACACACACACACACACACACACACACACACACACACACACGTGCAAAAACATGTGTATACAAACGTATAATGCACTAAATTATATATGTTACATGTCAGTCGGATGCAGAAACACATCCATCAGTGATGGTGTCTGACTGAACACGTGTCTTCAGTTACACTCCTCTGGTCCCATGTGAGTAAAGACCAGTAAGGAACTGGGAAGGTGGTGATGAAAGTGGGATCCTGGTTTGGGAAACCTGAGAAAGTCACATGGTGGGGTGACTTTCCTTCTGCATATTCCGAGGAGGCGAAAGAGGCTTTACTTTCTGTCCAGCCCCCAGAGTTAAGACCCCCCCGCCCCCCCACACTGGGGAGGAGGAGGAGATGAGAGGGAAATTAATAATGTGAAGAGAATCAAAGGATTTGACTGAAGCCCAGGATCAGAGGAGGGTGAAGAGAGTGAATCAGAGGTAAAGCAGGGACCAATCAGCGTCCTCCGTCTTTACTCGCTACACGCAGATTGGTCCGGCCCCCCCCCTCCCATTCAGAGAGATTTACATCCATCGTTAAAAACCAGTTGGGCCAATCACAACCGTTTATCGAAATGCAAATTGTCGCGGTGATGCTCGGGCTCGGTTCCAGTACGAGAGGAGGAATTGAACCAGGGGGCAGAGAAAAAGGAGGGAAACACAATCAAGAGCGTCTGGGAAGTGAGAGGAGTTTGCATTATGAGAGCGATAAAACACATCAAGCTCTCAGAATGCGTTTTCAAAGAGGAAACTCCGCTGTAAATCTACGGTTCCAGCGTCACTCGCAGGCCTCAGACGCTCCTTCCATCTGGGTTTTCTGTCGAGTAAGAGGCGAAATAAATCAAACACCGCTCCGTATCCACTTCCACTTCCACTCTGTCTGCAGCTGGGAGAGTAGCTCCTACATTACAGCGATAAATAAAAAATGTAACTGTCATTTTATGCGCTTGTCAGTGTGAGAAGACTCTTTTTTTTTTTTTTTTTTCACCGCCTCAGCTGCCCTGGAAACAGATTGCAAATTAGCATTTCCTGCCGAGGCCAGAGGGAGTCAGGGGCCGCCTCCCAACATGGAGACATATTTTGCACATTATGCTGCGTGAGGCTAACACGAAGTGAAAAAAACGGGAACAAACCGCTTAATGTTAAAGGAAAGTTGATATTTAATATTAATGGGCTTTATGCCGTGACGTGTGGAAGTCACGCTAGCGAGCTTGGGGCGCCGGCACGCTTGTGTCTCGTCTCCCCGGCCCCCCCCAAGCCGAGCGGGCTTCTTTGAACCTGGACCAACAACCTGGTGTGTTTCTCCGACCACAGCTGATCACACCGCCCAGGATTAAACATGGCTCGTCACTAAACACTGAATTCATCCACCGTCCCGCTCACCGCTTCAGGCTTTTCTCACCGTCCGTGTCTAAACTCCAGTTCATTGCCTGCTCCTCCTCTCACAAAGACAATGGGGGGGGTAATAAGGCCCAGGGAAAAAAAGAGCTTATAACGACTCTGGGGCCACATGTGATCCCTCGCCGCCACGTGGCCAGGTGGGCAGCACGCCACCCAGCAGCACAAAGGGTTTATCCACAGTGATTTATTAAACACCCTAACCACTGACTAAACAGCTAAATTAGCGCCTCGCCTCTCCTCCGTCTTTGTCTGCGTCTCTTTCGGGTCCCCGGCTGCAGAGTGCAGTGAGAGTATATGTTAAGGACGTGTGTAATGGTAGACCGGGCACATATTGGAACCATTAGGCAGGAACATGACTGCCTATTACACGGGTCTTTAGCGACACGGAGAAATAACCCCTTATCATCCCGGCGAGGTTTCCCCCCCCCCCCCTCCCATAGGATGGTTCAATGTCGATGAATGTGATGCGGTCGAAACGCAATCCCTCCACTTCTCCACAACCGATTATGTTAAACACGAGGACAACTTGAATAGAGAGAGTGAAAAGGGTTTTTTCGGTCAACGCCACTTCAACGCTGAATACTCCCCACGACCATTAGTGCGGGCTCATCTTGAATGTTAAACACCACGAGGCGGTGACACGCTGCATTGTGTGTTTTTTAAGAGGAGAGCGAGGTTGACGGGAGAGACGCACCTGCCGAGGACGAGGGGCTGAGATAACAATTTTCTCCTCCCTGTCGAGGAGGCATCTGGCGTTGTCACGGTGCTGCAAGCGGAAATGCACCCAGGAGTGGGTAATGAGGCGTGGGAGACGGGGGGTTTGTTGTGTGTGTGTGTGTGCGTGTGCGTGTGCGTTTCGGGGTGGTGGTTTCCTCATCTTCCTGGACGAGCCTTTGTGGACCCCAATAAGCGGGCACCATCTGCAGTCGTCATGCCGTGAGCCCACTTGCGTGTGACTCACCAGCCGCGATAAATCAGCTTAGATAAAGCCACACATGTAACCTGCTCGTAGGAAAACACAGGAATAAAAAAGGAGAAAGGGAAAGTAAACGTCAGCGAACACAAGAAACAGGGACAGAGATACTTATACTTGAGGAAGAAGCCGTTAAATGTCGGAGCTGGATCCTGGAATTTCTCTCTGTCACTTTCTTGAACATTGCAAAATAAAGTTTCGTCATTGATTCCTCGGGAATAATTCATGGGTCTTGATGAAAACTGATATTTATATGTGTGTGAAATTGGTTGCAAAATTGACTTTAAGGGAACTGCTGGGCCTTGGCAGCAGATACGGACTCAGTGGAGTTGGCTCTTTATTTACTTTTACTGCAGATTTTTCTGTCTGACCAATTTATTTGCCTTTTACTGTTTATTTGTTGGTACTTGTTACTATTGTGGTTACTGCTTTTCACTTTTAATCTTTTAATAACATTGTCTGATCCCCCGTTTGCTTTGTCAAAGTATTTCAGGCCGTTCACATTAAATAAGACATTATCACAGTGTGACAACACCGAACAAAATACACAAATAACCGGCAAAACAAATTAACTTTGCAAATAAAATGTCTAACAGTAATTACAAGATGTACAATGACTAATATGATCATAACAAATCTTTTTTTCTTTGTGTTTCAGGTGATCTCTGCTCTGTCGAGGATCTCCCAACACAGCATCGCGCAGATTAAAGGCATCAGGTACGTGTCGCCCCCCCGTCCCTCCGCCCGTTCACCATCCGAACAGCCGCGGCACTCGGGAGCGTCGCTGTCACAGAGAAAACACTCTGTTCTATATTTACTGTATTAAAACGCAGGTGGCTGTTAACATCTGCTGCTCATTTCCAAGTCGATTTGCATTTTTTTCCCTGTAATTAGCTGCAGCTTGTAGCCGCCCGTTATCTGGCAGAGCACGAAATCCACAACACATTTCCATCTGTCACTCAAACGACTCAGACGCGTCACGAGTCCGAAAACGGCGTCGCATTCGAGGGGCTGTAATTTTGTTCTCAGATAACGGCGGAGCTGAGTAAATCCTCCGCGCTGCTTTATCAGGCCTGAAATGGGGGGCGTCTGATTTCTCTTCATTTGCTCAATCTGCTCGGAGCTCGGTGGCTCACCGGCGCCGCATAAAAAGCCATTTTATCCGTCTGAGTAATGAGTTGATGGAGCGCGCCCATTAGGAGCCCGGCCAGGAAATGAAGGGAGGAGAGGGCGAGTGACAAAGAGAGAGGGAGAGAGAGAGCGGGTCCTTTGCCATTAATAAAAACAAGACAACCTGCTGACGCTCGGCCAATTCGCCGCCTGTCCACTCTGGTGGGGTTTTGCTGTAAGATGTCAAAATCAATGCCGGTTTGACCTCGGTGTAAATCAGGCTCCTGACTCTCTAACCCCCGGCTCACTTTAAAATTCAAGAATCTGAATATTAATTAAGCTGCAAACTATTATTTAAAGCTCAGATCCTCAAACCGTGGGGTCAGAGGGCAGAGACAAGATGGAGTCACCGTCCTCCAACGGAAGGACAAGCAGCCCGACTGCTGACATGTTCATGAGATAAAACTTTGAATTCCTTCCTTCCTTCCAGCCTTCGGGGGGGGGGGGTTTAGCCTGACCTGAAAGAGTGAAAACAGGTTATTGAAGTCTGGCTTCATCCAGGTTAAGGTCACGTTTGACTTCTGGCCTTGAGAGGACAACGTTAAGGTTGTTAAGAGTCAAACTGTGCAGGTCTGTGGATCAGGGTGTTTTCCTCTCAGCGGTATCAGCAGCTCAGGACATTTTCACTGTTATTATCTAAACAGTGCTTAATGGAGCTTGATGCATTCGGTCGTATCTCCCTGTCAGCGCCACAGGCTCCGCAGATACGCACAAGGACACATGACACACGAGTGACGAGCTCCGAGGCCACTCACTGCATTTGTCATGAACACGGGACTGTTAAACATTGCACTTACGCGGCGCGGATGTTCACTGACCCCGCTCGGCCCCTCTTCAAGGGTCTCCTTTCCCTGACTTCTCGGTGACTCCGCTCGGGGCAAGGTCAGCGCCATTCAGAGGTCGCCGACATGACAGACTTCCTCTGTCTCGCTTCAGAGCTCCTGTCAGCCGCTCACAGACCTGACAACAGCTATAAGTCATTCAAACACATGCTGTGCCACGGAGCAGGATGTCCATGCCCTCCAGGTGTACTTGTACACGGACCCGGTGATGTATGGCACCTTTCAGAATCAGGTTGCGACGAGCATTATGGAGTCAAAGCGTGTGTCACGGATAAAACGCTATCGAATGAGGCTAAATAAGATCAAACTGACAACTTGTATTCGATTTTCTTTACATTAAATAAAGGTTAAAGAAGTGATTTACATGGACAATATGCAGCTGTGGCCACTAGAGGGCTCTCGAGCAAAAACAATAACACAAAAGCTCCACCATTGCTAATGAACATATGTAATAAAAGTTGTATTCGTGTTACGCAGCAAAGAATCGTGATCTATTACGAGTGATTAATACGTTGTCACACATCGTTTGTCTCAGAAGTTATGAGATATGACGCAAGCAAAAGTCGACCAAGATTAAATGTCCTGATTTTGAACATTGTTGGAAACATTTTGGATGATGTAAGTACACAAGTTATATATATATTTATATAACATGGGTCATTTTTGGACATTTTAATGAAGAATTGTTACATTTTTATATCCTTAAAAGACAATATTTCTGAAATTCTGAAATTCTCAGGCAGAGGATTTAAGGGTTCGAGGAGGAAGTCACACTTGACGTGTCCTCACAAGCAGGTGGAAGATCCATGATTTGTAAAAACCCGTTTAGATGATGCACACGATGACTAGTCAATCAAGGAAGTACTCAAATCATTTGATCAGCATTTGATTTTCCAAAATGTTCACTCACGGGCAATAAAAACATTTCTTAGATTTTTAGCTGGTGTGAATTATAAAGCAGTAAAGTGAGAACAAAAGATCCGAGTGTCTCTGCTGGCCGAGGCTCAGACCGAGAGGAAACAGATGTGCTTCTTCGGCGCTGAACTGCTGATGAACACTTCAGTTTATTGTGTCTGAAAATGATTTGGAAAAAAAGGAGGTAGCACTCCAGGAACAATTAAACGTGTCCCCTCTCGTCTGAATCACTTTCGGGTCACTCTGTCTTTTCTCTCCGTTGTCGCCCAGCGTCTGTGTCTCTTGTGTTTCTCTTTCCCGGTACAGAAACTAAACCAATTATACAAATTGCATCAACCTCGTATAGAAGAATATGTGTAAATAGGGAAGTTCAAGGGTCGTTTCCAGCCTCAGTCCCTCAGCGTGTTTCTCTCGATGCGCAGACTGTAACCCCCGTGCTCTCCGATCATTTAAGTACAGACGCCCCAACAGGACGTCTATTGAGCTCCCAGTGACCGGAGAGTTCGTCACTCTGTTAAATCTCCGGGTAACATTGCCACAGGCGTGTCCATTGACGTCCTGTTGAGGCCCATTGATCTGCACTGTGATGTCTGTTCACTGTAATCAGGCCTCAATAGTTCGTGTCTCTGTCAGCTCTCTCTGTGTCAGCGTTCCAGTCCTCAGCCCCTCATGCACAAGTCCAGGCTTTGTGTTTGGCACATGGACATTTACATGCTCGTACACGCATTGATAACAAAAGACGTGCAATTATTTCTTCACTTGTACTTTCTCTGCTCGTGGACTCAGCTTCGATCCTTCTTATACTTCCAAGGCCTCACAGTAAATTCTACAGTACAGTGAGGAAGAGGTGATTCTTTTCTTTTACACATTTTAATATCCTCTCCCCACGTTGTCATTTTTACGAGACGTATGATTTTCTTTTACTTCTTGTGTGTTGTATCGAAGACTTTGATGAAGGGAGCTCCTCTCCTCTGAAGCTCCTAAACAACCTCGTCATTACTTCTGCACCATCGTGTTCGCATCATTGCGTCACCACACATCATTGCATGTCTTTTAAAGCTTAGTTTTCGTGTTTTTATTTGATCTGGTTTCAGAACCTCTAGCCTCATTGTGTCCACATCTCCAAAGGATTCACTGCAGAACCTGTCACTAAAGTCGATGACAGTTTTCTCTCTTGTCGGACACCCATCATCCCCTTTGTGCCGCGACCTCATGTTCCCGTCTCTCCTTGTGTGAACCTGGCTCGCTGCCGACCTTGTGTTTCTCTCAGCTTATCGAAGGTGTCGCCCTACGTCATCCTCTGTCCTGTTGTTCCACTCCGCGCTCCTTCCTACCGCTTATCGTCAACGTCCTCAGCCCACCCCCCCGTTCTCTAACCTCCAACCTGCTCGCGCTCCGCTGGCCCAGTTCATGGCTGATCCCTGCTGTGCGGTTGTGCGTCTGTTGATGGGGGTCGTTGAGTGCGTCCGACCTCGGCACAGCGTCAAGACGCTGAGCAGATGAGGGAGGAAGTTTGCTGACGATGATATTTAAAACCTTCAAATCCTCCTGTAGGACAAGGTCACGTGTTCATCATGTACTTCCTGTGTGTGTGTGTGTTGTTTTGTTCGACTTTGCACGCGAACAAAACACATATGTTGATATTTCCACGTTGTCTTTAAAGTGGATGAAGAGGTTGCTGTGCAGTGGAGAAGGTCGCGCTGCCTCAGTGTTAATCGTCCTGTCATCACAGCGCTGCCCCCTCATGGCCCCCGAATCACTTCACTCACATTAAAGTGCAGTTATCACGTTGCACATCCGCCCCTCGCTCGTCCTCATGCCCACTCGATGCATAGCGTGTGTTAATTCCACACGCAAATGTTGTGATAATATCATAAACGTGCCGAGGAGAAGAAGAATTTTAAAAAAGACTCTTACTCGGATGTTACTTCGGGGCTCATGCACCCTCCCTCCCCCCACCCCCCACCCCTGTGCACGAGTGTGTGTGTGAAATGAAAGTGCATGTTTAAAGGAGGAAGGGGAAGGTTTATGGAGCAGGCACGGTGCAACGAGTGCAGCGCGCCTGCTCCAGCTCCAGCGGTTTATCGACCCCTGCAGAAACAAAGCCGCGCCCTGGGACGTGGAACCGCTTCCAACGCCCGGCCACTGGCGCCGCGTTCACACCTAACGACCACACCGTTGTTCTTCTGCTGCTCCGACAACCGCTGATCAATGGGACCGACTCGCAGAGGCTTTTGTCCAGCGCTCGCGTGCCCAACAGCTCCCCGTGCACCGGCCTCGGCTTTATGGAACGTGGAGAAGAAATTTTGACATAAGCAGTTTGGGGTTTATTGGAATAATGGAGTTAATGTAGAAAGGGCAAAGCAGGTAAAGTCGGGGAAGAGGTTGTTTGAAGAGTAAAGAGTGAAGAGGGAGGACACACATGTTCTTTATCTTTTTGTAATCACACAATCATTCACTCATGCTCCTCTGAAACAGATAAAACCTAATATGGTCGAAATGTTCAATTTAATTCCAAGTAAATATTGTGTTTGTTTAGTTCTAAGCCTGTAGAAGCTTCTTCCAGGTTCAGTTGTCATGAACTGAAAACCAGTGGGGTCATGGTGGTAATTTCATTTCGAAGTAATTCACTGTGTTCAGCAGTTGATCTCTTGTGAAACATTTTATTGCAAAAGCTTCACTGGACAAGTTCTAATACTTCCCCAGTTTTTTTGATCATCAGAAGCTTCACTACTGGATCATCAAGAGAACGTAAGATCCCAACCACCCGAACAGAACTGAGCGATTCTGCTTTTTTGCTTTCATGCACCACATGTTGGGAACGAGCTGCAAGACATTTCAAACTCGGAATCGTCTTCCTGTCTTTGTCTTTTAAAATCAGTTGTCACAGAACAATGTTATTGTTTTTTCACATGTGCTTTTTGTTTTCCATTGTTCTTTTTTTGTTGGTTCTCACTTGTTTGTGTGTCTGTTTTGTGTTTTTTGTCCTTTTTGCTGTGTTTTAGTTTATTGTTGTTTTTTTTGCATTATTTGTAAATTTGTTTGCTTGTATTTATATATGAAACTTTAAAAAAAAATGTACTTTCCAGATTGTACCTTAATGGGATTTTCCTGGTAAAATGACTTTTAAATAAATGACCCTTAAAGAATGATGAAGCTCAAAAAAGTGGTCTGGGATGAACAGATACAATATTAAAGAAGAAATACATAGACAAGAACAATAAGATAAACTACAAAAAAAGAAAAAGCTGTTCCACTGATGCTGTAACATATTTAAATCTGCTGAGAAAAACTATTTTAATTGAAAAGAAGGCACTAAAACAGACAACGTGCTGGAATGGCACCCAGTAGATTGCATACCTCTGCCAACAGTCCCCTAATGAAACCACATTTAAATTCAAGACATCCTTTTATTTGGATTCTCATCCAGATTCCACACACTCTCACACTGTTACAGATACAGAAAAATATCCTGGATATAACTTCTTTATCTGGATCCACACCGAAGTTGAGTGGGTTCTCCCTCCGCCCCTATAATCCACATCCTTTCACTTCCAGTTTCGTTGAAATCCATTTATTTGGTCGAACAGGGGTGAAGCCAACACCTCCTTGGCAGAGGCAATAAAAGAAACACTTGAATAAACCAACAGGAAGTTACACGCTCACAGGAAACACACCGGAGCCGCATCCAATCGCCGAGAGACGCCTCATCACGGATCTGATGAAATTATAAACACAGCTCAACTACACCTGGTTGCACCATTTAAGAGAAATGAAAACGGCAGCGTTGGACTGCTTGGCTCCGCAAAACCTCACGGCAGCGATAGCAATGCCAACGCATCCCCACAAACTACTAGTAATTAAATTTTGCCCTGTGGGACTCCATTACTAACTTATAATATAATGCTCATTTCATTGGAGGGGGCCATCAGATGTGGGTGGGTTATTGCGCTCTGGAGGAAGCACCGTCTGCGCCGCGTTCCCGCTCATAACAGTGTGCGAGGAAATCATACCAGGCTTTTATTTTGTTTTTTCTTTCTTTCTTCTTGTGTGTGTTATTATTTTTTAATAGTAATACTTGTAATTAGCTGTTGAACCTGCAGAGATTTCAATGAAGTTACACCCGTCAAACATGAAATACAGATTAGCAGAGTAAAGGAAGCAGAGGGTTTGCAGGAGAGTTTGCACGTCTGTCTCTGTGATGTGTGTGTGTGTGTGTGTGTGTGTGTGTGTGTGTGTGTGTGTGTGTGTGTGTGTGTGTGTGTGTGTGTGTGTGTGTGTGTGTGTGTGTGGTGTGACCTTTGACCTTTGACCTGCCAGCTGAGCATTCATTAACCCGCAGGCTGTCAGTCTTTCAGTGCGACCACTGCTCTGATTAAAACAAAGCTGAAACACTGCTTTTTTGAAAGTTCACTTCTGCACTTTCACTTAAACGTGTGATATTTGGCCTTGATGCAGTCACAGCTCACTGCTGCAGGTTCTCTGTGATGACGTAGGACACATAGAAACATGATGGCTGTGAATGGTTGGGTTCTTTCACTGAACTCACTTCAGCTCACACACACACACACACACACACACACATCTCATGTATTCTGTATCTTGTTGTTCTCTCTCCCGCTGCAGTCGACATCGATTTTCAACTTTCCCAATGCACTTAAAAATATAGAAAGAGACAGAAAACTCACACAAGGCAAATCACTTTTCCTTTTCTTCTTTAGTTCACTCAACTTTACAGCAAAGTCGTGTCAGTGCAGTCGATATTGATAGTTACAGTTAGTCATAAAATCCAGTTCCATCTATTTAAGAATGATGGATTTTACCTCATGCAAGCTTGGAAACACACGCATCTGTTGCCGAGTAGAGGTTTGTGAACATGTTGGCAGAGTTGTTAGTGCAGCTGGTCGGTTGAATCGATTTGTGATGAATTCCAGACGTACTGAGGATTGAAAAATTGAACTGGTCCGGCGCCGCTTCACGACGTCATCAAACTATTGTTTTGATTGAGAGACCCCCTAGTGGCTGAAGTTACACATTAAGATTGACTGATGTTGTGTTACTGTAATTGCAATAGGATGCAGTGAGTGAACTTTCACACTCCCGGAGCTGCTTTGTTATATAAGCGATGGTCAAACACGTACAGGTGCAGCCTGCGTCTCGCTTTCCCCCGTGAACCTGAACCCCTCACTCCCCTCCCGCCTGCTCTCCGCCCTCCATCTTTTCTTCTTCTTGAGTAATGTCAGTATAGAGAGTTCTGTGTGCGAGCGTGTTTGTGTTTCCAGTGGCTCTTTGGCAGCAGGAAAACAAATCATGTGTCCAGTAGTTACATTATACAGGGGGAGTCGAGGTCAAGCTCGCAGGGCTTGTTTACTGTTGAAAGGAAACCACTGCTGCTCCGTGTGGGATTTATTGTTTGAGGAGGGAGACGGTGAAAAGCCGAACGCTGCTACCGGGAATAAACAAAAAGCTGAAAAATAACAAAACGCCAAATAAAATCTAACAACAGACTCCTTTTTAAAATACAAAAACAATCACAGAGATGCATTTAATAGCTGTTTACTGTCATTAGATTGTGCTTTATTCCCATTCTACCACCCTCACAGCTTGGAGGTTAGCGATTCATAAGACATCCTCGGGATTAATTTTAATTACACCGACTGTTTCCGATTCAGAGGCGTTAGCGTGGTTGGTTATTAGCTCTGATCGCGGCCTCGCTGATGTTAATGGGCTTCAATCGTGCACAACATTAGCGCTAATCGGCAAATCATTTGTGGCAGTCGGCTTTCGTGGGAGAAAAATAAATCTTTGCAAACACGGCTGGGTTCATCGGGACCATATTTTTTTAATTGCTCCGCCAATTCCCAGGCTGTTGTAAACACATTTGATGTCGAGGGGGGGGGAGACGACGGCTCTGAACAGTCATTTTCTATATTTCATGGTTCTCTACGTTGTCCCCGAGGTTCCTTGAAAGCTGCACAAACTCCCAGAGAGGATTCACCCGACACCTGGTCGTCCATCTCTCCGGGGAAAAAAAAGTCCCTGAGAAAGTTGACTGTGTGCGAAGATGCCATTTTTTCCCCCCCGTTCGTCTTATCTGTCAGCCGCAGTGCGCTGATGTGTTGTGACGTGGTTGTGTGTGACTGATGGCGTCCTCTGTTGAATCCATCCCGCTGTTGTTGCCGCTGAAGTGATGGAGCAAAGAGTGACAACCCGACAGATGGAACATGCAGCTTTTGCACTGGTTATTTTTGTTCCTACCTGGGACCTTTCGCTGTTTGTGTGTAATGATTTGATGTTGTGTGCCCTCTCTAACTTCCCGTGTGTGTGTTTGTGTGTTCCAGGGCCTTTCCGTCGGAGGACACAGCTCTGAATGAGGATGATGTGTACCGGAGCCTTGAGGAGCTGGCAGAGTGAGTATGAATTACACTGCAGACGCCCACACAAACCTGTTTTTAATGTCGCCCACGAGGACACTGCAGTTAATTAAATTCAATCTCTGGAGTCTTGCTCCAATCATGAAATCCACACTATAATTTTATGGTTTACCTTGTGGGGACCAGCTTGTTTTGGGGGGTTAAAATCTCCACAACGTGATTGATTCAACTCCGCTCACAGATAAACATCACTCGAGCGTTTTAAGACATGAACTTCTGGATAATCTCCGGATCTTTTAGGTGAGGGGTGGAGCCACGGTAGAGAACGCATTTGACAGAACGTGACGTTTAAAAAATCCCGTAATCTTTTTTTGTTTACAGCGCATTTACGGCGGCGTCGTTCCTCGATCTCAAATCTCATCTTACATATCATTTTCAGAGTTTTATATTAAAAAAAGTTGGTGCTTCCCTATCCATTGCACATAATGTAAACTTGTCCTTATTGTGATGAGAGCAGCACAAAAAAGGACTTGTGGAAGTTAGAGCTGTAAATGTGTAGAAATGGAGAAGAAGTGCTGATTTAGCTGCAGATAAGCACGAGAGCTTTATATAACTGATGAAACTGCAGAATACTTATGTTTCTGCATCACGGGCATTTAATACCTGATTTGAAATATTGTGTTTATTTCGCTGCACAACAATAAACACAGAAGAATATCGAGAGCAAACTTTCATTCTCTCCACATCGTGTGTAACTCGGTGCATCTTGTGATGTCTTGAAATGAACTGTAATTGCCACTTTTGTCAATTTCTTCTCAACGCCTAATTACATAAGCGCGGAGGCCTCAGTCACTCTGCCTGTTGCCATGGTGACACCAGCGCTGCTCTGCCTTTCGGCCTGGCTGCCTCGCCGCTCGCCTCGGTGGCTCGATGCCTGGCTTGGTGTGTGTTGGGTGGGTGGGTGTGTTTTTCCCGGGCACGGAAGAGAAGTCACTGGGTCTCCTGAGTTGGCCGCCGTACGAGCAGCGACAGCCGCCGCTCGACTCAGATTAATGGAGGATGCTTAGTTAACCGCTCTGAGATGGGTGTCATTCATCACAGGGAGATAGAGATAGAGAGGACGGCGTGCGAGCTTAAGATACCGTATATGCCCGCTGAATACATGATGGAGATTTTCTTTAGGGGGGATCGGGGTGGGGGGGGGAATGTGCTCTCGCTAGAAGAGAGCGCCAGCCAAGCAGGTTAATACTGGATTAGAGTGCAGCTTAGCCAAACATGCAGCCCTGCGAGCCTGTAGCATGGGCCTTTACCTTGAAAGTCTTTCACAGAAAAGTGATCCTGAAGAGAGGAAGGAGGAAGGTCGATTTGAAAGATTTTATTCATAGGATTGTGGGGAAAGTCTCAGAGAACTTCTTCTCCAAGTTATAACGTAAACGCAAATATCCATCCACCGTGTTAAACGTGTTAATAAACCTGCTTCCAAATTAGGAAAGCTACGTTAAAGAAAGTGACAAAATAATTGGCTCCTTTGTCCGGATACACGGCAAAATGTTACGACTTCTTTCTTGGTGCATCTGCCGTCCTTCCACTGATGAATCGTGGAAATCCGTTCAATAGTTTTTGGCGTAATCCTGCTAACAAGCTCCAAAGTTCTCTCGCTTGTTCTCTATTTTACCCCAAATACAAATACAAGAATCCACCAGTAAACCAAGCGATATAACCCTGAGATATTTAGCTATTTATAGGTGAGACTGTGTGTTTCCTTCTCCTCTGTCCAGTCTCGGGTCTCCGCCCCTGTAACCTTGCAGCAGCGGCTCCGGGCGCCGTGCAGCTGGAGCTCATCTGTTCTTCTGACATGTTCCGTGGTATCGTATCGCGGTGCTCTTTGTGTAACCTGAAGGTGCAGAGGCCTGGATCTCATTGAATTAATCATGCGGCTGTGCACCGCGGCCGCTCCTGACCTTTTACCAAGAACATGTCTGCATTTAGTTTCATCAATGAGGAGACGCATAATTGATTCATCAGCAGGTCCTGCACCTAATACAGTCGGACACACTTAGCACGTGAGCCTCGCTCGCAATAACCCCCGCTCTCAAAGACTTATTCATTAGCCTTGAATATTGATGCATGCATGACTGAATATGAGCAACTGTGATGGAGAGGACAACGATGATCGCACAGTCACTTTTAATGGATTTTTAAAAGGGGAAGGACACATCGTCTCGTAGAAAAATAACATCGTGTCAGGAATAAAACGGCAAATTTTGCCACCTGAGATGTTTGGTGTTGGAAAATGGAGCCGCAGCAGAAGATACAAATCTATAAAATGGCATCGTTAAGTTTAGCGGTATAAGACGAGGAAGGATTCTAACTGCTGCGGGAAAAAGCGATCTATAAAAAATAGATTTTCGACGGGGGAGGTTTGAAAAACGGAGATCATGTCAGCAGACCAAATGTTAAACGGAAGATTTCACCGGCCGTGCAGCTAAAGATCGATGGACACGTTTCATTTAATCCGGAGCAGGTCGGAGACTTGAACCGGTGAACCTCTGCTCTCTCTGAGGACTCGAGTCTGGAGTTCAGGCTCCACCAACGTAGTATTTAAAAATAAAACTCGTTTATTAGATATTTCTGCATCCAAGCAGCTCCGTCTACAGCGCGTGAGGTTCTCAGATTGACTCGTCGAGGTCTGACGATGATCTCCATAGTTACAACATCCTGTCCGAGGAGCCGATGCCTCGCGAGGTGGATTGAGGCTTCAGGCCGTCAGACTGAGCTGCACCTGGAAATGACTCCTCCGAACAAAATGATGTGGAGATTCCAGGATATAGGCTCACGTGTGTATATTTACAAACACATCCTGCGGGACCGGATGTGTTTGCAGGAGTGTGTGAGTCGGGTAGAGGCCCGGGCTCGTCCTAATTGAGGTCTCCTGGGTTAATGGTAAACCTGCTCCGCACTTCCTGCCTCTGGCTCCGCGATGCCGTGTCTTCACATCGCTTTAACTCGCGGTCCTCTCCGTCTGGAATGACTCCATGCTGGAGTTGACAAAGCATGAAATGGGAGCATATTGGGCACAGTTGCCAAGGGACTTATCTACCCCCCCCCCCCCCCCCCCCCACCACCTCTTGAGAAAGACACACATAGCTTTACGTTACAAAGCAAACAGTGTCACAAGTGCTTTTTGTCACTCTTATGCAGTTTGTTATGCTCCATTAATCCCTCGGGCACGTTGACATGAAAAATCAATAGCTTGGAAATGGATGGAGCTCAGTCTCTGTATTATTTACTGCGAGGTATTAAGTGGCATATTTTTTTTTTAAATAACACTTTATGAAGCCACACGAGCAATATCAGAATTAACAGGAGATGGAGGTTAAATGATATTTACAAGCTCCAGGGGCCGTGGAAATTTCTTATTTTGAAGGGGTTTGCTGATAAAATTGGCCACAGACTCATATCTGTATCTGAGTTTATGTTTATATATATACTATAGATATGAATAGTTTCATTTTACAGATGCAGAAAAGATTACGTTACATGTTAAGTCAAAACAAAACGTAATTTTATAAAAATGTAAATGCATCTCATTCACTTGCTCCCACGAGGTGATGTTTAAATATTTAGGTAGTATTTATTTTCACTTATTTATAATGACATTTATGGTGAAACTGTTAAATATTAAGCCTCAATTACGTTTCTTCATCATAAGTTAACATGGTTTGGTTTTTAAAGATTTCAGGAATCATCGGCAATTTAATAAAAAACATCTATATCAATGTCGGAAGTTTTTTACTCTGTAATATTTTGCGACCTCCAAAAATCCACATTGCTCTTCCTCTAGCTTTAGGCTCAGGGTTCTGTTTCACCGCCTCAACACTTCATCCTGAAGGTCTGATCCTCGCCACACAACAACTAAACATAATATTGTTTTACCAGCAACCTGAGATGCAGCTGAGCCTTCTGGGACATATATGCTCAGTGGCTCTAACATGGCGACTCCCTCTCCACTGATGTAACTCTGTGTCATTGGGGCCCGGGAGCAGAGGCTCGCGGGCCGATCACATCCAGACGCCCCGCGGCCCCTCACTGTGTAATCGGACAGAAAATCAGACCTAATTCACCAGACCCCAGGACTCTGTTCCCGCTCTGTGCCGTGATACACTCGCAGGCAACAAGCACACACACACCTACACGTACAAACACACACTCAGAAATGGATTTGAATGATTTATTAATGCCCGCTAAAGCCCCAGAGACAAGGCGAGTATAAATAGAAACGTGGCGGTGCAACAGTTTTACTACACGAGGAAGACGTGTGTCCCTCTCCTGCTCTTTCTTTTTACTAACACAAACACACACATCACTGCCGCGTGCACATCTGGAGCTTTTAACCAAAGAAAATAAACCAAAAGGGAAAGATGTTTACCCTTTAGTGTCGTTCCTGTGAATCACTTGTTTGTGCGTGAGAGCAATTACAGTTTTTTTTTTTTGAAAATCTAAATGTTGGACTCCATCACTGACAATCGATACGGTCGGTAGGTCACTGCACAAATTAGGCCAGAGAGAGAAAGTGTTAAAGAGAGAGATGGATGTGTTATAATGAAACCGAACGCACATCCCACCAGGGCTTCTATGTGGGAGTAACGTCCCTCACGTCTGCCTCCGTCTCCAGCTTCTCCACCTTCTCCACCTTCTGCTCAGTCCTGCAGCTCCGCCCACACGCTCCCCGTTTACACGTCGGTCTTTTTAACTTTGTTAAGTGGACGGCGGCGGACTTCTGGTAACTCGTTTTAAAGGAATAACATAGAAGTCTCCCCAAGAAAAAAACATTAGCTGTGCGTCCAGCAGCAGAAACTCTGCAGACGACAGATAAGTGACCACAGCTCCCAGTGACTCCAGTACAAACACCAGTCAACTTGTACAGCATGAGTTTACATAGCAGGAAATGTTGTATAGCTTTGCTTGTGCTCTTCTTTCATCTAGAGCTCAAACGATAAAGAGTAAAAATACTAGAAATGTAAATAATCGCAAATACTGAAGGAAGGGGCTTAAATCTCAAAACCAATCAATAGAGTTCATTACAACCTTCATTTTTCAAACAGGACTGAATTATTCTTTTCTTCTTTTATTAGCTTTATTTATTCATTGTTCCTTCGTAATGTTTTTCCTATTCTCTCTGTCTATTATTTACTCCGGCTCCTCCACGCTCTCCCCCCCCCGGAGACCCCTGCTCATCTCAGATCTCTCCACAGGTCATGTTGCACTGGACCTCCCTCACACAACACTGTCCCCGGGAGATTCAGTGAAAAGTAAAATGCAACATCTGCTTTTCTGAGAACTCTGCGGAGTCTCCGGGTTCAGAGAGAGGGACGGCGGGATGGCGTCGGCCGTCGTCCTCCCACGCAGCCTCCCTCGGTATTCAACGGCACATCGCTGACAGTGAACCAGGCCACCTCAATTAAAACTTCAAACAGCCCACGACGACAACGCTGAATATCTGATTCAAGGCTTTTTTATCCTCTCCGTACACGGACAGTGAGGGGAGGGATGTTTTAGACATAATGGCCGATGTGGAAGGTCAAATGTAGATATCTCAACAAAATATCACTTTCTTTTTATTTCTTTGTTTTGTTTAGAGTATTCAAGAATTAACAAACTACGCACAATCCAAATAAAATATTCAATCTAGGAGATCTTAACGTGAAGGGTATCGATTGAGAGCTGGAGGACATACACCTTCTCCCCATTGGACAGCTGTCAATCACACAGTACCCATGTTTAATGCATACTGTGCTTTATCGTCTTTGTGATGTGGCCATAGTTTACAAAATGGACATCACGCTGTATTTAAAAGACTTTAAACTACAGATTGAGACCATAAACTCCTTCTGGAAATGTTTACTGAGGATATAAATCAAGTGGGAAGTCATCTTCTCTGTGGATAATTATGTTTGCCTGGTTAATTTGGTGCAAGAAAAGGAAAAAAAGGAAGTCAAGGGGGAATTTTCATCCTTTAGCAGAATCACACAGATAGTTTTACATGCTGGGGATCATAAATAGATTTATTTGGATGAGGTGCTGTTCATCCAAAAACAGAAAATCCTCCATTTACTCTGCCATCTGTTGATTTGGCCACGAGCGTCCTGCTGAAGGACGTTTGAGCAGGACGGACTCTTGCTGAGCCTGAGCCCTGGTTTCAGAGCAGGTGGAGGGAGTTGTTTATCTATATTTATTTTAGTATTTATGACTTTATTTCCTCCCAGGTCAAAACAAATGGAGGTGAAAGGGACGGGTGCATGCTGGGGATGTAAAACAATCTGTGAAATCACTAAAGCTTCAGAACTTTCCTTAGAATAATCAAGTTTTTAAGTTTAGTTGAGTATCAAAGTAATCCAGTGATTACTGCTTGTACATCCACGTGTACTTTGGAAACAGAAACTGCTAATAACTACTTCAGGATACTTACAGTTGATATGGTTATAGTAAAATCAAATGAACAGATTGCCACTAAACTTGGACGAATGGGACGTGGGCCAAGAAAATACTCATTAATCTTTGAACTGAATCCAGACAAATTGACATTTTCACCAATTTCCCAGGGAATAATTCATCGATCTTGATTTTTAGAAAGCCAATATCAATGAGTGCGTGCGATTTGGTGCAGATCCAAGTCCAAATCCATATCTAGCAGTTTTTTAAGCACAGTTTCACAAGGGGACTGTGGGGCCTTGGCGGAGTTACTCGCTCTTCCGAGTGCCTTTCCAGTTTGTTTACTGGATTGAATCGATTATTTCCTCTTTTTCTTTTTAGACTTAAAGCTCCCTGCTTATTAAGTACATCGATATGGGCCCATCATGGCCAGAGCATTTTTTTTTCCTGCTGAGGCATCTCGACTGCTGCAATATGTTTTCCCGAACAATAACTGCTTTTTACAGCACGCAGCACAGGGAGATGCAGTGTCGGCTCCCGGAGCATGTTTCCCAGTAGATGCTGCTCTCCACAGTGACTGTCTGTGCTCTGCTGGCTGCTCGCCTAATTAAAGGTCAGTTAGGAAGCCGGGTGCCAGAGCGACATAAACTCATTAAAGAGAAATGCCACCACTCAGTAACGCGACTCTGCGAGGTTTGTGAACGTCGGGGCCCGCTGAGGCCCCCGGCCCCCCCCCCCCGCCTGCAACACTCTTCAGATCGGGGTCGGGAAAGATAATGAGCCTGTTCTTGGTTTGACTGCTCGCTGCCTCTCATCGATCAGTTTAAAGGGGACGTATGAGCACTTCTTTGGGCAGAAGAAGGATTTATCCTTTGTGAGCCGGGGGTTGAGTTCAGATCAAGTGGCCACCAGCTGGGAGCCTTGGCATTTTGCTACCAGAAGAAACCGTGTTTGAAGGATGTGTGCTCTCCCTCCTCCATGGGACGGGTTTGCATTTAGATGCATCATTTCATCTAACATGTTTATTTCTGTGGGTTTTTTAATTTCCCAGTGAACATGACTTGGGCGAGGACGACATCTATGACTGCGTCCCGTGCGAGGACGATGGGGACGACATCTATGAGGACATTATTAAGGTGGAAGTACGACAACCCATGGTGAGAACCCAGTGCCATCAAATCTGCCTTTGAATCATTGTGTATATTTGATCACTTATTGTTCATATAAGTCTTTGTACTGTGAATATTGTCACAGGTATTTTCAATGTAAGATGCTGACAGTGTTCAGGGCTTTTCTTTTGTGTGGTTTCATTTTCCCACGCACCCGTTAACCTGGTGTCCTTGAGACAACACTCACATTGTTGTCGTACACTCTTTGTGTGTTTAATGACTGGCGCTGCTTTGCCTCCCTCACGCTGCAGATCAGATACATGCAGGTGAGTGCCGCTGTCTTTGTGACTCACCCCCCCCACCCACCCCCACTCCCACCCTGTCAGTGAACTCCCTCCATCACAGTCCTTTAAAACACACTCATATCCTCCCAAGAGAGAAAGACTGGCCAATTATATTAGTGACTTCATCTGCTCCCAAGTGTGACTCAGGGCCCGTCGGAGACGTCAGCGCGGTGACTGTGCGACGGTAACTCGATGTCAGCGAGGACCCGCCAGCTGAGGCGTCCGACCTCGAAGCCCGAGACAAATACACACGTTATCCTGACGGCTTTCAGCGCCGCTTCTGATTGGTTGATTACGTGCTGGGTTGAGGCCTGATTATCGACAGTCAAATCTGTTCCAGGGGCCTTAGATGATTATTCAGCTTTAAAGATGCTCATAGCACTGCCACAGTATAGAATAACAACTGTGTGTGTGTTTAACCTGGCTCATCAGAGTGAGTCACTCAGAATACGCATTACGTGATGTTGTTCTTTCTCTACAGAATGAGCATGTATGCACACACACACACACTAACACACACACAACACACACACACACACACACACACACAACACACACACTAACACACACACTTAGACTTCAGGCCTCATGAGAAACGTTTGTATCTCGACTCCATCCTCCCACTATTTGCAGTCTGATACATCTTCATATACATACACATAATGCCTCACACACACACACACACACACACACACACACACACACACACACACACACACACAGACACACAAAAGCTGCTTCTGAGTCCTCCCCACCTCACGCTATCCAAACCACACCAGCAGCTGTACTCAGTCCGTCTTACGTGTGATATTTTCCATCTGGTTCAGTTTTGATTTGGAAATCGAGTTAATTAATAAGTGCATCTCGCTTCTGTTCCAGCGGTTGATGTTAATGACTAATTTCCAAACAGGAAATTACATATTCAATTATATTACCCAGAAGTCCCTGGAAAACAAACCTCGTGGAGAGATTACTGAAAGATTACTGGAACTTAATTACGTTTTGAATGTGTTGGTAATTTACTTATTAAACAAGGCGTAAAATAATTTGATCGTGAAGTAAAAGATTTGGTTTCCGCTAAAATATACTTGCTGTACAATATCCATGTGACTATAGCATTATTATTATGTACTATTATTGATTTATATTTACCCAAATCCGACCCACCTTAAACATAGTACTGCAAACTAGTCAGTTGTAAAGTACTGTGATTTGTATTAGTAAATTGGCTCAAGCTTGAATTCCCTCTTTACAAAGATCATGCAAATCCTTGTAGCTTTTACTGTAGATATTAATTTCATGTATAATCGTCAGTGAAACACCGAGAATGACGCGATCGTGCTCAAACTGCAAATGATTAAAAAAACTGGATGAAGTGGCGCATGTCGGAGTTCGTACCTAATCATTTACAGTCCATTTGTCCTGATTGGTTGTCACTGTAGAAAATGGGAATGACGGAAGATGACAAGAGGAACTGCTGCTTGGTGGAGATCCAGGAGACGGAGGCAAAGTACTACAAGACTCTAGAGGACATAGAGAAGGTGAGTGTGTATAAAACTTCATCCAGGTACAGGAAATGTTGTGTTTCCTTCTGTCATGTCTTGGGGGCGTGTGGGCCGGGTCACAGCAGGGAAATGTCACCTATTGGCAGATTGACTTGGGAGCAGAAATGTCACAGGAGGTGATCGATACGGTTATTACAGCCTCCCGAGGTGACGCTGAGCCCTGCGGCTTTAAGTACACGTGCACACACACACACACACACACACACACACACACACACACACACACACACACACACACACACACACTATCTTAATGCACATCACACATATTGCATCTCCTGAAACTGATCTTATTTTGGAGAGGTTGAGAAACTCTTGTCATCATTTGTTTCCGAAACAGGAAGACGTTAATGTTTTCAGAATAAGAGCTTCACCAGGTCTGCTATACCTGCTAAAATGTTTTACGTTAAATTCCCCCTTTGTTACACATTTGTCTGACATTTCTTTTATTTATTCATGTGTTCCCCCCCCCCCCCCTCCTGCACACACTGTTTCTTTACAGGCTTGTGGAAAGTCACGCACTCTGTATATCAACCTTTCACAGCGTTTTTCTTTGTGTTTTCTTTTGCTTTACTTTTTTGCTTTGACTTTGCACCTTTTTCTTTCTTCCTCGCACTTTGTGTTGATGGGTTTACTGCCCCCCCGAAGAAATCCATTTTCACCTCCACCACACGCTTGTATATCGATTTGGAATAGAACTCTTTTTAGTCTTGTAGATTTCACTGCAGTGTTTGCTCCTGTTGGATCGTCACACGTGCTTTACGACTCTTTTATGCTGCTTTAATGAACAGAAAGAGTCCGTTTCAAACAATGTCGCTGTCACTGACCACGTACTTACACGCTTCCTTTACGTTGCCATGGTTTGTTAAGCGATACATCCTCTAGAGGGCAGCGCAGAGTCTCTGACATCAACTTAAATGGCCACCGTGGAGGCGCCTGTAGTTTATGACCAGCTCATGTCTCTCCTCAAAAAGTCCCGCCATTGTTGAAATTCCTTTCTCGTCTCCTATGATCGTCCTTCTCGAACTACAGGCTACACTGCCCCCACATGATTTCCAGTGGTACTGCTCCGATTGCCGGGTTTCGTCCGAGCTTTCAGATATTTCGTGCACAAATAAAGACGAAAGGAACGCAGAGAACAGACAGAAGGTTCCGTCCTCTTCTGTATATGCATCTAACGTTTTGCATAAACTAGCCCTGTAAACTTTCATTATCAGGAACGTCACTGAATTAACATCGCTACCCTCAATATTACTACAAACAAATTCAGTGTTTAAAGAAGCACATACACACAAACACACACACACCAGCTCTCTGTGTTAATGAACCATTGTTAAGATCCGCGTTGCCCACACGTTGGTTTCCCCGCCGACAGATTTCATTCGCGATATGACGGAGTGCCACAAATCATCCGCTGCGCTAATTTCATTAAACTAAATGTGTGTTCTGCGTTTCCCGCTTCAGACCAACACGAGACCGAACGAGAATAAATAACCTTCCTATGATCAGAGGACTCGTTAAGCTTAATTGAGTTGGGGTTAATAAAGCCCGTCATCTCTTCATTGCTTCTTCGTTCGCCTATTTGTTATTATTATGATGATGGAATGTGACAGCCATAAAACAGCGTTGGAGAACGAACAGGCAGCCCTTTTTCCTCCTGCAAGAGAACAGCTGTGCACGGTGTATTTATGACGCACTCAGTGTTATAACAGTGAAATCGAATAACTCCACACACCCTGTGAGCAGAAGTATATCGAGTACTTTTACTGCGTACCCTGGTATTGATGTTCTTTCAGTTAACTTTCAGTTCTCAGATCTGCTAAAAGCTTCGCCGGAGCTGTACGTCATTCCATTGATATATTTCCAACACGGAAAAAATCTATTAACTCTGAGTTTCTACTCAAGCTTTTAAGAGGAAATCTATTCTCATGTTGTATAAAAAAAAAAAAATGTTTTCCCTGACTCATGTCTTGTTTTTCCTTGAAGAACTACATGATCCCTCTGAAGCAAGTGTTGAGTCCGCAGGACATGGAGGCGATCTTTGTCAACCTCGAGGTGAGTAATCGCTCGAGCGGAGAAAATGATTTCTATACAGCACAGCCGCGGATTTGTGGCACAGCGAGTGAATAATTGAATGTGTGTATGGATGGATGGATGGATGGATGGATGGATGGGTGGATGAATGAGAGGATGTGTGGTTTAGTCAGTGTGTGCATCGTGGGTGTTCATGCAAATTCACCGCTCGGTGTGCAGAGGTGTTCTGGTGTCAAGTTTTCATTACAGTCACGGAAATAACTCTTTATTTGTATTCATTTTGAAATAATTTGCAGTGGTTCATGGACGCTTTTGATATATATTCACTATATGCACCCAGCTTGAATTAGAAAACATAAACTTCCCATTGCAGGAAGTAGAGACGGCATTAAACGTTATAGAAGAAGAACAGGAAGCGGCTCGCAGGTTTGCTTGCCTTCAACAACAAGGACGTTAATTTTGCTGGTAGTTAAAATCATAATGATATTAACAGGTTCATTTATTTCCTCCACTCAAACAGAAGGACAAAGAATTTTTCTGTACTTTATTCAAATAAAACTAAATTAAAACGTGAACCTAAAAAACTGCAGTGTGGAAAAACGCTCTCAGTCTTTTTCATCTGCGTCCGACTCCAGTGTCGGTTGCACTGTCCCAGTTAACTTAATGGACGACGCTCGGCCAAGGCCAACAATGAATTGTTTGCGTAAACAAGTGTTTACTCCTCGGTGCCAAAGAGCGTGTTGTTCTCCAGCAACAACACATCAATAAACCACACTGTTGCACTGGTGACCTTCAGTAGAACGAGCACAGCTACTGCAGCTGTCTGTACTTGCTAGAGACATTAATAATAAATATAATAATCCTTTATAGGTACGCTATGTTTTTATTTGTATCTGAGTGATGTTTGTTTAAAAACTGCCGCGTCCACATGTTTGAGAGACTCAGCTTTTCAACAATAGAATTTAAAGTATATCTGTGAGCCATTTATTAATAAATACGAATGTATGTATGTATAATAAATAACATACTTTTAATTTGAACAAACATACTTCCTTTGCACAATGCAATGTAATCTATAACAATGTGTATATTATGTATATATGTATATTTATGTATAGATCCATCAATGAATGTGACTTTATTGTGATTTTTGCTCAGGATGTGATCAAAGTCCACTTTGCTCTGCTGCGAGGCATCGACCTGAACATGGTCACAGGAGGAAGTGGCCTCGGGAAGATCTTCCTGGACTTCAAGGAAAGGTTTGTCACCTAAAACCCAAAACACGATGTCTACACACACACACTGTGTGAGGCTTCCGGGGGCTTTGTGTTTTTGCTTATATAGTTAAAATCCCCTTAAAGCTAATTGAAATAAAACAACGTATTTTTTTCCTGGCCGCGCTCGGAGTCGGAGGATTGATGGGATTAATGTTCAGAGAGTAAGCAGGTTAAAGCAGCAGAGAACGCTGAGCAGGCATATATTGTTGCTCTTTCAACCAAAACAATCAGAGCAAATCCTTTTAGGAAAGCATTAGCGTGTCACAGTCCCATTCCCGCGGTCCTCTTGTGCGCCACAACGTGCGCATTGTATATTCTTTGCATTGTTTTTTTTCGGTAGATGATGTTATTTCTACGTTTTAATCCTTTAAAATGAATGAAATAAGCCTTCGCAGCCATCTGCCGTATCCGTTCCCATTTCAGACCGAATCTCCCAACGAGCTCGTTTCCACCGGATTGATTGAAAAGTGGAGGATTTCAGAGACTTTAGAGTATTTGGATTAGAAAACTCCGTCGAACACAGTTTTGTCACAGATGAGTTTCTGTGAAGCGCAGCTGCTGAGGCAACGTGTGGATAAATTGCATCCCCGGGGGGGGAGCAGTGATTTTTCCTCCCTGCTGCTTCACAGGTAATCGTAATGATGGTGATGATAGGTTCTGGCCCCGGTCATGATTTCATTCTCGGCTATGGATCCGCCCGTGGAACGATGCAGTCATTACTGCAGGAGTGAGTCACACTCCCCTGCACGTGTGCGTCTACCTGTTCTTGCATACATAAGTATGATATTCCTCTGCACCGCGGTCCTGATGGCACACTTAAACAGACAGTCGCTGCATTTCTGTGGGTGATGTCAGTTTGCATAGGTAATGGCTCGTCGCAGGCGTCCTCCTTAAGCCTGGAGGGCCGTGTGACGCAAAGTGGGTGTGACACGACAGACTCCGTTTATTTAATAGACGGAAGCGTGCCCATACTCTGCCCCTCCATCTCACACACGCATGCACACGCTCCCACTCCCTCGTTTAGCTCGTCTGACTCTCTGATAGCGTGTTGAAGTCTTAATTTGCACGCAATCCCAGATCAGGTCCAGTCTGGCGAGGGTCCCGTATAAAGGACCTGGACCATGAAAGCTCCGGAGGGGAAATATGAGAGGAGAGGTCAGCAGGAATTATAGTTTCTACAGTTTCTAGATACTTTGATTTCACTCCTGTTTCCAAATGAACAAATATGCCGGTGAAATGGTTGCGGACATTTTCTGGACCAACATCTGGACTTCGTCTTTCACGGATGAAGAAACGCAGCGGGGGGTTCCACAGCTTAATCTCCTGCTCGTTCAGGAGAGGGTTGGCGTCTGGATGCGGCGTAGAGAAGGCGCGTCATGACGTATATATTTTCCTGTGGAAATCACGTGTTTTTCTTCAAGAGCTCTCGAATCTCGTTGTCTTTCCGAGATGACGTCTTCTTCAGCATCTTCTACATGGGGCCTCCTACTCATCCTGAGATATTTGTATTCGCTCATCTCACTCTTCCTCCCGGTAAAAACTCCGGAGAATGTCCGAGCAACTGACTCGGCCATTTGCATCCTCGCACGCAGCCCCTGGAGTTCAGCGCGAGTCTGAAAACAGCTCTACTCTCAACCTGTTTGTTCTGTGATGGATTTTAACCTTCCTATATCCGACAGAAATGTCACATTTACCTTCTATTCATAACCAAATGTGCTTATCGTATATAACCATTCATTGTTATGAATCACCCTCGGCGACATTTTACCGAAATGCGACGCAGGGTTATTTTGAGAAAAGGGGATTCATTAGATTTGCAGATTCTGTGCGTCACAGGCTTTGATTCCCTGCGTGTGATTGACACGTATACCTGCCTCATTATCGGCCGCCGCCATAAACAACGGTGACCAGGGGGATTTGGATCCGCACGGCGTCGCTCTCATCAAGCATCTTGGCAATTTTCCTGAGGACCTGCCTCTGCATAAATAATTTGCTTATCTCTGCTTGTAAGTCCCCGCGACCTTTGCAACAATGTGCTTGTTCCCTTTTTTTCTCTCACATCACCGCGAAAGACGAAAAGCCTTTCTCCGGATTTGTCATTGAGGTGAATGCCACGTTGAAAATGTCACCGGTTTATCTCGACGACGACTCCTCCATTCTCAAACAGCCAGAACCAGGCGGCGCAGAGAAGCTCGACAAAAGCTAAACGGGCGTCTAAGTACCCTCTTGTTGATGTCCTCATTTGTGACTTTCCCCGACTCATTTCCTGGAGTAATCTTCTTGCCCTCCTTTCCTCGCGATCCTAATCACGGCCGCACTCGGAGCCTCTTTATCGGAGGTCTTCGCTCCTTGTTCTCCTCCATTTACTGTACGCCGGCTACGCTGAGTGGAGGTGAGGGGGTCCCAATGCCATGTGTCACCGAATATTAGCTGGTTCCACAACCCTGTCACTTTTGGTTTGCTGGGAGATTTCCCTCAGTCGCCTGGGCTCGGCTCGCGGGGCCTCGGGCGGGCGGGGGCGAGGGCCCAGGGCGCCGCTACTCAAAATTGCATTTCCTGTGAAATAACATGCACGACAGCATCCTCATTATGAAAGAGGCCAGCGCAGCAGGGCGATAACGCCGGTGCCGACAAAACAATATATACAGCAAGTTTTTACTGCACCAGCAAACTCCACCGCCCAGAGGAAAACTCCAGAACAGATCTGCTGTTTGGATGTTGCCGTGCTTTGCTTTGCTTTGCCTTTTTTCCTTGTTTGCAAATTGGATGTTGAACTGCTGCAGCTTCTCTAACGGCCCAAGTGAAAACTTGCCAATTGGTCCTAATCGGAGAAAATAAAAATGCTTTTATTTGCGAGTTAACAATTAAAAGTTAATGGGCCTCATCCTGCTGTTTCGAGGACTGAGATAACTTTGTCGACATTAAACCCCCCCTTTTCCCTCCTCGTTGTCAGTTAACTGCATCTTATATCATATTTCCACTCGGCTCAGTGAGAGGGAATAATCGATGAAACGCATATAAACACGTAATCCTCTGTTTTCCCTCCTTGTTGTCGAGAAACTGTATCGTATTCATGTCTCCACTCTTATCTGTGTGAGGAAAATCAATGTTTGCTCAGATGCATACGGAAGGTGCAAAAAACAAGGAAGCGTTTTCATTATTAACGCTCAGCTGTGGAAACTCTGGAGCTCTTACAGCTCGGCTGAGTGAATATTCCACGCGAGATGTTCACGAGTGAATTATTTTACACCGTTTCCGATCTCTCAAGGTTTCTTTAGTGGTTTTCAAAAGGCTGGTGAGACGCTTCACTGCTACCTTAAGATTTCAAATTTAATTGAAATATTCAGAACATTCTGGACTCGATTATGTTTTTTTTAAGTATTTTAGTGGGCGAATATTCAAGCAGAGCCGCGGGGGAGAAAACAGGAAATGATGAATACTCACCTCCCACTTGTGTGTGTGTGTCTACAAGGTGTCAAGAGGAGAAAGTGCCCATCACAGAGTAATGATGGCTGCAGTGTGGTTACATGTCATTAGCTCCTTTGTCCCGCTGCCTGTCTCGGTGAAGAGGTCTCACGTCTCCGGTGAAAAGCTGTTATTAAAAAATAACATTTACATTTTTACACATTAGCCTTTGAGTGATGAGTTGTGTGCGGTTAAAAGACCTTGGGTGTGATGTTTTGATGCCCGGAAGCAAAACCGTTTATTTATGTGCTCGGAAAAAACCAACAAGATATTATATTTTCAGCTCGTGTCAATCGTTTTCTAAAAGCGATATGAACACCTCAGAGTTTTTACATCTTTCCATGACGCTGAATACACACCTCTAATCTCTGATCTATTATTTTACTACACTGGTCTGTTTGCATGTAAAACAACATGAATACATCTACTGATAAAAAATAAATAAATCAACACCTTACACCAAATGTGCAGAAGGTGGGATTCACACCCAGTTTGCACACGGCAGCATTAGCATCTATCTGATGTAGTTTCACGCTGTTTAGCTTTGGTTTGGTCTCCACTCCTCAGCGGGTTGTGAACTTTATTTACTCGCTATGTAGTGACAAACTTTTGCTGAAAACTAAACAGTGTTTGATGAGAGGGATGAGATTGAACCATATAATACATGTGCTGTAAAAGTGTCCCCAACACAGCAGCATGGTGCCGTTGGGCCTCTTCTTCCTCGTCTTCCCCACATTTTCTTTTACTGCCTCAAAGATTCCCCCTTTCGCAGCAGTAGCGTGAGCACTTTGCATTCCTGTCACGGAGCAGCTTCTTTAAAGAAGACCTCCACGTCACTTTGTGTCCCCACTTTATGACGGGCGTCTCCGGCACGTGCCCCTGGATCCTCGCTACGCCGCTCGGTCCGCCTGCCCCGTCTTCTAATTGATCAAAGCCCCCATTAATCTCAATCACTTTGCCGTCCTGGAGGAGCGGGAGGACCGGGAGGAGCTAAGGGGAGCTGTCTCTCCAGCTGCGGATCAAGTCTTAATCAGGGGCAGGATTTTGCCCACGGCTGGTTTAACCATGGCGGGTGGGGAGCCTCTCTGCAGGGGGTCCTTAGTCAAAACCCGTGCCTGGGCTCCAGTGATGGTTCCTGGTAGATCTGTTGAGAGGGGTGTGATGGAAAACGCTGCTTTTAAGGAGCAGTTTGTTCTTCCGGCAAAAACATGACACCGAATCACCCATTTTACAGCCTCGACATTTTAGAACAAAAATTCTGCAGCGGAATAATTCATGTGAAGAGATGCTTTTGTATTAATAATGGAGAATCAGCAGTTTGTACCTTTTGGTAAGAGTTTTGGGAGGAGCAAGGCAAACTGAAATCATTTTTTAAAAATCTACTCACAGAAATATTAGAGTGTTATATGTATGGTATTTTATAACTTTAAGAGTCAGTATTTGTCGGAACCATATTTCACTGCAGGGAACATCCCCAGCTGTTCGTGGTCTTTCTGTGTGGAGCTGTGCATGTTCTCTCCTTGTGTTTCCAGCTTCCTCCCACAGTCCAAAGTCATGCAGAGTGGGGTTTGGTTAATTGGAGACTTTAGATTGACCGTAGGTGTGAATGTGAGCTTCCTCCCTACTCCATATTGTTACACCCTGGCTCCGTCGTACAACCTCTCCCCCGTCGGACTGTCTGTCTGCGTCACACATCTGTCAGAGGCTTGATTAAGTCTTCATGCTGCCAGCTCTCTGCACCCCCTCACACCCCCCCCCCCCCTCACCCCCCCCATTCAAGGGCTCAGATTGAGAGAGTGAGTGCCAACACCACCAGGGGGCGTTTGGCACCGTACCAGCCGTGCCAATGCCCTACTTTGACTCAGCGAGAGTGAGAAATGTGTGCCGGCTTCCTCCGGGGCGAGATGACTTTCAGCTCCCTCCCTTCCCGAGCCCACAGATCTGTGTCAGGGTCCCATTGTAATATCTAATGAACACTGCTCTCATATCCTCGCCGCTGGAAATTAAGAGATTCCTTCCCGGCCGCTCTCATGCTGATAAGAGGAACAACTGATAAAACACAGCATCTTTCATTTGGGCTCCGTGATTACGGCTTATTTGCAAGCGGAGGCCGCTCCTCCAAATATCGCCCAGGGATGAGAATCCAGTCATTATTTATTCATGGTATTCACATCTATTCCTAATCATAATACATGTATTCACATATTCATTTATCTGCCCCCGTAGTGCCAAGTGATCCTCAGGCTGACCTCTCAAATTGTGTTATTAATCTTAAAATGAGTGTGCGGGGCATTGCCTCAAGGCTCCGGGACGCGAAGCAGTTCCGAGATGATTGTGGACTCAAGCAGCGATCCCCCTTCTTTGTCTCTGTGCTTTTAAGAAAATATTTAAAAGGATTCATTAGCACTTATTAAGGCCTCATTTTTTTACATTATGAAAAATGATGGAGCTCTGAACAATAGTCTCACAGGACAAGCAAAGTCAGATCCCCAGCGTAGATTGAATTTGACAGACAATAAAGTTTTATTTTTGGAGTCCGGTACAATGACTGGAGGTTTATTTATTGCGTAGGTTGTTCCCACCATCACTTCACAGTATATTTCAAGGTGTAGGCATTTATGTGGCTGAAGCACCCGGGCTCAAACATTTACAGATATTCAGTTAATAACTTTGTCAAAATGTGCAAATTCCTCTCAATTTTCCCTGCAGGGCAACAAGAACAAGATGAGTTTTGGGTTTAACAGCTGTTGCACGTTGTCGTTCTCCAGGTTGTTGATCTATGGTCAGTACTGCAGTCGCATGGAAAACGCCCAGAAGACACTGGATGAGCTAATAGCGACGCGGGAGGACGTCAAGATTACAGTGGAGGTAATGTCCCTTCACCTCTTCAGCCCACGAAGCTGACAACACATCACGAATTCAAATAGTTGATTATTCACGTGGCAGAAAATGTACCTGCAGCAGGTACTTTTATGTTTTCCTCTGTCTCATATGATAGTTTATGGAATATCTGAAGATTTACTTTTATTGATTCATAATAATGATAATTACCAATAGTGAAAACTCCTTTTGGACATTGTGTAGATCCACATGTATATCCTGAACTTGATTCTATATTAAAGTGTCATCATTAGCATCACGTTCAATATGCAAGTAAAAGATAAAATCACTCACTACTCACTATTTAGTCCAACTGTAAAGTAAGAATGAATTATTGTTATTTTTGTATTAATTAGTTCTCAATACCCTCAATAGTGCAGTCATTGTTTCCCACAATGCAACAGTGAAGGGTAGCGTACAACTGAGATATTGAGAGTTTATTTCTGCTGCAAGACAGTGCAACTATTGCAACTATTATTCCCCAGACCTTCTCCAAACCAGAATCTTTTAGCAGAATCTGAGTTAATAATAGCGTAAAGCTAACACCCTGCTGTAGTGGAGGGCTCCAGGCACGTCAGCAGCGAGCCTGGCCAGAGAGCTGACGGTGGGAGCTGTTGACAAACACAACGAGATGATTATAACTCTCTTTGTAGCAGAGTCACAGCTTCCTGTTGTTGCCTCACACTCAAATCTTCAATTAGCAGGTTTTGTTGCTGCACAGCTATAAAAACTGAATCACTCCCACACGCTTATTTCTGTGAGGGGACGTGAGAGGAAGAATCCAACAAAAGACAGTTTCTTCTGGAGCCAGAATATGAAAATTATAAAACATTATCCAGAGGAATCCAGGAGTCGGCCTCCGCGCTAATTGTGTCACAACCGTCCAGAGCTTCTCTGCCCGGGAAGAACGAACCGGCCTCGTTGTTGTTAATGGAGTCGCGTGAATGTGTGGAAGCAACAGCCCCGGTGCAACAAGACATAATGAACGATTAAATACTGAATGAGTGCTTGTTTGTGGGGGGGGAAATTCACAATGGTGCATTATGTGTAACGATTGCCCTGCTGCTGCTCGTGTCGTCGCCCTGCAGGAATGTACCCTGAAGGTGCAGGAGGGGAAGTTCAAGCTGCAGGATCTCCTGGTGGTTCCCATGCAGAGGGTTCTCAAGTATCACCTACTACTGAAGGTAGGAGGCATCACACGTCTCTCACACCTGCAATATAAAGAAGAAAATGGTATTTAAATCATGATATATACTAAATAACACTCCGTCGTTGAATGGTTGAAGGAAATTCATGTTCTTGAATGAAGCAGATTGACATATACTCCACTCTTTTGTTTTTAAATGTCAAACGTTCTCACCGAGGAGATTACTGCCTCAAATTGAGCACTTACGGCCGAACACTGTGGAATAAAGTGAGATTTTTCCACTTGTAACCTCGTTTTTTATTTGTTTGCTTTAATCACTTCCTGCACTGTTTCAGCAGTTTGTGAAAGTTGTTGTTCCTCTTCTGGTTTTTCACCAGCGCTGTGATCCCTTTCCAGACGTTTGACCTTGCCACATGAAACAGTGTTTGTTGGCTTTGTAAACAGTCGACCGACAACTTGGACTCAGCCACCGTAACACAAGCTGTTACTTGGCGTTCGACTCGCCTTGGCTATTTTCATTATTCATTAGTTTATTACTTTCCCTTTTTGGACAATTTGAATTTGTAAAGATTTTAAATGATTTCAGGATTTTGTTTGAAGGACCACAACTGTCATGGAAAAGGGCAATGAAGCCTTTTTCATTAGTTAATAACGAATGGTGCGATAAACCTTTGGTCAAAATCTGTATTGTTGATTCAAATTTTGAATCCATGTATGTTCTTCTCTTTTTAATCTTAATTTAAAAAATATGTTCGAAATAATTAGCCTGTCTTTATTGACTATTATTTTGTATTAATGCATTGGTATTGTACAATTATTATTAATTAATCAAATGCACAGCTTCCACATACTGTCCTTGCAACAGATATGCTGCTAAAATCATTTTTGTATAAGTCATTTGCTTTATTGAATTAATTGGCATACATTTTTATGACTATATTAATCATTTAGAGTATTTCTATTCTTTTCTTAGAACAGAAATGTCAAACTTCCGTAGGATCCCTGCTTCTCAGATCTGTTCCCTCCCAGCCTGTGTAACCATTCATGAGATCTGATGGACTTCTGGTGGTTCTCATCACTAATTGAAGCCCTTTGGCCAAATATGCTAATATATTAAAACACAATGTGTGACCTCAGCCTGTGTTTCTCCCGGCAGCGCCCCTCCTGGTCTTCATGTATCAAACAAACTGAGCACTGCAAATACTCCCAGTGATTAATTGACGTTGCATCTCAATTATGGATGAGCATATATGAGTTTATGATGCGGTGCATAACGACCGGGGGGGGGGAGGGAGGCCAGTGTGTTTGTGTCAGGTGGCCGGTGCAGGTCCACGCACACACACGAGAGAGAGAGAGAGAGAGAGAGAGAGCTGCACCTCCTCTGGTGTTTGTTTGAATCGAACCCCTGCAGGAGGCTCAGCGAGGCACTGGAGTCAAATCAACTGTGCACTAATCAGATTAAATTCACCCCATTTCACTGCTTCCCACAGCTTTGCAGGAGAACACTGCTGAGCTGCTGAGGCCCTGGGCATTGTCAGAGCGACAGGTTCCTCTGTGTGTGTGTCTGTGTGAGTGTGTGTGTGTGTGTGTGTGTGTGTGTGTGTGTGTGTGGTGTGTGTGTCTGTGTGTCTGTGTGTCTGTGTGAATGTGTGTGAGAGAGAGAGAGAGAGAGAGAGAACGGTTTGATTTAGTTTTAGGGCTTAAAGGGGTTCGGCATTGCATTAAGTTGTGATGGTTAAGATTGGGGAAAGGAGATTGTGTGTTTGTGTGTATGCATATGTGTGTGTGCGAGTGTGTGTCCACTCATGCCCAGCGGCACGTCCTCAGTTGATGCTGCATACATATCACCGCACCACGTCTCTTTGCTCACGGTGTGAACACTCTGATCTCTTCATTCTTCACGTCCTGCAGCTCTGAGTTCAGTGAGTTCAGCGCAGTCGTCTCTGAGGTGATTCTCTTCCAGCAGGACGTGAATATTTGATGAAATTACAGTGTTTTTATGAGACAGTTACTGTGTCTCCTATATCTGTAAAACAGCTTGTGCACAAAGTTACAGAGCATGAAACAGCGGCTCCCTCCCGGCGGCACTGATTCGCTGGTGGGGAGCCAGTGAGGGGTGATGTCCATGTTGGAGGACGGGTTGTTCAGGGCGCCTGCACATCGGGGGTGCAGCTGGGAGGATAATATGGTGTGGTGTCCTCTGGTGAAACCTGGTATTGTGCGATTATGTTGAAAGGACATTTGTGTTTTACTTATGTGAAATGCTGCTATTCAAAAATCCAGTCAAAGTTCATTTAAATAGCAAATTAAAAACAACCACCTTTGACCAAAGTGTTGAAAAGGCTTTAAATGAAAATAACAGAACATTAAAAAAAAACTGAGAATGCACAAAAGCAATAAAACAGTTAAAATATTGCACAATAGATGAAATCAAGGTCTCAAACTCATCCAGTGAGAAGAAGTGATTTTAAGCTTATGAATTATATTTGACATTGGCTGCTGCAGCTGTGTAAAGCCTCAGGATGTGAGTCAAAGCAGGAACCTCTACACCAGTGATAATAGAGGCCATTTTGGATTATTTGTACATGGTGATTCAAATATGAGTATGAAACTATGACGTCTTCATGCACAGCTACGACAATACCCCTGTAGAAATGCCAGCAACTCTCCAGTCACAGTGAATGTGTGTAGTGTGTGTGTGTGTGTGTGTGTGTGTGTGTGTGTGTGTGTGTGTGTGTGTGTGTGTGTGTGTGTGTGTGTGTGTGTGTGTGTGTGTGTGTGTGTGTGTGTGTGTGTGTGTGTGTTGTGCGTAGCTTCTTCTGTTTCTCTGTCATTTGTCATCTTGTGCAACACGTGACTCAGAACAGAGGCGACACTGACACAACCTGAGCATGACCATGGGTTGTGCAGCTCACTGTCGTGCACTGGGATTTCAAAGAGTACAGTAGTTTGTTTAGTCATGTGTCACATGTGATTTTGAGACGTTGCTCTGAAAGCTGCAAAAGATCTGATAAGACTTTGTTTTTTCTCTTCGGCACGAGGCCTGCCTTTGGAGGCAGGAGCCGAACAATCATGGTTTAAAACCATCTAACATATTTGGTATTGATTGGCTGCGAGGAGACGATTTGATTTGCCGCCACTTTACTGTCATCTTGTTACCGTGAGGAGCAGTCGGACCTGGAGGCGGCTTGGCAGCTTCTGCTTGTCTTTTATTTTGGTGTATGTCGCTGACGACTTGTTTCCATCTTCCATCGGTGTCACGTCCTTAATCACGGTAAAGAGCAGATACTGAACATCTCTCACAGCCCCGTACTGTAGCTCTATAGGATTTTAATAACTCTGAGAAAACAGAGGTGTTTATTCTTTAGTATTAAACAACAGCTTTTGTTTTTC
Organism: Reinhardtius hippoglossoides; assembly: GCA_006182925.3. NCBI lineage: Eukaryota > Metazoa > Chordata > Actinopteri > Pleuronectiformes > Pleuronectidae > Reinhardtius > Reinhardtius hippoglossoides. Next base: position 3,672,151 of record CM031687.1, read on the forward strand.
ATAATAATACTAATACTACAAATCATCCTCGTCTCCCTCTGCAGGAACTTTTAAGTCATTCAGCTGACCGTCCAGAGAGACAACAGCTCAAAGAGGCACTGGAAGCGATGCAGGTCTGTGTTACATTCATGAGTGTGCTTTAAAAAACATATTACATAAGAACTCTGCCCGGCGCTTAAAGCCAAAGATGCATAAATGCCTTCATACAGCCTCTGTGGCTGGAAGTAGCTCAATTTGACCCTGATATGACGGCTGTCAGAAAGATTCCTCACTTTCAGGCTGAAAGTTGTCTCGCTGTCTCTCCTCGCAGGACTTGGCCATGTACATCAACGAAGTGAAGCGGGACAACGAGACGCTGAAGAAAATCAGCGAGTTCCAAAGCTCTATCGAGAATCTTGTAAGTATTTTCTTTTTAAATAATGTGTGCAGAGCTTTACTCGCTATTTGTTTACGTTTGGTAATTTGCTTTAAGACTTGAGCCTAGTCTACGCTTGCATTTCCCGTCTTTAATTATCTTAACTTGGCACCAAGCGGAGAGTCTGCGAACTCGACAGCATCTCTATGGCACCGCATTCATTTCATACATGAGGGAGCAGAGAGATTCCCAGATGGCTGCAGGAGGGAAATCACAGAAATCGCTGGTGAAGACGAAGCATTCTGCGGAAACTGTGGGAAAAACACTCTTTGTCGAGGCTGAGCCGTGCACACAAGCCTGGAGCTCGTTCCCGGCGGGAAACCGCTCTGTTTGCATTTCTTCCTCTTCCTCTTCTTCTTCTCTTCTTCTTTGCCTTTTTCCGGCAGTGTCGTTTAGGAGAACACTGCACACAAGTCCCTCGCACCTCGAGCACAAGTATACAAGGGGAAGTGTTGACATCACAGTTGACGCCATGAGCAATTCATTCAGGCAAATCGCAGCTCCAAACCTCGGGGGCGCCACAGGTCCAATTCCTGTCCCAGCCCTTTGCTGCACGTCTTCCACGCTCGCTCCCTCTCTCCCTCTCTCTCTCCCTCTCTCCTCTCTCCCTCGCTCCCTCGCTCCCTCTCTCTCTCTCCTCGCTCCCTCGCTCCCTCTCTCCCTCTCTCCTCGCTCCCTCTCTCCCCTTCTGTGAATAAAAGTTTATGTCTGCTGCCGTCCCATTCCCTGATTTGACATCTTTATAGACGTCAGTTTTGTGTGTATGAGAATCTAATACAGCGGCACTAATGTTATCACCAGGCAGGGGTATAAAGTTTGTCAGGGCGATTCGTCACCGAGCGTCGCCGAGCAGTCGCCCGTCGTTGAGAAACGTCCACGTTCTCTCTCTCTCTCCTCTGCTCACACTGTTTACATCACGTTGCTTCCACCTGTCAGGATTGTCCTCAATAAATCATCCAGTTTTGAGTTGTGTGGATTCCAGATGGTTGTTCACTTTCCATTTCCCCCCCCCTTTTTTCTGTCACGACGCTCCAACACCTGTTGTTTACTGCTGAGGTGCAAAGTCACTCGGTTAATTTTGGACTTGGCCACAGATCCAGACAATTTGGATTCAAACTGCGATTTGTAGCTTCCGTGCTGTTCTCTCTGAAAGTCAGGTTCAGGTTGAATTATTAATGGTCTCTCATTAAGTTTTCTAATGCGCAGTGGATTGACATTGTTGTGTCTCTGTGACCGAAGCAGCAGGTGAAGCTGGAGGAGTACGGGAGGCCAAAGATCGACGGAGAGCTGAAGGTTTGCTCCATCGTCAACCGGACGAAACAGGACCGGTGAGTCCAAACTCCTCTCACGGAAAAAAACTGAAACAAAAACATACTCCGACGGCTTAAACGGTAAATCCAACGTGTGTTTGCCTTCAGGTACATTTTCCTGTTTGACAAAGTGGTCATTGTCTGCAAGAGGAAAGGTTACAGCTACGAGCTCAAGGAGATCATCGAGCTGCAGTCGTATAAAATGTCCGACGACCCCATGAACAACCGGGACGTGAAGAAGGTAAGAAATGAGCAGAGACTTTTCTCCTGCAGATCTTTACTTGAGATGAAACTTCCTGTGTAACCATTACCCATGTAAATGCAATGAAGGTCATGTAGGATCCATGAAATCACACTAACATGGCTTATTTGATTTCTTTGTGTTGAATCTGCATGTGTCTCTCCATGTTTGCATGTGTAACTGGGTCTTTCTCTGGTGTCTTTCTTTTTGCATGCTTACCAGTCAAGTGGAAAAATGGTAAGCTCACGTCGACCCTCTTTATTTAACTCATCTTCTCGTAGGCGCCTCCTTTTCGGCACCGGTGTTTAACGGGTTATCATGCCGTGATTGCACGTGTACCCAGCAGCTCTGTGATTGGCTCTCCTGCTTTTTTGGTGAAACTCATCGCTAAAGCATGTGGAGCGTCATTTAGTTCAAAATTAAATGTGATCATATATAATACAAACATATACATATACTGTTTTAAAAGCTGTATCACGAGCGTCTGTGGCTCATCTCTGTCCGTCATCCACACGTGTCTCTGCCATCTGTTCTTCACTCGCTTCCCCCCCCCCCCCCCCCCCCCAGTGGTCGTACGGCTTCTACCTGATCCACCTGCAGGGCAAGCAGGGCTTCCAGTTCTTCTGTAAGACCGAGGACACAAAGAGGAAGTGGATGGAGCAGTTTGAAATGGCCATGTAAGTTTAAACACATTGCGGTAATGAAGCTTCTGTCACAGCACGTGTGAGATTGTGTGATTGTTTCAGTTTTTCGGGATATTTTCCGTCATTCCAACGCCAGAAGAAATCGAGATACATGACGGGGGAAACTAAATGTCACCTTCCTCTTCTTCTCGTCCAGGTCCAACATCAAGCCAGAGAGAGCCACGGCCAATCAGCACAACTTCCAGATGCACACGTTTGACAAGAACACCAACTGTCGAGCCTGCAAGATGCTGCTGAGGTAACTAGCTCTGGTGCTGACGTGCACAGCGGCACGTTCGTGTCCCGCAGGTGAATCAAGGCTGAGCGATGAATGAGTCCTCACGAGTATCCAAACAGCATTCAGTAGTAATTATCAACAGGTATAGAATTTTAAATTGGAAAAGTCAATATATTGGCATCAGGGTTAAAAACTACACAACCCACTCTAAACGAATGAATTATTACTTGGAAATACCCAATTATAACTCAGATACTTCCGAGTGGCTCGACAGTCAATCGATGTGGCACTAGAGTAAATCTCCATGGTTATTGTTCACCACAGTTTTTAAGCAGAGAAGTAGAATTTATGGTTCTCGAGAGCAAACTGAAGAGAAACGACCACATTTAGTGACACTGGGAAAAAGCCTGCTCCCTCATTAGTGCTAAAGTAATGTTCAGGACATATTCTAGTAAGTGTGACTGAGGCCGACACCACACACACCTCCTCCCGTGGGAGCGCCGCTGCAGCAGGGATAACTCGCGTCACTGCATCAAGCACTTTCACCTCCATTACAGTCGGCCGGGCTAAACTCCACACTGCGTATTGACCCACAAATTCCACGGCCCAGCTGACCTAAATCCAGCGAGCCGGCGTTTCCTCGCTCCCTGCTAGATGCTAATTGCTGCTGCAGCCCCAGCAGATCCCCTCTGTGATTTATGGCGCTCACTACTCAACATGGCAGTGTGCGATGCATGCAGCGTTATAGTGTGCGTATCAAATACAGCGCCGGCGTGCACGGCCTGAAAGAGAGGGAGTTTATTTTGTGATTTTTTTTTTTTTAAAGGGGTCACAGGATGGAAACGATGGAGCATGTGTAGCCGCAATCATAGAATTATACTAAGTAGCAGCAGGATCCCTGGTGGGTTGTACTTACAAGGAGTTAATTTGCGTCTGAGACACTTCCTGTTTACATTAGCGTGTGTGTGTGTGTGTGTGTGTGTGTGTGTGTGTGTGTGTGTGTGTTTCTTCCTGTGTGTGTCCTCAGGGGCATCTTCTATCAGGGCTACTACTGCTCTCACTGTGGAACAGGGGCACACAAAGAGTGTCTGGAAGTCATCACCATCTGTAAAATCAGTAGGTGTTTCCTCTCACCCTCTCGTAGAATATCACACTCTTATCATTTTAAAAAGGGCTTTTTTTGATTTGTTATTAATACATTAATTGAGCTTTGATTGGCTCAAGAGGCTCATTGAGCAGGTGTGAACCATCGTGTCACTGGGTTTGGTTCCGATCGGGGAAAACCTTAACTTAAGAGTCATATCATATTCTGCAGCCTTTTCAACTGACCAATGTATAACTTCTTACACGTGTTTAAAATAAAATAAACCCCTGACTGTGTCCATATCTTTCCTCTTTGTTTACAGATCCCCTCGACTTGGTGAGTTGGTCAAATACACAAACAGCATATTCATCATCATCGCTATTTCCTGTCTTTTGTTTTGTGTCTGTCTCACTGATCCTGTGTTTTTGTCCTGTATGTTTCCTTTTCAACAGGAACCTGGGATGTCATCAGGTAAGAGCACTTCCTGTCGTCTGACATGACAACATGAACATTCTCTGACAGGCTGAACAGCACAGCTCTCTACTGACATCTAGTGGATTAGTTCACCTGCACGTGAACCAAAACAACATTATCAGACTCAGAGAGGGGGGGGGGCAATGCAAATATACAGAGAGACACTAGTGTATGTGCTTTAAATATCATTTTGTATTCAAAGATTTGAGGAAATTTGACGTAAGAGGGAAATCAGAATTGGACTAGTGTATCTGGAAATGATAAAAATCTGAGTTTCTTTATATTTTCTTTGATAAAGATCCTGGATCAGATTTGAACCCAGGATTTTATGGTTATATTGTTTTTAATGGAGACCACTGCTTCACCCAGAGAGCAAGTTTTATCAGCTGAAATCATAAAGTCACCAAAGAGGAAAATACACTGCAGCAATCTTAACAGAGAATCTGAGACTGAGCATCAGATCTTTGTACAGTTAAACATCACAATCTTTCCCTGCAGATAAATATGAAGGGTTTTTAGAAACTTTACTACGCTAACATACACTCGTGCTTTTACTCTTTCCATTAACGCACGAATCCATGCGTGTGTTTTCCAGGTCCCAAGATGGTGGCAGTGAGGAACTACCACGGCACGCCGGCACCTCCGGGGAAGACGGCGCTGAGTTTCCAGACGGGGGATTTCATCGAGCTGCTGAAGGGAGACCCGGACACGACGTGGTGGGAGGTAGCAGCACTTCTGTCTCACTTCTATCTGAGACCGTGTGGTTGATGTAAATCAGGAACATCTTTATTTAAACAGTTGTTGTTGGCTCTGAGCTCCGGCTCATTGATTCCATGAGTCTGAGGTCAAAGTGCTGACTCGGGCTCCGAGGATGTTTCAAGTTGTTCTTAAACTGAACTGAGGAAACAGAGCCGACCGAGCAGAACCTCTAAAGCTCCCTAATTAACATCTTGTTTATATCATCCACTCTGAAGAGAAATAATCTGGTGTCTAATCCCACTTAAAACCCAAAATAAACACGATGGATTAGGTTTGGATTAAAAAACATGAGAATACATTAAAACTTTGAACTGAGTCGAACGAGCTGCAGATCCTGTTTTCATTATACCAAGATAAGACAAGATAACCGCAGCATCTGATATTTAAAATTATATGATTTTTCTACTGTTAATAACGTACAAAATCTCTTTGCATTAAAATGAACCAGTCCAGCTGAAAACTGGTGTAGTCTGGTAGCACAGTCTTTTCTGATACTGCCACTAGTGGGCGCCAAAGTTGCACGTTTTCTATTTATATCCATAAAACTGTACACATGTGCAATACGTAGCTTATTTATAAACATTGTTTTATATTATGTTATACACATTATTTTGTAATGTGTTTTTGTGTTTCCCATCAGTTGATCTTTTTTTTTTTTTTTAATGTATCAATCAACCTTCACATCTTCTAATACTTAAAAAAACATAATAACTACTTTTAATTTCCTTCTTAGTGTACTTGTAAACCCTCTTACACGTTTGTTTAGTTTGTGTAAAACATTTTGAGTTCTCTCTCTCTCTCTGTGCTTTATAAATAAACTTCCCCCCCCGCTCTTTATTTTCCAGGGGAAGCTGATACAAACACAGAAGAGCGGCTTCTTTCCCAGTTCGTGTGTGAAACCTTGTTTGGACCCGAAGGTTTGTCGCCAGCTCACTGCAGTTTGTGTGGCTTCTGAGATCACAGCCCATTGCTGTCTCTCTTTAGTGTGCACTTAACTACCTGTGGGGGGGGGGCGTACATATAAATCTATATATATCTCTCTACTTCTGTTTATAACTTCTTTAATGTGCCGCTTCTGTTTGTCTGCTGCAGCCCTTCCAGGCGCTATCGAGCCGGCAGACCTCCAGGGAATCAGACTACTACGGTTATCCTTGGTGAGACCCTCAACTTCAGAAGACTATTGTTATCATCATACTGCTCATACCTTATATATTATATACTGCCATCCCCCCCCAGGTCACTTTTCTATATTAATTCAGATCTGCCGATGTTAACTTCACGCTCTAATTCAAAATTCAAAGCAGCCTGACCCCCAAACACAGCCGCGACCAAACAGATTAATTACCACACGGGTGTTTGAAGTCGAGGATTTGTGGATTCTTCCTTTGCATCTGGAGGTCACCGCGTTTCTTCTGCTCGTCACGCAGGTTTGCGGGGAACATGGAGCGCCAGCAGGCCGACAACCTCCTGAAATCCCACTGCAGCGGGACCTACCTCATCAGGGAGAGGACCGCCGAGGCCGAGAGGTTCGCCATCAGCATCAAGTGAGTGTGTGGCGTCGTGCGGGAGAGGAAGGAATCTCAACGGGAAGGGTTTTTGTATTCATATCTCATGGGAAATTTAAAAGAAAAACTCTCCCAGGATGCAGCAGTCAGCTTTCTCAGTGCATCTTTCAGCTCCGGCTAATTACCACTCGGTAATTGCTTTTTCTTAAATCCTGTTTTTCGCGTGTGTTCCCTCCGAGAGAATGCATCTCGAAGAAAAACCACTGTACGAGCTCTTACTGGAGCTTTCACATAGTAATGTATTGTAATGGAGAATATCGTGTCTGTCAGACATGTGCAAAGGGCCTGTAGGGAGCAGCAATTAGGTCTGAGAACTTTTATTTGAGTTGATTAAACTTTTAACCATATTAACACATTGCTGCAAAGTAAATGAGCATAAAATACAACAATATGTGACGGTTATTTACAAAATCTGTTCTATAAAGAATAAAGATAAATATCATTTGATGAGTGAGTTCACTTTAGTTACTGTGTCGTTTGATTTTACAGATTCAATGACGAAGTGAAGCACATTAAAGTCATCGAAAAAGACAACTGGATTCACATCACCGAGGCCAAGAAGTTTGAGAGTCTCCTGGTGAGTCGCATTTTCGTCCGTCTTTCTCAAAAATACCAGTAGAAGCTGGACGTCGGGGGTGAAAAGAGATATGAGACATAATCTTCTGTCTGTTCTGTTCTACGCAACAGGAGCTGGTGGAGTACTATCAGGCCCATTCGCTAAAAGAAAGCTTCAAGCTGTTAGACACCACGTTGCGATACCCCTACAAGTCGAGAGAACGCTCGCTCACCCGGGCCAGCACGCGCTCTCCAGGTAAGTGGCTCTGAACACAGTCAGACCAATAAAACTGCACTTACCCTGAAGCCGAGAGCACAATCTGTTAGTCCCAGAAACACTGATTCACAGAAATGAACCAGCAGAGCAAGTCGGCTGATTAATGAGAAAAGTTGACCGTGGCCGAACTTGTTACGTTCATCAGGCTTCAACACGAACTCCCATTTCCGTGCTTCCTCCTTATCCTGCTGATGTGATTTTGCTGCATGACCTTTACTCCTGCGTTTGTTTGAATGATACTTAACATTAATCAATCCAATGATTCCAGAGGTCTGCGTCCGTCCGTCTGTCTGTCTGCGGCTCAAATATCTGGAGAAGTGTTCTTGTTATCGGCTTGACTCAGTGTTGAATTAATACATTCAATATTAATAAACTTTGACTTAAAACTTCTCTTTTTGCAGCAGTGCGTATAATTCAGAGTTATTTCTGTCTGGTTAGAATTCAGAGTCAAGGGGCCAGAAAAGATCTGACATGTGATTTAGTTTCGTGCGGAAGGTTTGACCTTGTTGGCAGAACTCTTAGATTCTTATATCCGAGTGGCCCAGTGTTGTCTCTGTAGGACGGAACCAGGAGCTGTGGGATTACAAATCAGCATCCTGACCCGGGAACAACTCAGAATCCCTCAGCGAAGTGACTATATGCTGCCACCTCAGCCCAGATCCAGATAAGAGGCAGAAAAATGGATGGACTGATGACTGGCAGGACATTTATGCCTATTTATAACTCTGCTGGCTTCCATGAATGGCAGGGACACTACTAATTTGCCTCTGAAGAGATGCTATAAAGTGCAGGTCCGTTTACAAATGTAATCCCCTTGCCATCTTGGCTGTGGATAATGCGAGGGAGTGGAAAATAAATGAGAAGGCTGCAACCTTCTCTCTCCACCTCCCCTGACGTCCTGGTCCTTTCCGAGGCCAATGACTCTCCTGACGAATACAAAAAGAAATGGAGGCAGGCCAGGGGGGAAAGGGTCAGAAAATGAGGCGACAGTATATAAAGCGAGTGAGACAAAGAGGAAGAGTTTGTCGGCTGAGTAAGAGGCCGGTGGACCGGCTGTCTGCGTTGGCTGCCCCCTCTGTCCATTAGACCGTATGAATACTGGCTCTGGCCCTGCTCTGGCTTCTGTCCTGCGCCGGGCCGGGCCGGCCTTTGTGCGCCGCGCAGGAAGACCCAACTGGCCCCGACAGCGGGATTGTTTCCTTCCTGCTTTGGCTGGATTTGGAAGTGAATGCAGACAATGTGCTGCTTCTCCGTCTTTTCTCTGCAGACACGACACACCCCCTGCAGGTCTGCATGGAAACAGCGGTGGCACTGGGAGGAATTGGTTTTCCAATATCATACATGTATTTTAGGGATAGTGGACATGATGGTGAATATCTTTCATCCTCTATCGGATGTTAGGGACACGTCATCAGCTGTGTACTCAGCATCATCTGGTGTTTCTGCCTTTTTATCACAAGACACCTCTTGCTGATCCTGACCCTCCACAGGCTGATCAGACCTGGGTGTGTGTCCCTCACATGTTGGGGTCCAGTTTGGGTCTTTCCTCCTGATCCATAGCCATCAGCTTTTGAAGGTTATACACCCGTTCTTTACTGCCACTAGATGTCGCACTAACACGAGCGTCCTGCCAGCCACAGTTCGGACCACGACTCCCTCAAGGTGCAGGAATCTATTCCTCCTGTCTCATCTGCTGGTTGCTGCTCCTGTCAGTGTCGGACCCTCTGTCTCAGAGGCTTGGTTTTGCAGTGTGTGTTTTTGAAACTTGTTTCTCACACATTCACACGGAGGAATTCACGTGCCGAACCTGCACATGCAAAAAAACTGAGCTGTTATGTTAATGTTTAAAAGTGGCGTACAACCTTCATCTTGTTGTCTGCGAGCAACGTGGCTGTTTCATACATCAGCCACGTTATGAGGCAACAATGCTGCAATATAAAAAAAAACATATATATTTAAATACGTTCTAGTTGGTTAGTTCTGCTTTATTTCACAATAAATGATCTTGTGGGTGCGATCCAGTCAAACTTTATTCATATGCAGCAGTAAAGTTTGCCAAATGACGCATTAAACCGACAATTGGAACAATTACCGTGTTTACAATCCACAAACACATTTGTCTTTCTGTTTAAATACCCGTTGAGATTAAATATAATACGAATATAATGCACTCTTAAGTTGCAGACACAGTCTTAACAAACGAAGCTTTGTCTTTTTCTCAATCCTCCTCTTCTCCGGCTGCAGCTCTGCACGCACGCGCCTCAAATCAACCTTCCGCTTTATTTCCTCCTCTGTCTCTTCCTGTCTTCCTCTCAGCAGCCTCCTGCGCCTCCTACAACTTCTCCTTCCTCAGTCCACAAGGCCTCAACTTCTCCTCAACTCAGACCTCAGCTCCCTTTTGGTCAGGTACCGGATTCTTTTTGTGTTTTTTCCTGTCTTGCCTTGCTCCTGTCGCCCTTCCCGCACTTAGCCGCCTGTAATTTCATAATAAGCCTCGGCGCTCTCGGCCTCATTACTCGCTCTCCGTGGTGCTGTGTTCCTTAACGAGGACTTTTCAGTTCTTCCCGGAAATGTCAGTCCCTCATTAAATCAAGAAGAGGAAAAAAGCTATTTCCTTTCCCTTAATGAAAGAACTTGTCCCTTCTCATCACGCTCATTAGTGACGATGCAGTGGCACAAGGAGCGCGGAGGCAGTCGTCCTCCCTCTGTTCTCTCCTCACAACTAATTACTAATAATATGATCAGTGTTATCTTCCCGCCCAGGTCCCTCGTGCATACAGATTGTTATTAAACTCCATTACTAGAGATTAATACCTTCAGTTGCTGCATTGTATAAAAAAAAAAAACTGTGATGGAAAATGAGCTGTTGGATGTTTTCGTCTTGTGTCTGGATTGATCTCCCGTCGCTTTCCGTTTCCCAGTGTTCACTCCGCGGGTGGTCAGCACGGCCGTGGCCAGGTATAACTTCGCGGCGCGGGACATGAGGGAGCTGTCGCTGCGGGAAGGAGACATCGTGAAAATCTACAGCAAGATCGGAGGAGACCAGGGCTGGTGGAAGGGAGAGGCCAACGGACGAGTGAGTGTCGATCCACGTGTTGTGGAAGCTGCTGTTTTCTTTAAGTTAAGGATCCGCACGTGTCAGAAAGCATCCATTTATGCCTTATACCCTCAGAAGTATCCGGTACTCGAGTGACTGGATTTAATAAATTGAACTGAACAGCACTTCTGAAGCAGGTGGTGGAGACAATAAAGTAAAAGCCCGGCTGCTGGGAAATGTTCCACTTCAGAAGACTGGCAGTAAAACTGGATGGGAATTCAGCTTTTTATTCTAGGACTGTTTCTACTTCAGGGTGTAAAAAAAAATCTGACAGTGTTAATGTGAAGCTGTGCAGCATGAAAGAGGCGAGTGCATCCCCTCCACTCGTGTACTGGTGCCCAGCAGCTAAACCAGACTGGTGCTGCAGCTACTGTTGAACCAGCAAACTGAATCAAAGTACGTTGGTCCAGTCTGTGTGTGGATGGTGAACTGACAGTAAATTCAAGGAGGACTCGACAACAGATTTTTATTTTTTAAATCTATCTATCTGCCATGTTAACTTCAATTTATTACTATTACTCAGTGGCTCCTATTCTTCAGAATCCTATTTCATTTCACGTTTTATTCACTGGGTTTTATTTCCATCTTATTTTTCATTGATTTCCTACTTTTGTATTAAATGCCGTAAAAGCCCCGTGAGCTGTATTTCACATATTAAAGGTGGTTATGAATAAATATGTTGTCAAAATGATCTTATAACATCCGAACAAAAGGGAGAATCATGTTTGTTTATGTGAGGTTTAAATAGAAAGCACCTGTATCACAACGACCTGTGGTATAAAGTTTAAATAATCAATAATTAGCTATGCAGGTGAGATCACATGTCAACTCAGAGGTTTATTTTTATCCCTACTTACAATAAACTTCTTGCCAGGAATTTGAAACCAGAAGAAATATTGAATATTCATGAATTAGAGGATATGCAGTTTGAATGAATCCTGTGTGTCGGCGCTGCCTCTGTTGGCTCCGGACTCACTTCACCATTGCAACAAGAAGGAGCAGCCATTGCCTAGCAACAGCTGAAGTGGAACTTAAAGTAACTCTCGAGGATTTATTATTCCAATGGGGACGAGGCTGCTGCTGCTGCTGCTGCTGCTCGGCCTCGCCGTTATCTGAGAATAATGCACAGCCCCTCAGCCAATTAGAGCGCAGGATTCTGCGTGGCGTCGTCCAACGCATTCGAGCGGCGGCGGGTTGTTTTTAGTGTCGACGATTATCTGCGTGCACGTTAAAGCCTTTTAAATAGACCCATCTGTTGTTTACATCTGATTACATAGAGGTGTTTATGTCTCTCGGTTATTTTCTGTTTCAGATTGGATGGTTTCCTTCAACCTACGTGGACGAGGAGGGGGGGCAGTAAAGCTGGGATGTTCGCCGGGCCTGGCTCCTTTTTTTGAAAATCAGGAACCATCTTCTACCTACTGTTCTCAGAGCAAATGACTCTCCCCAGGAAGATGACACGAGGAATAAAATAACTTTTTGTTGCTGTTGTTTTTCCCGCTGGATCCTCGTTTCCCAGCGAGCGTTTCTATCCCGTTTCTCTATCTTCAATTATGCATCAGCTTTGCTTTTCGGGTTTTGTTCTTTTCGCAGGACGTCCTGTTTGATTCGTGTACAGGAAAGAAGAAAAGAAAGTGTTTGTCTCGACTGAACCGACGACGCGGCGCAGACGGACGATTGGAAAGCTTTACTCTGAAAAGGACGCCCCTTTTTGTTGCAGGTCTATGTGAGGTGAAATAATTGTACAGTATAGATAATTTATTGAATAGAGATTATTATCATTACGGATGATTATTGTGGGGGACGTTGATTTTAGCAGCAGCAAAAGAATCAGATGAGAAAAACTAAAAAATGAGAAAGAAAAAAAAAAACAAAGAGACAGACGCTCTGTTTTCATGTGGAGACATTTTTTGCCTTAGTTGTCATGGTGATGCCTTGTGGGCTGACACCAGGGGGAGGGAATCAACTTTGTTTTTACTTCTCCATGTGTGCATGTGCCCACACACACACACACACACACACACACACACACACACACAGAGCCGACCAATGTACAGTACGGTGCCTTTTGAAGAATGGTCGTTGCATATTGAACCTCAACATCAGCCAGTAAAGAACTTCGCCTCCCCCCCCCGCCCCGCCCCCCCGGGAACACACCGTCTGTCCACATCCAGAGGACTTTACTAAAGAGGCACTTACACAGCAAAGCGGGGGGGGGCAGATCGCCACCCTGAGCCCTGGAAGAACAAGATGGTGAAGCATTTAACGCGTCCGAACCCGGAGGCTGGATGGACTCTCGGACACTTGAGGGGTTTTTATAACCGACATCAATCCACACACACACACACACACACAGACACAGACACACACAGACAGACACACACACTGTTCACACCAGTCTCGGCGTCACAAGGGTGCAATCAGCCGGATGCGCAAAAAGGGAATCGTCAAGACAATTCCACTCGACAACCACTCAACACTTTTTTTTTTTTTTTAAATCTTCGTCGTTCTACTTTTGTTTTTTTGCACAGAATCAAGATGATTATTTTTTAGTTTTGAGAACTGGACCATTAAGTTGTTGTTGTTGTTGTTGTTTTCATTTGAAGCCAAATTCTGCCATGTTTTTTAATGTGTGCATGGATTTCTTAATGTTTTTTTTTGTACCTTGCCTTATTTTTACAGATGATCAGGTGATGGGATTGTTTTTCTCCTCGAACAGGGATTCATGGTTTTTGCCCGTGTTGAATCTGGTGCTGTGCAGACTGGTGAACATTAAACAGTGTCAAAAAGAGTTTTTAAATCTGAAGCAAAACTGTTTGTGCTAATTCATATAAAATCCACAGAAGGAGCCCTTGTGACTTTGTGAGTTTCTGGGGGGGGCAGTGCTCAGTGTTTGCATTTAGAGGCTTTAATACTTTTTTTTACTGATTCAGTCTGCAGTGAGTTTACGTACAGATTCCCTCAGAGAGACTTTTCTAATTAGTTATATAGATATTCACTTGTTTAGTCTTTAAAAGTTGAGTTCATTAATTTGACATTTCCATTCCAAGAACAATATATTGACTTACTTCTTACATTTAACCTTCAATTCTTCCACCCGTTCCACATTTTCAGCATCGATATATCGCTGCAGTTTACACTGGAATTTTAATATACGTTTTCCAAACAAACACATGAAAAGGAAAAGTAGGATTTCTGTATTTTCATAAAATGAAACGTCCCAAAGCATCAAAGCGTTCAGGCTGAGAAGCAAAGTGCAAACACTGAGCGCCTCTTTTCGCAGCAGACGATGCAGATTCGTTAAGTTTCCGAACTTTGGATCGTCTGTGATGTGAGTTGTTTGTCCCCCCCCCCCCTCCCCCCTCCGAGAAGCACAAAGTCCTGGGGTGGTGGTGGGGGGGGGTGTTCTAGTCGCTGTTTATGTAGTGGACAAAAGCCCATCGCATGTGGCTGTTGATCTGTCAACTCCTGTCAGTACATCCTTGGGAAAAAGTACTTCATTGTGTACAATTTTTTTTGTTTTTTTTGAAAGGTTGAGTATTTCCAATGAGGTCTATCATGAAATAAATATTTCTCTTTTGTTTAAAAAAAAAAAAAAAAGGACACTGGGTTATTTTTATGTTTTAATTGCAAATTATAAAAACACTCAAATGTTGACCAAAGAAATCAGAATATAAAATGTAATAACTTCTTATTGTTTAGCTCTAGAAGAAAACTTCTTTTAAATAACAAATGTTCACATTGCACAGCTTTGGTTCAGTTCGTGAAAGTCTGAAACTCGCATTTTCAAAAATTCTTCTTCCCAAACTCTTCAAGACAGGAGGTAACATTTCTCAGTTTGGTTCAAACTGTGTGTCCGTTCCTGTCGTCATATTGGACTGGTTTGCTTCGACTGGTTTGCATCTGGTTTGCATTGGACTGGTGTGGAGCAGGAGGGTGGATGTGTGGGTCCTTCACTGAGAGAGCTCACTTCAGTCCCCCCCCCACCCACCGACTGTAGGTCACCCGTGGGTGCTGACTGACAGTCCGGCTCGTGTTGCGACTGGCAGGACGGCTCTCAGGAGGCGGGACATCCTCTCTGTTGGAAATCAGAACAACGGTGTTAGACGATTTCAGCAGCTGAGTTTATGGTTTGTGTTTTCATTGTTTGAAATTACAATTTGGTTTTGTGTTACAGCTGCACTGTCCATCATGGACATGAGCTGTTTTACTCCGTCTGTCAAATACCTCGAAACACAGAGATTCCCAAAGTGATGGCTCTTCAAAAACAATAAAAACTCAAAACCCTATTTGTGATGATATTAAAAATAGAGAAAAGCTGCATAAGCTCATATTTTAGAGGCTGAACCAAACATGCAAACATGTTTTCTTGATTCTTTTCTTTCAGAATACCTATCGTGCAGTCGGCTAAACAGTCGATAACTTATATTCATGAGCATAAAACTGCATTGTTTATGAAGTGGTGGAAATCAGGGCTATCTTCCCTTTACAAGTCTTTATCCATCAACTTCATAAAGTGACTGTGGGCTAATATTTCTGGTTAACAGGAAGCGACTGATTTGTGTGAATTCGACTTTGGACATCTCGCTTTTGGCAGATTCAACGTAGCTTATCTCGATATCTGAGTTCATGAAATTCAATATCGTAAGTGCATGAATTTGTTTTGGGAACAACCTCGATCCGAGATGTTCTGCTTGAATCCATATTCAACACGGTGGATGTTAGAGCCTGATGTCTGCCCGTAGTCGAGCAGCACGCATCTCTCTGTCGTGTTTGCTCGTTTGGAGGCTCGTCCCCGTGCCCACCTCCTCTGAGACCCTGCCTTCACTTCCCCTCGTCTGCTGAGGGATAACCCCCCCCCCCCCCCCCCCCCGGTGCTGCGTTCAGCCAGAAAACACTGACAAGCACACAATACAATCTCCCCTCGTCAACGCCGCTGCCAACATCCGAGCTTAGGAGCTGCTTTGCATTCTGCATTCACGTAACTTTGCAGCAGCAGCTCGGATCTGCTCCTCTGTCAAAGGAAACACCCGCACAACACATCCACTTTGGCATTTTGTCATCCCGCGCAGGGCCAAGGACTCCGATTTCTGCTGGTTAAGGGAATAAATTTGTGTTTGTTAAGATGAAATTGTGCCTCGAGTCTCTTGAGCCTGTGATTGTTGGGTCGTGTGTGTGTGACGGGGCTGCTGTGAGCCGAGACGTGTTTCAACACCACATTTAATCAAAGCAGACATGAATTAGTCTCAGAATGTTTAGGGGGAGGCACATTCCCACGCATGTTTTGTGCTGCAAGATATTTGCCGACGTTATTACATAAGATTGTTCTGGAAACGATTTGCATTGAAACAAATTGAACTTTTGCCCTCTTTAGTTTCGATGCCTTTCTGAAAGTCTCTGTCAAATCCACTTTCCCAGTTGTTTCAGAATCAGCTAATTATTGCACTGTTATTAATATTTGTTCAAAGGATTGTGTGCAATATGAAAGTTGGAGCTCAACACACTCATAGGCCTATAGAGATTATTAACAACACCCCCACAGCTCGTCTCCGTTGCCCCCTGGTGGCCAGAAAATCCGATGATGCAGCTTTAACAAAGCCAGTTCGCTCGTATGCAACAAGATTCAACACGACTGCAGATATGTTTTGAATTGGATGAATAAAATAAAAATAAATCCGTCGCCACGACCTTCATTTTGATAAAATATCTCCGTCCAAACATGCACACCAGGCCAGTAGGGGGCGATAAAGTCTACGTCAACGGAAGTTTTTCAAAAACATCTGCACTTTGGAAGTTGTTCGTAAACATCTCTGTTCCTAATAAGTTAATAATGTCGAGTTAAAAAATACTTTTGCTTCTTTGTGAGGTGAAAAGCTGTTGTCAGATTGTTAATCCTTCGGAGCACATTTACAGTCGGGGTTTCTACTCTTAACGTTTCGGTCCTGAGTCACAGCTTGAGTCTTATTTTTCTCACTGTATGTTTTGGTTTTTTTTCGATGTAGGGAACGGAGCACTCGAAGTGATATAATGCTTCTGCATGACTCATCCCTGAACTTCTCAAGCTGCACTGTTTACTTTGAAAACCAGTAAGTGACAGATGCGAGAGGCTCTGTCGCCGTGTGCCTCGCATCATCACGCTCCGACGTTTCTCTTTCATGTGAGCGTCTCTCCACAAAGTCGTGTTCGCGTGAGGAGGGTTTAACTCCCGTCCATCGCTGATACTGAGAAGGATTGTGGCCCTCGATGCGATTCTGTCTCCTGCTCAGAACACTGTCCTCCCACACCGACGCTGCCCCCAGTTCGACATGAGCTTTAAAAGCCTGTGGGCTGTTCTCAACTGCTTGTGAACCACGGCTCCAAAAATATTTCAGCAGAAATCCTCTCCGACGTGTCAGGACGGGGGAGGTCGGCTGCAGAACATCAGCCCTGGAGCAGCTCAGGATGGTGTTCCCCCGTTTCCCCCTCGTACGTCATCAGTGGACTGGAATGTGCGCGAACCAGTGGCTCCAGTTAGAAGCACGTGGTTATCGCCCAGATTGATGCTGGGGTGGAATCGCTGTCTTTGAGAGGCATGCAACAAAAGTTACGATTTGTTCCGAGCAAGTTGTTTCAGTGAGTGGCGTGATCGTCGTCATTACCATCTGACATCAGCCGCCTTGCCAAGGAGAAGCCGATTCAGCCATCAGTTAGAACAGTAGTGGATGTGAGTGGTTCTGATGGAGCTCTACATCGATACCTCTCGTGTCTCTCTGGGAAAAATTGGCAAATTGTTCTCACAGGTTTTATTTGTGAGCTTTAAAGGTTGCAGGAGGATTCGGTTTCCTGCTGAAGACAGCCCGGCTGAGTGCTTGTCTCCATTTCTACCTCTAATGCAAAGCAAAGCTAAAAAACTTATTTCCCATCATTTCTAACTTTTAAAATCCAGCCGTCTTCGCTCGCTGTCTTCTCCTTCTCAAAACGCAGGCTTTGATTTAACTCTATTATTCCGCTACGTTTCTCTTTCGGTAAATATAAAAAGTAATTACATTGACCTGCTGTGGTGTGAGGTAGAGCTGTTTTTTTACTGTGCGTTTGAAATGCCACTCTCCACAGAAACTGTATAATTGCCGTAAAAGTCTAAGACAAGAACACACCCGGGAGAGTTTGTTGACACTAGAGAGTTTCTCTCGTGATCCAAACTCCGACGATCAACAACAAGAAAAGGAGTTTGAAACTTTTAATGAATCCCACTCACGCTTGTTTCGAACTGAGCGTACGGCGGAGCGGATGTTATTTATGTCAGCGGTTATATTTGCATCAGCGTACCTGAAGAAAATCAGTTTGCTTCTGCACTCATCTCATGAAACCTTGAGTTTCCTGCAGCAATTTCAGAAAATGCTGACACAGGGCGAGGAACTCGTATTCAGACGACGCTCTCTGCGTAATTAAGTGTGTAGAGAAACGTGCAGGAATGAAATGAAATCACAACATTAGTAGGAGACGCGTTTGGGGAGTGTAGACCTTAATAAAATATATATTTTTCTATTCACACTTTCCTTGTATTCACATTTTTCTTTCCTGGGTTTTATTTAAGTGAAGTAATTTGGTTCTCTTCTTAATTGAAAGGATGTTTTTAAGTGTTTTGTGTTGTATCCTCTTTTTACAGGCTGCTCTGGTTAATGTTGTTTTTTTGTCACGAGGCCAAAAAACATCTTATTACTTCTCCTTCTTTTATGCACAAAACAGTTTCATCCTAATGTTCATATCCTTTAATCTGACGGAGGCAGGAGCTTCTTCCTCTCTGGACTTTTTGCCCGACAGACGAGGACGAGTAGAAACCTGCCACAGACAGAATGGGTGGATTCTCCCTTCGTTAGCTCCAGATATCGAACCCCAGAATGTACCCTGCTCTCTCTCTCTCTCTGCTGGAGCTGCCGGTGTCTGTACCTGATCTCGTTGGAGAATTCCTTCTCGTAGCGGAATCTGCCGCTCAGCTTCCAGTAAAGGAGCCCGATGAAGACCAGCAGGATGAGGATGAGGAGCAGGGAGCCCACGACGGTGCCGACGATCACCGCCGCTCTGTTCGGAGCTGAAAAGACAGTGTGAAGAAGAATCATTATACTCTTAGTTTTTTATTGTCTGGTGAAGTAGAGCCTTTAGAGTTATGTCCCAATTTAGTGGTCACATTTGAAACGGTAGCATTTAGGGCTAAGTTGTCCCATTTCGAAGGCTCCTTCATCCCAGAATCCATTGCACTTCGATGACAAATGTTCTTTAAAGAGATAATAGTGGAGATAATAGTGGCTGATACGTCCACTCATCTCAACCGAACAGCTACAGCAACAAACTGTAAACCTTCTAAAGAACCAAGGGGCCTTGAAGGTGTCACACAAAATACAAAAAATGAATAAGACATTTGCTTTGTGTGGCGAAGCAAATCTGAAAGAGTCACTTTCCATGGAGTTGGACTTTGCTGAACTTTGACCTGCGACATTGACTTTGCATTTGCGTGTGTGTGATCGCGCCCTATGGAGTTATCATTGTGTTTAACTGCAGCTCTGTTGCTAGGTGACAGCAGCTATGATACAGAGATCGTCTTCTTACAACTCAACTACAACTCAACATTGTATTGTCAACTTGTTTTGGGGGAAATCTGCTTATTTGCTTCCTATAAATTCCTATTAACCATCTTGCAGTCTCGTTGTGCAGGTTCTTCCGAGCTGAAGCGATGGAACCTCTGCACCTTGCACTCAAAATCAAAACGAATAGCCCCCCCCCCCCCCTCGGTGCCAAAAAATCTGAACCCGGAGACCAGGAGTTATGGACTCGACAAGATGTAAGATCTGCTCCACGGATCACGACGCACACAATGACAAACCCAATTTATGGATTTGTAGAATCCGAGCGCGCTTGTTTGAGTCCGGAGATGATTTATTCGGTGGTGGTGCAGTGAATCAGCGGCTGTTCTCCCTGGTGGTGGTTCTCCCACAGTCACCATCACCCCCCCCCCCCCCCCCACCCCCACCCCCCCCTGTGAGGCAGATCCCTGGTTTCTGTCTCGCTCTGAGCCGCTCACTGGTTCTTCTCTACAGGAAGAAACCAGGACTGTCCTCGTTTGAAGGGATTTTCTCTGAGGTACAGTCGTGCTTCTATTTATATTCAACCACTCTAATCAATGCACCTGTTTCTGTTGCTGCGCTTCAAGAAGCCATTAGGCAGGAGAATGATTCTAACGTCATTGTAATCCAGAGTGACTCCACATCAGGAAGTTAAGTGACGACCAGCAGGATCGTCGCTCTGCGAGTGAAGCTACTTCTTCGCCATTGACCTTTGACCTCCTGCCCAAACGACACAATGAGGATGATTCACCGATGCTTCTGAGCGCTGCCGTTAAAACCCGGTGTGTGGTGTGTGTGTGTGAGAGAGTGAAGTGGAGCAGTGAGGAGGCTTTGGCACTTCTACAAAGAGAGGAGGATGAAATCTAGGTCCTCCGTGACCACGTGTGTGTGTCGTGCACGGGAGCCGTCCTCGTGCAGGGACGAGCGTCCCCCCCCCCCCCCCTTCTTACGTTTGTTTGCTGTCAGGTTGATCCTGCAGCGCTCGGCTCCCACAGCATTGTTCACCTCACAAAGGTAGAATCCTGCCAAGCTCTGCGAGTGGTTGCTGATTCTCAGCTCGCCGGTCACACCGTCTGAGAGAACATGCAAAACGCCCACGGACACGGATTAACACACGCAGAACATACTGTGCTGTACATGCAAGAGGCTTAATCTCCTCCGATTGGTTTATACATGTGGAATAATTCAAGTGTGACATTCTCCAGGTTTGTTGTTTTTGGTTTTAATTAACTTCATATCCGCTTGTGCAGATTTTCTCTCTGCAAAAGGACGTTGATCAAAGGATTTTGTGTCAAAAACAACTCAGGAAATGAGTCATTAAAAAGAAAATTGGGAGAAAATGCCTCTAAACTGGTGATTGTCAACAATCCCAGTTTCATTTTCATCATTATTTCACCTTGATTTTTCGATTATCTTGAATATTTTCTCATTTCAATAATCAGAACAAACACTTATCCCTTCTCTTTAAAAATACATTCTGAAATAAGCATCACATTCTCTACCCTGATAAGGATCATTGACTTTTGCATACACATAATCAAATACACACACACACACACACACACACACACCACACACACACACACACACACGTCCTCCTCCTCCTTGTGCAGTAGCATCGCGACATCAGCAGAGGTCACACTTACTCTGTGTGGCTGTTTCAGGGATGGGGGCCTCGCTCTCTCTCCTCCACGAGTATGTGAAGGGAGCGGAGCCTCGTGCAGACTGACAGTGCAGAGCCACCGCTTCCCCCAGCAGCTGCCCCCCCTCCACCCAGCACTTAGGCACAGACGGCTTCACTGTAATCACACGGCAGAGGGACAAGATCTGTTTTTATTTGAGCTGCCATGTCAGATCTGCTTCTCAGGCGTCGGGCACAGCTGAATAGCTCCAGGACGAAATGGGAGGAAGCATTTAGACTGTGGCTCCCACAGCAGGTAGGATGTGATGGGGAAGACAAATTTGAAGCATCTTGAACTCAATAAATGTTATAAAATATACCAGTTAACTATAAAACAAGCCTTCATTCTACATAATTGTGCAGATCAATATGGAACCACGGCTTGAAGAGAAGATGAGACAGAGACACTGAGCTTTAACGCCTCGTTTCCACTGTTTCCTCTCATGTCTGTAATTCTGTTTCATACACGGACTCGACCCCAGTGATCAATGTACAGAAATACCTTTTGTTTGTTTGAGAAATATGCACTTGGAACATAAACTGTTGCGTTAAGATTGCTTGTTAACAAAAAAAATGTATATTATTATCAATACATCCATTGATATATACCCAATATATGTATGTATGGGAATGTAACATTAAAATTCACATCGTTAAACTGGCTGAACAACTTTTAAATTAATTATACAATCATCAACAACGTCAAACAACTGAATTGGATGAAGTAGCCTCTTAGCTAATTAGTTGTTATGCTAACTTACTGCGGCACAGTGCGAGTATCGTCTGTTCAAAACCCCAAAACAAAACTTCTTCTGTCTCTGCAGCACATTGCAGATCAAGGCGGTTGCCATGGGAATGAACACACTTCCTGACTGACTCGCACGCGGACTCGGAGCTTTGTTGGAACGAGGCATTAAACCCGACACGGTATCGACATGAAAAGGTGAAAGAGAATAGAAGCTGGTCTGCCGACGTCGATAATGTTGCGACGATACTCAAAGACTCGGAGGTTTGTTTGAGCTTCAGACGTTTCCTGCTGCTCTCGATTGACACTGCAGCAGGAGCGAAAACAAAGAAATCCTTCCTTCCGTTCATTAGCACATTTCCATTTTCTACCTCTCTGTGTGTTTTCACACGACGACGACGACGACCGGACTGTGTGTGTTTTGCTTTCCAGCTTGAAAACAGCTGTTGGCCGTCTACCTGCTGTAGAACATCGTGCTTCAGGGACGTGATTTTAATCTCATACAAGGATCTTAAGAAACAATTTAGCTCCAACAAGTCAGTTGTAAATGCGAAGAGCTTCTCTCGTCGTAACAACCACCCTAACCCTAACCCCACGTCCCGTTCACAGGAGCCAGGAATCAAACTACCAACCCTACGACCAGTGGACGACCTCCTGAACCACAGCCAGCCTCTTATCCCACTGATAATGCAAAAATGTTTGTGTCATAAATCCTGAAATCTATTTCATCGAGAACATTATTTGCTAAAGAAGCTCAATAATCAACATTTACGAGGTGCCTTTGTGTGAAGATGTTATTTTGTTCAAGTTGAATTTGGTCATATTAGTTCTGTCTGGGTAATTTTGAAGCGGGAAAATCTATTTAATAAGAATAAGCACACATCACGACACTCATTAAAGTGAGTAATCCGACGTGTCTCCGACTGCAAACATCGTGAATGTGAAATGTGAAATAACAATGGTTGACATTTAGCTTTCAGTGTAATTTCCTCTGAGACTCAGAAAAATAACCAAAAGGTTTTTAGTCATTAGATTTAATTCCGTTTAATTTCGTTTACGATGCAAAGAGGCTCGTGTAATATTAACCTCAGTCAAAATGAAACGGTAGAGCGTTAGCGGGAAACTGACACAGAACTCTAACGTAATCTGTTCTAATAATCTAATGTAATGTTTTTAGCAATAAAATGAAATAAGTGCTCTGTTAACCTTTGACAGCTTTGGATCGATCACCTAAAAAAATCTAAAAGTTGAGCCAAGAAAAATTCTTCTTTTGAGAACTTGAGATTCTCTGTTTGAAACTGATTTCAAACTGTGCGTCTGTTGTGGACCTTTTTCAAAAGTCTTTCTGTTGTGCTGACTTGTTCATGTTTTGGCCTTTGTGAAGCGAAGCGTGAGTTCAGTCAGGAAGGCTTCCTCCACACGGAGTCTCCGTTCAGGGACCTCATCCTTCAGAAGACCGGCTGCATCACAGAGGGTGCGACTGCTAGGGCGTCACATTTCCAAGTCTCCTTCAAACGCAATCCTTCGATCCCAGAGAAGCGAAGGCTCCAACGGGCGGATCCTTCCTGGCCCGACTTCTCCCAGGATTCATTGTGCTTCACCGATGAGCCACGAGACGCCCCAAATGCTCGAGTGTCACGCTTCAACTCAACCAAACAACAAGAACAACTATGCAGCCACACCTTGATGACATCACAAAGCACCAATTAGACTTATTTCTATGACATCACTTCCATCACTTATTGTGCAGGGCAATGAAGTTTGTTCGTTCTTCAGGTGAAGGATCTCCTGATCGATCCCTGTGCCTCGTCCTCGGTACTTTGCGTCTTGTTCGTTCTTGTGTTTAAACTCGTTGTCGCCGGTTTGTCTTGTTAGTTTCTCGTCGGCCTCTGTCAACATTCCTCGTGTTGTCCCGTGTAACTTTCTGTTTTTGTACCTCGCCTCTGCCTCAGTTCTTTTTGTCGTCTGCCACTCTGTGTTTACCGAACCCGTCTTATTGCTGCTCTTCCTCGTGTGACCTCTGTATTTGAGTCCTCGCCTGTTCATATTCTTTGTTTTTTCTAGAAACTGGGACATTTGTTTGATCAATCATGAAACATCTTTTGCCAGGAGTTATGTGATATGATAAAAAAAAAAGTCTTAAAATCATAATAAATAAATGTGTAAATGAGGCGAACCCTCCTGCAGCCGAGCTGCTGCTCGAACTCTTCAAACAAAGTAGGTTGGACGAGAATCAAATGAATCACTTCACTTTCATGATTATTCTTAAGACGTAAAAACAGGGACGACACTTTATTCTGATGTGCTTTTCCACTGAATACAATTCATGCACTACATTTATGAGAAATTTCTTAACAGAAGTTTCTTTTACTGAACAAAATCTGACTGTTAAACGTGTTTTTTTACGACAGCAGACTCGTATCGGGCCATTAGCTTAGCTGTCGTAGTCCAAGGAGATAAAAAAACCTGAGTGTAGCTACTTTGAAACGTAAAAAATTGAGAAGCTGCATTTTACACGTGACCAGACAGAGGAGCACATGTGACGACCCGACGCCCGGACTTACCCATCACCACCAGTGACACTTTGTGCGTGTCCACTCCAGGTGACTTCTTCACCTTGCACTGGTAGGTCGCACTCTGCGCAGGTGACAGCGCGGCGACTGACAGTGAAGCGTCACCTCTCGAGGGGTCGGCGGCGGCGAAGCGGAGCCCGTGCACGAGAGCGGCGTCGCCGTGGACGTATTCGGTGCCGCCGCTGTAGGACAACAGCTGAAGGAAAACAGAGAAACCAAAACACGATGAACAAATGACTCTCAATTATGCTTTTTTTAATTGATGTTGGTCAATTGAAGTCTTGTTATTGAATCAAACGAGTACATGGAATGCTGAGGGTCCCTCACGGTCACAAACCCACCGACGCTGCCGCTCCACTCGACTTTGTGGCCTCTTGTAGCTCGTTAAACTTGTTCTGTCGGCACACTCTCACCGGCAGCAGCAGCAGCCGGCAGCTGTTTGCAGCAAACAAGCTCCGACAAATCCAGTGTACACGACCTGCTCAGCCGACAGATCACACCCGCACAATGTGTAACATCTGACCTGTGTCCTCTAATCATTGAGACTAAACCTGAGACATGGAGGACATGAAGTGTTTGTTTGACTGACATTGAGCAGGAGGACAGAGGACACGGCCCAGGTGAATGCTAATGTTGCTCTGTCTAACTCGGACGATCAATCTGCACACGTTAGCACATGTGCGATAATACGTGTGCTCTACACCTCGTTTTTTAAATTTCCTCTGCCCCCTGGTGGCCGGAAGTCAATTAGTGCCGCTTTAATTTATGCAGCAGTTTGATTAATTGGGGGGAAAAAAAGAGGTGGGAAGAACAATGCATTTTAAGTGGTTTGCTTTTGGTGCCAAGCATTCACTTTGCACAGGATCCAGTAACCTGCACTGACCACTTGTCCTTCCTTGTAATGACTGATACAATGGCTGCTCCCCGAGGGCAACTTCCTCCTTTCAAGCCCCCGACACTAATGACTTGTTTAGTTTAAAAAGCCAAACGGGATCAACAACTAATTTGAGTGAAATTGTAAAAGGTCCTGGACTGAATTGTGTCTTTAAACCAGTGGCGACTGACCCTGGATTCACCGGAACAGCTTGTGTTTGGTTGAACAGCAAAAAGTGAATAATAAACATGAGCTGACTGGTCTGGTTTCCGGGGGAAGTAGCAAATCACACGAGGCTAATGATTTGAATGGGATGGACGTCGTCTTCCATCATCTTCTCATGAGACTAAGGTTGTATCTGTTAGTTAATGCACAGTTAGCTTCTACTTCTCTTATTGTCTGTGAGCTTCTTACCATCTGATCTTTCTTCGTGGTGTCCGGACTGACCACCGACCACTCGATGTCCAGTTCCCCGCTGTCGAAGGGGCTCAGTGTGTAGCCGCAGCCCAGAATCACACTCTCGCCCTCCGCCTTCAGGACGATCAGTGGGCTGGTGGATGTCACCTGCAGCCCTTGTGCATATCCCAGTCCTATACGGGGAATCGGACACAAAAGAAAAGTGAGTGGGAAAGACATTTTTATGACGGTACAGGACGATGGGAATTCCCGAGGATGTAGGCGGACATGTTTCCTTCACTCAGTTCAGGAGACAATTTCGTGACCACCTCACAGGAGTGAACACGCAAACCGCCGAGAGCAGAAATTATAGAAAGAGGAAAACAACTCATGAGCCACAACCATATCTGTCAACCCAGTGGTGGTGCTGTAATGGCTTTGGCATATATACTGTGCAGCTGCCAACAGAACTGGCACACGGGCGTTTATTGATGATTCCACGGCTGTCGGAGGCAACAGGGTGAATGCAGAGGTAAACAGGGAGCATTCTGCGCTCACGCTCAAACGTCACAACCCTCTGGACGACGACATCGTTCAGCTTCTCAGGGTGAGAGAAGTGGAATCTGCTGTTTTCAGGCTGTCACCTGCAGCGAAATCTGACTGAGCTGCTGCCTCCCAGTCGGTGGAGACCAGACTGAAGACGGGAGAGACGCCACAACACACACAACCTGGGGAGATCCTCACCAGGGAAGTCTCTGGAGCTGCTTTCACACACGCACTGAACTCCACGTGATCTCCTGACTTTCTCCGGAGGGGCTGAATGTGACAACGCAAACTTCCAGAGTGAGAGTTTCTATGGACAGAGTGAAAACAGCAGGAGATCTGCCGCAAACGAGTGGCGAGTGATGATGACGTTGCTGAAACGTGATGGAGAAGAAGATGCCTCAGGAAGGAGAATCTGTGAAAGGCAAACTCCAGAGAAAGTCCGCCCCAATTATGCTGAAATTCGAAGACGTCTTAAGTTTATGACTCAAGGCAACATCACTGACTGCAGAGGATTTTCTGCTGAACATGAAATGATCGTGAGTCTCTTTGCCTCAAGCTGTATCTCAACATATAACTCTTTAATGTAAACCTACCCCCGGGGGGGGGGAAAGCTGAGACTTTACACTTTAATGTAGAATCTGTTCTTTTATCTTAGATGAAATCTACAGAAAGCACAGAGCCAAGTGTGCACTGGATGTAACTCCTGGTATATACGGCCTTTTAATGGTTCTGAAACGAGGTGTTATCGATAATTTTCCTCATTAAAACACTATTTGTGAAACTAACTGTGCTGTGCATTTAAAGCAGTTTGTGTTAGTGCACATTAAAGGAGCTGTTGCCTGTATTTTTTAATAAAACTAGTCGCCTGCACTACATCAAATGCACTTACTAATAAAACTAGAAGTGCATTTGCATTAAGAGCCACGGACACAAGTAAACAACATATGAGCTGAAATCCCTGGATCATTAGGGAGTCAACAGTCATCTGGGGGCATCATCTCTACGCCTGATTGGACGGACTCTGAGCGCCATGGTAACACTTGGGGAAATCTCACACCGCCTCAGAGGCCTTGAGCCCGGCAGTGTTCAGCCGAGACGAGACACCAAGCTTCCAGGGATCGTTTGTAAAAAACACACAAGAAGATGCTGCGTTCAGTGTCGTGTTATGAAATACAGTGGAGTAGATAACAGAGGGAGGAGGAGGAGGAGGAGGAGGAGGAGGAGGAGGAGGAGGAGGAGGAGGATGTCAGTGGGTTAGTGTGGTCTGGAATTGATCGGCCCGCGTGTTTGTATTCTTACCCGTGCTCAGGAGAGTCGCAGTGTGTAACAAGAAGCCAGAGATCCAGGGCAGGCAGCCGAGGCAGAGAGCTGGCACCCGGCGCCTGCAGCTCAGTCTCCACAGTGCTGGGGCTGTGTGCGCGCTGTGGTGTGCTGTGCTGTGCGTTGCGTGGTGCTGCGGTGTCTGCTGGTGCTGCTGCTGGTGGTGGTGCTGCTGCTGCCTGCTGGCTGCTGTGTGCTGCCTGGTGTGCTGGTGCTGCTGGTGCTGGTGCTGTTGCTGCTGGTGCTGCTGGTGCTGCTGCTGGTGCTGCTGCTGGTGGTGGTGCTGCTGCTGCTGCTGCTGCTGCTGCTGGTGGTGCTGCTGGTGGTGCTGCTGGTGGTGCTGCTGGTGCTGGTGCTGGTGGTGCTGCTGGTGCTGCTGGTGGTGCTGCTGCTGTGCTGCCTGGGATGGAATCATTCAGAGCAGGTGGTTCGAAAACACAGAAACATCCACCAACTGGGACTTTTCTTCAGTGCAGATGTACAATTTTAGCAGAATTTCCCCCAAAAAGCGTGGATACAAAATGAAAAGTTACTCACGCAAGCTGACGAGGAAGGTTTTACCTGAATGCAGACGCTACATCCAAACGCCTGGTAATGGGAAACAGAGGATCAAGCAGGAGTGTGCAGCTCCTCCACCACTGAGCTCCTCCTCCAGCAGCTCCTCGTTATCACGACGCCTCCTGGTTGGACGGCCGCTCCACTTGTTCTACCTGTTTACCAGGACACTCCCTTGATAGAGCTTCAAAAAACGTCACCATGTGCTTTCTTTTTCCTTTCACCACCAACTTGCAAGACAAAAAAATCTAAAACTCGAATGGCACTCAGTCGAGCGCAAGCGTCAGCCAAGGCCCAAAAGTCCCCTCATGAAAATACATTTAAATTCCTAGATCTGCCCCCTGATCCGGATTCCCACCAAATCACAAACAAAACAAACAAACAGATAAATAAGATTACGATCAGATTTCACACAAACAATGACGATACACTCGAGGAAATTAGCGCCCTGCCGCCTGACTAACAATGCAAAGCAGTCTATTGTTAAGCAGGTGAAACTGGAGGAGCCGCCACACAATGGCTGAGAGTTAGAAACTCAGGGTGTTGATCTACTAGAAACTAAACTGTGCTGAAGGAAGAAAAACACACAACTTCAACAAATAATTGCTCTTTTGTGCTTTTGTCAATTAGATGACTTCATTTTTTCGGGGTGATTGATATTTTTTATGACTTTTTATTGGTTTTCTCTTTAGGCCCGAGCCCGAACAAAAAGTAATTAATGTGCCCCGTAAAGCAAATAAAGACAACACTGCACAATGCAGCACTTCAGCACCGCTCATTCCTCAGGAAGGAGAGAGGAAGACAAAGAGAGAGAGGAGAGAGAGAGAGCACGAGGTCTCAAGTGACAAGAAACTGGTTGTTCAGCCAAAAAAACACAAGCCGGCACAGTTTGTATACCGGGATGTAGAGAGAGTAAAAAAAGACAGGACAAATGTTATCTGTGTGCCAGATCTGCGGAGAAGCAGCCTTTTTATAAACGAGGGACGCTGGAAGTATCCCTCAGCCCGAAACGTGACGGAAACGGATTAGCGACAACGGATAAAGATCTTTATCTCCACCACTTGTTTTTGAATCTTAACCTGGATTTTTCTCTTGTAGTCACAACATGTGTATTTCAAGCTTCGGGCGATGCTGTTTTGGGTTTGTTTTAAGTTGTCACAGACGAGTCAGCTCCATCTGAAAGAAGCTGAACTCACATCTCACCTCACACACTCCGTCTTTTCTGAACAGCTTGTGTGGGAAACCGTGTTTGCTTTGTATTCTGCTGCAAGAAAATTATATTTAATTGCTTCAAAAGCAGGAAACAGCTGCTGACCACTTTTTTTTCCAAACGCTGATAGTGTGAAGAAAAACAAACTCTGTTCAGAGAACCTTTTTTTTTTTGCCATCACAGTAAATATCAGGAGCATGAAACACATTAAATCAGCTGTGTCACATGCATTGGTATTTATAGAACACGTACAGTAGAGCCAGCTCATGCACTGGACGTCTGTGATGACTGGGAGCCGGCTCCACCATCTGCTGCAGTGTTCTACCGTCACGGTCAGAGCAGCTCCCCTAAAACTCTGTTATACAGATGGTGAGTTGATGGAACACGAGAGGAAACCAAGCTTTTTCTCTTTTGTCTTTGCAGAAACGAGCCTCATTGTTGTTTTTTTTGTGACCACAGCGAAGGTGGCGCGCAGCCAAGAGCTCTGCTGGAGCTGGAGACACACACGGGCGCAGAGGATGGTGTGTAAGTGGTAAATTCAGTGGAGTTACATTGTGCTTTTCTAGTCTTGACAATCACACAAGGACATATTCAATCATTCACACATATATCTTCAACACTTTTCAGTCCGATTCGAACGCTCTACCTCCTGCAGACTTTCCTTGGGCTTATCTGTGTTATTTCGCTGTCGGTGCACTTCACTTCAAGGTCATCTCGTTCTGAGGAGGGGGGCGTGGCTGAACGTACAAGTTGTTGTGTGTCCACTCTATGTTTTTGTGTTGTTGTTGCTGTCGACCAACATCACAAGTGCACATCACAGCTCACGTCTCACACACGGAGTCTTCACTATTCCAAAGTTGTAACAACATCTGACAGCATCAACCTGAATGCAGGTGAATGACGACTGCTGTGCCGCGTCTACACAGGATCACAGGAAACATCAAGCTTCTCCACCCCCCCCCGGCGACGACGCCACAGGCACAGCCGGTCACTGCTGCTCACCCTGTTTTCATTAACACACATTCTCAGTGTGGTTGCTCTCAGGTGTACGATCTGTCAGTCCGCCCCGTGCAGCGCCTCTCGAATCAGGAACACGGTGAACTACACAGGGTTTTAGAAACTGCCGTGCAAAGACACAGCCACCGAACATGGGAACAAGGTCGTACCACCTTAATAGAACATCCTTTTAAAAGGAACTTGAAGATGAACCACATGATACCCAAGGTGGAAATTCCCTGTTTGTATCACAGGCAATTTGCAGAGTACACAGTTTGTACCCTTGACTTAAATCACATTACATATGTTTTTCTTTTTTTCTTTGCTTGACACATTAAGTACCGCTTAGATTAGAGATACTTTATGGGAGTTGAACCTCTGACCACTGTGGATGATTTGCACTGGTACTGATATATTTTACCTCCACAGGCCCGACAGTTCTCTTTATTTATCCAAGTTATTAGCCATGTCGTTTGCAAAAGTCACCTTAAAAATGTAAACGCAGAAATAAGACAAAAAAACTAAAAGGGCTCAGCAAGAAGAAATTAACACAGACATTCCAAATAAAGTAAATTCAAGTAAAAGTAAGACTACATGGATTCATAATAGTGGACACAGCATTAACATTCACTTTATCTGACTTCAACTTTATATGTCCACAATAAAAATAATATATTTGAATCTGCTTGTACATTTCCTTGTGAAAGCTGCTCTCTCACTGAGCAAATGTCCACTTAAACATTTTCCTTTAAAAACTAATAAACAAACACACAAATAAAGGAGATAATATAAAGATATATTCTAAAAGATGACGTAAGATAAGAAGAGGTTTTATTGCCCAAGTGGGGAATTTGCCTAAAACACAGCGAAACATTCATCCGTCGCTCGTCCCTCTGCATGAGTCACATTTACATACTGCACGTTTGAAGAATAACCCAATTACTGCATTACTATTTAATAGCTGAATTAAAATTAATACTTTGCTACAAAGGCGCAGAGCTTCTCTTCTCTTGTTCTGACGGAAGAGCCTCGGCTGTTTGGGATAATCAAACGCCTCTCCTGGCGTTTGTGTATCTGGAATTTGCCCAACGGATTCTCCGCCAAGTAGGTCACGAGCTCAGTTGCTCACAGTTCCAAAGTGCACGATTATGAAAGAAGCTCAGCCTCTGCGAGATAACCTAATTGTACAGAGAAGAAAAGGGAATGCGAGTCTGGGTTTCTGTCTCTGACTCCGCAGTTTACCGAGCGCACGCCAAGTTGGCAGGAGACGACCGAGTCACCGCGGGCTTACTATGACCGCGAAGATTTGGGACGTTATTGTTGTTGGCGCCGGGTTATCTGGACTGAGTGCAGCTCATGTGCTCAGAAAGAAGGAGGCCAATTAGGGATACTGATACTGGAGGGAAAAGGTTTGTGGTTAAAAGGAACCGAGTCATGTTTTGCTTTTGCTCTGAGTAAATTCACGTGTGTGTTCGGTCCGGCAGATCGAGTGGGAGGTCGCATGCTGACCACGGACATACCTGCAGCCAATGGCGTTGATCGCTGGGACGTCGGAGGCCAGTGGGTCGGAAGGTAATATTGACCAGAGGCTCCGGGAGTAACACACACACTCAGTGTGTAACTGACATTACAAAGATATATTCAAAAAGAGACTTTCTCATTTAGATGCAATCGAATATGTGACACAACATAATTAAAACAGTGATTCTGCACCGAGTGAGACGCCTTCGACAAAAAGGGGGATATCGGAATAAATAGAATATCAAATATTACAACGTTTAATTACTCATTAACAGGGGGTCAAATGAGGAGGTTTGCACTTTCACCTGATGGCAAAACACTTCTGAGGTCAAGCTACGGGAGAAATGTGATTTATGACCCGGGCAGGGAATAGATTAGCAATATAGCAAATATCGATATCTGAGGATTTAGAGTTTAAAGAATATATTTAGGTGCTTATAAGTGTCCAGATAGCAACAGATGCTTGGATAAGATGAACTTAATGAACAACTGATATAATGTTTAATAGAGTCATAAATAGATTCAAGGCTGATATAATGGAAACAGGGCTTATTTAATTAATTGTTTTGTAGAATGGTTGTCAGATGCAATACTGCTCGTTATGTTACAAATACGGCAACTTTTATTTCATTTACTTTATATGTACAGTAAGAAATCATTTCTCTTCAACTCGATTTTACATTTATATTGTTCCTGTATGAAAGCTTTGAAATTAACATTGTTCTGTTTAAGCTCAATATTTGAGGTTCTTTTCTGAAATTGGCAGCTCCGTGTTATCAAACCCAGGTCGCACATATCAGCCTCAAAACTTCTCAAAGCTTATTTTCTCAGGTTTTTGGAGGAATTAATGTTCCAGTGACTCAGTTCAATTCATGTTTGAACAAACATGTGAAATTTCTCACATATCTACCGTCTACAGCCTCTATTCAACGCTCACAAAGCAGAACGCTCACTGCAGAACTCGCATTCTTCAACAAGTCTTTGACTCACCCAAGCAATATTGTATTTTCAAGACCACGTCGATATATTGTAGAAGGTGCAAGTTTTAATAAGCGACAATAAACGCTGGAACTCCTTCCTCTTCCTCTCCTCTTCCTCTTCCTCTTCCTCTTTCAGCACCCAAACTCACGTCATGGAGCTCATTAAGGAGCTGGGCTTAGAGATCTACCCACAGTTCAACACTGGCAGGAAGGTGCACCACATGGGAGGACCAGGCGGCAGAATCCGCACCTACAAGACCAGTATCCCGGCTCTGTCCCCACTCACGCTACTGGATCTCACCCAGTTGATAAGGAAGGTGAGGCAACAACACCCCCATTATCTGTAGCGCTTATTCCTTGAGGGTTGCAGGGGAAACTGGAGCTAAGACACTAGGTGAGAGTTGGGTTAGACCCCGGAGAGGTCACCAAGTTATCCCAGGACCAATAATAGAGACTAACAACGGCCCCATACACACCTTGTATTAACATGTGGTTTTGTGTGTGTGTGTGTGTGTGTGTGTGTGCGTGCTATGCTCTCAGATTGACAAATTGTGTGCGACAGTGTGTGTCCAGGACCCGTCGAAGACCCCCAACGCCACGGAGCTGGACAGCATGACCCTGCACTCCTACATTGAGAAACACAGTTGGACCGCAGGTCAGGGTCAATCAGCTATCTTCTATGTTTGTTTTTCTTTTTGTTACCTCCTTCCTCATGTCTCTAACAAATTTCTTTGCCATACAATTGAAGACCTCCACATGACGGATCGACTTGCAGTAGTTTTTTGACAGTGCACGATAAAGTACACAGTATATTTGCAGATTACTGTCTTGTCTGGGAGGGGGAGCATGTATTATTACTGCATGTATGACGACCTACAGCGTGAATTCCTTCCTCCCTTGTCCTCCAGAGCTAAAAGAGGAGATGGCACTGAGCAGCCGCTCTGTGTTTGGGATGGAGCCGTCCCAGATGTCCTTCCTGTTCTTCCTCATGTACGCGGCGGCGGCTGGAGGGCTGCTGCCGCTCCTGGAGAGCACCGCAGGTTCTGCTCAGGAGTTCAAAGTAAAGGTACAGAGCTCACATCCCTCTGCAGACAGTGTTGGCTCGAGTGCTTTTTCACAACTGAAGACCACAATCGGATTCCTGTTATTAATAAACACAGCCTCTCAGTACAGTCTGTGCAGCTCATGCCAGCTGTGTCCCAACAAACACTTTGACCTCGGAGCTTCATTGACTTTCTAACCACTTTGAGATCCGGCCTCTTATTGGATTTGTCCTTTTTTTCTGTGCGCTCCCTCAGCATGAAGGTTTTGGCTCCGTTCTGTTCTATTTCTTTGTTTTTTGCTATCGAACCGTCGCTCATTCTCTTTCTCAGTCGGGTGTAAAAGGAGCAAAGCCAAGAAGAGCCCGTCCAGGTGCCTTCAAAAGGAAATGGCAATGAAGCTTTTGTGTTTTCCAAACCTAGAATATATAGCCGATTTCCTCCGTGTTATTTATCTGCAGCACTTTATTTATAATGGTGTTCCTGCTATTTACTGAAGAAATCTAACGATCAGCCCTGTGGGCACGACAACTCCACAGCTGCGGCGAGAGTGGCAGCAAATGTGAAGTGGAATGTGCCTCATCAGTCAAACCTCATGCAAGAGTAAAGGCTGTCGGAGGAAGTCAAATGAAAACGAGTTTTAAAAATGCACGTTAGAGACGTGACTCCCTCAAGTTTCTGAAATTAAATAAGATACTAGGATCAGATCGTTCATGGGTTTAAAGTTATTTTCTTAATCGCTCTAGGAATGCAGCCGGCGAAGGGTGCGGCCCCCAAACACAACAGCTACCTGCCAGAAACCATCTTCTGTTTGACTGTTTAGTTTGGTCCATGTCCCCGTCACTAACATGGATGATTTTGATCCGCTCCACTGATGGCTGGCTGCAGAACAAGATGACCTGGCTTCACTTCTGGGAGGCTGCCCTGTTGTCCATCTTCATTTACAGCCTAAAAGCCAAACTGAACAATTACAAGTGTTTTCTACCACCTTTGAAAAGTGTTCACTTCCAGTTCTGTGGCTCGTGCAGAGCTACAAGGACGGTTTGTGGACAGCGATGCTGCTGATCTCCTTTTTTTATTTGTAATTGTAATTGCTTATTCACCACAGTCAATGCTTTGATGTATTGAAGTGTCAGCAGAAGGTCTCAGAGGCAGATACATACAATTCTTGGCAAATACAAACTATTATCTGCATGGCTGGCTGGCTGGCGCGACACCGCCGGGGGTTTGTTGCTTTGTAATTTGGGCGAAGTGACCCTTTAACTTCCTTTCCAGTGGGGGAAGGCTGTGGGGTTTGAAGCCCACCTTCATTGTAGTATCTGTCTCTCCACAGGGAGGCACCCAACAGCTTTCCGAGCGCCTGGCGGAGCGCGTGGGGCTGGAGGACGTCCGGCTGGGCTCGGCAGTGACGGCCATATGGCAGGTACGGCACGGTAACGTCTCTCTCTCAGGGATTGATGAGGCACGACACTGAGATAACAGCCTCCACGCTGGGGAAACAGGCCGTCTCCCGTGAAGCCGGTGTCTGTTCCGCCCGACCGTCTCCGTCATTAACAGCCGGGAAACCAGGGGAAGTGTGAGCACGCTCAGGTGTTCACCAGATCAATACGTTCAGTTCCACCTGCTGATGGATTTATTTGTGTTCATTGATTTGAGCAGTGGACCAGACTCCAGAGTATTGAGCTGATCACTGAATACCATCAGTAAGGAGTGTGCCTTCCCTCTGAAGTAATGAGTATACAATATATACCAATTAACAGAATATTAGTGACGAAAAATAGATTCATTAAAAATGCTAGAAATTGATTGGTTGCAGCTTCATGAACGCGAGGCTTTGATTGATATCATAGTTAATGAAATACCTCTGTATCTTTCACTTTGGGACTTTCTTTTAATTTATGAACAATATTGCTCAGTTTTCCGACAATTTTGAAACAATAAGGTAATAAATGAATGAGTCCATCAAACAGAACAGTTTATACTGTTGTTTGGGCAAAACGAGAGGGCGTCTGGGAAATTGTGGCAGGAAAGATACACAACAATAACCAGTAATTAACCAATTAATTATAGATCTGATCATTAATATTAAGTGTTATTGACATCTCTCCTGCTCCCGAGTACACTCCAGTGTCAGTCGGAGAGAGGCAGGGCGCACCCTTGACATTTTGCCAGTCTGTCACAGTGATAACACACGTTGGCAGACAAACACATTCACACTCCCATTCACGGCTATGGGTGACTTTCCACTTTTACCTAAGCCGAACCAGCGCACCCAGAGGAAACCCCCCCCCCCCCCCCACACAGGAGAACGTGCGAGCTTCACACAGAGAGGCTCTTCTCCTCTGGGTCGGAGGAACCGAGCCGCGAGGCGTCTGCTCGTGAGACGTCCTCTCGCTCTGAGGACCAGGAAAACCAGGAAAAAAATACAAAATCATTGTTTTGGGGAAAATATATGGAAATAACTAGATGAACTGGTTTCCTTTGGGACCTTGAGGAGAGCTGGTCTAAACTGGAAGGAGCTTGGACTCGTTTCATTTCTCAGCCCAGACCCTGACAGGAGTTTCTCTTAAGGAGCTGAGGGTGGTGCTGGGAGATAGGAGGCACGGAGGGGCTCCTTGTGAATCAATCATTTAATAATACAAATCCTAACGTTACCAGGGCGCCACTCGAGACAGCTGGAAATGTGTTAATTTAAAATGTTTTAAAATGTCTGTTTTACAGTGTTGGGGGGACCGGAGCTTTCTATTTTGTACAGTGTCGTTCTGTGGAGATTGAGTTTGAATGATCGGCGGCAGAGGCTTTGAGATTAATGGAAATACTGTACACGAGTGAGGAAAGTGAGAGAACACGTGAGAGCTGGGAGATGATTAATTCATGATTTAAGCCTACAGTAGATCGTTGAGCCTTAAAAATAACTTAAACCAACTTTTTAAAGTTTATTTTTACCACATCGTATGAATAAATGATGAGAACATCTCCTTCTCTCGCCAGATAACTTGCCAACAGCCATTAAATACAAAATATGGGAAATTTTTATCATCATATATTAAAATACATATATATATATAAATTATATACATTCATAGATGTCAGATACCTAAGTATGTTTGATTGATGAGATTGATGAATTACGGTGGAGTGGTGCCTCTGACACTCGGCACTAGTCTCAGCTGTCAATCATGACCATTCACCACTAACGTCAAAAAACTCATTAAAAACATAAATTAGTGAAGAAAAAGCACTTTGACAAATATGAGCGTGAGAGGAAGTAACTGAAATGGACAGAAATCATCTTTGAGAAAAACATCCTTTGACATGCATTTTGAGTTTCAAGTTTGGTTCATGTCCCATCCACTAACATGGAGGGGGCAGGGTTTATGCCCAATGTTGCATCCAGCCACCAGGGGGCGATCGAGACGCTTCGGCTTCCTTTTCTTAGGGAGCTGTCACGTTATCCATCCCTATATATCTAGATGTATAGTGTGTGGTTTGTATTGACATGAACTGGTATTAAACTGTTGATACTGGGAACATATATTAAAATCTCTGCAAAGCCTTAATAATACATGGAAATTCAGAATTGGCTCCAACATCCTATAATTTATTCCACATCATTTCAAACGTGCACAGCTGGACACTGAAGATGTGGTCAGGTGTGAGAAGAATGACTCCACTGACATTAAGTGTGTGCATGTGGTATCTCTACACCGGACGAGATATCATTTACCAATAAATCTGTGCAACGTGCTCATTAAAAAAAAGCTGTTTCTGTTTCTGTGTTTTCCCGCAGGAAGCTGAGTCGGCCCGGGTGATGACCGCCACCGCCACCTTCTCGTGCCGAGCTGTGATCGTCACCTGCCCCCCCCATTTGGCAGGTCAGTGTGCGTCTCCCACTTCGCCGACTCGCTAAATGAAATTCCCACCGAGGCAGAAGGCGAGTTTCCTCTTCTCTCAGCGTGTCCGCCAAACGTGGCCAACTGTGCATCCATGTAGATAAATTTGTGATTTTCCTAAATCTCTCTGGCTCCGAGGTGTGTGGCTGAAGTAAACGCAGTCTGAGGCCGGGGCCCCGGGCCGAGGAATAGCCTGGATTGGATTTTGGGAAACCAGAAGCATGAGTCGAAGCTGAAACGAGGGGCTAATGTGACATTCGCCACGGTCGGCGGCGAGAAGTTGAAAGTGGCAAACACGTCATTACTGACCTCTCAGCTTCCGAGCAGGGGGGGGGGGGATATGGACCCCCGCAGGAAAGTGTGGGCCGGTCACAAGAAGCAGAAAGTTTTAATTGAACCAACTAGCTGAACATTTGCAAGCAGAAAACCAGCGTCATCTTTTTCATTTCATCTGAAAACGTGTTGATACTTGATTGTGTGTAACATCGAGCACTGAGAGAAAACACAAACAACAACATCACACGTAGCGACGCATCATCTAGCGATCACAGCATCCACATCCAGCACTACCACCAGCAGCAGTCTACGAGCACCACATCCATCAGCAGCGTAGCATCACTGATCCATGCATCATCTATCTACATCTATCGATCTATCTCATCTACTATCATCATCATCCATCGATCTACATCTACACTATCACTATCATCTATCCATCATCTATCTATCATCTATCACATCTATCACTATCTATCTATCTATCTATCTATCATATCTATCTATCTATCTCATCATCTATCCACTATCGAGTCTATCCGATCATCACATGCATCTATCTATGCTACATCATCTATCATCACGATCGTACACTAGCTCACGAGCTCGCTCGCACGATCTGGAAGTCGCGGAGCTGAGTCTATGAGCGTGCAGCGTACTGTGGCTATCATATTATACTCCGCAGTCGAGCTAGCTGATCTGAGCTAGCGAGCTACTAGCCAGTCGGACAGCACCATGCGAGCATCTAGCCGGAGTTACATCATCATCGAGCTATCTATCATCTATCATTATCTATCTAAACTATCTATCTATCTATCCATCTATCTACATCTATCTATCTATCTATCTATCTATCTATCCATCTATCTATCTATCTATCTATCTATCTATCTATCTATCTATCTATCTATCTATCTATCTATCTATCTATCTATCTATCTATCTATCTATCTATCTATCCATCTATCTGGCAGGAGAAAACTCCCTGAATTTGCTTTCACACACACACACCTCCACATAATTTCGGGAGGTTTATCCGGAGTAGTGTTTTCTGAGACCCGTGCTCGTTACTTGTTGGTTAACATATTAACATTCGGAGTCGGTGCCGGTTCTGGAGGCTGCGGCTCTGCCACGTCGGGAAGCAGCTGGAGCTGAATCTGACGCCGGAGCTTACTCTGGGTCTGTACCTGTTTGCTCTAAGCTGGCAACAGATCTGTCACTCAAAGCCTCATACCCAGAGCCATGGAGCACGGCCAGGGTCCTTAATGAGACAGGTTCGAGAGCGGTGTTGAATTATGCAGCATAGATTGCCGCGGCTCAGATGCCACAGTGCCACGCGTTGGCTTTAAATCAGCGCGGGGAGGTTGACAGCGACTCTCAGAAGCCAAAGTAAGGCCAGTGACTGAGACGTCACCTCTCCCAAAAGGAGTCGGGGATAAATTAAAGGACTTGCTGCTTGAAGTCGTCGTCCGCGTGACGTGTTTCATTTCGATTTTTATGGAAGTGGGTAAACCCGAGCAGCTTTCCGGGTTAGCGGGGGGAGAGGGAAGACGGGAGCTCGGCACATACGGTGGGAATGACGATAATGACTCCGGGTGATGCCGAGCCTCTTTTGGAACGGCGTGAGCGTAAAGGCACCCCCGGCCCTCCTCGTGTTTGGCTCCTCGTGCTGCAGATGTTTGTTCTCCGACGTCCCAATTCATTCTGGAGTCATCAGTGAACGAGCAGAACGATGAATGATCGAGAAGAGAAGAGAAAAGAATACTCCCGTCACAGTTCCTCCTCGCGCGCCCGATGCAGATGCTGGATATGAGCCGTGTGCTCCCTCATATATCACGTCTGTCCTGTTGTTGGCCCCGTGGATTTATTCCCCCCCCCCCCCCCCCCCCCCCCATTCATGCATCCATCTTTTATAAGCGTTCCGTCAGTTATTTTTTTTCTTTCCTTTTTTTTTATTGTTATCTCTTCTCTCAGTCATCTCGATGATTTATGAACTATTTGGTTTCACGGCAAATTTGCAGGTTGCCATGCACGAGCAATTTTTGCCTGGTGTTGACATTTTGAAATCGTGCTCGAAGTGTGCATGTTTTATTTGCCACTGTATATCCCGTGTATATTCAGACTGCGTAAGAAAGAAGAAAAGAAATCTAATTAGGCGTCCACAGCTTGCAGTTGCAGTATAATGCAATTAGCCATGACGTCTAATATCCGGCGATGGCGACAGAGACGGCGCCGCAGTCACTAAATTAACATTTTGTTTCCATGTGTTTTTCTCTGTCCCACTTTATTATAAGTGCACGTGAACTCCGTGGCTTTGTGTCCACATACAGGGCACTGAAGTTCTCGCTGTCACAGAATTTGTCTTCTGCCAGGCGGCCATGCAGCACGACGTCTGATGGGGCCACGTGGCTTCTCACTGTATTGACAGCAAGTATCGCTGGTGAGGAAATGATCGCGCGTGCCACTCGGAGTTTAGCCCAGAGTCTTGTTTACACCAGTAGGAACCACGTACGCAGCGCCTCGGCATTTATTTGCCAACTAACATCGCGTGAGTGTGGATTCCAGGCCAATATCCACTGTGAATCAAACTAATGGCGCCTAATTTGGGGATTAAACATGAAGTGGGAGTTTAACGTGATTCGTGAAAATAAATAATGCAAAGTGATTTCTCTCTCGCTGAGTTTAGACTCGGTGGGAATGGATTTAGCTTTCTGTGCGCGTCTCACATCTCTGCTGATGAGCAATGCGGCGAGTGTTGATGAGCAGGCAAATGAAGTAAATGTGGTTTTGCAGAGACGTGTTCACCCGTGGAAAATGCTCAAATCCCAGAGGGGCAGAATGTGTGCGCAATAAAACTCTTGTCGTTAATGTTCGGAGCCCGATGCTGATGAGGGGAATTCTGAGGCCAAATGTATCTGCCCCATCAGGACGGAGGGTGGAGTGGTTTGACTGACAGCTGCTCAAACAAGTTCATCCCCATTAAACACTTTGCACGTTTGACTATTTCTCCCACGTATCATGAAGGTGAATGTTGAGATGTGTTTTCACACTGATGGATGTGCACTGAAACTCACACTGATCCGGCATCAGCAAACAAACTCAAGCTGTCAAATCTTTAAACAACCGATCAGTTAAGTAAAGAAGAAATCACCTTTTCACCCTTTTTCCAACTCGACCGGCGCCGATCAAACGCTTCCGCTCCAACTTCAGTGAGACGCTGATTAAAAACACTTTCTCCGGGAGTTTAAATGAGACGTCAGAATGAAATGAGGCTCCTGTTTGTAGTCCACTACTTTAATATTTTATTCATTAGACGTTAGGAGTCATCAAATATTAAAGAAGAGTTAATTTAGGAAATTATAACTAATGAGGGCAATTTTAGGCAACTGGGTCATCGTGTTTTAGTCTATGGTTGTCAGGACCGGCAGAGGAAATATTAAGTAACCGTGGAAACTACAACGAGTGTGTGTGTGTGTGTGTGTGTGTGTGTGTGTGTGTGTGTGTGTGTGTGTGTGTACTACTGAGCCTTCAAGAAAGTGTCAAGGGGCTTCGTCTGTGATTCATTAAAACAGATCCCCGATGAAAGATGCACACAGATGAAAGACTTTATCTTTTAACATTTGGATTAAGTGGTTGCTGAATCGTGCCCCGTGTTGATATTTCTTCCCTTTTTCTGAATCCATCTGTGTTGACTTATTTATTTTAATTGGCTGTGTGTACTCATACCTGCACAGTCTATGCTAGAAGAGTGTTTCCATCTCAGGTTCAATCAAAACTTTACTCGGACTTCATGGAACTTGTAGGAAACCTTTTTTTTATTTTGATTATATTCCAGCCACACACCTTCGCAAGTCGTCGTGCATATGATTACTTCATTTTCCGCACTGCTCTGTTGGCTTTTCAGGATGAAAGAGATAATGCAATTTCACAGGCACTGCCGTGGACCAAACTTCAGTGAAAGCTTTTTTTTTTTTAAAGCTATTTTCATGTTTTTTTTCAAGTTCCCCTGCTCTTTCACAAATTGTCATCGGGAAGCTGGATTTCATGAATCATCGCCGCTTTGATGTCGCGTCTTGATTTGAGTGGCTTTTCATGTTTCACTTTTCCCTCGCCTGTGTGCGGAGGTAAAAGTTCAGAGTGAGGAAGTGATGTGGAAGTTCGAGCCCCCTTTCGATGAGCACTACCACAGTTGACTCACGGTCTGGGGAGGACCAAGCGGGTCGCGGGAAGAAAAACACCAAATGGTCGAAAGTGAGATTGAGTCGGACAGAAAGGCGATGAGAAGGCGCCCACTCAGCGGGGGGGCAGCGTCCCTCACAAGTTCCAGGAACCAGCTGTTATGCAGCTGTTATGCAGGACGCCCATGGAGCCATCGGACACTCTTGAACTCGCGGAGGTTTTTTTTCCAAAGATGACAGAATGATGCAAAAGAAAGTAGCTTGGTGGAGCTGTCAGTCAGGGGGGGGGGGGGGGGTTGAGAACTTCAGAAGACGACGCATGTGAGAGTTGCGTCAGCATCGCCCGAGAGCAGACGGGCTGGACCGGTTCCACGTCTGGTCACGTCTGTTTTCATCACCTTTCATCACATAGAGCAGGAAGATACAGAGATCCTCTCACTGCTTTCCTTGGGTCTGTTAAATAGGTTTTTTGGGGGAATGTAAAAGGTCTGAATATTTAAAAAGCCCAAACTCTAGTAATAACCCAAATTAAACTCCTAACATATATCTTCTTTCAATAAAACTGACTCATTTCTCCTAACATACAGGAAACAAAACAATGCATTGTTTGTAACTGGGACGACATTTCTCCAGCTCTAAACGAGACCATACAACTCACAAGTGTGTACTTTATATATTTAAGACTTAAAGATAACAGTAATAAGTGGTCGGGGGTTAAGTGTGTGTTTTGCAGCAGATGTGTCGCTATAACAACTTGATTTATTATTTTCCAACGTTAGTCTTGTGTATAAAACGTCTGAAAATCCATTAGCTGGACGGCATGTACTTTTCCTTTGAGTCATATTATATAGCCGAGGCCGTTTTATCGTTTATGCCTTAAAAGATCAAATCAAAATGTCAAAATCTACTCTGAGTAAAGTATTACTAGTCTAGGAAATATATTCCACCTCCATCACCTGTAAAACGGATGCTTTGTGGGTAAAGTGCATATTAGTTTAAAATGGCTTTTTACAGCTTTTACAGTTTGACCAACCAAAGTCATCTTCACGCTTCGGATTAAACTTCACAGAGATCATCATCAAAACCATTTCCCCGAGAGTGAAAATCTATTTCGCAGCACACAGAAAAACAACAGTATTCCGTTTATGTACATTATATTGTCACAGTTATCAAACTACTCATAACTACAGCCTCATAACTGCATTTGTGTTTGCTTCCTGTTTACACCGGCAAACGCACGCCCGCTGCACGTGAGCGGTTGTGTGATGTGCTTATTATGGTATTTTCAAACTAAACCTTAGTCGTATGGATGTAATCTTAACATCAGTAAACATCACTGGTGCGGATTTAGGACAGAGCCGAGAGAAATATTGTTGGTTCCCCAAAAAAAATGATATTGAACAAGTTGAAATTTTGAGCAGCGACGCAGCACGAAAAAGGAAAAGTCAGTCACGATCATTTATCCTGATGGGCCTCGTGAATGTTTCACACCAATTATTATGAATATTTGAGACATTAAAAGATAAAAAAAAACATACCACACATTACAACTGAAGACAGACGTAGACAATAACGAGAATGTGCTTCGGTTCCACTCACCTCATCGACCTGTAAGTACATAAAGAAATGATTACCTTGAGTTTTGGAGGTTTTTTAGGTATTTTCTTCATCTACCAGCATCAGACAGAGTAATTCACCTCTTACCTTTGTGGAGTTATTCCATCAAACCGACAGCAACCGACTGAAATGTGGAAGTTTGAAGATATTTTGTCCTTTCAGCTGTGTTGACAGCAGAGGAAATCCTCGGCATTTATCCTGCGCTGGAGGAGAACTGTAATTCAGACCACCCCTTTTTTTCAGAAAGTGCCACAAGTGAGCGCCTTCAAAAAGAACACGTCTGGAAATTGCCGGATGCCAGAAAGATGGGGAATGACAATAGTATTATTTCTGTGATCGCTGAGGGGTGATATCTGTACACAGGCGGTTTCTCTCCCCCCCCCCCCCATCCGTCAGCGGGGCGTCGGAGCGAACCTTTCCTGAGCTCCAGCTTAATCTTGTGTCATTAAGTTACATAAACTGCCGTCACGCCGAACCTGTTTGCACGCGCCGTCTTGATTTAAGCGCAAACGATGACTTGTGACAAAGTTTTCCTGCAA
Organism: Reinhardtius hippoglossoides; assembly: GCA_006182925.3. Lineage (NCBI taxonomy): Eukaryota > Metazoa > Chordata > Actinopteri > Pleuronectiformes > Pleuronectidae > Reinhardtius > Reinhardtius hippoglossoides. Next base: position 3,716,386 of record CM031687.1, read on the forward strand.
AAAAAACACGTCACTTCACATTACGTTTCCCTTTGGGAGACGATGACAGTTTCCTCGACGAGGAGCACTTTGCCGTTCAAAAAGTTGCCGGAGTACGTCTCATTTAGCCACCGACGATTTAGCATCTGCCGGATGAATAATGAGGCTGGAGGCTTTTTTCCGCTGCTGCTAGGTTTCTGTGTTTGGTGTCAAAACAAGTGGCATTATGGATATGACACAACTCGACAGCTCTTATGTCATGTGCACGGCGCCGTCGTTTGTACGTCTAAGTGACCATGTCAAATTGGTTCGGAGCCACTTATCATGTCGCTGTTTTTCAATTTTACTGCATCGGGCTCATCAATTTTGTTTAGCGCGGAGGGCATTATTTTTGAGCTCGCTGACGGCCTCTTGACATTTTTCTAAATGATGTTTCACATCTTCCTCGGTTCATTTGTTAAAAGCCTGGCTTACGGCCAGATGTCACTTCCCTTTGCCGGAGCGAGCGCGGGAACGGCGCGGCTGATGAAGTTATTTGACTGCTCTCACTCACATCAGCAGGATGGAGCTTTTTCTTTTTTTTTTACATGTGTAAGAGCCGTGGTTGAAGCTCCGCCGCACAGCCACAGCCGGAGAACTATGAGGTCATGTGGTTTTCTTTTTGCAAGGGCCCATTATTTCTATTCAGTGATTCAAGATAAAAAAAACGTCCTGATCGATAGGAGGGATCAGCTCGAGTGTGGTATCCCTCAAACTTGTTTTTGTTCCCCTCTTTGTCCTACGCTGCATGTAAAGTACTCCAGGTGAGAGCGGGGGGGGGATCTAACTAAAGAAGCCAGTTATTAGGATTCATGATGCACTGTTGTTTTTTTTTTTTCCACCAGCAAAGATCCAGTACCATCCAGCCCTGCCCAGCCAGAGAGAGTTCCTCACCCAGAACATGCCTATGGGCCACATGATGAAATTCATTATCACCTACCAGACGGTGAGATAAAGCTCATTCTGCAAAAAAACATTAATTTGCCACAATCACATCTTTTTTTTTTTGGTCCTCTACACAGTCGGGGGCCATTTTTACATGTTCTCTTCTCCGGTGAGTCATGTTTGCTCTGAACCACGCCAGAGAGCCCACGTCGATACCGTGTAGGTTGGCAACGGCAGATTATTGAACTGGACAAACATGCCATGTTGTGTAGTGAAGCTATTTCAATCGACAAAAAGACACAGGATTTGTGAGGAGGTGTGCCTCATAACTTTATATAATCATAAAAACATACATTTCCGTGGAGGATTGGAGCCATTCCAGCTGGTTATTGACTTTAGGTATGAATTCTGGGAAATGGCTGCACAGTGGGGGTCCAGATATTAATAGTGATCACATGTTCTTGTTTACAGAACATTGACACCGGCGTCAGCTCTTATTTCCACAAGCTCTTGAATCTCATCCTCTTTATTAATAACTCCTCTTTTACGTCCTGAGATATTTGTATTTCTTTTCTTATTTTCAGTTTTGAGTTGATCCCACCTGCTGCTGGTGGATCCTCCAGATAATCTCCGGCTGTGTTCTCACTCAGACGTTCTCCAGGGTTTTTTTTTTACCAGGTGTCTGGCAGGAGAAAACCTGACTCTGACATTTACGTTCCCACATACAGGATAGTTTCAGGAGATCACCCAGAGTTGTGTGAAAGCAGCTATATATCGAGGCAAATAAGCATTCTCACATTATACGGGGCATGTTTCAATTATCCAGAGAAAACCCAGAGACTCCATCCAGACAGGTCAGTCGGCAGGTTCGACCCAGAAACCTTCTGCTGCCCTGCTAAACTCGAAAAGTTCAACTGAAGTTCTTCCTTTCCTTGCTACATTTTTTTATTTACCAAGTTGTTCATACAGAAGCTTATTTCCATCACATCCAAAATGTTGGCGGCTGCAGTTGTTGTGGCTTCGCACGTCGTGTGTGATCTCGCATGCTTCTTGTTGGGAGACATTTTGTCAAGATTAGTGGAAGAAGACAATATTTATTGTCGAAATAATCCTCTCGCACGTCTGCTTCGAGATTCCAGAACCACTTGTAGTTTTCCACCATTCACAACCCGAAATACATCTGAGATCAGATTCCCACGGCGCGGTTTTCTTTCATGTAAAAAAAAAGCTTTAAAAAAAGCCCCGTGTTCCTGTGCGCAGCAGCGTGAGCAGCGGTGAGAGGAAACTGTTTCTCAAACACGTGTTTGTTTCCCTGTTGTAAGACAGAAATCCTGCGGCAGCACATTCCCCTCTGGCACGAGTTCTTTATGGATCTCAACACTTTTGCGCAGAACGGCTTCCAAGCACGTGAAATTTGATTTGTTCTCCGTTTTGCACTTAATTAATTCTGACAATTAATTAACCAAATGCTTGTGCACGTTGTTAGCCGGCTGAATTTGCCTATTGTAATGAACACGGAATCATTTATTCCATCTGTGCGCTGGTGCGTTGCCAAGATGCCTATTTGAGTTGTGATGAAAAGCTCGGAGATGTTTTGTCGTGTGAAACTCTTTCTGTCTTCTCGGTGACTGATTGCAGAGCTGCACTTTACTCGCTGCGGTTATGAATAGGACGTGTTTGCCCTCTGCCAGCCGCGATGCAGGAGGCGGAGCTCGGGGGGACAGGAAACATGCAGTGTGTACTCACGCACGAGAATGGAACTGGAAATTAATCTCGTGAAGCAGCGCCGGTTATGTTTCCCCCCCCCCGACTCGCGGCGGCCATGAGGGGAAACAATGCAGAGGAAACGTGTAAGAGATGAGAGTGAGAGGAGGCGGCCGAGGGTCAGAGACACAACGACATGACAGAGGAGGCAAACTCAATTAAGACTGACAACAAAGAGCTCTGGGTGGGTTTTGAATCAAGCTGCACGGTTTGATTCCCAGTCCTGGTTGCGTGTAAAACCTCCCCTCCACATTTCCTGTCTGATAAATGCAAGAAAAATACCTTAAACAAGTTCAGATTTCAGATGTTATTATGCTCAGAGAAAGGCTGAAGTCATAATTACATCTTACCCTGATAGCTTTGTTATTTTTAACACATTTTAAACGTAACATTTTTTGGATCTGGACATCCCCCCCATTCCAGGCACAGCCTCCTTTAGAAAAACTGCAATGAGCTGTTATGGCCTGTTTTTATTGCCAATATCTTCAATAATCTGGACCCCCTCTTATTATGGAGACAACATCCAAATACTGATTTAATTTGATTTATCTGGAATTCTCTAAACCTGCAGACTCACAGTTATCAATGGGTTTACACACGATATGTAGATCGGAAGCACGAAGCAAGCAAACATCTATTCATAATTAATTAGTTTAATTATCCTCTGTAGGAATTGATATCAAACACAAGTCGCACACAATTTGCACATTGTGATTCTAGAAAAACAAGATTAATTAAATTTCAGTAAGGATCATTGTGTTTCATCAATTGTTCTGGTATAACAGAATCTCAAGGTGAAGACGTGACGGAGCAGAACAAAGTCCACGGAGCAGACTTCACTGGCTGAAGGTCCCTTATGGACGTTTGAGACTTGCTGTTCACATCTTCTACACCCACACATGTTGTGGAATGAAAGCAGCTCTGCATGAATGAATGGGCTGAATACCCCCCCCCCCCCCCCCCCCCCGTGCAGAGAACAGCTTCTGCTTATTGAGTCTTTTTCACACACTGTAACTTGATGTTGCTTGGAGGATTAAAGCGTTACCCACAATGCACTGGTTAGTGCTTTCAATCTCATATGTGGGTTATGTTTTTTCTTGTGACACCGTCGTCTTACCTTCCTGCAGGAAACGTCGCAGAGGAGAGTGATTAAAAACAAAACCCCACGAGCAGAGGACATCGCTCAGACACTTGGATAGCAGGTGGCAGGAGAGAGAGAGAGGAGAGAGAGAGAGAGAGAGAGAGAGAGAGAGAGAGAGAGAGAGAGAGAGAGAGAGAGAGAGAGAGAGAGAGAGAGAGAGAGTGAACAAGGCGCTGACTGAGCACTTCTCTGAAATGCTCTTGTCATATCACTTGTGCAGGGCTCGTGGATTTTGATTTTTCAGCATAAATGGTTGAATCTGCATTTCTGCTTTGAATTATCTGTTTCTCACAGTGGGGGGGGGGGGGGGGGGGGGTGGCAACCCCCAGAAGCTCCAGCTTGTCCTTGGAGGCCGCCCGAGGCTGGGCGTCACATCTGTGCCTTCACTTACCTGTGACAATGTCCCCCCCCGATGTTGGCTAATTTGCCATGGGCAACGCTCGGAGCAGCCGAATCCTCTCCACGTTCTAAGGAGCTTACGCGAACGTAAAAGAGGGGACGTCAGCAAATTCTCTTCCGTTAGAGACGGCGCTGTAGGAAACCACGTCAGGCTAAAGGCGCCGCCTCTCGAAGCACGAGGGTCTGAGTATCCCATCGTAAACAAGGTCCAACAATGAGGCAGTAGAGCCAGTGAGTAAGATCCTCGCTGTCGCTGGAGGAACGGAACAAAGGCATTGGTTTATTTCCTCCATAGTCAAGAGTCCTGAATTGCCCTGAAAACCTTTATCACCTCAAATTGTTCTTTCAGTGTGAAGTCAAATTATAATCCAAGAGTATTATTCCTTCATTGTTCTTTTGTATTGTATCAAGCAACAAGCAGGTAAGTGCGAGCCCCGGTTAAGTGACTGTAATGTCAATTGCAGAACGTGAACGTCTAAAGAATAATAACACACCTGGTGTTTAGATTGGTTCACAATAGGTTTTAACTTTTCTTTCTTTTACCAAAAGCGTCAAAAGGCACAAAGGATTGTGAATCAGCTGCTGCGTAAAACCAGAAATAAAGGATCAAGCTGTCGCTCCCTTTTTCCAGGTCGTGGAAATAACAGGAGGTGGAACGACACGAGTGATTTCAATTAGATTTCATTTGTGTGGCGACCACATCACAGCGTACAGCTCCAATCACTTGTCATAGTCAGGTTCATGAAAGAGAAAGCCAACAGCTCCCATGAGGAGCAGGCACCAAACTCCCTTTGAGGACATTGTAGGAGAACAAGGAAAAAACGGACTGAAGTCGAACCTCAAACAGGTTTTTTAAATGGACAGAACTGCATTCACCTCCTCGTTCCCCCCCCCCCCCCCCCCCCCCCACAGTGAGCACAGCACGGAAACACACATGCAACACGTTCTCCTGCGCAGCACGAAGGACAGAGGACCGGTGGAGACACTGACAGGGGCCAGTAACAACTTTGTGGGACAGGAAGACAAACGACAACCAGATGCAGGCCAACGTGTGTGAATGTAATTAGCCCGAGCACATGCACGCACACAACAACACAACGTGGTCCACCGCTGCAGCGCCTCTTCCGTTTGTCACGACACTACGCTTAAATAAAACACGCCCGACGTGAAGTGTCATTCGATGGCCACTCCAAACAGATGTCGTGGCCAAAAGCCTTTGGTTGCAGGTACATTAGAGTCACTTATTATTACATGAGGCTGCAGCGCTGCCAGCAGTCGGCACATAGTAAGAGAGCCAACCGCTCATTATTATTCCATGAGACTTACATTTCTGAAGCATTCTGAGGAAGCGCGCAGAACCGGTCCTGACGTTAGATTCGGAAATTGTAAATTCCGACCCGTATGAAACGTATTTAAATGTATTCTGCGTTTTGTACACTGTTGTTTATACTACACTGCATATTTTATGAATTGATGAATGAACGTGCCTTTGATTCCTGCGTTGCAATCGCTTCAACTATCAGAGGAGGCTGCGCAAGCATTCAATTTGCCGGCTGCTCATTCGTAACCTGCGCACACGCTTCACAAACATGCACCGCGTGGCCTCTATTCTGTTTACCATGCTGAGTGATCCTGTTTATTGCAAAATTCAGCCAAGCAGAAAAAATAATAACTAAAGTGACTTATGCGCTTGATGTCATTAAAGATTTGAAGCATCTTCCCCCGGTGGAAATCTAAGCAACTGAAATAAAAACGACTTCTTTTCCTGGAGCATTGACACACATGAGACACGGGGAAAGTGGCATGTGCTGCTACTGTGGCCCTGCACAGGAAGTAATGGAACAGTTGTATGTATGTATGTATAATGTAACCCCCCCCCCCCAGCTCTGAGCCAAACTCCGCCCTCTCCATCACTGTGAGTGACTTGATCAGGGACATTAGAAGAAGCTGTTCAAGACAGTAAATAACCATCATCGTACCTTGTACCAGAAAGCAGCGTGGCTTTTACTTGCCACACGTAGGGAACAACACAGTTTATCTCTCTAACCTTCACTTTAAACTGCATTTCCACATCCAAGCTGTATATAGACCAGGTGCTACGGTTTTCTTTTACAGTGCAGTTTCCGAACTATTCATCTATTCCATTTTGATTCAATTAAAAACATGTCCTTGTGTGAAGGAGGTCGTGCTGCCACAACTTCTGTGACACTCGTAGGACAATAAAGTTCTGTTTGGATTTCAAGTGCAGCTCAGGCAGCAGCAAACTGAGAAGAATTAAAAAACATCCGATATAAGAGTAAACATTCCACCGCTGCCGACACCAACCTGCTTTGAATGTTGATTTGATATTCAGCAGGTTGATAGTGCAGCATTTGTGTTATCGGTTTGTTTGACCACGTATCCAGGACATACGTAACTTCTGAACCACGTGGTCCAAAGTGCACAAGGTGCATTATTCTTTTACTTTTGACCGTTTCCAATCTCCATATGCAGATAGCTGTTGGTAAACATTGCCCCAAAACACCTGCAGAGACTCGCTTTGTGTTTTTGTGGAGAAACGTTGGACCAGTGAACCGTGAAAGGAAGATGGAGTCTAGGCCCCCGAATATCTGCTGTTTACACTGGAAGCCTCAAAATATCGGCTGTTGCTCCCTGATGCTAATTGTTTGTGAGACGATTACTGATTTTCTCATATTCTTCTTCTTCTTCCAAAAAAAAAATCGGTGTTACTTCTACAAATTAAATCTGAATCCTCAACACATTCACACACATTTTGGACAAATTCAAATCACTCATTTAGAATTAGATGTACAGTCCAGCCTCATGATTTAAATATGCCCCTGCACAACTGGGTACTTGGGTTTTGAGGTGGACAACTGTCAGTAGTGATGGTTGCCTCTGTTTGTCTGCAGGCGTTTTGGAGAGAGAAGGGATTCTCCGGAGAGATAGTCTCAGGCTCCTCCACCGACTGTCCGTTCTGCGTTACCTTCGACGCCACCAGCCCCGGGGGGAACGCTGCTCTGGTGGGCTTCATCGCCGGCCAGCAGGCGTCTCAGTGGAGCTCCAGGGAGGTAATGAAAATTCTGCTTTTAATTGTCAATCAATATGGTTTAATGTAAACTATAATAAAAGGTAGAGTATGTCCAATACCTCAGGTCTGAGGAGCCTCTTGATTGCTCGTGCTCGTCCACGTCGTGATGAGCAATCTCATAAGAAATGGCTTTAAAAAGTACCTGACTGGATTATTCTGGATTATAGATTCAACACAGTATGAAGTTTTAAAAGTGAAGGGTCTCTTATGGCTGGGTTAGTTTCCCTTTATGCCTGCGTTTCTTTTTCCAGTTATTGCTATTAAAACAACACTATGTCACTGGGAATATTACCCTTGAGCCCCCTGTTCATAGTTCTTCATATTTAATGTTTCCTGGATGAATAGTGGAGATAAACGCTGTTTTTTTAAATGACTTCTAAGTTTTTAATTGATCTACAGTTCCTAGCATTTCTCTTCAACTTGCTGGACCTGATTCTGTCAGTGCCACACTTCTCACAGGAGATCGTGCCTGCACCCCCCCGTACTATCAAACTAATATAGAAAATAGTAAAAAGTATTGCTGCAATCTTCTTCTCCCTTTCCTACTTTTGCACCCCCCCTCCCTTCTTCCTCTTCCTTTCTCTCCCTCCGTGTTGACATTATCATTTAATCCCGGTGCTTTCCCTCCACCTGCAGAAAGAAATGAATCCAGCCTTGTCTCTCGTGTTGTTTTGGCATCTCAGCCATTATCCCGGCTTGCCACAAAGCTTTAGACTAGCCCCCCCCCGCTGTGCTGTGCTGCACAGGGTGCTAAATAATTAACCTCCGCTCGCTACTCCGCTGCTAAACAGAGCAAAACAGTGTTGGTGTGTGTGAGGAAAGTGGGCATCAAGGTTACGCTGTGCTGTCCAAGTATGATTCAGCCGTTAATGTTTTTTTTTTTAAATGTTTGGCTCGCGGAAATATTTGCCTGTGTTCTCGATGCGCAGATGGATTTTTCAGTTTGGGTTGAAAGTGTCTCAGAAACAATGAAGGGCACGTTGCCATTCCCTCTGTGTTCCCCCCCCCCCCCCGTCAGGAGTATCAGCTCCAAATGGTCCACAGTGGTTCTGCTGGGAGCAAAGGTAAAGTGACATGCAGATGAGGATCCGTCGGGACGCTTTACGCTGATCCGTCCTCGCCTCGGGCCTCGGCTGCTCTGTGTGTAACTCACCGTGTGTGTGCTCATACAACCAGGAGCATGTGCTGAGCACGCTTGAGTTATTCAAATTGACGACTGCTTCCTGTGTCCAGCTTGGACTGGTTTCTATAGAGTATGGATTCATATCTCAGCAGCTGCTGGTGTGTATATCCCTCCACCAAGGAGGGTGCGTGTTCACTGTTCAGGGGGGGGGGGATCTAGATAAAAGGGTTGGTACAATTAACTTCATATAACATGGGGAGTTATAGCTTTGGTGAAAGTATTTGCTCTCAGCGTTCCCCTCGAGTTGCAAACGAAATGAAGTGAGTTTAACGAGTACAGGCATCTCCCTTTGTTTTGCTTTCAGGCTGGAGAGAGAAGGGAAGCTGTGGTTTCCAGTCTGGCCAGATACCTGGGTCCCGAGGCTGCGTCTTTCATCCACTACGAAGAAAAAGCAAGTGGCAGCTGTTGGATTTAATAAAAGAAATAATCCTGGACCTAAACATTCTAGTTTTACTGATATACAGAGATAAAAGGCTCATAAAACTCACATTTCTACCAGCCTTTATTTTCTATTCCGCAATTTAATGCAAATCTAGATTGATGCCAGAGTGGACCACAGATGTTTATGACACAATCCATATTTGAAAAAAGATCACTAGATATACAGTTTATCTAAATGTCAGAAATATGATGAGCTAAGACACTGAATCATCCTGGATTAACACTGAATAACACCGATTGCCTGCGAGGGATCAAACCGTGTTCTGGCGAGCTCGGGAGACTTTTTAAATGAAGAATTGCAGAGAGAGAGAGAAGAGAAGAGAACATCCACAGAGACACTCATACATAATGCAGACAAGCAAATAAAAAATCATTATTGTAAATCTACTGGGTTATGGGGAGTAGGCGTGTCAAGCCTGCCCAAGGTGAGCAGAGCCAACAGCCTCCGAAGGGAACACAGTCGCCGTTATGAGCAGACATGAGCCACGACCACATTACCGAGACCGTTTTGCATGCAGCTGATATCCCACTATCTTAAATCACGCTGTGACACACATACAGAATTAGTGCTTAGGTCCATTACATGATGTACAGCACACGTTGGCAGCATGAGAAACGGTTAACATTCATCATGCAGATGCAGGATCTCGGTCCCCGGACGGCTCTTTTCTCCGCCCGCTGAACGGAGAGATGGAAAGAAAATTACCCCCGAGGAAAGTTGTTGGGGCGGGGAAGTTGAGGGGAACATCGTGATTTCACTTTGTTGACTAAGAGACTCGAGGGGAACATCATTTTATATAGAATACAATAACAGGAACTCTGGGTTTAGTGAAGAGACGTAAAGCAGGCGTATTGATGGTATAATGTCTGGCCTGGTTTTAAAGCGGCCCAATGGGCATCACTGTTTATTTATATTTTACACTAATTATATTTGCATATTTTATTTATTTAAGTATGAATTATACAGAAGAGCCAACCCACGTGTAGTTTTTTAATTTCTCGTCTGGATCCCCGGTGGCTCACAATGTCGTCATTTAACTTTTCTGCTTTTTCAGGACTGGGCCGAAGAGGCCTACAGCGGCGGCTGCCCCGTTAACGTCATGGCACCGGGTCTGCTAACTTATTACCACCCGAGCCTGAGGAAGCCCTGTGGCAGGTAATCACACAACTGGTGACAAATACACTGCAGCAACACACCTCTACGTCTATCTGGAGTCTGAAGAGCCTCCTATCCTCCTTGTTCTCCCCAAAACAAATGGTTATGCGCGGGGATGTAGTTGAGTGCACCGGCGTGACAGATTCTCTTCGGATATAAATCTTTTTAACGGCTCAAATTTGAGTTTGTAGATTGTATCACTCTGTTTGAGATATGGTCCGTGGTCGGTGGATGTTTTTACTACTTTTTACGGCACAAAAACAACAGAACGAGCTCCCGGTGCCTACAGATCACTGACACGAGCGGTGGGAGTGATTGTGCCTTCGCTGAAACGTATTAGTCCGGCTCCAACAAAGTGGCCAGAGGTCGACAGGAGTGGGTGTTCTCCCAGGAAAACGTCCCGTAATCCGTTTCTAATGGCCGAGCCGAGCGAACACGAGCGAAAGGTGGGGAGGGGGATCCAGGTAATTCATCTCCATAATGGCATTAAGTCCACGGGGAGCAGGAGAAGCTCGTTACATAACATGACTCAAACAGCGGCACGGGGCAGGAGCCCTTATCCGTATTCCCATATAGCAAATGGATCCTCAAGGACACGCTGTGACCTTGACACTAATCCGGCACGTGTAACGAAGCCAGGTTCCCGCGGCTCCTCGCTTGACGGAAAAAGATGCAGCCGCTGCTTCAAACCTTCTGTATTTAACAGCGCCAGCCGTTCCAGCGGTGTGCGGTGGATTAAGGGATTTCATTCGGAATAGCATGAATCTCAATAATGACCAGTGTGGTTTGTATAATTAGAGTGATTATCCTAGGTGGATATATGCCTGCATGAGTGGTCAGTATGTGAGAGGCCCCTCGCTTCTCTGTTCTAGACGGGTGAGGGAGGGGAGGGGGGGAGAGGGAAGAAGCGCTGCCAAGAACTATGAATAAAATCTACCCCTGCGGGTCTGTGCTTTGCTAAGTAAAGGCTCTGAGTGCATTAAACGCAGCAGCAGACGTGCTTTGTAGAAAGCAGACATTTTTTTTCAAAAAACAGAGGAAATGCTTGTTGTTGCTGCTCCTCTACGTTGTTCGGATAACTTCCGCCAGCCGCGGAGGATTAGTTCATTCAATTTATGACCCAGAAATGTAATAAATAAAAAAATATCACAGGTTTTATACTTCACCACTTAAGAAATGAGAGCGATAATTATATCCCATAATTCTAGTCACGGCACCTAACTCTAATAATTACACGTGGAGCTCTCGGGCCGAGCTCTGTGGGTTCAGCAGTTCGTCTCCGGGTGTCGACAGACAGATTCCCGACCTTTTCAGCCGTTTCAGGATCGGTTCCTCTTCGGGCGTCGCTTTATAGGAGCGACAGCGACACTGCTCCTCATCCTGAGAACACTGAGATGACTCCTCAGGGGGTCCTTCATGTGATCGGGGGAAGAAAAGCTAAAACACTGAGATTCTCTTTTCTCAAAAACTTGATTCTCAGAAGTACAGACTGTCACATAAGATGTCGACGCCGATTTGAGGTTACGGTTGTCAGGAGAACAAGACGAGGAGGTGGCTGAGACACTTAAGAAATGTGACAATGGTTTTCCGTGTATTAACAAAGGGAAGATGTAGCCAATGACTAATACATGAGATGGAGGGAGGCTCGGGAAGAAATGTCTGGGTCTCCAAGGTCGAAAATAATTATCACAATTCCCCACTCCGAGTAGAAGATATACAGACTTAAGAAGAATGACACTCAGTGGAGAATGTACCTCCGCGAAGGCCAAACACTGCGTCACACGACTGTCTCGCTCGTAAAGGAGAAATCTAAGAAATTAAGATATCTGTGTATCATTCCCTAGAAAATCAACAAAACAACTTCCTTCCCCTGCTTCTGCACCAAAATATAACGGCGCCATCCCTCCACCAAGTTCGGTGGGAATTGGTTCGGTAGATTTTGCTTAATCCTGCTCCAATAAAACCCTCAGAATCATTTTGATGGAACTCTGACTTTCACTAGAGGGAGAACAGGGCCTCTGTCGTTTCTACTTCGCACCCCGGACACCTGCTCTTGCTCCAGGTGACCTTGGCGAGTGGAGCAGATCTCCCATGAGAAGAACCCAACTCACGGATCAAGTCAGAGGCTTAAACTGTCGCAGGCAGGGCCCAGCAAGTTTAGAGGCAACGCTGAACTTAAGATCAGACGGAAAGACTTAGAAGTCATGAAAAAGCAGCTTTCATCTTCCATATCCAACGAAGAACCTTTTAAATTATTGACAATTCCAAATGGAGTTAAGCGACTTCGTTAAAGCAACAGCTCTCCTGGTCCGGGCGGCCGATGGAGATCATGAAAATCTACAGTTTGCTGCTCACTATTTTTCTCCGTCAGATTTTGGTCGGATAGTTTCAACGATCCAAAAGTTCTTGTTTGATCTGTGTCGGACTAAATATCCGTCCGTTGGTCCGAGGAACCTTTCACACGTGTTACTGTGGTTCTGATCAAACTGAAAAGTCAGAACATCCGGACCAAACAAGGTGGATTTGAAAGGTCAACGGTAACAAAACATTAAAGTTTCATAACGTTCGGCGGTGACAAGTAATCCCTTCTTGCCCCAAAGCCCTGAAAACCACACCTAAATAAAACCCAACAGGTCAAATCTGATGAGCAGGCACAAACAAGTCCGCTGACTCAGCAGCTATCGCTGCAGATTAGCATGAACAAGCCTTGGGAGGATCCTCGTCCTGTCAACACATACAGTGTGATTGTGATATACCCCCCCCCCCCCCCCCCACCACACACACACAAAACCAACAGCAAAGGATCCGTTTATACAAGGACAATACAATACAAATATATTAATCCTCACTTTCTTTAATCAAAAAGACGGAAGTGATGGAAAACCTGCGGAGGAGGAACATTGTCAGATACCTGTGGTTGCCACGGGGCAAGTAGATAAAAGGGAAAACGTCCCTCCCCATCTTCTATTAGCATGCACTTGCTGAAACGCAGGGTTAAAGAACCCTGACTTCCCACAGTGAGCACAAACAACCACGCAGATCTGCCTGCACACGGGTGGAGATGCAGAGTTTCTACCTATCACAAGCACCAACTCCAAACAGAGGAGGAGGTCCCACGAGGCTGCAGAGAGAAAGGCTTACTGGTTTCGTGAAATCATGACAAAAATATAAACAAGCAAACTGCAGTCAACCTTTACACCAGGGAATTTATACAAACTTCTGACACAGGCGAATAGCTTATGATGCGAGGAGGCGTCGGGGGGAATTCATAACAGTCAAACTGAACATGCAACTCAATCCGTCAGTTTTCTTATTTTCATATATAGACACCAGGCATTTCATTATATCTCATTACAGGTAACATCCAGCAATCGTGAGTCAATCTCAGCCGTCAATCAAGACGTCCCAACCCATTGTTTCAATTATCTAAAAGTGTGATAAGAACTAAAATGACAGAAACCATCAATAAGCCAACAGCGGTTTATAGAAGGAATAATAATAATAGAAACAGAAAGAAAAAGCCTCATCCCTCCGTTGGTCTGTTGTGCTTTATGTGACAATGAGGAGCAATTTCTTTCCAAACCCATTTTGTTCCTCTCCTATTATATTATTTCATTGAGCCCACTGGGAAATGTGATTAAATAGAGCCCAACAGAAAGGAGTTTGTACACAGAGGTCAAAACGATGTCCCAGTGGCTCAGAGGGATTCTTTTATCTTTATTCCCAGTTCGGGAGCTCGGATTAATCTCAGACCACCGTATTCACCAGTGTTGCGTTAAAGTCATGGCGGCTGTCGACGAGCAGCGTCGGTTAACGCTTATCTCGCGGACACGGGTTTAAACAAGGCGCCAATCAGGTTCCATCGAGGCCACGAGGCGTTCTCCTCAATCTGTCGTCTCATAGTGCTGCTGCTCATTTCACTGCTCGCCGCCACCTGCTGCGCATGCTGCTGTAATAAATGTGTTGACTGATTTCTCTCTCCAACACTTCTTGCAAAGTCATTCCTCATCACCACACGCGGTGTGTGCATTGCTTTCCTTCCACATTATCCTTTTACATCCTGCGTCTCATTGCACACTGCATATTGCACATTTACTTTGCACTCCTGTTTTTTACATTGCACTACCGTTTTTTGCATTTTACATTTTGCATTTTACTTACTTTTTATATCTTTTATATCTTTATTTTATATTGTTTTTTTGTTTTTCTAGAGTACTTACTGTGTTGTTATGTTTTTATGTTCATTGTATGCACCATATGCCATGCCAAGGCAAATTCCAGGTAGGTGTAAACCTACTTGGCAATAAATACTTCTGATTCTGATTTGATTCTGATTCTGGGTCTTCTCTGGGTTTATCACGCTCCTCGCTGAGGCACGGCTGCATTCAGCTATTACAGAACATCCCCCCCCCAAACAAATCTTTACAACTATTTGCTGCAGTATATGCTCATGTATCCTATAAAGTTTTGACTCTGTCAGGCAACTGCAGAAAACATTCAGGCATTTCATTTTTCCAAGACTTCAAAACCCAGTCTTTATCAGTGGGAGTCCAATCGTACCTGAAGGCTCTGAATGAACAGGCAGCTGGTGAGCGTTACCAACACCAAGCTCGTTGACGTGTTGTCAAAACTCCTCTCAGTCCGAGGTCCCGACCTCTCCGCGGTTCTGCAGAGGAAACCTCAAGTTGCATCAAGCTCGACGAAAGAACTTCTGAACGTGAGCCTGTCAGTGGTCAGTCTGTCCGATCCAATAACTATCATTACGCTAATTAAGAGTCGATTCAATGTGTCTGACAGCGATACAACACAGCTGCTTCTTGCTGAATGTCCCGTGAGCTGCTGGGTCCATGTCATGCTTCAAAAATATAAAGTTTATAAACTTCAATTATTGATGTGACACGAATGAAAGTTGAATCGCCCCCCCCCCCCTGACAGTGACACGGAATGATCTGCTGGAAAGACGTCGTGTCACTCGGGCGAAGTTGTTTGAACTAAAGAAACACTTTCACTCGTGCTTGCGCGGCGGCGGCGGCGGCGTTGCCGATCCGAACTTATCCTGTCACAGACTATCTTTGACAGGCACTGACGGCAGCATGCAGAGAGCACACTGCCGACAACAGCCGAGTTTAAAGGAGCGTAGCTGCAACACTTGCAGGATAACTCTGCTGTAACAGCATTAATTAATCATCACAGGGTTCCGGACAGATTAAAGGTGGAAAGAGGGAACCCTTCGCCACTCCTGATTGGCTGACTGGGCTAGGGGCTGGTATGGTTCCAATTGAAACTTAAAATATTAAAGTGCGGGGGAACGGTGAGTGCAATCGTTCTGTCACCCGTCACCGAGGTAATTTGAAGCTGGGATTATAAGAGAATAGGCTTTCATGTTAAAATAATGCATAATTGCTTATATATATATATAATCTATGTATAGTCGTAGGTTGCTGGGGCTTTCTGCTCAGCCGGCGTTCATGTATTCTGGTAATAAGAAAATTATTTCTTTCTCCTGATATATTCTTTTTACATCCTGATCAACTTCTAGCGTTAAAACCTGTTTTTCCTCTTTCCCAGGCCTTTGAAAAAAAAGCTTTCTTACTCACATGTGAATTTAAATTTTGAGCTGGAGATCGTGAATTAGCCCGTCGAGGACTTTCTAAGTCTCGATTGGCCCAGCCCACAACCTGTCGTTTTAGACTTGATGTTATGATACCATCAGACAGACCTTCACTGCCTTGCTGTGATGTGTGTCTCCACTGTGCCATGAATACAACTCCGACTTGCACCTGGAGGTATTTATATTCTTCCACACATCCCAAAACCCCAAGAACATGTTGTGCAGACGTAGGTGTCGAGTCAATACAGCCTCGTTTCCGTGGGCTGGCTCGAAACTAAAAAACACACAGATGTTATCTTGAGTCACTGGCTGGAAACTAAAAGGAAGACGTGAACTTATCTTAACGATCTCTATGCTTTTTTACATCTGCATGTTCCTGCCCTGAGGCATGCGGAATCACAAAGCACAAAGCTTACTACCCCCCCTCTTTTGGTTTTCTGGGTTATCAGAGAATAATTGGACTAAATAAGGGACTCGATGTAATGACTACTTCCTGAAGAGCACTCTTACCTCCTGGAGGGGGGCCTGTCTATCATCTGGAGAGAGGCTGACTCACTTGACAAGAAGATTGAGCAGAACATAACCTCTTCACTCCATTAGAAAATACCATCAGATTTGATGATATCAATCACTGCTCGCAAGGCGACCAACTTTGGAGCAGACACACGGAATTCACAGCAATTGCACTTTTGTTCTCACCTTAGCTGCTCTGCTCTCACCGGGTGGATTGGACCAATTGAAAGACTCCCGTCGAAAAGGTTGAACTCTTCGTGTTGGGCTTGGGCTCAGCCGCTCTTTTCCAATCAACGCGGCCACAGAAGCCAGAGGAGACGCACCTCAATCTGTGATCCAGAACAGGAATCTTTACTTAGAGCTGCACCGGCACCACCGAAAGGAACATTGAGTTTAATTCTTCCACCTAATGCTGTGGGGGTGTTTTCCAAAAAAATCAACGGATAATGTTACCTTGTACCATTGGACTCACATTAAGGTTCCTACCTCTTAACTGACAGCAGGGGTTATATGAGGAGCTACAAAATGTTACTCTTCAGTTCCACAGAGCGATCGTCTTCGATTTCGCGTTTCTCGTTTCTCGTTTTCAGGTTTCATTTAAACCTTATTCCAGCCCTAGTGATGTGCTTTTAAATGTGTTACTTGTTCTTGTGTTAAACTCGTGAAGCGTTGGAAGGTCAGACGAGGTGACCAAAGCTTCACGCACAAGCAATGAGGTAACGCTTCCGTTGTTGTGAGATGCTAATTCAACGACGTGCCCCGGCTTAAAGAAGCTTTCAAAGTAAAGTCATTCAAAAACACCGACGTTGGTGACCTCGGGTTCTGTGTGGTTCACCTCGAGGTGTCTCTCCAGGTTTGTGCTTCTCTTCCCATGGACTTTGTAGCCGCGGGGCTTCTCCCCCCCCCCCCCCACCCCCCCACCCCCACACAAACCTCCTGACACTCACCTTTTCTCTCTTCTTTCTAAAATGAGGCCAAATGTCAGCGCCTCTTTTGTTGCCGTCATGTTCTTTTCCTCTCGCTGTATAATATCCAATCTCCTGCAGACGCACAGCACGTAAGTGGCGGAGCTGAAGTCCAGTCTGGCCCCCGTTGTTCGGACATCACCAGGAAGACTAATCGAGTGCGCAGGAAGAAACTGTCCAGTTACAATTATACTGTTATTAAAAAGTCATCTCCCCTATTCTTTTGAAAGTAGAGTGAGAATAAATTACTTTCTTTTTCTGCACCTCAGTCGCGGAAAAATATTGGTATTCAGTTTTTTTCCGCCCCCATGGAACAGAGAGGAAGTGAATGGAGAGTTGTGCTGTGACTGTGTTCTTCTGAGTAACCCCCCCCCCCCCCATGCTCGAGCAGCCTGATTTCTCGAGCACGTACTTGCTTTCACAGACACACGGAATATCTAAGTCTACAGAGACTTGTTAAAGGGCAAAACTACTGTATCAGCTCATCAGAGTGATCTCATGAGCCCCGTACAACTTACAAAGCAAATGAATGTTAACGGCTTAGGACACTGTGTTAATGTACTGAAAGCGATTTAATTACTCCAGCAGAGAATTTAAATAAACGCCTCTTCTAAGGGCGACATTAAAGCCCGGTGCTCGGAACGTAGGCTCACAGATGATCTCCTTTTTTTTTTACAGGATCCATTGGGCCGGCACGGAAACAGCCACCCAGTGGTGTGGGTACATGAGCGGCGCGGTGCAGTCTGGTCATCGAGCCGCTCTGGAAGTGCTGTCTGAACTCTGCCCCCCCGGCCCGACACCGGAGGAGTAGCAAGCAGGGCTCCGCATTCAGAAACTGTCCAGCAGAGCAAACACCATCATCCACTCTCACGTACCTGTACCTGTCTGGGAGTCTGTCGGGTTTCGCTCTCTGCTGTTCTCTCTCGCTGCCTCGGTGTCAAAATGCACTTGATATATATTCAACAACAAAAAAATCATATTCCTATTGTAAAAGAATTCACGTCATGTGATCGGTTTGGATTCAGACGGATTAATTAACTGCGTTGCTCGGGCTGCGTAAAGATGGCTTTGCAGATTACAGATTTTAAATGCTTATCAATTAATTAATTAGATACATTTTTTGTCTATTATATCAAATTTGATTACAGTTAATGTGGTATTGCCTCAACAAATTGAAGTATATATTAATGCTAAATGTGCAGATTAGATTCAACATGATCGTTATTCATTAAACTGTTTAATGAACAATTTGTGTTTACAAAACTAGAATAAAACCCGAGGAAGTCAGTGATTTAAAAAAAAACATACGGAGCTAAACTTGCATTTTTCATTTCATCTTTTAAAATATTGTAATGTGCTCGCGCCAAATAATAAAGAAAAGGGAAACGCCGTGTTTGAAATCAATTAGAGTTAGAGCACTATAATCAGCACTTTGCCTCATTTGCCATTCTACATATTTAATATTGAATAACTTGAATTAAGGTTGTGCTCGTGAGCTTTGGAGCTTCACAGCGATCATGTCGTGTGTGTAAACCAGTTTGCCGACGGGGGGAATGGGGGCTTTCACATTGTCGGCCTCGCATTGTTTTCCCAGAGAGCCGTAAAAAACCTTGTCGAGAGGCTTGGAGCCGAGCCACACGTGCGTTTTGTGCTCCCACAAAACCACCCAACGCTCAATCCACTGAGCGCACGATGGATGAAGCCATCACACAACGATAACGTCCACCCCCGGAGAAAGTGATTTAATCGCTATCACTTGATTGCACGGTTGATTGAAAGGAGTTTGTCAGCCCCCCCGTGTCTCCTGCCGAGAGAGAGCGGCTCCGACGCCTGCTGACCACCGGATGGTAAAGTGTCCGTCTCCATCGGCGCCGCAGCTTGCTATTTGTCTTTGTTATCACCCGCTTGCAGTGAATCAACCGCCCTGTTCTCCCTCGTTTTATTGAAACCTTTCCGGGCCGACTCAAGGCCCGACAACCTGTCTCTAAACACAGCGAGTTCTTCTGCTCCATTTGGTCCCTGATTGGGTCGTTCGGTCGACACTCCAAAGGTTAATGTGTTCTGAGCTCATTTCGTGTAATAAATTAAAGCCATACACGGGAAGATAAAGTTGCTTCTTCCCCCCCGACCTGACCCGACTTTGAATAAAACAGATGGGGGAGCTATCTCAGGGACAACACAGTGCTAAGATTTCTTCTTATGGTATATGTCGTCACCAGCTAAAGGCGCGTATGCGGTAACGTACCATCTGGGGGTTTGGGCATCTTGCCTTGTCACTTTCTTTTTTCTAGGGTTAGTGCATGATCGTTGAGATGAGCATTTAATTCAGTGTGCTGAATCCGAGGTTAAACAAACCACCACTACAAAGGGGCGGAGCTTGTGACGACGAGCTGCACAGGGCACGGGAGCGAGAGAAGGAAACAGACGACCCTTTAGAGATTTCATCATCTTTTTAAAACAGGTTAATGTTCACCAGCGTCCACTTAATAAATCATGAAGCTTTTATTTTGTACAAGCTGTTCAAATAATTTCACGGTAATAAAAAAACAGATTCAGATTCAGATTCTCCTGATTTGATTTAAAATCCAGAATCTGTCGAGTTTGATTCGATGAAATTCTCCATGATTCAGTTAAATCAGACCAACGTGTGCAAAACTGTTTCAATATTTAAAAACCTGCAAATACAAGAGCAGCGTTATTATGCATATTAAAAAAGATGAAGCTGGACTGTCGGTAGCAGATTCTTCATATAAACACAGACATCCACTTTAATGATCAGGCTGAGCCCAGACAGCCTCCTCACTTATTCATGTGCACTGGTGGTGTTGACAAGATGTCAGCGGGATGTTTGCCCGTGGTGCTAGTTCCCAGTCAGGGGTCGACTTGATGAAGTCAAACTCCCAGACGCTGTCCTCCTGACCCCGCCTCTCGTAGCCGGAGATCAGATCAGGTCTTCAAACTGAAACAGTCTGAGCCCGGATGTGTGTGAGCAGAGTAATTTTTCAGTCAACCCCCCCCCCCCTCAGATCCCAATCTCTAGATCTGTCATGAGATAGACGTAAATCACCTAATCCTCAACTCATTTAGACTCTCAAGTGTTTATGCAGATTACAGAACTGACAACGTGATCATCGTCATCATGGCACAGTTCATTTTGGCGTAGGAATAAATGTTAAAGATACAACCTTCTTTGAGTCAAAATGAGCACTTCTTTTTTACGTAAGAGGATCTTCGTCGCCATGGTAACACGGATACACTCTTTGTTCATGGATCTTTTTGTGCACGTTATATATATTTCTTTTTTCCTTCCTATCCCTTATACTTTTTAAAATCCTTTAATCCTTTTGTTATCTTCATGTCAAGGAGAGTCGCAGAAAAGCATTTCACTGCACGTTGTGCTGTGTATGTGAGAAATAAGATTTGAATTTGGATGAGAGATATAGTGTTGATCGATAAATGTCCGGCGTTGTGTTGATCCCCCCCCCCCCCCGTCCAAGCCAACGCTTTAAAGCTTCATACCACCTGACTTCATAATTACTGCAGCCACTAGAGATCACATGGCAATAAAATGTAACGGCGAGCTGTGACAAGGTGCTTAAATTTACATCTTTTAATCTGCACACGTTTTCCTAATGCGGGGGAAATAACATTCCATAACAAAACCAAACAAAAATATGCAACAGAGAAAAAAACAGCTCTGCATCTGTGACCATCAAACTCTCCCCTGCTCTGCACTGTGTGTGTGTGTGTGTGTGTGTGTGTGTGTGTGTGTGTGTGTGTGTGTGTGTGTGTGCGTGTGTGCGTGTGTGTGTGTGTGAATCTTGTGCCAATTGTTTCCCTTCAGATATCCGATAAAAGATTTCCGGTAATGATTCAAAGTAATGTTGCTGCAATTACCGCAGCCTCTGTAAACACCTGTCGTAGGACTTGCCTCAGTGTTTCCCCCCCGGGCAACAACATCAACTTTAAAAATTCATACATTGCAGTACAGTGAAACCAGTACGTGTGACTGTAAACAGCCAGTTTCTCAGGTTTAAACCAGCTTCCTTCTTTAAGCAGTCGCACTTGCCATCTCACACTATGTGCATGTTGTGTTATCTCGACACACGGGACCTCCTCAGAGCACAATTACAATCCAATCCGATCCAGCAACCACGGATTAAATACTTCCCTTTGCAAAGTTTCCTTATTTTAAATCATGTCAGCGAGGGGTTGATTCAACAGTGGTAATTACGTTTCCACTGCATTTCGCTCTACATTGTTATGCAAATAACAAATCAAGTGCCTCTCAGTTCACGTTGGGCGTAGGTTGTCTCACGGCCCCTGCTCCTCTTTCGGCTGTCTGCAGCATAGCTTCTGATTTCTGAGTCTGTTTTTGAAAACTTAATGAGTCACTTGTGCGGCTGTATTTTTCAGATGCGATGCACTTCAAGGTCTGGCGTCGACTCGGCAGCTGCGGTTTGTGTCGAGTGTTTCGAGAACGGGCTTTGTGCAGTGAAGCAACAAGCAGGTGTGATGGGCACGTGGCACATTGGATTTCCTCAGTGGTATTCAGGTCCCATCTCAGATCACTGCCCCCCCCCCCCCCCCATTCAACTAGAAGTGCAGTACCTACTCAGAGAGTTCACACCTGCACCAAGGCTGCAGATGCCACTGTATCAGCACATTGAATGTTGAGATCGAAGCCATATCAGATATTCTAAAATGCTTAAAAAAGCTGAATCCACTCTTTTGTGGGTAATTTCCCACCTATCAAGGTTCAGCACATTTTTTTGCAATCCTGCAGACAGACACACAAACAAAGGGGGGGGGGGAAATAGTATTTGACTAAACATTATTTGGGATTATCACATTAAAAGTCATTTTATTCGGATTTGCCGGGTTGTCCTTATCAATATTAGGTTTGGAAATGTTGACATTCCGTCTTGAATGTTAATCTACCCACTGCACTATTAAATGTTTTGCTCATGCTTTTATTAATGTGTTTTGAAGAAGATATTGGACAGTTCACAGAGGGCACACGGTCAACACGGTGGTCTGTGCTCTTTCTTGTAGATAGAACTGCGAGAACCAGAAAGACAAAGTGGTTTGAACTCTATCACTTGATTGCACCGTTGATCGAAAGGATTCTTCTCAGCCCCCGGTTCGGTCCTGGAGAGGATCCCCACACTCACCGATCATTGAGCGGCACTCGGGTGCCAAGGCTCACTATTTGTCTTTGTTATCACCAGCCTGCACTGGATCCGCCGCCTGCTCTTTTCCTCAGGCTCGTCCAGGCTGAATCGAGGCCAGCAATCCAACGACTCTACATACACAGCGCACGAGTCGGTGCCAGAATTTGCACAAATGCATGTGGTGCACAGATATCCTGAGAGGATGATGCACGGGCAGAACAATACCACCACACCAGAACTAACATTCATGAATACAACACTGCTGTTCAACAGATCCACCATTCTGCCCCAAGGGCAGTGACAAGGCTGACGACGAGCAGGAAAGCACAGAGACGTGGATGTGAGAGATGCACGTAAAAAAGAAAATCCATGAAGCACCACGTCCAGTAAAAATAGGCTTTGTGCACCATTACAATAGCTGAAGGCGATGAGGGTTTGTGATGAGCTGTGGGAGGACGACATCTTTCCACTTGTTGGTGCACTTTACGATAAGTTGTCTGCTGAAGGCCGGCGGCTCTAACTGTCCCTCTGTGAGAGAGACAAGGATCCTTGGAAATCAGTAACTGCTGGGAGAACAAGATGCATAGTATATAATAGTAATTTCAGTCTCAGTCCTGAAAACCCTATTCTTTCAAATCAGATTATGTCTGCATGTTGATGTTGGTAAATCTGTATTTTTGGTCAAGTTGTCCCGAGCACAGACCCGAGGACCCAGAGATGGACGAGTCAGAACTCCTCTTTACTCGACATTTGTCCTGGAATCATTGCACCTCTTCACAATTCTTGGTTTGATGATTTAGGAACAACTCTAAAATCGACTGTAAAAGGCTGTTACTTCTATTTGATGGGCTACCCCAGTTGTGCAGTCACTGCATTTAATCCTGGGTCTAATTTATCCTTAATATGCCCCCGTAGGAGACACAGCCCAGTGATTTCATTGTGGAAAATAGGCTACCAGCTCCGTCTCCTAAAAACCATTTGGATTTTTTAGCACTTAATCAAATGTATGAAATTCCCTGGTAAACTGAAGAGAGAGCGGAGCTGCTCGGGGAGGAAACCTGACCTCGCCGTGCTCTTCATTTGTCTGACTGGCTCCCAGTCGGACTCTGCGCTGACTGGGGAGTCTCTGCTGCCTGCTTTGAAGCCTTTAACTGGACTGGCTGGCCGAGACCAGTCGGGTCAGCTAATAGAGGGCTCGTGGTAATTCCACAGGGAGCTCGAGCTTTTGAGGTTTTAGGCCTGAGAAGCCCTCAGGGAAATCTGGAATCAATTTCCTCTTCTGCTTTCTTAAGCCACTTGACTGTGAATATGTGAATGTGTTCATGTTTGCATTGTGCATGTATGATGCCTTGTTTTGCAGTTCTGGTGAATCGTTTGTATTCAGCTCATTAATTTTACAGCATTGTGATCGCCCATGGTTGCTTTCAACTTTTATTTATTATAAACTTGGCTTTATTTGGGCCGAGCAACAAAGCTAAATATTTATGAAAAGTTTCCATGTGTTTTAATGCATATTTTAATAATTAAAGAAGATAATAGACTTTACATATTTATGTTTTATGGGAGAAAAGATCCAGAAGACTATGTTTATCTGAATTACTTTTATTCGGGAAGGAGTTGTTCGAGAGTAACGATGCTATTTCCACTTGCTGTGTTCAGGTGAAGGCGCAGTTAGTCAGTGTTGGTGTTGAATCGTGTTCAGATGAATTTTCCTGCTGCACTGCTACAAAAGTGACTTTGGCAGGAATCCACTCTTAAAGAAAATCCTTCACCCGATGTCCCGTCCAGCGGCGAGTGAGAGGAGGAGGCGAGCTGATTGTAAAAAGTTGTTTGTCTGCATCGTACAATAAACAGAAAGAGAAAGTAGAGAGCAACAAACGCAGCATTGAGCCGTAATGCTAATGAGGCTGGAAAAAGGAAAATTCAGATGCTCGATGAACAGCTTGTTAGTGGCAAGTCTGCTGAATTCAATTATATAGAATTATTGAATTAAATCATGCTTCGCCCCATTGAAACCAAACCAGGGGCCAAGTCCAGATAAATGACAAATACGAAAAATGAACTTATTATGTGCTCAACGCTTCCTATTCTCGATTCTGGCTCATTATCAGACTGCATCTCTGCCAACAGCAAGGTGCAACCACAGAGACAATAACACAGAGAAACCCTTCAGGCCCTGGTCCTGCACGGGGCCGTGGGGTGAGGTGAGGACATGGGGACATCAAATATGTCCTGCAGGCTTATCCCCTGTTTCCATGCTTGATACCATCTAACCTTTAAGATCAGTAATTATTATGATCATCAGTACTAAAGTTACTGGTGCATATTTCATGTAATCATTTAGAAATGAAACTCAAATTGTGAACACGTATACTATTCCAGACCCGGGCTATTTTGCTTTAATGTGGCTTATTAGACGAGAAGTACCGCAGATCAGAACATTTCAAATCAGTAAAGAAGGTCAATTAGATGGGATTTTTATCTGAAACCAGTAATTGGGTATGTATCTATACATCTATCGTTGCCTATTCACCCGGTCCCCCATCATTAGAGGGACTTTATCATGAATGAGCCTCAGTCCAAAGCCCAAAGAACCATTAGGGAATATTGTTTGGACAAACTGTACCAGAGGTCTCTCGTTAAAACCATTTCACGTCTAAATAAAGAAGGTAATTCTACCTTCAGCTAAGTAAAAGAAATCCTTGATGGATCCAAATTGGCCAAACAGAATGAAGCCTTTCACGAACATCTCGAGTGTTGTGCACTGATTTCAAGCAGCTCTGCGCTTTTCTGCATCAGCCTGTACTTTCTTCTAAAAAAAGAACCCTTCTGACAATTATTACTATTATTGAGAAAGTCTCTTGAGATATTATTTGCCGAGGCTGAAATGGGTTTCTGTTCGGAGCAGGGACGGATGCAGCTGACGCGAGGACGCCTGCACTCTCGCAGGGTTAAGGTTCTATGGATTCAGCTCCAACAGCTCCAGATCAAAGTTAAAGCTGCTTCACAGAACCAAAAAAAGATCCAGACTCGTGTCATATCGTCAATTTTAATTCAGAATCTTAAAGTATACAGAACTTGGGCCTGTTGCCAACACCTGGATTTCCCTGAGATGGATGTATCATCAGCTGAGAGGCCAGAGCTCACTGCTGCTCTTCAACAAAGGGACGATGCTTCTTCTGTAACGTGCGTGGCTCCGTTTCATCAGTGTGTTGTTAGCTTGATGTTGTTGTGTGTGCAGGATTCTTATTTGTACTCTCATGGTATAGGGTTATCTCAGGTGCTGCCTTTGTATCCGTATTGATTATGAGTTAATATCCTGCGGATGAGCTGATGTGTAGTTCGTTTTGGGCCAAATTAGTTTTGATGCTCGTTGTTTTCTTTTCTTTTTGGTCCAAACTCAAACCCGCTGCTGTTTGGCTCCACAGCCCACTCACGCAATTATTTCCCCGTATTATGAGCTTCAAGGGAAAAACCAATATGTCTCATATAGACTCTGTATTCAGGTAAATATTAGAAAAACAATTTCACCTCAAAGCAAAGGTCTCATGAGGCAGCTTCCTATGATACACGGTCATATTGCTGAGCTCCCGTTCAGGGCTTTATTCTGCAATCAAGACCAAACCTTAAGCTCCATGTCGTGGTACTGATGTCATCTGCTGCTTATCAGTGCTACATGTTTTTTTTCATAAAAAGAGACATTCTGCTCCAAGGCAGGACTTTCTCAGATTTTAATATCTAGGCCCTGGTGCTTCATATCAGAGGGATTATCCAATTTAGATTCTCTCCATTCCTGATGGTACAGATAGTAGGTTTCTACAAAGGTTGGGGGGGATTAGCTGTTGAGTGGAGGAGAAGGTGAACGTCACCAAATATCAACATACTCCACATTTCCCTGAAATAAATCACTTTTCTTATGAATGAGATTAATTTAATTCAGCTCATTCTCAATCTTTGGATCCAGGGACTTTAGATAGAGATGGATGATGCATCTACACTTTCACCCACCTTTCAGAAATGAAGCCAAACACTTCTGGTTATTAATGATGCCATCTTGTGCCAATTAGGCCATTTGGATGCAAAGTATGCGCGGTGACGACTGGAGGATCGGGCCAAGGTAGCGAGGTCTTATGGAAATAATCTGTTGACCGTATTACTCAGTTTTTTTATATAATCAATTAACTAATTAAGACCAAACTTTCCAGCACCACAACACTTCCAGAACTGGGAGAACAGGAGCCATTATTGAGTAAAACCTTTTAAGATTTATTTGGACTTTTTAATTTGGTCCCATCTACTAACATGGAGGGGTTTATTACCCACACTGCAGCCAGCCACCAGGAGGCGATCAAGACACTCTCTGGCTTCAGGCTGCAGATGTGAACACTTTTAACTTTGAAAACTTCTTTCCTTGAAGGTTGAAACGCGGCTCGGGCTTCACGCTCAGAATCAATGATTCATGGTCCAAAAAAGTAAACACTTCCTTCGTTGCCATGGCATTGTTTGCTCATCCCGATTGAAGGTTTGAAAAAAGGAGGCGAAGGAGGAAAGTATCAGACCAGCAGTTGGCGATGATGCTGTCGGAGATGATCTCCACGGGAGCAGATGGCCGAAGCAGATGATCTGTTGAACGCCACTTCTGGTGGTGGGTTGAAAAAAGCAGCTGAACTTCAGGTTTTTGAGATCACGAGGGCTGGAGTGATTAGGAGTCATTCCTCGAGAGGCACAGACACATCGCTGACTGGCTCCTGAACGAAGCTTTGCATCGGAGTGTCAAACGTAATTAACACGCCTTACATAAAAGAGTGATTCAGCGGTGAGTCAGCCGCTGTGAGGTTAGGCGAAGTTATCAGTGGCAAATTTGTTTGAAGGGAATTAGGAGGAAGAGGAGGAGGAACACGGGAATCAAACCACTTGCTGTGCACTTTTCTTTCATGCTTTGCCAGTCATGAAAACTCTTCTAAGGGATAAAACAATATACATCAAGGCTCAGAAGGGGATGCTGATTATCTTTGCTGTTTCTTCGTGCTCCGACAGGATCGCGCTCTGTATAATGTCTCAGTCTTGTCAGGTATGAAATGTTCCTCTGCTGCATTTTGTTTATCATGTGCAACAACGTCTGACCTCTCCCAAGTCGCCGTGAAGTCACGAAAACTCTTTCTTTCCATTTTTGTTTCCACATCGTTATCCATAATCATGCTCGGCCTGTTTGTGCATTTCTTTTCTCCCGGCACTCTATCACTCCAGTCCGAGCTGAGTGAGGAAGACGTCATGTGGAAGTTACGATGTTTACGATGCGACAGCGGCGGCCTGATAAATCTTAGATGGGTGTGTTTTGCTTATGGTAGAACATCATCCCGGCGGCCCCCCCCCCCCCCCCCCCCCCCTCGGTGGAAGCGTTAAAGAGAGCCAACTGTTTGGACTCGGGTCAACGGGGAACCCAAACGGGATGAATTATGCATGGTGTCTGCTCCCGGGCACACAGGCCTGTCTGTGCTGCCGATGGACCTGCAGCAGACTGAGTTACAGAGATCAACAGCAGCAGATATGAAGCAGGGAGACCGACATGCAGCAGTAAGAGAAGGATGAAGCTCAGAGGTATATGCATAACATGGATGAGGTTTTTTTAATCTTTATTCAAGAGCGTGGCCTTTCAGCTTGAGGGACGGACTTATCGATTTAATTGCTGAGATTTTTCTTTCATTTAAAATAGCCCCTGATTGTGCTTGTGCTCAAACTCTGCGCTTACACTCAGATATTTTGCTTCAGCTCTTCTCTGGATTTGTTTTCTTCGGCACTTGGAGTTTTTTTGTGCATTTATCATCTATCCGTCATTTAGGTTCGCAGTTGTGTTATAAAATGGAGGCTCACAGTTAGTCAGAGCCCAAGGAGGTGACGTCAGAATGTTTTTCCTTTTGACCAGAAGTTTAAAACTCCCAAAATAATTGTTAAAAAGCATTGTTATGCAACTTTTTAACCTTCATATGGCAGCATCAAAATCATTTTTGAAGAATGGTGCCTGTCATTCTCACCCCCACTCTCCGAACGCCTGTTCTTGTGCGGTGTAACTTTGGTGAGTGGGTAAGTGAGTCAGCGTTTTTTTCGGGCCCCGCAAGTACCAGAGTCATCGTGAACTTTAGATCAGTTAAAGAGTCTTCGAATACGTAAAGAAAACAGTGTTCGTATGTCATATTCAACCAGGAAACTTCAAAATGAATTCAAAATGGAGTTTGGTGTGTTTGCACAGTGACAACACTTCTGCTTCAGGAAGCCGGGACCTTTTCAAGGTAAAAGGCTTAAAACCTCCTTGTGCAAATTTAAAGCTCAGGTTGGTGATCCACGGAAAGACAACCGATAAATCCCACCCCCTTCAAGCTGTCCTCTTGTCAAAGCTACCCCCCCCCCCCCCCCCCCCAAAACACTGGTTGACAACTGCTAGATGTCGACTTTTTTGAGATTCGCTTGATAACTTCTGGCGAGCATCTCTACTTCAGTTGTGTACATCTACTCGGCTGAATACTCACTGATTTCAAATACAATCAATTTTGTATTTATTGAAGGCCATTGGGTTGTGAGGATTTCAAACAAAGTTTTCCAGAAGCACATTATCAACCCTACATTTAAAACATCTTTGTGTTTTGGACCATATTTCAGACAAAACCCCACAGAGGAGTCTGGGAGAGAATATTTTCTGATTCATTCAACGGGTGAATAATCAGATTAATCAGTAAGGAAATGTGGAATTGATGTTTGCAGCCCTGCTGTCGTGCATGAAACTGTCCACCGTGTTTATCCGTCTCCCCATTTATAGGAAAGAAAGTGTCAAACTGAAACTATCTGCATGGACAGATATCACCAGAGAGGAGAAAGAATCTCTGTAACTTGGGGGGAAGTGACCCTTTGGACAGATGGGGAGGAAGCAGAGTGAGACGGAGACACGGACGACCAGAAACGTCATAAATAATGGGAAGGAACTGAACGTGAGTGATAGGAAGGCACGGCGAGCGAGTGGGAGACGGCAGTGAGACGGGGGGGGGGGGGGGGGGGGCACATAGGTGGAGAGGAGTATATGAAAACACCACAGGGAGCGCCGGGCAGATTGGCCATCTGGACCTCGGGTTGACAGCTTGACATGAGCTGAGTGTGCAGCGGATGTGGAGCAAAAAAATCAGTGAGCGCGGCGGCGGCGGCGGCGGCGCCCCCCCCCCCCCCCCCCCCCCGAGCCGCGCGACACATTCCACGAGAAGCGTAATTAGGGGCTGGTGAGCGTCACCGTGAAAACAGAACGGTCGAACGTGGGATCAATGTTCTGCTCTCTAAATTAATGAGGCTAATGTTGACGTGACAGACTCGTCACCCCGCCGCAGATCTGTGGGGAACAGGCCGGGTTTCACACACACACACACACACACACACACACACACACACACACACACACACACACACACACACACACACACACACACACACACACACACAGAGTTTCAACACAAACACAAATGATTAATGAATAGTTTAATTTGACCAATTCATATTGCTCACCAGTAAAGTCATTATTTTCATTATAAAACATACTGTTGAAAGTGAACAAAGAATACAAGTGCTTACTAAATATCAACAAATTCAAGGGGGGTTGGGGGGGGGGGGGGAAGCAGAAATTTACAATAGAAAATTAGCATTTTCCCGACGTAGAAATATGACGATTTGCGGGTTGAAACAAAGAATTCACGACTAAACTCGTCTCAGAACGTAATTAAGAACGTCTAATGGACGGGGGGGGGGGGGGCGCATGGCAGGAAACTTCTCGCTTTCTCATTAAGGGTGGTGTGGGGTGGGGGGGTGGGGGAGAGAGAGTCGGGGGCCGATTACCGTCAGGTGAAAGTGAAGCGTGTGTTAAACATAATAAGTCCTAAAAAAACGTACAGCAGTGGATCAAAGTTATCTTTCAGACAAGAGCTTCCTAATGAAGACTTCGCCGTTTGCGAGTTTCTGTTCACGAAGACGAACACGTTACACACATGAAAAACAAAAAAAAGCCCATTCGGTAACAAGAGCACTGCCGGAACGTGAGAGGAGGAGGAGGAGTTGAGGCTTCTTTTGATTTTTCCCCCCCGGGGGAACAAATTCCGGGATCTGTGGCCCGCCCGTGGTTTGGAGAGCCAAAGGCAGAAAAACGCACCGTTTGGCTCTTTGGTATTTGGTGTTGAAAATGGCAGAAACACATATTCATTAAAGTACAACATTAACAACGTTACAACTGCAGAAAAGTACAATTTACCCTCGATAGGAGCTTTTTCTCTTTTTTTCCCCCCCCCCCCCCCTTCTTTTTGCGTCCGATTGCCGTTCCCTGTCCGAATCGAACCACATCGTCGAGGCGTGGTTGTGATTAGACACAAACTTTAAAAAAAAGAAACCTCAGCAGATGTGACTGGCTGGGGGGCGATCGCCTGCTTCCCTGCGGTAACTTTCCCCACACGCTTCAAACAATCTTCCAGCCGCTGACTCGATCTCCAGCGGAAGAAGCGGGTTCCCTCTTCGCTGACAGGTGCACAGAGAGAAACCAGTGAGTCGGAAGAGTTCCGCTCCGGTGAGGCACATCTACATCATCCTGGCCTTTGATTAGTCTTTCTCCACAAAACTAAATGAAAAACGAAAGATGAGAAACACGATGCTTCATGTGGAATCAGAATATGCAAAAAACCCACTTCACGTTGCACACGCCGTGTCAGCGCAGCGGTCGGAGCTACGTGTCCGTGCAGTTTCTATATTCAAAACAATTCATTGCTCACTTTAGCTTTGTCTCTTTTTAAAGCCTCTTGAAACTGTACAGTGTTTTTCAAGCGAAGCCGCGTCGTCCTCGTGGAGACAATAACCTCTACAGTTCCCATTAGTGCTCGTGAGTGTTCTCCCAAAGCTCTGCTATTCACCACCAGGACCGTGTTCCCCACAACGTGTCCCTTTGTGTGGCGGGAACACGGCGACGTGCAAACACGGGCTGATGATCGATGACCACAGGCCAAACGAAGGACAGGTTATAAAATCTTAACAAAAAAGAAAAAAGACGGTGTTATCTCCTCTTCGCCGTCCTCCTTTTAGCGTGAAGGAGCGTTCTTGAATTTATTCTCGGGATGTGGATAATTGGAGTAGGATCCTTGTTCTTCACACGTCACACGTGGCCCCTCCTGCGTCCCTGTTTGTTCTGGAGGCTAACGGATGGTAGGCACATCTCCCAGCCAGGCACCGGGCAGGGGGCGCGGACACGTGTACTCGTTCTGCCGTGGGAGAAGGAAAAAACACAGACAGCGAAGTTAGAACCCCTTAACAGCTGGCGTGTCGCAGTTACAAGAGGTGGTGGTTACAATGTAAAGTTAATTACAGTGCCCAGTGATTTGATAACAGCACAATGGGGCTGCGGCGGTGCCAGCGAAGCAAATTAGGGTGAGCAATTAAGCAGATGATGAAACATCAAGTGCTCAGATAGGCTCAGGAAGGCTTGAGATGGACCGGCTTCCCCAGTGTCGGGCCGCTGAAACAAGCTTTCATTAGGAAAATGTTAATTAAAGCCGAAATAATCAAATAAAATTAAAGAAAAGTTGAATTGAACCTGCGTCACGTCGTGTCAGCTATTGTTCGCTACGTTTGAAATTTCAATTATCCTCCAGTCGAGCGCTGATCCCTGAACAGTTTCTCCATGGATTTATGGAATATATTTCCCTGTTTTACCTTATCAACAGATATTTAATGTAAAAACCTCTTTTCTTCAGAGACATGCTGATGAACTGCATGTGGCCCCTATGGTGCAAATACATGGATTATATTGCACTGAATAGAGTTATGGTTATTCTCTTTATCTGATTTATTTCGGATTCTTATTATATTTCAACATTTGCCGCCAGCACTGCTGAGTCAAACTGAACTTTCCTCTCTAGGGAATTTATGAAGGTATATCTTGTATTATTTTATCTGAAGGACGCAGACGCAAAATAATAAAGGCAACAACTCCTTTATGTACGGACTCGGTGGCAATTTAAAAACATAATGGTATCTTATTCAATACTTTTTCAATAACGCTAAAATAAAATACCTGGACATGCTGTTATTTCTTGGATTTATCGCCGAAGCAATGTGTAGTAACACCTCTTCACGCAGTACGAAACACATTCGGCGGAGATGATCTATCTTCACCTCACACATTTGCATCACTGGAAATTCCCAAATTAGAAATCACGACAAGTGAATAATTCGGGACCTTTAAATGTCAGAGCTCTCGCGCGGGTCACCTCGGCGTCGCGGAAATGTTGTTTCAAATTAATAAGAGGCTTTGACATTCTGCTCCCATTTAAGAAGTGATCTCCACACTGACGGGGGGGGGGCACCGCCGCCGAGTATATCCCAGATTGCCTCTCAGCGTTTGTGCTGGGAAACTCTCTACTTTATGACTTAACCTTTAAAAAAAGAGCCTATTTGGGACTTGGCTACAGGTAAAAAAACCCACGTTGCCTTGATAACACAAATGCTGCGAGTCTTGCCGGGCTAAGCAATTCTCAAAGCTTTCAGAATCTGCTCGAAATTATCCCGGCTCAACTTCTTTCTGCTGCTCAGGCTGAGATTGTTGTCGGCGGGAAAGCAGATCCCGGCAACGCGAGGCTCAGACAAGTGCGCCCCAGAGCAGAACTTTGATTCAAACCTTATCAAACAAGCTGACAAGTCTTCACTCAGCTCTTTATCTACCTCTCAGGTGGAGTGTGAGTGAAGTGCAGACAGCTGCGCACGTCGTCGTGCCTCGGACACTTTCAGCGGGAAACAACTCGCAGCAAAAAAGCCCGGGCTGCGCTGTGTGCACGCTCGCACATTAATGTCAAGTCCGATGAAAGTAGCACAAACGCTGAGGGATGCAGGCCTCCGCAGGCAAACACACACACACACACACACACACACACACACACACACACACACACACACACACACACACACACACACACACACACACACACACACACACACACACACAAACATGAGTCTGTGCTGCTATCCTTGTTAGGACACTGCATTGACTTCCATTCACTGTGCACACACTGACGAGAGCTTCTCAAGGTCACGATGCCTGCACCAACCGATCGTCCTAAACCTCATCGCTTCACCTTGATGTTTAAACCTGACCGTCTGGGTCTGGAGCCGAGCGGTCAGAAGCTGAATCCTGAATCAACCGCTACAAACTGAAGCTTCAAAACTTCAAAAACACAAAATACAAGTCAGAGACACTGAAACCGCAAACCAGGAGAACTGACCACCCGAGAGACTGAGCCTGAAAGTCTCAGATACGATTGAGTACGTAGGCGACATTGAGTGATGTGCGCCGGCCAGTGCATTAGCCTCGGCTCCCCAGTTCAACTGTCCAGTTGACAGACGAGGCAGCGGGTGTCATTGAGATCACGTAACCATAATTCACACCATCACAACTCACATCCAACACCACATGCTGTGTAATGGCACAGTAATTGATAGCCAAACTCAATGTTGCACCATTAAAACCAGTAGTGGTGCGGGTGCTGGTATTGACAGTGTTGTTTATCTGGAATAATAAAGAAGCCTGTGATTACACCAAACGTGACAACTTGGAATATCTCTGTTTATTGTTGGTACTGTATTTACTTATATAGACGTATATATTGGTTCATTTTAACGTCTTGCTTTTACTCTCAGCCACGTTGGACCTGAATAATCGAAAAATCAAAATTCCAGACGTGTCCTCGTCCTTCCTCGCCGAGCGGCTGCAGGACCGCTTCGCCTGAAAGACGCTGGTCACACGGCCGACTGTCGCGAGGCTCATTGTGATGCGATTCGATGGCAGAGTCGTTTCTGTTTTTTCCTTTCGTTTTGTTGCTCTAATGACGCACGACTCCACATATATATATCTGAGCTGTTGTTTGCCAAAACTCATTATGCCTCTCAAACACGATTGTCTTCAAGGGTCTGGCCAAATGAGCAGTATTGTAATTCACTCTAGTGCTCGCACCTTTTCAAACGGTTACTTTGCAAACACTCATTAGCCGACTGATGGCTCTTAGCCATAAGCTGGAGACTGAGTTTCTCTACAACACTTTGCATGACTGCACCGGATAGTTAAGGGATGTTTTATTTCAACACACTCCCGACAAACCTCATCCCCTCTGCCCCCCGGGATTCAAGACCTCCCGCTCGCTTCCTCGACAGGGACGAGAAAGACCGAGGGGAGGTTTATGTGTTTGACTGCTGCTGCTTTTTCAAGAATCCTTTCTAGGGCAACATTCGTGGCCTTTCCACAACATCACAACCTGCATTTGAGGAATAACTTCCTCCACCACCTGCCTGTGGCAACATCTGAAAATCCTGCTGACATTTCCACGAAAGCAGCACAAAAGCAGTTTGTCTCTAAAAAGCACGGCCGAGGCAGCTTCCTCTGCTTTGGCCAAAAGTGGGAGTTTCTTCTCGCTGGCAAAGGCCCAGGATAAACTCGGAGAACATTGTGGTCCAGGGTTCTTCCCTCACCACTAATTCAGGATGGCAGTGTGAGGTAGAGGTGAAGCTTTTTGGTTATTAATACCGCTCAGGATCACAGAGAAGCCCTGTCACTGTCTCACACAGCAAACACCAGGAATACGAAAATGCCAGGGCAGTGAAGCCAGCTGTCAGGACACATCTTGAAAATTGCAGTGTGATCTCAAAGTTTGGAGCGCAGGAGCAGGATTTTAGTTTTACCTAAAGGACAAACACTCACTGTCCCTTTTGGATCTTGTCACCTCGTATACCCTCGAGAATGTTATTGCAAATATGGCATTTCTATGCAACGCAAGCTCTGAGCTACTGGAGGAGGAAGTTATGAGAAGCTGGCAGCTGGACAACGCTGCCTTGATACTGGGAGAGGACTGGGAGAGGACTTGGCTCGTGTGGTCTCCACTGTCACAGCAGCAGACGCTCAAGGAGTGAAATCCTCAGAGGGACTCGTCCCCTGTAGAGGTGAACATTACTTTAAAAAACAACTCTTGGAAGTTTACTGTATACTTTATGAAGGCTACAAGGACATCCTATACGCAGCTCTGGAGAATATTACTGGTCAGCACTCCCATAACCCAGTATTGATTATATTCCATAAGCAAAACCATATAAGGTTAATGTGAATAGAGCAGATCTACAGCAACTGCAGTTCTGGTTGCATGCGATTCGTTTCTTCTACTGCAGATCCGTTTTTTTACTGCTGCATGAAAACTGTTCAAAGTCCAAATAAAGTCTTTATGATATGTTTGTTCTTGAAAGCTGCTTTATAGAAAGGCAATATCATATTGTTTATATTTATTTTTAAAATTACCATTGTTTCCCCTATGTCTGTCCGTGCATCTGTTTTTATTTGTGCCTGCTTGTATTTATATACAACTTTACATTCATCGCTTCATCTCGACCGGGCCTCTCTGGCAGAACAGACATTGTATCCTAATGGAACCTGCTTGGTTCCAAATAAGGAATAAAATATGATATTGATAATTCATTTGAAAACAAACAAAAGGTGCCACGGGTCTCGATCCAGATGTTGCGTAAAATTTGATCTAGAAATTCGTCAAAAAAGAAAAATACAAGCCAACGTGCACTTTGATCCACTACTTTTATGTAAATATTGGAGGTGGAGGGTATCGAGATAAACAGCTGGGGGCAATAATTCTACAGTGAAACGCCGTTAAACCTCTGAGAAAGAAGAGGGCATAAAGATAATGTAATTGAAAGAGTCGTTCGAACCTCAAACGGTAGGAAAATATGATGGATATATGGCGTTTACGTTTGATTTATGCGCCGCATTAATTTGAGTAATGTTACACTCTCCTCGTCGTCACACACACACAAATAGGAAGCGCTCGTTTGTCGCCGATTTCTTTCCCCCCCGCCGACCGTAATGGAAGCGTCGGCTGATGTTCGAGATCGTTTCACCTTCTTCACGATTTATCCACCAGCTCTGTTTTCACTGCGTTTGGTCACTTTTTACCAAACATATATCTTTTTGCAGTAATGTGAGTATTTCTTTTTAATTTACACATAAAAATAAGTGGATGGAAACCGGTTGGGTCTGCAGGTTTTTTGCAAAACTTGGCCTGTGATGTGGCAGTTTTATTTATACATTGTGAATATGCCTGAGTGGTTGTATTAGTAGAAAAGGCATTAAAGGGCCCCAGCGGTCTCCTCATGAAACCCCATTTAAATTCACTAGATCCAGTTTCTTACTTTGATATCGACACCACGTTGCACACGCTCATAAATATCTGTCCGTTAAACAATTTGTTCATCAAGATCCAGGGGTTATTTTCTGAGAAATTATGGAAAATGTTAGAGAAAGTGAACAAAATATTCCTGATCTGCCTCCTGATCCAAACTGAACTGGTTCTTCCCTGACCCACATCCCATCCAACCAAGTTTCATAGTAGATTTTGCTTAATCCAGCTCAACAGCAGACAAACAATAGAAATACCTCCTAGATATTATAACATATCAGCTGACAACGATACAAATCATAATTGAAAGACAAACATCTGCTGTCCTGCTATGTAGGAATTACCCTCCTGTGACGAAGCTCTGGTTTTTCTAAAGAACACCAGGTCACATGTCCAGAGCGACATCCAACCCCCCCCGAACGCCTTTATGTGTTTTTAATTAGGACACTAATTAGCAGGATACAGACATAAGATCATTAGTTTGCTCAGAGCCAGGACAGCTGGAAGTAACAGGGACATATGCCAGCCACTCACAGAGCGATCACAAGCCTCCGACTCCACTCAGGGCTCCAATTACCTTGTTCCACTTCCACACCCCCTTTGTGTGAAGTTGCCATGTTCCCCCCTTCTTTCCCTAAAGACCCGGGAACACAGAGGCTTTGTGAACAGTCAAGTTAACGAGACGAGCGACTCGCGGGCCGCCCTGCGACTTCGGAGACGACATCAAGGCGTGCGCACGAAACACAGCTGCTCTCATTTCGGTCACGTATGTGCAAACGCGTGTGTGTGTTTGCACGCCTCTGTTTTTAGATCTACACGTCAGCTGAGATCATGACAGACACGGCTCAGCTCTAATCTCCATTTAGGATACAGACAAAAGGACAGATTAAAGCCAGGCTTATTCCTGTTTAAAGGAGAACAACAATTATACGAGGTAAAGTCTTCCGGGGGAGCTGATGCCTGAATAAGCTCTTGATCTCTGCAGCACAGATACTTAGTCTTTCTCCTAAGCTCTCTCGCTGACACACAACACACACACACACCCAGTCCCCGTGTTTTAATCGTGACCAAGTGACATTTCTCGCTTGAAGAACCAAAAAAAAAAAAAATCTACGTATTGATTTACTATTGTTTGATGTCTCAGTTGCCGGGAAAGAGCGAGAAAATCAAAGTGAGGGAAAGAGACGTGGACAGACATCGGCAGAAGATGGTTTGAGGTAACGAGGGAGCCGCTCGCTGAGAACACGACAGAGTTCAGTGGGAATTTTAAAAAAAGGCGAAGTAATGGACTTCCTTTACTAATGGTCTGACAAAAAGTCGTTCATCAAACACGTCTAATTTTGTTTTCAGCAAGGTCAAAGCAGCTGTGCCCGGCTATTAACGCAGCATATTAATGATGCCATGGAAATTAATTACGTGACTTGCAGCTCCACCAACATATCTGTGGGATTTTATATTATTCTGCGTTTTGTAATGCACCCAATCTCTTTTTTAAATATATACATTCACTGTATAAACACATTAATATTAGTGCTGAGAGCGTGAATGTATGAATATATAAAGCAAGTGCAACATTCTGCCTGCAGCCGTGCTTTAAGACAGCGTAGACATTTGTAGGATATCAAGAAAGGGAAATATCCAGAAAGCAAAACTGTACTAAAATACCACAAAAACATAATCTACTACTGTGTGAAACATCTTTGACCACAGACTTTTTAACTTTGCAGGACTTTTAAAAACTAAAAAAAGCATCAAATGTCTCTTTTAGAAGAGGCAGCATTTTTGTTCCTCTGGAATTAACCTTTATTTTGAATTGACAGCATGAAGATGTCGGTGTTTGAGAAAAGTCTAAACAGCTTGACTGCTCGTCTCTGACATCTCCAAATGTATTTCATTAGAGGAGAATCTTTACAGACTCGCGCGTTAAGTGGGCCGGAGAGAGTGAACCGCTCTGAAGGAACATCATCATCTGAAGTTAAACAGTGAGCGGTTCTGTGTGTGTGTGTGTGCATTAAGCCTGAGATGCAAACCCGCGGTGCGGTGCTGAGGTGGAGCTGAACGCCTCCCGGAGGAAATCTCACACGCTGGAGTTGCAGCAGCGAGCATACGGAGCCCGTCCCTGATGAAAAGTCTCACATATTTATGTAAGTGCATGCACATGCATGTTTATCTGATCTCGAGGGTTATGATTGATGATGATTGTGATTTAAGCAGCTGATGGATGACCACATCAGGAACAGCAGCCCCCACCGACTGCATATATTCATCATGTGGCTCACAATAAAAATCTATTTCACATGTGCGGAACAAAGGAAACGTACATAAAACAAAGCGATCGATACGTGCTTGCCCTTGTTAGGACACGTGTATCGTCTGAGGGATAATTCCCGGAGAGGTATTCTGCTCGTGTGCCGGAGGACGTGACCAGGGCGCCGTCCATTACTCGTGTCCTAACACCGAGCAACACAAACTGCCATGTCATTGAATTAATACCTCTGACGAGTGCTCCTTGGGTGGAGCAGTGGTCTCGGCCCCTGTGGTAAAGACATCATCAAAAATATAATAAAGACTTTCTATGCCTTTGATTTTCTAGTGCCTGCGTTGCTAGGCAACATGTAGCTTAGCTAAAACACAAGTGGGCTGACATCAGCTTGACGAGGATATGGCTGTGCCTGGATAACAGTTTTTTTTTTTTTGTTAAGTCTTTCACCAAATCTAAAAAAAGGGTTTCATCGTCACGCGGTTCGGTGATTATCGCCTCCGAGAGCGTGAAGTCACTTGAGATGGAGGAACACAGGAGAGTGTTGCCTCACGTACGACAGGATATTAAGAGGATCTTTTCACGGAGATAAGCATCACCCAACTGTCCCTCTCTCTCCGTTTCCCCCTCACTCCCTCTTTCTCCACATCTCTTCCATTATTCTCCCCCCCCCCCCCCCCCCCATCTCTTTGTTATCTGTGCAGGTGAAGACATGTCGGCCTCAGCAGTTCTGCCCACACGCTTCCCTCTCAGCTGCAGGACACCTGTGCTAATTACAGAGGACTGATTTACTAATAAGTAGGAATCAGGTGCAGCTCCATCATTACGTTTTACTATGGCTCCTCTGCTCCAAGTGTCCTTGGGGGAAGACAATGAACACAAACACAATCGACAAAAAGCAGGAATGCAAAAGCCACACAATGGAAACACAACCACAACGGACGTGACTGCCTCTGATCCGTCCAGGGTTTTCACCAACGACAGCTCGCTTGACCAATACATCCACGACTTGTATTCGTTTCATGGCCGTTTCACTCACTCACGCTGTGGTTGTGTATTCGTTTGCGGTTGCGTTGATGCTTTTGCTTTCCGGTTTGTGCGCTTGTGTGAGAGGTGTCGTCGCCGTAGCGATGAGCTGAGCGTATAGAAACACTGCAGGAATGTGACTTCCACCTTTCAGCGATCTGAGTCGTCAGAAAAGCAACACATCCCGTCCATTCAACACAAATGCCACTGTGCTAACTTTGCACCTCTGCCACCTCTGTCGAGCTTTGGAGAAACTGTGACTTTCGTGGAACGTGTGAGCTGGAGGGAACTCCCCCACATCGAAAATGAATCACTGTCGAGTTAAACAGGAATCGTGTCAGTTGCTCGTCTGTGAGTCGGATGTGACATTAAACGGGAAAGCAGCTGCTCAGAAAGGCCATAACTGCATCAGATCTACTGGCACAACCTGCCGACTGTGACATTTTGATTTGCACCTGCTCTCTTTTACACACGTGTGAGTCAGACTTGCAGGCAAATTCAAAAAGCTACTGATCAACCTGCGTGTTGCTACGAGGACGATGATATGACGTTATTCTGGTTTGAGGGAAATCAAATGGAGGAGGACAGGGAACACTTCAACGTGTGTGACTCACCAGCAATAAGCAGCGGCATTCCCCTCACCCGCTGTGACCCACCAATTTTGAAATAAACAACAATTTTCTTTCCCTGGAGCCTACCCTGGTTATGTGGAAAGCATCGGGGGGGGGGGGGGGGGATATCAGTGAAAGGACTGTAAAGTGCAGCTCAGGACCGCCGACTCCTGCAGAGGGCAACGAACCGTGTGATCTACGCTCTCAACTCCGCACGACCTCGCACACTGCGAGGCCGCAGAGCCGGGGGCTGGTTGAATGAGCCTCACCAGGCCGGCTGCTGCAGTCTCCTCCAGCCGCTGAGCTCAGGTAAACAACTCTGCAGCCGCAAGTCCGACACAGAGAGACTCACAAATACATTTCCCTTCCTCAGACCAGCGGGACGGCGAACGAGCCTCGGCCTCGTCTGGCTCTCCGTCCTCTGTGAATACATCGCCTCACCTTGTGCATGGTTTCACCTCGTCTGCTTCCTAGCTTCTCTGGTCTACTAGCAAGATTATGTAAAAAAGGACTGAACTGATTGGCGACATTTATTTGGATCACTTTCTCAGGAATCATGCATTCAAGGAAGTAACTGGAATGAAACACCTGTGTATTGCTAGTTCGAAGAATTAAGTCACCATGCCGGTACTTCATACTGTGCAGGGGCAGCACGTTCGCTAATAACACAACAATAACCTCTCTGACAGTTGACAACTTTCCATTTTTCTTTTGCATAACAATTGTCATCATATCAGCTTTGCACCGTGCACACTTCCACTGCGGCATCTGTTTCTCTCAGGGCCCTGCTGGAAGTAGAGCGTCACAGGGTTTTCTGCTCTGGACATCACCTCAACACCTCTCTCCCAATCTAACACAACATTTCTACAACTGTGTTTTCAATTTGTATTTGAATGAAAACAAGCTTTTTGTTTCTCTCTTCAAGGACATCAGGCAGTTAATTAGGGAACAGCGGCTCATATGAAAGCAAAAGCATAAAAAGCACCTTTTGTTTGTGCCACACAACCGAAGCCGGCTCTTCCCTCCTAATTTTCTTCTATTGACTTTTATTCTCAGCAGAGAAATTCAATGGGGGGACAGACCGTAATGACTTCCTGTACGAAATAACCCAATAATAACTAATAGAGGGAAGCAGAAGTCGTCCGAAATTAGAGTTCATGTGTATTATTTCTGTGGCCCCGAGACAGATCAATTAATCAACATTTTATAAGCATGAATAACTCATTACCGGAGCCACACAAGGGAACAGAGTCTGCTGTGTGAAATCATGTAATATTGTGCCAAACCGTGCAGGCAGCGACTCAGACAAACTAAATATTAGCTTCCAGAGAAAATGTCACCGTGACTGCGTCGTTACCGCCGTCATCGACTTGGTAAAACAACCGCGCATGAATCAAAATCTGTACTGGAGTCAGAAACTCAATTCAGGGGCCTGTCTCCACGCATTACAATGCATTGTGATATGATTAAGTGTGATAGAATTGTTGTAAACACTTTTATTATTACGTTATTTCCAGCGGACAGGATTTTGGCCCCCGGCTGCAGGACGGGGGGGGGATGTTGGCATCAATAAGAGAGACAGATGTAAATTAAAATGGACTCCTGCACATTGTAATAATCGTGATAGAAACCTTTTTAGATGATTGAGCACATTTCGTCCGGACAGATATCGGTACAATCTTATTTTATTAGGAGTAAAAGAGACATAAGTCAACTCAAATTAAGCCTTTGAAACAAACCCATTCTTTATCCCTAACGCTGTGGTGCTGTAGTTCATATACTGAGGGGGGGGGGGGGGGGTGTCTTCGGTAATTGATTTCGACCATGCAGAGCTGCTGGTGAGTGAAGAATACTGATAGATTCCTAATGGCAGTGGTACAGCTGGATGTAAAGTGAATTCGTCACAGAAATCACAGGTATTTATGAGCCGCATTTTTAAAACGACACACTTTGAATATATCCAGAGGGAAGTCAGTGTGTTTTACAACGGCTGTGTTTAAAAATTCACAACTATAGTTTCATAATGTATACGTGAAACATTAATCTTTGGCGTACGAGTAGACATTAACCTTTAATCAACCTTGCAGACTGAGATTATTACAGATTTTATTACAGATCTTTGACTTTGTATTTCGAAAGGAGGGGACAAGGATTCTCTTGTTTTCGTAGGAAACAAGGCTAACGTCCTACGTCTATTTCATGGTCTGGGGGTTTGAGGGTTATTTAAGTGTTTTCTGTTTGTTAATATATCCCTGTTTGTTTGTCTGGCTGCTTTAGTTGTTCCTGTGTTTCATGTTTTCACACTCCGGGTTCTGTTTCCTGTTTTATTTTGTAGTGTCTGGGTTCTTGTGTCTCGTCTCTACCTTTACTTCCTGTCTGTGATTGTCTGCACCAGTCCTCATGTGTCTCACCTGTGTCTAATTGCCCCC
This sequence comes from Reinhardtius hippoglossoides, assembly GCA_006182925.3. Classification (NCBI taxonomy): domain Eukaryota; kingdom Metazoa; phylum Chordata; class Actinopteri; order Pleuronectiformes; family Pleuronectidae; genus Reinhardtius; species Reinhardtius hippoglossoides. The sequence goes on from CM031687.1 coordinate 3,759,287, forward strand.
CCCCCCCCCCTTCCCTGTGTGTATTTAAGCCTCTATGCTTCTCCTTGTCGGATCGTTGTCTTTTGTCGTATGTATTGGTGTTCTCATGTCTGTCCCGTCCTGGGATCCTGTCCTGATCTCCTGTGGTGTTCGTTTCTAGTGTCTCCTGAGCCTCTGCACCTCTGTGTAAGCTTCCTGTGTTCTCTCCCTTCGTGCTCCCAGTTGTTTTGTATTCCTGTGTCTTCTGAGCTCCCGTCCTGATCTCCTGTTCCCTTCATTAGAAGTTCCGTTTAAGTGAAACTCTGCATCTGGGTCCATCTGCCTCAGACACCCTGACAGTCTAACCCTTCGAGTTCAACAATAGAAAAGTCTCTTCCAATCAACAGTTTAAAATTTGCTGATCAAATGGACGATGATGTGACAAAGAAAGCTAACAACTCATTTTAAGTGGGTAACACACTTAGTGCAATTGGTCAATTAGTCCTTGTCAATCATATCAAGTTGTTAATCGTGACAGGGTTAGTGACACATCTAAAAACTTTAACTTTAATTGTATTAGTTTTGAATTATTAGTTGGACAAAACAAGTCCGGACACCCAGCAGACTGACTGATATGAGAAGCCATGAAGATACAACTTGAGTCACACTCATGCATTATGAATATCTGTATAGTGTTTATGTACCTTAACGGACACAGCCCTTAACGACGCCCCTCTCATTCACACAAACAGAGCTGCCCTGCATCAGGAGAACTGAGATTCAGCATCTTGTAGACAGTGGGGGAATCAAACCACCAACCCTGTGATAAATGGATGAACATTACCTCCTGACTCTATATTTAACTGTGCGTCTGTGCTCATGAATAACACCGGTTTAACTGTACTTGTCATAATTTACCTGGCGTAGCGATGAGAGAGAGAAATGTAAAACCGACTGCGTTTGCCTTGATAATATTTGCAATATATGGCTCAGTCCAAACTAAAGTGCATTAAATCTCATCTGTATTTCATCTCCAACGTGAGCTGGTTAAAATGACTGGTATAATGGGGCCGTAATGTCACACTCACACAACTATTTCACTCGCAGACATCAATCTGTATCTACTTAACGCGTGATGTGATCGTTCCCACTTTATTGTGTACGGGGCGTCGGCATCGCTCATCGCCGACCGGTGCCTCGCTCGGCGATAATTCGGTACTTATTGAAAGAGGAGGGAAGAGTTACGCTCGCACTTTGCAACCCCCCCCGAATCGGTAATGGCTTTGACCTTTTGATAAAAAAGGCTGCTTGTCAAAAAGACTTCTATCGCTCTCAAAAGAATCGGAGGGGGGGGGGGGTTGGATTGTATCAATTATTCCACAGAACTGACTTCTATTCTATTAGATGACATAATTTTCCATCCCCAGAATTGCAAAAATAGACGTGTCAATTGTCATATCTTTATGGCTCTCGGGGCCAAACGGTTCATGATCTCTCATTAGTTTCCTGGTTTGAATACGAGAATCCTTTACAGTTGTATTATTCAAAAGTGGATTTCTCTGACAATGGAGACGTGCTATGGAAATTTAACAGCGTCCAAATGTAACAGGCCCGGCGGCTGAGCGCTCGTATGAATCCAACAAACACAGTTTTGTCTTCAGGCTAGTGGGACTCTGGCCAAAAGGACGAGCATGTTTAATTTCATTCTACATAAAACAAATTTAGTTTAGCTCTTTAAATTAATTCGTTGTGATTTCCCGCCGGTAGCCTGCTGCCACGCTGAAGCGCTGCCAGTAACCAAAATGCGCTCGTCCCTGTTTAATGTCTTCGGACACCAGCGGAAACCACGAGGCATCTTCTCTTGTCTTTCTTTACTTTGTCAGAAGTTCCGCTCGCACGTTTTCAAATCATCTGTGACTTGATCCTGAAGAACTGCCAGATGGCTGCAGGAGACATGGTTTTCATTTCCCTCCCTCCCCTCCCCTCCCCTCCCCTCCCCTCCCCGCTGGAGTGGCTGTTGACACTTGCCGGAGGGTGTAATAGTGCAATTAGCACTCCTACTGCAACTGCTAGTGACAGTGTCGCGGGCAAATAGCCGTCGTAATGTGACATTTAACAGAGAAAAAAAGAACGCGAATGATATCATGATCCTGACCTTTTCCGAGCGTCGTGGAAACAGAAACACGACCGGTGACGATAACCAGTCCCAGTTCACTGCGATTCAACAGCTCACAAAACTGGGAAAAGCAGTTTGTTCCTTAGAAGTGAAAAAACGGTCTCGACCACTAAATAAGTTCAAAGCAATAACAGCAACTGTCTAATGGGCTGCGAGAACTTTCTCCACATCGATCAACAACTTAATGTAAAATCGTGTTAAGCTTGTTTTTTTAGCACTCGAGCTCCAGCTCTACACGCTCTCCCCCCCTCCCCCCCACCGGCGTTTGAAAGCTGATCTTTGTGTGTTTGCTGTTTTAAGTGGCGAGCTCCTGTGTGGTGTTCTGGAGTTAATACACTTTGCGAGTGAAGTTGGGTAAAAGTCTTCAAGGGCTTCTCGCGTCATTGGTTTTAACAAGAACTGATTAAAGGTTGTTGTTGTTGGGTTCACGCAAAAGACGGGGAAATAACCACACGTTTGTCGGACCTGTAGGCCTGCACCTGGAATCTCAGTCCAATCAGATTTAGCTGCAGTATTCGAGGATTTGTTTCGTTATTAAAGACAAACTACAAAGCAATGTTTTAATGATCTGCCAGATTTTTTAAATGGGTTCCATTGAGACTGTCAGGGTGAAAAAGAAACCCACATTTTGATATGGATCTGCACCCGAATTTCACGTAATCATGAATATCAATCCTCTAAATCTCCAATATCGCAATGAAAGTTAAAGGAATTCCTGGATCTGCAGCGAAATTGAATGAGTCCCACTCCCGACCTGTTCCTCCCACCACGTTTTGTGGAGATCCATCCAGCATCCATCCTGCATCCTTATAAACATAATCTCCTCGGCGGAGGCAAAAGCCAAATAACAAATCTAATATGTGCTAATTAGCACCAACTGATTGAAGACGTGCAGCCAAGACAAGCTGCAGCTCCGAGCAGAAGGCAGGAGACCACGTCACCCTGACACCTGACTCTGAAGCTGTCTAGTTATCAAGCACCAAAAGAAAGCCAATAACTGCAATATGAATTCATAGACTCACCCGATCGCATGTCATAACAAGTTGCATTTCACATACCTCAACACAACAGGGACGTTTTGATGTGTTGTAGTGAGACTCGTCCTGGAGATACACTATACACACTGCGGTATTATACGATGAACTGATGAGCTATGAGCGTTATGGCCTCTTGTGCCTGGTTGTAATGTTGGTCCTTCACATGCCGCTGTTCCCAACTCAATGTGCAATATATGTCTGGCAGGATAATCAATGTCATTTGCTTCATCTTACGAGTGGTCGTCATGTTTTTGGCTCGTTGCTTTACACGACCATGTGGCGATGCAGTAAAGTGCCTCAACAACTACTTTCATAATTGTTTTTATCTGATTGAACCACAGACTAACCAGGGTGAGGGTCTTCACACTTCAGCTCAATCAACTGCAGAGAACCCAGAGATACTTAAGACAGAATTGATGATTTGCTCGACACTGTAACACACGATGGGTGATATTCGCCGTGGAAGTCAGACGGGGGGATGGTGAGTTTTCTACACTTCATTCCTCACGATGACATTGTGAGCATGTTGGTAGTTTTCCCTGTTTGGCAGCGGCTGTTATTCTCCCCGTATCTGTCCCGACTGAACACTTCCTCACTGCGGCTCGACACAACCTTATCTGCACACTTTTTATTGCAGTTTTATTTTCCGTTGTTGCTGCTGCTGCTTTTTCTCGGGAAACGTCCTCACTCATAATACCTCCCGACTTCCCCCCCAGCCAGGGACACAGCTGTCACCGGGGCGACTAGTATATTTACTCTCAATGTTTCCTTATAGTTAATATGACAGGATGCAATTATGTGGCAATGGCATATGCGAGCAACTTAAGCGAATCAACGTTTACACTCAATCAGACTGAATACAGAAAAACATACTTCACAACAATAGCGCCACACGTAAACTTCTCAGACTCGCGTGGGGCGGGGGGGGGGGGGGTCACTCCGAGTAGCAACTTTAGGCAGCGCTAATCTATTCCACAGCGATGGTCTCCGTGGGTGGCCGTGGCTGCTGCTGCCTGATTCCAGCGAATCACGATGCCTATAGGGCACTATTAAAAAATATGTGATCTTCACAAATGCCTGTGCTCTCCCTCCTGAAAACCACACTTTAATAATTCAAACATTTGCAGAGAAAAGAGCCTGAGCCTCGTGAAATTAAAATGGATCTGACAACGAGAGGGGGAAGAAATAAGTACACAGCATATTTTCAGCAGAAAGAAGCGAAAAGGAGGAAGGCGTTACAAAGTCATGAACTATAAGATCGTTCTGTGGAATAGTTTTAATACTACACGATTCTGAAGATACTGGCAGCTTAAGAAATATTGCGTGTTATAAATATGCAGAGACATACTGTGGCACAACAGGGAATAGACAATATCTGCCTGATGAAAAACAAAGTATATAACAAATAGTTTTTAAAACACGGAATCAGCAAATCCTGGAGATTGAGGGATTGATCTACAGAGGCAATCTGTAGATGATCAAATAAGTTTCAGAATAATGCACATTGTGCTATTTTTTTGGGATGGAAATCTGTGGTATGAACCTAAATATGAGCAGAATATCTCCCCTTTAAAAATCAGTTTTCACATTACTTTAGCATCTGATTGAAATATGCACCATCTGGAGTCAAATGGATCAAATATCAAAATTCTTGCTGATTATTCTCCTACTGATCGGCCCCATCTGTTCCTGAACCGTGTGACAGGTTCACTCACAGCTCTAAGGTGCAGGAATTAAGGAACTTTAATATCCAGCGTGAGCTGTTGTTCGTTTTAATTACACTAAGTCTGTGTTGTGCAGTCATGTCGTGATAGTTATTCCCTCTCAGTCTCTGCACCTTCTCCTTTGTGTTTGTGTGTGTGTGTGTGCAGTCACACAGACGGTGGCAGAATAAGACGATGGTGTGTTTTCGACAGAACAAGTGAAGGTGGGTGGGTTGATGCTTCTGTTATCAGAGGATGAAGAATACAGCGGCTGCCAAAGCCTGCAGTAAAAGGGAGAGGGGGGCTGGTATAGGAGATTATAAAATTCAATTTAGGGCAATAGAGGGGGTGGATCTTTTATATAAGGTGCCACTGAGCTGTTTCCCCCCCCCTTTTTCAGTCTGAGGCACAAACACACACTCGTGCGTATACTAAAGAATCTTCTGTTCTCTCTCTCGTATTGTTTTTGTTGTGATTTCCAGTAAAACAGAAGATCCCTGTTTGTCTTCGCTGCAGGCCCAGACCGGGCTGCAGAGGCAGAGGCAGCTAATAATACTCCACTCACCGCGTTTTGTGTTGAGTGTGCATGACTGTATCGCCGCATGTACGATGGGGAGGAGCGCCCCCCCGGGTACCGAGCGACGTTTACAACATTTCACTACATGCATCCTCATCCACCGCGGGAGGAGTTCTTTTGAGGATGACCCAGCGATCGCGGAGGAGGGCATGGAATACTCCACCACCGAAAGGCTGTGCCGGCATTGTCGTCTGAGCAGCCGCCTTCGGGAAACAAGCACGTTTTCAGATCTCCTTGTTTTGTCAGAAACATTAATCTCGCCCTCATTAGCCCCCCCCACCCCCCCGCCCTGCCCTGCCGCTTCATTAATAGGGTTTGAGTGATCGTCTGACAGGCGCAGTGTGATCTTGCTCCCGCTCCCGTGAGTTTTGAAAACAGTAATAGAAAGCATTCTATTAACCGTTAAAAAAAACTCTTAATAATTCAGCCTTTTTTAAAAAAACCCTATCTTGTTTGATCACAGAAATGATGACTTCAATAATTTAGTTCCGGGGAGGATTTCATGATGCACACATTAAAAAGCCGCTGCAAGGAGGAATTCGGGGAGAGAAGGATGAGAAAAGGGGAAAAGCAGCCGAGCAGATGACTTCACAGGAACCTGGAATATGAGACCGACAGTGTATTCATTAAGATCCCTGTGTCTGCGGCGTGCGCCTGCTTGCACTTAAGCTCTTAATGGTTCCCTTAAACTGATGAGGTAAAGGGGAGCGGGAGCGGAAAATGAAAGTGTTCTTCTAAATGGTTTTTGGAGGAATGCCTGTCAAGTGGAACGGGACTGGAGGGGGAAATTAGCCAGGGGACATGCAAAGTGAGCGCCGCGGCTGGCTGTGTGACATCCTTCTCTCTCCGAAGCTGTCGGAGGGGAGGGCGAGGGAGGAGCGGGGGGGAGGGGGGGCAGCACAGTATCTACTTGATGCAGGGAGCGCTTGAGGAAAGGACCACAGAGAGATGGGCGAAGGGGCGAATCGGTCTTTTTATGTGTCCCGCAAGAGGCCGCCGTCGCAGCCTCCGTTTCCCAGCGCCGACGTCTCAGCCCGGCTTTGTGATTGTTTTTTGGCCATGAACCTATTTCCGTATGTTTACTAGTCCTTCCAGGGTTGGATTTCGACCGTCTCTGATACTTAATTCAGCCCGTTGAAGATTTGAATCGTCAGTCAGAGACCGCGATGTTCTTTTATGGGGATATTTTTTTCGTGTCCCAGAAGTAGCTTCAGAGCGAGCGCTTCTCAATTTCACGCTGCCCTCCAGGGGTGACATCGTTCCACTGTGTCAGGTCGTCATGTCTGCGTGGTGACGATGTCGGCCACCGGGTGCCGGCTGCTGCAGACCTGGGCCCGTGCTGATTAATAATGAGTGCAGTCTGTGGGCCGCTTGCCTTCTATAACAAGCCTCAACACGTTACACAACATAAAACACGTGTTCTTCAAATTCCCTTTTGTTCCTTTATTCATATCTACAAGTGCAGCCTTTGTCATTACGGGGGCCACGGAAGTGAAGGGAAACTAAACTGGTTTCCCGACGTCACTGCGGTGGAAGCATCTGCTTGGATTAAGTTCAGAGATGCACCAACTAAAAGCACTTTGGTTAAGGTAATGGAAAGATCGTGTTTTTTCGTGAAATGTAACTAAAAACTTTTTCTCTTTTAAACTGAACCCACAATCTTGCTGTCAGAGTTGATACATTAAGTTTCTACTAGACTAGATAGAATATTTTGACAGAAAACTAAAGAAATATATTTCTTGATAGGTTCAGTATCGAAATATTTCGGACTTTTATTTTTATTATCCTGATTGAATACATGCAGTCACAAGTACAGTAGCTTAGTTTAGAAAATGGTGTCGGGCAAATTACTGTTATTTTGCATGAATTATTATTATAACTACGCAGCCTCTTGTGTTGCGTATGCAGGCGATCTTTACTTTAAATGTTTGTAGCCATAAAACGGAAGGAAAATGTTTTAACATGACCCAGAGACAGTAAGAACCTCTTCATTCTAAGGCCATTCCTCACATTGCAACCTCGAAAGAACATGACATCACTCAGCCACTGCAACTACCTCTGCAACTACCAGTCCCCTAAACATGTCTGATCAAGATCCATGAAAGATTCCCAGGGAAATGGTTTAAAAATGTAAAAACCATCCTTCCACCGAGTTATTTTATAATCCGTCCTCTAGTTTTCAAGTGCTCCTGCGAACTAAAGGTGATGAGATGTGCCCAGAGTCTAAAAAAGTCGTTATTTAATGAGAAAAAAAAAATCTGGGAACATAAAGGATCCACAAAGGCTCGGGGAATTCATTGAAGGACTTGTGACATAAAAAAAAAAAGCGTTTGAAGAACAATTCCCGCTCTGAATAGATTCTCTATTCAAGATTGATTCTCAGTTTAATAAAAAGAGAAGATGGCGCTAATCTTCCCCGGCTGCTACTCCACTGCCCTCTGTGCCAAACCGTTCCGTCATGTTTCAAGTCGACTGAAATGCAAAAACGAAATCAGGTCACTGTCACCGTCTGTGTGGGGGGAGAAGACAGCTTTTGTATTCGGAGATAACGGCAATAATGAAATCGCAGCGTAACGGTCACGTGCTCTCGCTGCCACCACGGGCTGAGCGTCCTCTGCTGAAAACCAAAGTGGTTTCACACCCTCTGGAGTAAGAAGGGGGGGGGGGGGGGGGGGGGGGTACGGTCAGGTGGATGGGGGGGGTTGGCATGAGCGGCAAGACTCCATCATTACCCACAACTTTGCCTGGACGCTGGTGTTGACATGAAACAGACTGTGGACTGAGTTTCTCTCTTTTTGCCCAATCAGAGCCGCCTCAGACGTCTTTGAAGATTGACGACACTACTACACTATTGATGATTTGAATTCATTATTTTTTTTCCACTTTTAATTATGTGAGGCACGATTACAATTGGCGCTCTGGCGATATTAAAATGTTGCACTCTTTTAAAAAATCTCACTTTTAGTCACTAAAAAATAATGAATCGTTCCCCGATCCGCCAAAATAAAAAGAATTGAAGTAATTGTGTTAACGTTGGATGTGGATTAGCCTGAGCTTGAGGGCTTTGCTGATATTTTGGGACAAAGTTTCTTCATCCGTCTGTTCTTTTCTCCACGCGGCGACATTGTAGCTGACAGGAAATTCCCAGTGACCCCAACGCAACGCAGCCAACCCGTTCCTCCCGTTCAACTGCGTGCATTTCCACTCGGTGTAATGTGATGTGAATGCAGCACTCGGGAAAGGATTTAGGTGATCTCGGCAAACTCCCGGGCAGACCTCCGTCTTCATCCTCCACCAATAATAACTACAGAACGACACCTGTGTGGGTTTGCAGGGGCTGTTAAGTTCCCAGCCTTTAAGCCTCTAACAACCAAAGTGAAAGAGACAGTGAACTGATCAAACTGTTTTCCCGCTGAGCTCTGACACCATTCTGTGCCGACACCTCGCTAAATCCGAGCCACGGCGGGGTGATCGCATTGTGTCGTCTTTTTGTTCTCCGACGTTTGCCAATCCGCGGGGACCGCCGCCGCTGCACAGAGCCGTAATGAAAGGCACAACCGGCTGTGCTGGCCAGCGAAATGCCACTTTCATCAAAGTACGACAGGCCGACGCCAGTTTGTCAATTATTTAACGCCTGAAATCAGCCACAGTGTAGAACGCCAACGCCCTGTGAACAAACTGCTGCAGCACACCCGTCAGTGATGCTGACAGGGAGATTGTTTTAGACATAATGAGATTTGGATTATTGTTATGTAGCTGCAGAGACAATTCTCTGACGTTGTGTGCTACAGAAATATCCACAGTTTCGTGGGGGGGGGGAAATCAGAACAACACTTTTGTTGTGCAGCAAACGGCAAACACCAAGTGTATCGGTGCCAGATGTGAGACGAGCACAGCAGGAACAAGACCGAGCTAAGGCCGAGGTCTGTCAGCCTTTTCTTCGATGAGGTGGGACCGGCACTGCTCGACATTGGTTTGAGAAACAAAGAAGAAACACCAGCGTTGTGTTTTTAACCAACTAGTTTGGACTGTAAACACACGAAGGATCAGGGATTGAAGAGAAAACACGGAAGGCACATTTACGCCATTGGGACGTATTAGGGATCAAAGTCAAACTTACAACTCTGGCTCCAAAACACTGAAAATAATGGCCTTGATAAATCCCAGTTAACAGCCGAGGAGCCCACATATCGCCAGTTCTTTTGTTCAGGACAAAAAACCCATTTTCTTTCTACTGGGGGAACAACGCAGCTGCGTGTTCAAGCTCTGGACAGCAGCTCGGAACTGGGCACGTGTCATCGAACATGCTCAGGAACGCAGTCGTGAATTTAATGCACGTGTATATGATAATTCCCGAGAGGAGCCAAACCTCTCTGCATAAAGAGCTTTCCTAATTGGCACTAGATTTAACACTGGGTCGGACCTTTGAAGTGCACCTTCACTCTGAGAGCAAACCTTCAAGCTGCTCCTGCTCGATCAGCTGCTTCCTCGCTAACGCGTAGGAATACAGATACAGTTTCCTGTCCGTCACTGAGGCACATGAAAAAAGACATTTTTCCTCCAGTTGCACATTGCGAAACCTCAGAAATGGATTTGATCTCGAATGCTGTTCTTCGCCGTCGCTTTTTTTGGAAATTGCACATAAACACAATCTTCACAATCCCAATAATTGCACTATTACTCTAAATGGTTGCACTTATCATGTAAGTAGACTAGTTATACGATTTACACAGAAATTATATAACCAGTACTAAAAAAGAGGAGAATCTGACAGGTGCATGCGCTCTAATCCTCCTCCACCGCCTGTCAGACTGACCCCCACGCACACACTTCAGTGGCAAACTTGGCATAAAGAGGCAACTAGGATATTAGCATCCTCCAAAAATAACTTTACATCAGCAGCTCGGGATTTCATTCGCATGTCCCAAAAACCCAAATGTGAGTTTGTCCTTGAGGGAACAATTATCCAGCTTGGCTGCCAAACAAGGGGAACGTGTCCAACATGTTCGCACATCACCGAGAACAACATCCCTTCAGTCAGGCTGTGTCCAATTCATCCATTTAAACCCAGATACAAAAGAAAAATATTTAAAGGACGATCACAAAATGTGCTATAATATTATATTCAGTAACATCTGAGTTACAAACACTTACAGACCCTGATCTAACCTATAAAGACTTAAATAACTTATTCCTGGTGAATGCTTCTTGGTAAACGAGGTACAGTGACAACAATAATTTGTCTTCCACGATACGTATGATTTAGAAAAAGTGGCTCTTGTATAAAACACTACAACCTGACAATGATGAAATAACGTTGTAAATCCACAGTAGACTAATTACTATTCAGTGTCTGAGAGTTTCCTGTATTTCTTAGTACTTTTGACATCTTTTCAAACACAAACGTCCGGCAGGCAGTGTTTTAATTAACCTTTCAAATTACGCCGGACCCTTTGGTGAAGCTGTCATATGTATGCGCCGCTTTAAAGGCCATGCACCTCCTCAGATTGAACAACGACGACCTACAAATCTGAGTTTTCGTGCGGGTGATTGTAATTACCCTGGTTTATAAACGGACCCCTTATCACAGCAGAGGGGTCCGCTTGTAAGTCATATCATAAACTTTGGGGAATTCCACATTGCCTCACCTCTGTGCAGATTTCCATAAATCTCCCCACGCAACTGGAGAGGTCTGAGCTGTTCTGGAGAAACTCGCTTCAACACCGAAGAGCGAGGCTGTGTTTATCACCGAGCCTTTGTCTATAATAGATTTCCAACCTTGCACTGAACAAAATTAATATGTTCCGATGTTTTGGTTAATTAAAAACCTTCAAGGCAAAAGCAGTTTAAGCTAAACTCTAAAGTTCCGATCAATACCGAAGCTCTCGATAGTCCTCGCTGTGAACGTTCTCTCACAACAAGCTGAATAGAGTTATGGCAACGGGGGAAGTTGGCACGAGTAATAAAATGGACATTCTCAGGAAAATAAGCTTTTGTGCACACAAACCCCGTTCCCACAATCTCTCCACAACAAACACTGCACAGATTTCTTAAACACGAGTGAGCCATGCCATGCTGAAGTGGTGGAGTGGTGTGTGAGGTAGTTAGACAGTGTCCAATTAGTCATGGTCCCCAAGAGGAGCGTTTTCTAAAGTGAAACAATTTAGATAACAAATATTACGGAGATAAATACTGAGTTGCAGAACAACTATACCCACGGAGTAAAGCTTTGTAACGTGGTCCATGTTGGAGATTACCCCCCCCCCCCCCCGGGTCAGATTGGTTCTCTTCTGGTTCCCACTCAAAGGATGAAGAGTATTAACCCGAATAATTGGAGACATCTAACATTTGAATTCAAGCACGTCATGAACAAACAGTGCAGGAGCTTAAACTGCGCTTTAACAGTGTCTTTCTTAACAGGGTATATTTGATAAAGGATTTACCTCTCTGTTGAGCCTTTGCATTTTGATTTTGAGTTTTGATTTTTAGGTTGATGCGATGGGTCATACCTCACACTCCCTGGAGCCAGACATTGTGCAAGTGCAGGAACCAGTGCCATTGCCCAGCACCTCCAATGCTTCCGGTGTGGCAGCAGGGTTGTAGCTCATGTAATACTCTTGGAGCTGGGAGCTCAGGTTCTGCTCCGGCTCTGGACTCTTTTTGCGGCGCTTCCGTCCCACCATGGATCGCTGCTGCAGCAACCTGGTTGCACCGGGGTACCGCCGCCACAACACATAGACAACTGTCAAGATTAGGGACATGGTGAAGAAGAGCGCCACGCTGCCCACCACCACTTTGTGCAGAGTCATGTGCTCCATCTCTGGGGGTGGTATGTGAGTGGGTCGCGTGAGAGCCACTGAGTCTTTAGGGTCCTTGTTCATACGCCCTGGAAAAGTAGGATGAGGAATAGGCCGTGGTCTGAACGGTGGCAGAGGACCAAAGGTGCTGCTCGGAGGCATCGGTGGAGAGGTGCCAGTCGGGGAAAAGGTTGGTTCGGCAGTGGCTTCAGAAATGAGCTCTGACATTGGCGAGGGTGTTTCAGTCAGGACATAATCAGTTTCCTCACAGATGCCATGGCTCATTGTGGCTTCCATAATCTTTTCTCCCTGCAGATACTTTGGGCTGCTGCATATCATAGTGGTGTCCTTACTGCCCCGGAAATTCCTCAACCAAGCCACGAGAGGGCATATGCCAGTTGCACAATCCCACATGTTTCCAGCGAGGCTGATGGAGGTCAGTGAGATCCATGCTGACACTGCCTCCTGAGACACGTTGGACAGCTTGTTGGATTCCAGGTTGAGGACTTGAAGGTTGGGCAAGCAGTGAAACACGCTGGATCCAGGATCTGGATTTCATTTCCTGACAGATCAAGTTTCTGCAGAGTGTACCAATTCCACGGGAGGCCCTGGTTAACCACCCGAATGCGATTCCACTGCAGATACAGCGATCTCAGGTTGGCTAACCTTGGAAACAGAAAAAAGTTGATCCGTGAGAACTGGTTGTGCTCCAGATGCAACTCCATCAGCTTCTGTAGGCCCAGAAAGGTGGTGCGAGTCAGAGCCTTGATTCGATTGTAGCCCAAATCAAGAAACTCCAAACTCCGGCACTCTAGGAATGCTCGAATCGGGATGTTGGAGAGACCATTGGAGCGCAGGTGTAGATTTTGTAGTTTACGTAAGCCGTGGAACTGACCCGGCTGCAGGATTTCCAATTTGTTGTAGGACAAGTCCAGACTGCGAAGATTGGGTATTCCATGGAATGTCGAGTTGTGTAGAGACGTGATCCTGTTGGAGCTCAGTATCAGCTCTTTAAGCCGGCGGACGCCCTGGAACGCTCGACTGTCAACGGCAGAAACCTTATTGTGGTCCAAGTAAATCCAGAGGAGCTGGCTGAGGTGAGCGAACTGATAGGGCAGCAGGGTGTGCAGTTCATTGTAGCGCAGGGAGAGGCCCTGGCAGCCGACTGAGATGTTTTCTGGAACATCTAAGAAGCCGAGAGGAATCACAATGCACCGTTTTCCCCTCACACCGGCAGTTATTGGGGCAGGTGCGCTCGCCGAAGCTGAACAGCAGGGGAGCCCGCAGGAGGAGGAGAAGTGGAAAGAGGAGGTGTGTCAGTCGTCCATCACACAGCAGTGGACCTACACGAGATAATGAGAGAGAGGAAGAGGGGTTTAGTGAAGATCGAATCACATTTAGAGGGTTTTATCTGCAAATAAGCCATGGGTAATAACCAAAATGCATTATCCTCTGTCAAATAAAAATTATTCCATGAGTTTCAATCATTGAAAGTGAAGAATTTTAATCTATACTTTGCATAACAATCCTTTTTTATTAGTCTGTATGTGATGACAGGTCACAACAAGGGTTTCTGAGAAAGTGTGTATGAAGTAATTCCGATGATTTGGCAGCGACGTTTCAGCTAATTGTGAGAAAGTACTTTCCTATCAGGGTTATTAGCACAAGCCGTCCAGATTCTAGTTATTAAGTTTATTAAGGTTTAATATTATGTGCAGATGCCTTTTCCCTCTGTCAAAGAAACATCAGGTATATTTCTTCCGATTTCCACAGATCTTGTAATCCTCAGCCTGTCAATATAACAACTGCACAAAGCGTTCAGCCTTATCCAAACAGCAATTCACATTCAAAACACCAGTGTCTATGAATGTAAATATCTTCGATCTGGATCAATGACAACCTTAACTTATATAAAGTATAGAAATGCAAAAACTGACAATTTGCTGATTCTTTCCTGAAGGCTTAAATCTGCACAATTCAACTATTTCAGGACAAAGCAGGAGGACAATGATCCCGCAGGCCTATCAGGGGCCTAAGAGCAGAGAGTGGTTGAATGTCACAGTCAGTCACTTCAAGTATATCACCCTCAAATGAAAGCTGACAGTCGGCCCTTCAACCTTACAGTCTAGTTTGATTTCAAAATGTTTCATGGTGCGCCACAGAGCCCGGCAGCTTAAAAGATACGTCAGCGCCCTGATATCTTCCGACTCCGCCATATGTCAAGGGGACACATCCCTCGACCCAGGGCTCTCTTTTTGTTTCACTCGACCAATGATCGAGCTATGGTATATTCACCTCTACGGACAATGCTGCCTTCAAATGTAACGTGCCTCTCGCTGAAGCATCTGATTTGCTCTCCTGTTCAGTTTGGTGTCGGCTGCTTTTCCGGCGAACAGCCACAGATTTGACAATTAACAATGAAGAGCTACGAAGGCACCGAGGGGAGGGAGGTTGCTAATCGTGTTTGGACAGAGTGTGAAGTGGGTAAGAGCATGAATGATAAGCAGCATTGTGTGGATGTAAAAAAAAAAGCTAGTATTTGCACCAGGGATGTAATTAGGCGTTTTGTCTAATTGGGGAGAATTAAACTTTCTCTGATAACGCGTGCTGCCAAAGGTACGGAGTCTTTATTTCATTAATTTCATTGTGAGATAATTTTCAGTATATCTTTTTCCTATTCTTATTGGCGTAACTTAATTGTTCAGGCCCTTTGGGAACTTCTAACTTAATAAGATATATTTTTGAATCTAATTTTACGGCTCATTTAACTTTTTCTTTTAAAAGCAGACTTCAGGCCTTTTCTACCAAATGTTATATATGAACAACGAACGCCTTCACCTCCCTACGATGGGTTGTCAACTAAATAAAGCCTAACTTGTGAACAGTTGCATAATGTGGACAACACACACACATTTGTACAGCTTCATTTGTGAGGATACTCACTGACAAAATGTACTGTCGATGTTCCAAAGCATCACTATAGTTAGATTACCCCTCAAAACCCTTATCTTAACCTCAACTTCAGTCATTAAAACAAGTGTTTAACCCCCAAACTGCCATTTGAAGAATGTCTCAACTTCCTTAATATGGCCCTCACTGCCAATTTCCAAAATTGAAACAGGACCTTGCAAAAACAAGAGCACACACACACACACACACACACACACACACACACACACACACACACACACACACACACACACACACACACACACACACACACTGGATGTTTTGCGTATGGATGAGAAGTTACTGTTTGACTTTGGACAAGGTTTTTTAAAATGACAGTGGGGGAAGACTGACATGAATACCAACAGAAGTGCATCATGTTAGTGGGAGAACGTCCCTGCATACAGAGATGTGTGGTATCAGAGAGAGAGAGACCATACAGAGATGTGTGGTATCAGAGAGAGAGAGACCATACAGAGATGTGGGTATCAGAGAGAGAGAGACCATACAGAGATGTGTGGTATCAGAGAGAGAGAGACCATACAGAGATGTGTGGTATCAGAGAGAGAGAGACCATACAGAGGCCCCGGAAGAACTGCACGAAATTCACAATGCCAGTTTGTAAATTTGCACATCACGCGCATTGTAATCTACTTATGCAGCGAGCATTCAGATTGACAAGTGCTCAGGAAGCTATAAATAAACAGTGTTGCGTAATGCCTGGTGATAACCATAATTAGCTTCATTATGCAGCTTAAACCAACGCAGGAGGAAGAGTGAGAAAATCCCCTCATACTGAGCGCTAACCTGAGAGGGCACGCGGCACGCAGAGCGCTGCGACGATTTCATGCTAAAAAGAAAAAGGCTGCTAACATGTTTTATTATTGCCACAGTCAACAGGTTTCATGATTATGCCAAGTGTCTTGACAGGCAGGTTTGTTTACAGCCTGGAAATAATGAGGATCTTAATTTACAGGTGATTAGATGTTCTCACGTCGCACATATTCCAAGTTAAGTGTTTTGCTAAAGAATTAGATTGACAAAGTATTTCTCCTTCCTTTCCACATGGATGTGTTGGATCCAACAGTGGGGGGGAGGTGGGGGGGGAACAGCCAGTTACTGTAGGTGTGTCTCAGGGAATCCACCCACACAGGAAATGTTTTTACATGTAGTAGCGTCCGATATATTTGAATGTCTCCACTCCATCGATTTTAATTATTGCATATTTTAATGAGTTCTGCTTCCCAATAGGGTCGTAACGATTCTGATCAGAGAACACAATACACGTGGAAACAATATTGAATGCAATGCTGCACAATACTCACTGCAGATGTAGCCTCTCATTACTAATGTAAAACATGTAAATCATGAGTGTTTTCCTATTTTAAGATAGAATAGCTGCACATTTCGGTCCATTCGTGATCGAGTGATCTTCATGTTTGCAGGGTTTTATGATTTGTTTGTTTAATCAGCCCAACATGGACAATAACCCTGAGATTGCAGAGCCTCAAATCAGCACTTTGGTTTATGAAAAATGAATAAATAATTTGGAGAACTGTAGTGAATCTTCAAACAGCCAGTAATATTTAAAACTACACATATTCCTGACTAAGCAAGACATATCACAAGGGATATATTGCTGTGTGTTTTACCAGACACATAATGGACTCTCAAATACAAATATCATAACTATTGAGGTGGAACATGCTCTTACTCCCAATGTCTAATTCAGCCTATACATGGGTTTTTCATTTTAATCAATCACAAAACAAACCTTTGCCAGAAGTAACTCTAAAATAACAAAACCCTGCAATTTCATTGTTTTGAAACGGAGGCTACGGGTTGTAAATGTACACACAGCGAGCGAAGCGTAACCTATTAATCAAAATCATTTTATTAGAATCCAAAAAATTAATATAATAAAGTAGCCAGCTGTACTTAGAGGAGTATTCAGCTTTTTGGCCGGCAGCCGACACCTATGGAAAACTCTGACTACAGACAATACCAGGTATCAGAATATCGGAATATGCCAAGTTCAAAGTTTGCTAAATTGATAAATAACTTGGTTGTTACACTTCCAAGCTCCTGGGTGATATTAATTAGAGGCTGTGTGCCAGCGCATGCTATTGCATAATCACACTTAAAACCTTCATGCTCAAAGTTCATGCTCATAATTAGTGGGTAGGGGTATAAAATATAAAAAGAGAGACAATGCTAAAAAGCCTCTCAGCAAAAAGTAGAGCGGCAGAGAGAAGTGAGGTGGTAGAGGGACCGAACGAGGTCTAGTGACTCTAAGAGTTAAGATGCACGCTATGTGGAAACGCCTGCTATAAATAAATCCCTTCAATCCTCCCAGCAATGTATTCGCCACCACTTCCATCACCTCCATTAGGTACCGAGTGATCTGGCCAAGCATCCACAGAGTGACGCACACTCATTAGTTAAACGATAATCTCATTGGAGCATTTAGAGGGCTGTGTTGTGAACCCGCAGGGAGAGCTCACTGTGTCGTATCATATCACGAACACTGCTCTGGCGATCCAGCGTGCGTGTTCCCTTAAACACAGGGAGGAGGACTCGGGCATATTTTATGAGTTTTGAAAATTCCGGGGCGGTACGAACAAACGCGATAGAAAAGCCTTGACAGCATCGTTTATTAGCGTTGGCGCAGCATGGATTTCTGCATAGACAGAGGAGTGATCAAAAATCCACTGGACATGTGTACATCAGGCTCCTGTGGGAGGTTTAACAGGGCGGAGAGAAGAGAGACTTTCACTTTAGTTCAGATTGATTATTCCATCATTACATGTGGAGTTAAGTGCAGACACCACTCAGGTTCTCTCCTGGTTTCATGCATCAGATGTCGTAAACACCTAGTGCACTAATACCCCTCCTTCCTTCAGTCGCAATTATCATAAGAAACCAATTAGAAAGGAAAAGATGTCCGTGTTTGTATCATCGTTATTGGAGGGGGGAAAAAAGGATATTTGAAAATATAAAAACAATTCTGCATTCCTGAGCAGCGCTGCTATCGGATCTCTTCCCCCTCAGAGGAGATTGGATCTCCTGCGGTAAGCCACACACATCTGTTTACCTGGCTCGCTCTCTTAGCGGAGCATGACCAATCAGAGCCGGAGGGGTTTTGGAAGATTTCATATCTCGGAGACGTTAAATCCTGGAGATTTAAACTGCGTGTTGTACATCAACACACAAGTTAACCTGAGTGCAGTTATCACAGAGGAAAGATCTGCTCCAATTAAACTTTCAAGTGTTAAGCACATGGGCTCTCTCTCTCTTAGTTTGTTTCTCCTCTCAGTTTAAGATCCTGTTGCAGATATGAGACTTCGGAGGGTCAAGGGCCTGTGTCTGAATTTCTAATTCACTCTCCCTGTTCAGTCCGTGCTCCAGCAACGAGGCTAGAATGGGAAATTGAATGTGAAGTTAAAGCTTTATAAATAAATAACGCTAGATTAAACCCCCTTTTAAAAAGGGTACTCCGCCATTTAACACCGCATGCATAAAACATAGTTGGACAGTTTAAGCCAACCAGTCAAGTTACATCACTTGAGAATTTTTAAAAAGATCCGAGTAGCTCGCTCTGAAAGCCACAAAAAGCTCTGCTGCTTCTATTCCTGTCGCAGTGGTTTTTCATGAAGAACCTGTGAAATTAGTGCACTTCTCTTTTAGAAGAATATTATATTTAAAATCCCTCCCACTGTGGAGCAGCACTCTGAGAGGGACAGGATGTGTCTCAGAGCTTTTTATTCTATTGTGTGCGACCGATAAGACTTCACCACAACCTGATGATGCAATTGCAGCTGATAAATATCAATTGAAGAACAGACTCTGTGCTTCAGTACCCCCCCCCCCCCCCCCCCCCAGGCTCAACGACCCACCGACTGGGACACGTTAGCCAAACTTGGACTCAAATGTTCCCGACTAAAATAGGCGAATGCAGAATAACAGCGCAAGACAAATTATTATTTTATTCCGAAAATATATCCTTTCGCCAATTACCTCAGCCGAGGTCAGATTCCCGACGGCGACCTCTGTGAATTCTCATAAAAGTGAGACTGCTCCCCCCCCCCCCCCCCAGAGGACAGAGTGGGCCCTGGCAGGCCCAGCAGAGTCAGCTGTCGTCCTCCTTGGCGGCGCGACAAGTTGATATTTCATTTGAATGCACCGAGCTCAGAGCACTGATGCAAGGCTATTACCCAGAGTGCCCGAGTGGGTTGGCCAACGGCGCCGGGGCCGCACGCCGGGGCACTTCAAAGAAATGAGGAGTGCGCTGGAAAAACAAAGTATATCTACTATTTCTTATTAAATGGTCGACTGTAGCACAGGTTATACACATTAAACGGGATGGCGTTTCCGTCGTGGCAGATTTTCAAGGTTATTGACTGCCTGAAAACTCTGATGAAGCTTTTACATGTCTTTTTCCTTCCTTTCTGTTCCTTGCCACTGCATGATAATGATTATACAACAAACTTAAATATATTTACGAGAGTATAATTTTCATGTGAGGACTTGGACGCCATCAATAAACTACTCATACAATCATGGCTTCTATTTTATTCATTCAAATATGTTTATTCATTTCAAATCTCTTAACCTCTTTTAGAATTAATTTTTAACTGTTTTAAATTGTGCTTTTAGTTTGTAATGTACCTCGGTTTAAAAACAGTGCTTTACAATCAAACTACCTTGTATAACAGTATTATATATCTACTCATATATCGACCTTTACGATTCAGACAGGCACTTATATTCCCTTCGCCTCCTTCCTCCTTCCTCCTTCCTCCTTCCTCCTTCCTCCTTCCTCCCGCCGTCCCCTCCTCTCCTCTCCTGTCGTCCTCCCCGACGCGGTTGCCAAGGGTTTTAAAGTGTGTGATGTGTGACTAAGCTTAGGCAAGCGGAATTCTAGGGCACAGCAGCATGTGTGATATATTACATTATTGAGTGTGTTCACTCAGATTTAAGGCACATAAAATTAAAAATATTTTCAGGGGCACGGGAGTGTGTGTGACACATCACCAGTCGCAGGGAGCATCGCCCAACCCTGATTAATTGAACACGCAGGCATTACAATATTGAAATGAAGTACCTTTGTACACACTTAAAACACATTATTTTATGCCCATTAATTTGAAAATTGGAGTCGATTTCAACTCGCAGGAAACAGTATAAAGCGGCTGATTTATGATAAAAGCTTATTTTACTACTACTGGAACCGTACATACATGCGGGGAGAAGAGGCCGAGCAGCAGCCGGGGTAAACACACACACGCACAGCTGCAGCGAGATACATGGCAAAATACGCTTATATGGGGCGGTATCTATTAAAAGTTGAAATGAAACGAGCGGTCGATTCTGTTAGCTCGGTTACTCCGTCTGGATTTGTGAGCGATGCGTGTGGAAGGGAGCACGTGACCGACTCGAGCGTTACAGCGAGAGAGAGAGAGAGGGGTGGGGGGGGAATGAAGACGGACGGCTCGCTCTCACAAAGCTACTCCCGGGGCCACTTTATAGGGAAAAGAGAAAAAACAGGGGGCCTAAATTATTACCACTTAAAAAGCTAACGGCTTGATTAGGTGTATGGATCCGTTAAAGTCTGGGCATCAAGCAGGTCGATGCGATTAGCTACGTATGGAACGGAATTCTTATTTATCCACGAGACGAAGTGCCTGTAACGTAAACGAGTGTCTCGCAGTGAGCGCGGTGCAGCAGTGCAGCTCACCCTGTCCACTGATTGGATCGTCTAACACTCACTTAAACTGATTCCACTGAGAGTACCTGATTCTGATTGGCTGGCAGGTGCTAGTATAACCAGTTATCTTCTCATTTATGTGTTGAACATGGCTCATAACGCCACCTAGTGTTCCAAACTGTCTTGGACCTTGCGGGGCCGATGCTAACATAGAGTGAACCGTCTGCGTCATGACATTTAAATACATATTCAAAAGTTAACATCCTGTAATCAAAAGGTGATTGGTTGGTTTTAGGGTTAGAATTGGGTTTATGTTAGTTTTAGGGTTAGGATTAAGTTAGGGTTATAATTATGTTTGGTTTAGGGTAAGGGTTAGAAATAGGTTTAGGTTAGTGTTATAATTGGTTTTAGGTTCCTCGCTAAGATGGAAGTACAAACCTGAGTGTGTGTGGCGGGGGAAGTGGGGCTCAGCATATCTTTAAATTTTCTAATGTGTTTGTGTGAATCTAGAATCCACTAAAGTTGGGTCAGGAAAGATAGGACTGCTACACTCAGCCACGTTATCTGCAGTAAAGCCAAGAGGCCGTGGGGTCTGCTGCAGGGGGGGGGGGGGGAGGAGAGCGGGAGAGTGGAAATGTTCCATCGTGTAATGAAGCAAACGGGAGAAGCCTCAGGTTGGTGTGTGGACACGGAGATAGAGAGACCCCACCTCGTGAAACACACTCCTGTCTGTGTAAATGTAGAGGGTGCATGAGAATTCGAGGAGCAGGGATTCACCCACGGCCCAGGGATCGATATTTTATTAAAGTTAAAAACTGAAAAATAAGCCTTAAATTGCAAAGGTAAGTTTAATATGAGTACATCTGACATATTTTGACTTTGAGGCTGAGGGCGGCATCACCCACAATGTGCAGTTTAGAGTTTTAACTGTTAATTCTCTCAGATTTCTTTATCCAATTGGCTGCGGATGATGATTATTTTCATTATTAGTGATGAGTAGATGTTTCCCAGCTTTAGGTGACATGTTAAACGTGTTTGTTTCGTCTGACCAACAGTGAGGAAATTACATTTACACAGAATAAAGGAGAGAACAGCAAACACGCCCTCAGTCCTAATTAGGTGGAAACAGATGTTTGCTATTTTTCCTGTTCAACAAGTGAGTCATCCATCGTCTCCCGCTTTATTATTAAGTCACAGCAAAAACCAAACGATGAGTAATCAGCTAATTGTTCACATCATATCTCGGGCAAATAACGACACTAATAAATAAACAGTTCTATATCCCACACTCTCTACTTGTCAACGGAGTAATAGATAATTAGCGAGGAGCTGGTTTTTGATGTATACAGTTTTTTGTGTGCGTGGCCGTGGAGGCCGCCTGCTGTGGAAGAAGCAGAACTCTAATGAGAAGTGTTGGATGGAAGTTCACTTGGAAAAAGTCACTTGTCAGAGGAGCTTCAGTCTGAACGTGCTCGTCTGCTGCCCACACAGGCACCTTCAAAATACATGTGCCTTCAATTAACTCCACTAAAGTAGAAATAACAGCCCTGATACCACGGCCGTGTTAGAACTCATTAAAACTTGAATTATGTTTCGATCCGACATGATGTTTGTGCTTGATGATATTACGAATTCATTATGTTAGTATAAAAAAAGCAAAGGGTAATTTAAAGTAGACCTATTCCAGCCACTGGGCTCATTATCTTTCCTTAGACATAAGTAGAAGCTTAATTACTAGGCTATAAATGTACAAAGAAAGATGGACGACACGACAGCTCCCTGACCCAATAGAGAAAGAGGTAAAACATCGTGATCGACACCTGAGACTGACTCGAGACCGTCACATGAACAAATTAACCACAGCAGAAACCGTTTAAGGCAGATGACATTAAAGAAGTCTGCCTTTTAGCTGTTACATCTACTTTAGTTGTTATTCGTTAGTTTCATTTATCACAATCAACGTAAAGAGGAAAATGTCACTTCCCTGAACTCAGTGAACTGCACGAGGCAGATAGTTTGCTTTCGCCTTCGCACCCACAGCGCTTTAACATCTGGACTCGGCTCACGGGCCCATAATATCTCACATATCAAGATCTTCCCTGACACTGGCTTTTCCTTTTGACCCACACACACAAACACACGCGGGTTATTGGCGTGCGTGCAGTGAGGCGGGGAGCAGCAGTGATCGATACGAGTGCTGAGCAGAGCTTTCCACGAGGATATGGGGAAGCCAGCGGGTGAAAGCAGTCAGCAAGGGGGAGTTTGGATATGCAGCCTAAGCCCGACTAATACTTTTGTCTACTGGATTGTGAGCATGGATAACAGGGTTTTCCAGAAAGGTAAAGCAAAAAGAACAGATTGGATCTCATATGTTCTGACACAGAAAGTTTTACTACAACAAATTCAATTTTAAAAACAGGATTTGGGGGCATTTTCATTGTTATAGATATTATGTTTCCCTCCCAGATACAGAGTCCAATACGTGAACTTTGCAAACTTTGTGTAGCAGCTTCGTGCAACTATCCCTGTCGTGATGATTGCTGTCATTGTTGTTTGGCCTGGCTCAGGTTTAAACCCTCTGACAGACCACTACATACAGAGAATTGAAGCCATAGAACTTTTAGAAATGAAAAAGGACACGTTTTGGACATTTTGGCTAAATCTGGCTGATGCTACACTACTGGAAACCACTTCTTCCTGATCTGACAACAGTACATGCCAAAGCAGGACAGCAGGATTTATCCTGATAAAACTAATAAAGACGTGGTATCAGATTGGTGCATATAGATTTCAGTACTCTCCGATAACCTATCCGGCATTTTCGGGGGGGGGGGGACATCTCGACTGAGCAGCTGATTCTGGAGCTGCGGCATCTCAGTAACAAGGACTGGAAACAAATCTAAAATGTCAGTAATGCTCCTGACGTTGAAATACTGCTGAAGTTTAGAGGGAATGAGGAATGACAGACAGGAGCGAGTCCCTCGTCCTGTCCTCTGTCCGACTCCCTCTGCTGCTGATGTGATTCACTGCCTGCAGGTACAGAGCGGGGGGGGGTGGGGGTGTCTGCTTGCGTCTCAGCCAACAGGAATTTGCCAAGTTTTTTTTAAAGATTCATGGCAAAGTAAGATATTCCCTTAGACTAGAGACGGTCCCAATGTGCACCAGAGTGAATTTAATGATTCCTGTTTTATTTACTGTGACTTGGCTCAGTTTATACCCTGAGATATCGGCTATTGTATATTAGCTAACTGGCTGTATCCCCCGTGGAGCCCCCTGAGGGGATGTGGTGGAAGACATTATAGATGAGGTGGAGAGAAAACACCTTCCTCTCGCATTCTTTCACAACACATTGGTTTTTTTTCCACCTGCAGCAACAACAATAATAATAATAACTCTGGCACCGATCTATCAGAATAAAAGCACAGCCATTCTGAATGGTAATTGATAAAAAAAACATACATTTGACATAAATTATATCCACATATTCCTCCGGATCTGAGATAGCGTTAACGTGAAAGGATAATAAGAATAAACTGTCCTTCTCTGTGGAGATACGTTCAAAGAGTAAGTCATCATCAGAAGAAAATGACAGCACCGGCCATTTGTTGGAGGCCCTGAAGACCTGACTTCAGTCGGCTTGTTATTATGAGCAATGGGCTCCAACATCATCTCACATTCTTCTGCCGGAGCTAGAACAGGCTGATTATTTCCCATAAGAGATTTCTGTGTCTGTGTGTGTTTTCTCTCCGACTGTCTCCCACCAGCTTTGAAACGTGTGCATCTCCGTGCGTGCGCCGCTCGGGATTCAGCAAAACTCCAATCATAAAGTATGACGGCGGAGTTGAATTTGTGTGGTTGTGTGTTTACTACCAATCCGGTGTTATGGAGTCACACCCACACAGTCACGCAGCTGAACTCCTGAGCTTTAAACTCTTAATAAATAATTCCTTCAGATGCCGTTTCCTGAACTTTTGGTTGTCATTACATTTTCAGTGTGTAGGATTTAGTGGCCCCTAGTGGGGATGTTGCATATTGCTACTGTAGAAACATTGGGGTTGCAAAATTGCAGACTCTATGTATGAGGTCTTTCTATAATTATGAATATTATATATAATCCAACACCCCATTTCAAACTGATGTACCTAAGCCTAATCAAAGAGGTGGTAGATTCACTGTACAGCCCAAATGTCAATACAACATCATTTTGGAAGGTTCTGACGAATCATGTTTTTTTCTGTTTTGGCTGGAAAATACTTGCATGTAGAGCCAACATATATTTGTTAAGCTGCACTGTGCTTCAGTGACACAAAACACACACACACAACACATCATGGTGTGGCTCTTGATTCTGGGTCTTTTGTGTGGTTTGCGTTGTGGTTTGTGTGTGAAAGCCGAGCTCCCAGAGCTTACTGCCAGACTTATGTTCTCACTTCTGTGTCTGTGCCTCGCTGCGTGAGTTCAATATGCAGGACACATTGTGGGTTTTTTTTGGGGGGGGGGGGGAGCCTTTCACAGTTATTTCAGAAATTTCAAGGAAAACTACGATTTGGAGGAAGTGCTGCAGTTGAATAAAGTGCAAACGCTGCAAAAGCAACAAGGAAAAAAACCCACAAGATGTAAAGTGAGAGAGAGTTCAAAGTGATATTCTGTGTTATGATGGTTTGATGCGGTGTGTGGGCAGTAGGGGAAGTGAATATTACCAAGTGCGACAAAAAGGCAAACGTGCATCACGCTGACAGAATAATCCTTATTGAAGGGTTCAGCTCCCGTATTTTTAAAAATCAGCCTCAGCTCTCTGCAGCGACTGAACTGTTCAAGGTTCGTTCTTTTTGTTCTCTGGGGCTTTGGAAGAGGCATGAATGTGAATTTCACAGGTTCGGGTCACAAATATGTCGATGAAATTAATCAGTGTTGAGGTTGTTTCGTCTAAGAGCAGGTTCCTCCACCTGCTACCCTTGAAAAAAACATGTTCCATTGCTTGATAGTTTTGAAAGAAGCAGTTGACTTGATCATTGGTCGACCAACACAATATATCCGTTCTGTTTAATTCATCAAGCAAAAATGTTTCTCTGTTTTTTTTATGGGAGAATTTTTGTTTTTTTAACCTTTACCAGACTTTGTTTTCACCCCTGTCTGGTTTGTCTGTTTATAACCAGGATTACACAAACATGACTGTCTGGATTTCCACGAAACTTGGTGGAAGAATGGAACGTAACCTTTTGGTTTCGGATCAGGACAAAGGAGCAGATCCAGAAATGTTTCATCACCTTCTTTATCATAGCAAAATATCACATTTGCCTCAAGGTATGATTCATGAAAGTAATTTGAGCAATTTGCTGTAGCTTGACTGAATTTAAAGGCAGAATAAGTAAGGAGTCCCCTTGTGTGCCAATCTTGTTTAATAATAATGTTTTGAGAATACTTAGTTGGCTCAATAATTGGTCAATCAACACAAAATGTTGCCAATAACTGTGTTCATATATCAAAAAGGTCAAACACCCTCTGGCTTGAGTTTCTCGAACGTGAGGATTTGCTGTTTTGACTGACTTGCTGAGTGATTTGTCAAAAAATAATTGATCAGCATTGGAAAATTGTTGTTGATTTCAACTGCAGATGCTGAACAGCTGCTTTACGTAGCTGCAGCCATGTTCCTCCACGAGAAGGATCTGGGAAACCAAATCACGTCGATGTCAGGTTTTAATTCTCCATTGGTGGAGGATTGCACTTGATTTTCTTTCTCACAAAGAGCAGTGGAGGGAGCAGACACACCGCGGGAGAGCGCTGGCCACAAGTATTGATGCTCTAACAAATGCAACCATTTAGTCTTGGCTCGGGCTGGAGTGTAATTGTAGTGAAATAATTAAAACTGTAAAAAAAAAAAAGTGGGCGCTCATTAGCTGCACTAAGCTGCTCATTAGAGAAAAACGCCACAAACTGTGCACAGATGTGTGGGCAGCGTGCATCCCTCCAGCCTGCATCAGCTCCTCGCTACGTCTCACAGTAAACCGCACACGCACACACGCACACACAGGAAATAGAAAGTAAAATGTACAGGAGACCAGAACAACAGCAGCAATTCAACAAGTGAGAGGAGGAGGCGAGGATGGAGAGGCAGCTCCTCGGAGAGACGTGCAGTTTCAAATCAACTCAAATGGATCCAGTCTGCAGCTAATCTCCTGTCAAACCAGCCCCGCGCGTGCACCGGGTCCCTGCGCGTGCGCGTGCATGAATAATAGTCCCCCCCCCCCCACTGCGATATTCAACAGCAGAAGTTGCGCTGGGAAAAAAGAAAAAGGAGGCAGCAGCTTCAAAGTGAGACACAATTCGATCGAAAATAAATATGCGAGATAAAAATAAAAAAAAGAGGAGAAGAGCTGCGGTGCGCAAAGAGAAGTGAGAGGGGTTTGTGGAGCATCCTCACCCTCGTGAACTGGAACAAGGAGGAGGGTGGGGGTGGTGGTGGGGGGGGGGGGGTGATAGGCAGTGTGGGATGAGGCTGTACAGCTGCCTGGAGAAGAGGTGGAGGAGGGGGGGGGGAGGTGTGAGGCAGGAGAGAGAGAGAGAGAGAACGAGGAGTCAAAACATGTCAGAGGTTTGGACGGGGGAAGACAAGGAGGAGGTGGGATGGATGGGGGAGGCCGCGGTAAAAACAGACACGTCCACCCCCCCACCCCCTCCTTCCCTGATTCCCTTCCCACAGATTTCAGCCAATTTGAGTTCAGGTCGGGAACGTGTGGATGAACTTGTCACTGCAGCTTCAGCAGCAGAGACGTTTATCTTGCACATAACGAGGCGTCGTTTAGCTCCGAGCCCCGTTGCGCACAGACACAACTGCTTCTCGGGGGGGGGGGGGGGGGGGGGGTGTTCAGCGTTCAGCCTCCATCACATCATTAAACTGAGCATAAAAAGGTGCATGAACGCTCCTGGCTCCTGCGTCTCAAACCAGTTTAACCACAGACAATAGAAGAATGTGAGGAAAACATGTGCAGAGAACCAGCGATGGTGCCAAAGTGACGCTGCAGATGTGTGCGCAGGAATCAGGACGAAGTGAGGAGAGGATGAATTCAATCAAGCAGGTTTTCTTTTCCTTTTTTTTTTTGCACTCAACTAACAGGTCCACTAGTGTTGATGTGCACCCCCCCTGGTGCCTCCTGATTCTAAATGAGACGGTCCTCCACTCACTCACTCACTCACCCATGTTGTCTCATCGGTGCGTCCCCTCCGTCCTCCGTAGCGCAATCCGCCACACAGATCACGACTTCACCCTCCGCGTCGCCTTCCCTCGGAGCTGCGCGCACCTCTCAGGCTTCGTGTGACTCACCTGCCTTCATTTGCTTCACTATGAATACAATTTTAAAAAAAAAAGAGAGACGTCTGTCGATTAGAAAAAGCTTTGGAAGTTTGCGCCCATGCTCCCTGGCGCAGCGCAACTTTCCAGACCTGGCACGCAGAGCTGTGCCATCCAGCCCCGAGAAGTTACCCGCGTCTGGCTCTCACGGGGGTGGGTGTTATCACCCGGTTAAATGCATGATGTCAGACACAGGTTCCCACCGAGTGAGGTAGGAGAGAAAGACGAAGACGGTCACGCGTCGGGGGGGAAAAAGTTCAGATGAGGGAAGGAAGCAGGAGATGGATGCGGTCACCGGAGGGAAGGAATGTCCTCTGCGCAAGCATCCGGCGGAGCGGCGGGGACGCGAGGCAGCGATCCCAGGCAGGCGCGGGTACTGTCAGCGGCTCCTGTGTGCAGTGCACGGGCGGGCAGGTTCCCGTGTGCGCGCCCGGCTGCGTGGGGGAGCGCGCGCGAATGTGGGAGAAAGAGAGGGAGAGAGGGAGAGAGGGAGAGAGAGAGGGAGAGGGGGGGGGGGGGGGAGATTTCAATGCAGTGTTTCACAGCTGCACATTGGCTCCAAAAAATGAGATTTGCGTTGGTTTTCTTTCTCCTTTCTCCATCTTCATCAACACATCGGTGCTGCAGCCGTCCCCCTCTTCATCAGGGCTTTTCTCTTCCATAAGTCCATTATGCAGGTGTGGTGGAGGATATGCTGAGGCTCTCCAGTGTATGTGGTTATATAGCACGAGTGGGAGGCCTGATCCTACCTCGTGTTGCGTAATAATTGGAAAAGGCTAAATGCAAAGAGTTTAAGTGGAGCGGGGAGGCTGTCGGACTGACTTTACCTCGTTTAAAATACATATTTGACATTTCAACTTCGCTCGTTAGGGTGCGAAAGGTTGTTTTAAGCCTCGATATGTTTTTAATTTCGTACGATCATGAATAGGCTTGCGGATATTACGCCTCTTTGGCACTAGGTCCCACGGGTCTCTCTAATTTGAAACACTCACAGTTGAAGTTATATCCATAACACTTTCAAATATTTGATTTAGTCCCCTTTTTTAATCACTTCACACACACACACACTGATTCACTGCTGGAACAGAGGTTTCAGTTTTCATCGTTACTCAGAAGACGAGAAGTGAGAGCAAAAAAGATGATAAATTATGAAAACGTGTCGTTATCAGAGAAGCTGGTCTGACACGACTTTCAGTTTAGCTTTGTCGCACTATGTGGTGACTTAGTGAAAGTGTGGAAGTCCAAGGTAAGAAAGTATAAGAGTTTGCGTTGGGAAGACAATTTTGAATGGTCGTGGCTCCATTCACCATCATTTTGGAAATAGAAGTATTATATATTTAAGGGGAATTGCAGTCGTTTTCAACCTGGGACCTATATTTCAATCAATCAACAATCAATCAAAAACACATATTTATAATTGTGGTATGTGTAAATGAATGGCACTTACAAAAACTTCTGTATTCAGTCCAGTAGATCGGCTCAATGTAATCTTATGGGGCAACTGCGACACTTCACGAAATGTCCAATAAAAGGTGCAACACATGTGATGTTACCAGAATCGTATCAAAGACCCACAATAACAATTTAAGCCTTTTATCGGCAAAAAACAAATTTTTTAATGTGATTTCATGGACCTTCACAGTTGCCCCATTAGATTACATTGTAGCCACAAGTGTTTGTAAGCACCATTCATTTACACACACACATTTATAAATATTGGGCCGAGGTCGAAAAATATCGTAATTCCCGTTTACTTTGGGGAGCCAGATTACATTTGGCTACTTAGTTTTGTTCATAATCACTAATTTCTCTGCAACGAGCCAAAAAGGATATTTCACTAGAGGGTTGATGGTTTAAAATAAAAAAAAGAGCTCCAAGTGCTCTTGGAAAAAAACACACTCTCCAGTGGAGTAATATATCTTTAATAATAATCGTCTGACTTTAATCTCTTCGGCTCATTTTGAAAAGCGAGTGTCTGGTTCAAACAGAAAGACACGTACACTGAAAGTATCCGAAACAAAGACACGGACCTGGGTTTGTTTTCTCCTCCTGCTGATATCTGACATTGTGTGGTCAAACTGACGTCTCACAATAATCTCTAATGGGTCAGCGCTCCCCTGAATGTCAGGTTATTTTAGCCAGTCACACACTAATAGGGATTTCATCTATCAGGCCGACCATGTGTCCGAGAAACTCCTCCGGGTTCGACCTTTCGCATCCCGGCCCACGGCGCCATTAGAGGGCATTCCGCCTCGGCTGCATTTTCTAGAAACGTTCCCATTTCTTCAAACTGAACCCGGCTCGCAGCGTGAAGTGAAGCACGGCCCAGTCGGGGCGGGGGCGCCAGAGACCGGGAGTGACAAGCGCCATAAAATCTGTTTAACAAGCAACACGGAGCGATCTGATTGGAGGTTTTGAAGGTGGCCCCGTGGCGTGGAGCCACAGTCATGAGGAGGTGGGCGGTAAATCAACAAGGCTCATGGAGATCCCCGCCCCTCCTCCTCCCCCTCCTCCTCCTCCTCCTCCTCCTCTCTGACCACAGACAAGGCTGTGATACCAGCAGTGAGGTGGAGGGTACAACTACAGCGATGAGTGTTGTGGCTGAAGAGATGTCGTGTGAGGACAGGAGGAAGAGCAGTGACGCGGCGATCAGGCGAGTAACCAGAGGCAGGTCAGCCTGAGGTCTCTGAGTTTCAGCTTCGGGCCTCATTAGTTTCTATTTAAAGCAAACGTATCAGACTTTCTCACTTAGCTCGGCCATGTGGAGTCACGAGAGAGCGAGCACCCATAACATTACATTATTTATGTTTATGTTGGCGTGACACAAAACCTCTACAGGCCATGCAGCAGGAATTTGAAAATAATAGTGTGACATGTGAAAATCACGTCTCCGAGGAACTATGGCTGTGTTCCAAATCACTCAGAAATATATTCTCTATTTATTCATGTGGGAAAATACGCTCAGTATAATATGGACCAACGTAGATATGGCACGTTTTAACTGTCATTTTTTCATTTCATATCAAAACCTGGTTGAAAGAAGCTCCAGGAGAGTAACACACTTTAGATAAAAGTCATTTCAAAAGCATTACAGAAAGAACAGAAGTACAGCACACATTTTTACTCAAGACCAACTTTCCCCTTTAATTCATCAAGCTGCACCAAACTGTACAAACACCCAGTTTTTTCCCCATCAGGATCCACAAATGACTCCCTGGGAAAATGTCAAAAAACATCTCGCAATTCCCCGTCCCGTCCTTCCACCGAGTTCCGTTGACATCTATTACTAGTTTTTGTGTATTTCTTGCGGAGGTGAATAATTTTCATCGTGATTAACAACTTGTTTTTGTACCGAAAGTCTGCTTCCCCAGTGGAGCTTGGCCCAAATCATTTTTACACATCTGTAAATCATATTTAGAAATTGAAGATGAGCAGATACACATTTGCGATGATCTAATTTCTCTCCATAACGTCCGTATATATATGAAGAAACAACATTTCTTCATCGTGTTGATTCAAAACTCTTCGCTGTTTCCCTCCGAACACATTTTCCTTTTGCAAATTACATGTGTTTAAACATAATTAGTCTTTGAATAGACTCATGTAGTTTGCGTGTGTGAATACAGGTCAGGATTGTCCTGAGGCTTTTCACGACAGGTAATTGCAGCGTTGTTGTTGTTGTTGTTCAGAATGCTTCAAGCTATAGGTGCTTGAGAATTTTTAATGGTGCACAAGTTCAGAAATACCTTCAAAGCCCCCCCCCCCCCCCCCCCCCTGCACATGTGTATGATGAAATCACAGGTTGGTTTCTTTGAGCTTGGCAGGACACCGGCTCCTGGGCTAAATTTATCTACTCGGAGGAAACGTTCGAGAAATGTAACGGTTTCTGCCACATGTAAGTATTAATAAACGGCGTGAAACACTCCCTCGTGTCGTTACTTCAAACGCTGTAAGAGGCTCGTCGGTGGCGAGGGAGAGAACGTGGCGAGGAGAGGCTTCCTCTCTGCTGTCGCGTGTGCGTTCATCTCTGTGAGGATAAAAAAAGTTGGCGTCACATGTCTGTAGCAGTCTTCAGCGGCCCGCGGCCTTGATGTGATTAGGATCGGGATCCGTGCGCGAGTCTGCTGTTGAATCAGATGTGAAGTCAGTGGTGAAAACTTTTTGTCATATCTAGGACAACAACATCTTGTACTGTGAATAACAAATGTTAAATGCCTCAACTAGGCAACCGTCTTCCTGTATCACATCCCCCCTGCTGTTGGAAGCCATTACTGTCTGAACACTATCACGGGAGAGTGAGCACTCTGAAGAAGAGAGGGATGAGGGACACTGTGATTAGAAATGCAGAATTCAGAATTTACTCTTGTGTTTTAATTGATGTAAAGTGCCTTTCTTGGCTTTCGTTAAATTGTGTATATGGTCTGTGGTTTGACCGATTTCCGTTCTCCGGGCTTTCTGCCACATCCGACATTCACACTTTGACGTCAAAGAAAAAAACCCAAAGGCTCGTCTTCTCGACTGCTCCACGGACATTCGGCGAGAAGACAAGTCTTTGTTCAGAAGGCCGAGATAAGAGCGACCGCACCAGGAGCCGACAGCGCTGTGCGGGCCCCAGACATGCCATGATTACTGACATGCCCCCCCCCCCCCCCGTCTGCGTGCGTCCACCAATTGACTCACAGCAGGTAGATATATATCTCCAGTCTCCCACCTTTTGATTGAACACGGCAAGTTCATATAATCTTCCCGCACAATTGTAAGGAAATCAATAACATGACGTGGAAGCGGAGCTGAGGAGGGGGGGGGGGGAAGGCAGCACCAGGAAAAGAGTGAATTAAAAAAGAAGAAACTTCACCTTTTTAATGAATGTCAATGGGATTCCATTAGCGCCCGCCCGCATCTGGCGGAAAGCAACGGATAAACTCGTTATCGCTGGATCTGCCAATTATTCTCAAGATTGGACAATTAAATGTTTAGTCTGTGAAATGTAAGGATGATGTGGAAAACAGGCCCGTGGCAATTTCCTGAAGTCCACAGAGATGCCATCGCAAATCAGAAAAGTCACAGAGGTCTGGGACTGAGGAGCAGAAAGGAGATTTGACATTAATGTTTGATAAATGACAAATACAGTATAAGTATTCGATGTATGAAATGTTGTCTTAAGCGCTAGTGACTTTTGCTCATGTGCTGCTGACATTTCTTTTGTGTTTGTGTGTTTTTCATGCATTTAAATGTTCGAATGATTGTTACCATGTCTGGAGATTAATGCTCTTTAATGAAGTGAGGTTATGTTCATACACAAATTAGCATCTGGTTTACTTTGCTTGGACAGATGAGAAATGAACTCTTGTGACCAGTGAGAAGTCCCCGACTCAAACCTCTGCTGCTGCTCGTAACTCCTCGTGAAACCACAACTTGTAATTCTTTGTGTTCACATTAAACTGCAGAAATCCCCTGTGTTTGTTTGCGAGCTGGTTACGTGTAGTGTTGCTGAACTTTGGAGTGATTCAGGTGAACTACTGCTCGGCTCTTTGTGCCAAAGCGACTCCCTGCTCCGACTCCACGTGCAGACGCGAGAGTGGTATCGATCTCCTCATCGTACTCTTGGCAAGAAAGGAAATAAGTGTTTTCACAAAATATCAAAGGCTCCACTAAATGCCTTTTGAGTTTGTTAATCTCTCCGCAGCTGTCGACAAGTTTCTGTGCCATTATCTCAGGATATTAATTTCTTCAGTCTCCCGGGGGGGGTAAATTGTAAGTGGCCAAAGTCACTGATTTTCCGACTTTCTTCAGGGACATTAAACAACTCAACAAGCCCGCAGGTCCCAGCAGATCATCGCAGGTCATGTAAATATTCCAAAAGCCCCCAAATAAAAGTAGGGAAGCAGCCTTCATCCATAATGACCGTTTTTGCATTTTGCATTTTGCATTTTACTTACTTTTTATATCTTTTATATCTTTATTTTGTTTTTTTGTTTTTTCTTAGAGTACTTACTGTGTTGTTATGTTTTTATGTTCATTGTATGCACCATATGCCATGCCAAGGCAAATTCCAGGTAGGTGTAAACCTACTTGGCAATAAATACTTCTGATTCTGATTCTGATTCTGATAATGAACTGTGGAACATCTTACCAGCAACTACTACAGGGACGGGCTGAGTGGACAAGATGAAATATGAATATTTTCTTCCAATTTTGATTTTAATTTGCAATGTTCTCTCCTTTTTTTAATCATTATTGTTTTAATTCTTCATTTCACTTGAAGGCACGATATGCAACTTCGGTCTCTCAATCAAAACAATAACAGAAGAGCTTGTTTGACGACGTCGTGAAGCAGCGCGGGATCGTGGGAGTTGGAAATCTATCGCCTGACACACGTGGCTGAGGCACAAATCATGTTCAAGGACGTGTAAAAGTTTTATCCATGTTGAAAAAAAAAAAGTGTATTTCTCTCTAAGGACACACGTCAACAACGTTAGGGTTGTTTTTTTTTTTATATTTGTCATCAGTTGTTAAGATGACTAATATCTCGTCTTATTGTGGG
The DNA here is from genome assembly GCA_006182925.3 of Reinhardtius hippoglossoides. Classification (NCBI taxonomy): domain Eukaryota; kingdom Metazoa; phylum Chordata; class Actinopteri; order Pleuronectiformes; family Pleuronectidae; genus Reinhardtius; species Reinhardtius hippoglossoides. The sequence goes on from CM031687.1 coordinate 3,794,083, forward strand.
AACAGTGGGTGCCGCTCGGGATTCAGGGACAGCTCCATTAACTCCCAGTGGCCCGTGTGATGACTAAGCCGTCCTCACAGCCACCAGGTATTTATTATCTGTTTTGGTTCCAGCTAATAAAGGAGGCCTCATCTTTTTTTTTTTTTCTGGTATTGTTCATTTATTTTTCGTTTACCTCCTGAGGGCAACTGTCGTCAGCGTGCGGTGAGTAGAATAAACAAAATGAAACTCAGATGCTGTATCATCACCGAGGCAAACGCGGTTTTGTAAATTGATTGCAATAGTAAACAGCAAGTGTTTCTGTAAAGGGAACTAATACAGTTTGATGAAGAAGAATGAAGAAGAAGGAAGAATTCCTCATTTAAAACTGTGATGCAAATAGAAAAAAATTGATTTTACTGTCAAAGGTTGAAAATGAATTCAAATATTAGCAGTTCAATAATCAAGTGCAGGCTTCGGGGGGGCTGGAGTCTGTGTCTTAACCGGCGTAAATGGTAAATGTTATATTTGACATGAACAGTGGAAGCAGAGGTCAGTCAAGCAGATAAGGTCACATTATCATAATCAGCCTCCACTCATCCTCTCCGCTGAAGTTTCGTCGATACTCGTCACTGACAGCGGAAAATGATTTCAGTGGAGAAACGCAAATTCGTGCGTGTAATGCGATTTTCTCGAGAAAAACATCCAAACGCTATAGATGCAGGAGTTGTTAGCAGAGCTGCACCTGATGTCCACGTAGGTTACTTATCTAAATAACCAGGTAAAGCCTCCTGTGATCCGTGTGTGCGGCACAAACGCCCAGGTGGCATTTCCTTTGAATCAAAAAAAGGAGCCACATCTCAAAGACTTCTCAACAGAATGTTCTTACGCTGATAAGCCGGCTGTGAAATGGGACACTGAACCGCAACCTTCTCCTAATCTGTGCCACTGGGCCCCCGTCCAGCCCGCTCAGCCTGATCGCAGCGGCACAAAGTGGCCACCGGATCCGGTGACGAGTGAGACGTGAACATGCCCAGTCCATTCAGCGAGGAAGCCGGCAACCTGCCCATTGTTCTTTTTCTTTATTGTGTAATTCAATGAGAAGGAGAAAGAACAATGTTTCCCCCGGTGGGGAGGAATCAACAGAAACGCAGACGAACGCCACTCCCTCGCAGGACACTGACACCGTGCTGGAGGGTTATCGAGGACACCGACGCCACGTGTCCCCGGTCGCCTGTGTCCTTGTCCACAGCAATCAGTCATCTACGTATGGATGAATCCACATCCCTCCTGCCAGCAGCAGAGCGAGTGGAGCTGCCATGCGTCCTGTGAATATACACAGGCTGTGAGGGGGACATTAAACTGTACAGTTTACAGCCGTGTTGTCTCTTAAAGATCCCCGACAAGATCGTCTTTAATCTTTCACCTGTATACTTTCCGCACGAGGAATATCTTCGTTACAAATCTTTTTTAAAAAATGAAGACCTTGGTTTCTCCACCGGTGAAAGCGTCCTGCTTCTTTCTTGGCACAAGTATTCACATCTGCCTCGCGTTAGTTTCCGCATCCCGCGTTAGTTTGACTCCAGATGGAAGCAGCTTCGCCCGGGACGCAGACATGTGTCCTCTCCAGATCTGTCAACCTGACACGAGGTAATTGCAATTCATGCACGCATCCTCAGCCCCGGTCTGAGGTGATCAATGCCAATTCAAGAGTATCTTCCATCTCCCGTCATGGGCTCCAGCTTCACGCTGAAGAGGAGGCAAAGCAAACAGTGCACACCGCGCCGGGAGAAAATGAAAAGTAAACCAGCCACCGTGACCAGGGACTTGGTTCTATATGTTACTCACCACGGAAATGGGCAGTAAAATTGTGTGTAAATGTATATATATCGTTGGTATATGCATATTTGAGGTAATCAATTCGATCATACATCGTGAGAAAATATCTGACATATTTGATAGATAACATATTTACAACATTGATAATGAGTTTGTGATTTATTGCAGTTAAAAAAAAGCATCAAGTTGTCATGAAACATACACTCCAGGATGTCATTTATCTGGTAATAAATACCATTTAAATGGGTCCCATCTGCAGGCGGGCCCTGTAACTGTAGGGTGACGTTTAGGGAAGCCGGGCTTCAGTAGCAACCGGACCGAATGTCATGGCTTTTAATTGCTCCTATAAATATGAAAGGGGGTTTGTTAATAAGCACTGGTAGCTGCTGTTTTCTCCGGAACATTATAAATACAGGATCTGTGTGGGCAGTTCTCTGGCCCGGGGGTTATTTCAGCGCTGGTTCTGAACGGAGCGGCTGCAGCTGTGCGAGTCGCGCTGAAAACTGTCACATGGAGAAAAAAAACGTGTGGGAAAACAAATCTGACTGACGGCTGCTGCTGCGGTGTAAACTGTTTGTTAATGTTATTCCACAGTTCCTGTTTTGTTTTTATACATTCGATGTGGAAACTTTCGGTTGGAGACAGATGCAACTAGGATGTGAACTCAGTAAGCTGTTGGTTTCCGTAGCAACCGCATCCTGCCAGCGCTGGTTTGATCGCCCGTGTGTGAATAGATCCTCCCGTCTGTGAATGCCACAGTGTGAGACTCTTCTGCTGCATCACCTCAGATTGCATTCCTGTTTGTTTGTTTGTTTGTTTGTTTGGAGTCTGAACGAGAACAAGATGGGTCGTGTTGCCTTTTCTCTGGAGGCGACATTTGGAGTCTGGCCCTGATTTAGTTCTGATTTCAGGGTTTGGCTGGATCGGTTATTGCAAAGATAATAATCCACGAATCTGACTCTCACATCCCAAACTCTGTGGTGATTAATGCAAATCTAAATTTATACTTAAATCAAATAATCCAATGATGCTGCAAACCTTTAGATTTATTACTATTTCTACTATCTCGTACATATATAACAGTGTTATGCTTTAATCAGCCGGTGTTTGATTTAATCGTATGTTTTAATTTCACTGCTCGGATGGAACAGCCAGAGACCTCTGCCACCTGCACCGCCAGGAGTCAGCTCCGACTGAGAGAAGGCAAATGAGGTTCAGAGGATCAGACAGATTAAATGTGCACTTAAGAACAGATGGAAGCTGATGCTGCTGCTGCTCAAGATTCAAAACAGTTTCTCTCCTCCACAGTCACCGGTGGACCTCTGGTCTGTCTGTGCAGCTCCGGCCGTCAAAATGCCCGGAACAACCAGATTTGGGTAATTATAGATATACTCCAACTTGCACTCACTCAGCGCACCACCTGTGGCTTTCAGGAAGTATGATACAGAAACTGAAATAAACATATAAAAGACTGAGAGGATGCGCAAAGAACACCTAAAAGCCTCGAGGTGGCTGGCGCTGGAGAGAAAATAAAAGGTGTACGACCTTCGTGGCGGAGATGGAAAGCCTTGTCAGACCTTCTAGTACTTTCCTGCCATTTTGAGTTGAAGTGAAGGCACCACTCATGTCCATGGTTGTATGTTTTAAAGCACAGGCTTTATATAAAGTAAAGTACCTCATGGGAAATGTGTGCCCTCGGTTTCCTCCTCTGCTCTCGGATTTTCTGTGCAAGAAGTCGGTCAAAAATTCCCCGATCAATAAAGAGCCAGGTGTGGTGTTGGTTGCTGGTCGTTGTGGGTGCTGTAGCTTTACAACTTTGAGAGTTCGGCGCAGGCGGTTACCTTTGCATGCACTCCCGCCCTCTAACAGCTTTATTATTACACATTATTACAAAAAAATAAAATAAAATAATCCAAGAGCAGAAGAACTCAGAGAGCAGACGTTTCACAATAAGACACAGAAGCGGCGTGAAGAGCTGAAGTTGGACAGTTTGAGCGCAAGCAGAGTGAAATCATTATGAAACCTGAACATGAAATCAATAAGTCCTGCTCTCAAACTGAGAGATCACACTCTTGATATAAGTAAAATAAAAAACTTACTTTTCTGTGGAATACTTCAACCGAGGGTACTTTCACGTTAAGTTGGAAATCGTGTAGATATTCATACAACACAAAGTACGAGGGGTTATCCCGTTAATCTACTCTAAGAAAGAGGATTGACAGCTTTTTGGCAATATTAATACGACTATGAGCAGGAGCAGGAAAAAGGTTGTGAAATTAAATCACCACTTCAAATTCCAAGCAAATTAACATTAGAATCAAATCTCCACCAACGCGTCGTAATTAAGACATAAAACGTTTTTGTGATGCTCAACCAGAATGTTTTTTTATTGTCTCTCAGCCTCGTACACTTGTTGTTGGAATGGATTTGTTTAGTTTGTGCCCCATGCAACTTTAAGCACAAGGGTTATAAAAGACTCCACTGAAGAGCAGTGACATCTCCATTCATGGTTGGCTGGTTGGCAGCGAGTGGGAGATTGCTGAGGTGATTCTTTCTTTTTAGTTGGTGGATAAAGAATCAAGGACTTCCTCCTTCTGGCTTTTTTTTTTAGCAAACTAAAAAAAAACAGAACCCCGGGCGTAGTGTACTTTGTTTGGAGCTGAAGATGAAGTTTCAGTTTTTTCAATTTGTACAATTTCATACAGGTTAATCTTAATAGAATCTTCAGTGTGTACGTGTGCATGTGTGTGTGTGTGTGTGTGTGGTGTGTGTGTCTGTGTGTCTGTGTGTGTGTGTGTGAGCCCAGACGGAGAGGAACTCGGCGAAAGACAAAGGGAAAAGAAACGACTTCTCATCAATCTAGCAGACAGTCATCAATGTTCATTTGTATAGCTCTCCTGTGGCGGATGGCCTGAGCGCGGTTTCGCTGTGGAGCCGCCGAAACTGAACTTCCTGTTTTCTCTGAAGGTCAGCGGAGCAGTTCATCCACTTCACGTTGCTTTGAGAAACGATGTGAAAACATCAGCGGGCCGCCATAAATCACAGCCCTTGTAATATTCACGCCACCAGTCGAAGGTGGGGAGTCTCTCTCCCACTCTGCTGGTATAGGTGTCCGACTCGTGATGTAGAGGGACAGGCTGCAGAATGAGTTGCTAGGTTGCAGAGTGCACGGTGTAAGACACAGAGGGGAAGCCAGGGAGAAAGAAGCAGCAAACATTTATTAAAGCTGTGTTTTCCTGCACACACACACACACACACACACACACACACACACACACACACACACACACACACACACACACACACACACAGACGGACACCTTCCACCCCCCGGGTGTAGCTGCAGCTGAGAGGCCAATTGTCTGCACTGGGTTTCTCGCTCCACTCTGCTATTACATTTCTTAAAAGGGGGGATTTCACCGCCGGAAACGGGGATCATTATCTCCACATTCGGGGCTTCGCAGAGAAAAGTGAGAAAAATGTTGTGTATTTCACAGTTGCTCCCAAGGCAGAAACTCCTGAATCGCCCCCACAATGCATTGCGTGAAGTAGAGCTGCCAGACTTCTCCATGCGTCCGCTCCTTTTATTGGCTCTTTCCAAATTGCTTCCGCTGGGGATTGATTTTCCATGCTAGCCAGCGGTTTAGCCGACATCTCTTCGCTCAGGCTTGTTGCTCAATTCGAGGTATTTCTTTCTAGCTTCACGTGTTGCATGTCAGTCACTTTTAAAAAATATAAATGTACGAGCACTTTCACTAGCCAAGACACTGGAAACAATAATCCAGTAAAGTATATCAATCCATCTACTAACGGAGAGCTGCGTTTTCTTTTCACACCACTATCTCTATCTTATATCTCAAGGTCGAGACGCCAAGGAAATACCTGTCATTCTTTAAAGAGAAAAACACTCCAACCAGAAAGCAGCAGCCCTGTCCTCATAGTGCAACAGGTAGGATATCTCAGGTGAAGGTTTATCATGAGGAATTAGTTATTCTTATTATTAATCTCTAAAAGAAGATACATAAAATACCCTGATATGAAGTAGGAGACTACAGAGCTACAACATCGCAAATAATAAAAGAATATATGTACTTCAAATTGCAAAAAGAACCCATCATTATCATTATCTTCCTCAGGGGACGGACACCCATGCCCCTCACGCTAATTGGCCACCCCCCCCCCCCTATAGATTTTTGGCTTGCGTGACGTCCCTGATTTTTCATTACCCCATAAATTCGTTACAAGAATTGTGATGAAGACGTGGACTGAGTGGACCATTTTACAGCTCAGTGCATTTAATGGCAAACATTTCACCCTTCGTATATCAGGGGTCAGCGGTTAGGTTCAACCAGGGGCCGGATTTTACAGCATTTCTCAATAGGGGGATTATTATTTTTTTATTTCAGAATTTATCTGAGGGCAGATGTTATTCCCCCCCCCCCCCCCCCCGAGAGACAAACGCTGCACGTGAATGTATCTTCTGTTTTCCACCGTGAGAGCAGGGATGCAATGACAGGTTATCTACACACTATAAGTGGTTGCTTATGGATGAGAAACATATGTTACCATGGTAGAGCCTCATTTACTGAGGGATGTATCAGATCTTACATTTCATACTCATGAGTTGTTTAATGGAAATTATTTTTCCACCTGACATTTAAAACACAGATACCACGACAGTAACTTAGAGACAAACACTAAAGGAGACACACACCGTTAACGTACTGGACGATATGAATAGTTCTTACATCACTAATCAATATGATAACCATGTCCATGACCTCTCTCTGCAACCAACAAACAGGTCCACAAGCTGCCTGCAGGCGGGAGCCACACTCACCCCCCCCCCCCCCCCCCCGCCCCCGCCGCCACACTCGGCCCTGCGTAGTCACACCACACCTTCTGTCGGAGTGGAGCCGGACACCAGGAACTTTCACATATCTGGAAACATGGATTCAGTAACACTCCCCATCTCAACTCAACGCTCGGCAAATACATCCCACGACTGACGTTAACGCCAGTTTATCGCAATGTGGTAGAATGTGAAAAAATCTGTCCCACAAATTCTGTAGTTTTTTGTGTGTGTGTGGTAATTGTCTGATTTTCAGTCTGAGCTCCAAAACTTCTACTGTGAACATGTCTGAGTTCCCAGAGTTCTTCTAAGTTCAAGGCCAATGACTCAAATCAGATTAGTTTCTTTTCACTCAGAGACCTGAGCCACTTGTTGTTCATTACCTGCTTCACCAACATAGAACGATCAGATCTGACAGAAAAATTGGAATTTAGCTTCGGGGGCCTGAAACATGTGAAACGACTGAAGCCCCAGATGTCAGGTGACGAGACGTGATTGTGATATTTCACTTCCACGTGCAGCAGCTCTGGTTCTGGAAACACTGGACATTTCCCCCGTTGGCCTAACGACAACATAACCTGTAAACTGTCTGTGTGTTCACTCAGTTCCTCGCCTGGGACCTCGTGCTGTAGAATCCTGTTGTTTGTTCCTCGACATTTAAGGCAGACTTTTAAATATGAGATGAAGCGAGGACACTTAACTACAAAGGCACATTCATCCTGCAATAAAAAAAAAAAAGATGGCTCCATTCATGGAATTATGAAAAGGCCTGATGTTGACGAAAAATAAAAAGTAGATGTGGGAGTTTAGAGGTAATCCTTTGTCGAGATTATATCTGTAGAGACATTTTTTTTAAATAACAGCATCTATAATATTTACTGGAAGTCTTTAAAAAGCATATTGATGGGAAGTAGCCAGCTTCGTGATAGTTAATAATGATTGTTGTGTCTTGTGTTGCTTTTTGGACGTCCCCTGAAACGTTGTGGGTCAACTTTTTAAAATCAGTTGTTCAGATTTTTTCTCTTTCATCCATTGACGTCGTTGCCGTTTCTCCGATATTTCCCAGTCACCTCTGGTTCCAGTCTCCTCGGGTTAGAGTTAGTCCTCTAATCTGGTTCTCCGCCGGCATCGACTTTTAATAAACAAAGAAGACGAGAACGCTGCAGTGAGAGCGCACACATTTGTATGCTCGGCTGTTTCTGGCTGTGTTTCTATTTCAGGCGACGAAACACTTCATTGTTTTCAGTGTTGTTGCAAGAAGAGATATTGTGGAACCCCCCCCCCACCCCCAACCCCCCAGAGGATGTCAGCTGTGCCATGTGAAAACATAAGCATAACATCGTTGGCATATCAAGTAGAACTGGAAGAGGTAGAATATGATTTTTTTGGTTGTCGGCCTGTGAGGACTGTGATAACTGATAGTTGTGCTGGTTATGTCACATGGTCAACTGGGGGCCATTGATCTTGGCTTAAATCAAGATGGTTTCATCTACTGTCAGTTTGGCTCTCAAGCAGAAAACAACTGATTACAGAAAACTGACACCGGCGTCGGCCCTTATCGCCAAAAGCTTTTTGATCTCAGTGTCTTTTTCCCCGCCTCCGTCTTCTTCATGTACGACACCTCTTTTTCATCTTGAGGATTGCGTCAATCGCCAACGTCATCAACTCGCCCTCCGTGTTCTCACACGGGCTCACGCTGACATCATATCAGAGGCGGGAAGGAAAATTCCAGGAAGTGTCAACTGACTCAGACGTTTCGCCTTCTCGAACGCAGCCGCTCCGTAAAAGTTTCAAGAAAATCTCCTGGCCTCAGTGGCTCAAAGCAGCTTTTACAAACGAAGTACACCCCCACACCCGCCGATGTGATGACCATTTGCACATTTCATTGCTTCGCTGCGAACGGTGACCTGAGACGAGGCACTCACAGACGGACGAGGAGCTTATTTTTTTTCTTCCGTCTTTTTATACCGTTTCTGCAGGCTCTTAAGAAAAAACATGAAAATCCACTCCAGAGGTGCAAACACACGACCTGACCTCTCGCCGTCCCTCTCGCTGACTTTGAAATCGCTCTCCTGCTTTCTCTCGCCTGACCATCTGTCTCTGTATTTATCTGTAATATTTGCATATACTCATCTTTTTTTTGGTTTTGGTCTCATCTTTGTTGGCTGACTGTTAATCAAAAAGTCAGCGAGTGTGGGCATGGTAGGAAAATGGTTGATAAAGGACCAAATCACCATTATGGCCAATGTGCAGATGTCCTACGACTGTGGCATGACTGTTGGTGTCAGATTGGCTGATGGGAGTTTTTCCGGAAGCTGCAGATCCCCTGAAGTTTTCACTCACAGCAGCTTCTAGAGTTTCCAGCGAGCAGAAGCCCTGCGGGACATGAACATTTTGTCATTACGGGAGGTCAGAGGGGAACGGCCAGGGTCACACTTTGGAATCTACAGCATGAAGCCGTGGACCCAACCTGGCAATGCGTCAACAATCCAAAGTGCTGGTGGTGGTGGTGTAACCACACACATCTATACCGCTTATCCTTTTAAAGGTCGCTCACGTTCACAACTACGGTTAATTTAGAGTTCCCTGTTTAAAACTATTATTAATCTGCATGTCTTTTGACTGTGTGGGGGGAGCTGGAGCACCTCGAGGAAACCAGCATAGACACGAGGAGAACATGTAAAACTTGGCTGTAAAACCGTGATTACAACCAAGAACGTTTTTTATTGCCAAATTCAATCCCAATCAAAGATGGTGTGAGATCTCAATATTGTTGCTGATCATCTTCGTCCCTTTATGGCCACAATTTACCATCTTCTTGTGTTTTCTTTGTGTTCCTACTAAAAGGCTTGATGAGGATAAAATGAATGGTCTCCTTCAAGATAATTGCATTAATTATTCATATTAAATTTTACATTTGTATCCTGATTAACTAGTAAAACACCCTGTAAAAACATTCTTTAATTCTTAAGTCCCGTGTCCTTTAATATCCGGTCAATGGCTTCCTTTGTTTGTTTGTTTGTCTCATATACGATTGATTTGGCAAATAAATCCGAAGTGCACGGGTCAGCATGTTGCCGTGTCCTTGTAGTTTAACAGAACAGAACAGCTCACATCGCTGGGAGCAGAATAGATGGTCCCACATTCCCATCACATACAACCTTGAATCCTGTGTGAGAGCACCGCCTCTCATTGTCCCCATCATCATAGAGGCTACACTTCTCACAGCTCACATAACAATAACTGTCCTGTATATATGTATTTATTGTGTATAACCTCACACACACACACACACACACACACACACACACACACACTCACCATCATCTAAGTTGTAATAATGACACAAATGAACAGAAGCAAACTGGAGTCAGAAGGGAACGACACTGACAGTCAGTTGATTTCACACCTACACAAAGGCCCCGCGGCCCCGTTTCATTTACACAAGATTCATTCCCCTCTCGTGCATTACTAGGGAAAGTTTTTTTTTTTTTTAATCTGGATTCGCACGTTTTATCTGCATCAAAATGTAATGTTTCTTTCTTGGCCCATGTTTCATCTTTCCAGCAAGATTTGTTGGAATCCATTCTGTAGTTTTTGTACAATCCAACAACAACAACAACAACAACAAACAAACAAACTAATCAGCTGGACAGAGATGACAACAATCTCTTTGGTGGAGGTAATAATCCAGGAGTCAAGATTGGAATCTGGGTTGTGGTAGTGTTCTCAAGCAGTGTGTCCTAAGTTTTTAAATAACTCATCAAACATCATTTTGAATACATGATCTTTAACTTGTCTAATGTCAAATAAATAAACTCACAGCATTGCCTCTGTGATGCTACGGATTGGATGCAAGTGGATTACATGCACAACATGTCCGTCTGGTTTTTACTGCAGAACCAGGAAGCCCAAAACAGGAAGTTGCTAAACCGGAAGTGATGTCACTGCGTAACACACATGGACAAATAATATACATTTTTTACAAAAAAGTTTGTTAAACTGAAAAGCAATTATCCATCTTTTATTGCCCACTAAAAATAGGCACTAACTAATTATTTAAAGAAAAATTAATTCCTTAAAGTTCAACACAGTTACGACTGTAACACAAACATAGCGACAGGTGATGTGAACCACACTTTCAAAAAGAACATCTCAGAGGACTTATGATAATAAACATTGGCCTTTTCTTGACAGGTTTTGAGATAAGTGAATAAACCCTCGTAGCTTTAGGCAGAGATTCTGTTCCACTCTTGCCAGAATGTGAGCGTCTGGCCCGAGACGTCTCCAAAATCACAATGATCAGCGAGAGGAAATCATGTTACTCGGTTGCGTGGAGCCACAGAGGAAGCCGCCGCCGCCGCCGCGCCCGCCGCCGTTCCCCCCGGTGCATAGGTCAATTCAGTTGAGTCATAGCATGAAGTCATATAGCAGCCATGCTGAGCCATTGATGCTTGAACCCATCACTGCCACCAGACATCCATGATGTGCTAAAGCCTGCAGTGATTGCCTGACTCGCGGCGGAGTTTCACTGCAGCGGGGGGAAGTGGGAGTGGGATTCCTGCTGGCTTCATGTGATTGGTGCTTAATGGAGTCCGTCTGCGTTGGTGCGGGGGGGAGGAATCCTGCGGTCGAACACGCTTCACTGTGCACCAACAGCCCGCTGACTAGGTTTCCGCCACTCGTGGTTCGACCGGGGGTCACTGCTTGACAGAGGTGTGCAAATGAAAAATAATACAACGCTGCTTCCAGACATGAACTCTGGAGGAGGTACACGTGTGAACACAAATGCCCGAGTGAGCGGCTCCACGGTTTCTGAGGGAGAATCCGATGTGCGAACACAAGGCGCCACAGGTGCAAAGGCTTCTCCACCTCTCGCCTGACAGATGCGGAGGACTCATGGTGTTGTGGACGCGTCTGTGCAGAAAACCATCCCGCTGTGTTTGTGCATTTGTGAAAAGCAAACTGTGGGTTAACCCCGTAGTCGATTCTCCGGATGTTATGTCTCTGATTGTATCCCCACAAACTCTCCAAACACAAACTCTCTAGATCTTTGTCTTCTACGTCTTTGTTTCACCTGGAGATATTATTTTTTGCGAGAGTTTTTGATCAAAAAGCATCTTTACTAAACCTCTGAACACTCTTTGTGGCTGCTTACACAACACACTGAGATAATACAAGTCTCCCTGTCAGGTACAGTGGTTGGATTCTGATTCTCATCAGCCCAAATAAGTGATTTGCGTAAACAATTGAAGCAACAATAATGTTTTTAATATTTAATGTTACGCCTCAACAGCTAGGAAATATCGCGGATAGGAAATTCACTGCCCCTGCTGAAGCCCTCCACATCTTCTTAACCACTGTTCCATGAATTTTAATTGGCTGCGACTGTAGATGTCATTTCTTTGAACACAGTTTGGGAGACTACTCTTCATCTTTGTCTGCTTTGAAAACATCTCCTCTTCAGATCTTGAAGTGTTGAGAAAAACAGACTTCTCTTCGCGGCAAACACAGAACGCTGCCAGGTGATGAACAATTGCATTCATAAGAAATCTTGCTGCAGAGGTTAGACAGATGTGTTCCAGAGGCCGCCGTTGGTCTGGTCTCGGATACGGTCCGCGTGCGAGTCGATGGCACGCTGCGATCTCGCTGTGCAGGAGGAAGCACGAGTGGGTTTCTGATTATAACCAGAGGTAAGACAGCTCATATACACGACGCTCATTATTCTAAATGTCCCTGCTTTGTGCGAGCGGCTGGTGGGATTGGCACGCCAGCAAAAGCGGCGGTTAATTGTCAAGTTGTGAGCCCCCTGCGGGCGTGCGTCCCGTTAACACCGGGCCCGCAACATTTCAAACCTCGCCAAAGCTGGAATGGCTTCTCTCTCCACACCTCCCTGTGATTCATCCTAATTTGCCCGAGAGCGACGCCGCGACTTTCTCTCTGACTCGGAGAGCGAGCAGGAATGACAGCGTCGCCTCCGGCTCGTGAGTATTAACCATTAGCGCCCTCCCATGCCGCAGGGGTAAGTGAGTCCCGGTGACCAGAATCTCCCGGCCCGCCCACGCGCCAGTGTCTCGGAGGAAACGCACACACTCCTGACTGTTGTTCCAGTCGTGTCAGAGGCAGACAAGATAAGCAGCCATTGATTTTTCAGCCCCTTGACATTGGCTGTAAGGAGAATCCTGCCCTGATATAATTGTGCCGGGTCCTTGGTGAATAGAATATGAGCCAGCGGACGGGTGTGAGCGGTGAATGACTAATACGACACAAGCTACACACACACACACACTCGACCGGCAACTGTTTTCACGCTCGTTTGCCAACGCTTCAGGTAAATTCATCTCCTACCAGAGGTGAGCTCGGTCACTGCAGAGCGAGTCTGAGCAGAAACACATTTACATCATTCAGCTTCATTCCTCCTTCTTCTTCTTCTTCTTCTTTTATCCGCTTCACAAATTTGAGGATTTCATTGATATTTTTTCGAAAAAATTCCTCCAAAACAATACACGAAGAAGCTTTGCCCAGATCAAGCCTCTTATGATGATATCGGTTGTTAATCCAGATAAGTATGTTTCTACGCGCACTTAACATTCAGTTCATCTACAAGCAGAATGGAAATCCCTGCAGTGAGGAAGATCAGACACATGGCAATTTCATGGAAATACATTAATTTATTCATAGAGCAGCTGCAGCGGTTCGTGTTTTGTTTTTGTGCTCGCCAGCAAACGGCCGCACGTGCACACGTACAGTACATGAGATGATTTGTCTCAAACAGACTGTAATATTTCCCCTTCCTGAAAAGCCGCCTGTGGCAGCGACTTTATAGCCGAGCTTATGAACCATAACTTCGTCCCTGAAGGATTTCACAGAAGGTTTTTTCTTCAGCAGCTTACGGCGGAAATTGTGATGCAATTTTCAAAGATTTGGCCATAGTTGTTGTTTGTTTTTTTTTTTTTTGGAGCAAAAGCACAAGAAAGGAAAATCTGCAGCTGTGTTCAGGCAGCGCTCGCTGTGAGCTACTGGAAACAGAAACACAACCCTGCTCTGAGTTTTCATCAATTCAGACTTTTTGCCAATATAATTGTACCTTTGCAGAAATCCAGGATAAAGCACACACGTTGTGAATCAGTGACACACAACTACAATAGACACAACGTGGACGAAGATCACCTCAGGATAAGATTTGCACTTAAACTTCTCGTTCTGTACGGTTGGATAAAACTCAAAATTCGCTGTGGGCTGAATTATTCAGCAGACCCGTGTCTCGCTACATGAAAGCTCCAGATTTGTCTGCCTCTGAGCCTGAAACCCCCCCGTGGGAGAACACCTCCTGCTTCTGGGATTGCCCTCCCGTCTGAGTGAAAACACATGGGAAATAATAATAGAGATTATGATAATAATAATTTTTGCACTTTCCATTTATGCCTTCATCCAAAACTTGCTCTGTGGCTTAATGCTCCAACTCAGCTTGAGCAGCAATCGTTTAATATTTGGTATGAACACTCGAATATAAACAGGGAAATGATATGTTAGGGTTGTTTTACTGCTGTTTGTTTGTTGGGTTGTTTGTTTGTAAGAAAGGATTCTTATTTTGTTCACTTTCTTTGACATTGAGAGGCAATTTATTGATACATTTTTTACCATTTTCAGGAAATAATGAATTGATCTTGCCGATAAGAAGCCGGCACATTTAGAGGATTGATGTCTTGAATTTGACGGATGGGCCTTGACGGAGGTTTGAGTTTTACCGAGTTCATTCTTAAAATATAGGAACTTTTATTTTGGTGGGCTCTTTCAGTTTAGTAGCATCTATGAAATGTTCAGATTCATTAAAGTTACTTTTATCTTGGGTGTTATCATTTATGGATCGAGACAAGTTGTTAGATATAATACTGTAAGTGTTCAACGTCAAACTCGTGCTGCTCATGTGACCACTGTTAATCAAAGCTTAGTTATATTATTAAATTCTTCCTGTACTTTTTCAGGTCAAGGTTTCGTTTGTTCATTCTTTGCCGTCAGTGATGCTGATGCTGATTCTGTGAATATGGCTGTTAGCAGTAAGTCAACACTGTGTGTCATGGCTGCTCCCTCCGAGCAGGTTACCATCACGACACGAAGGCTGATGGTATTTAAATGATGGCGTTTGGATCTGAACGCATCAGAAAAGCTAGTGGCCTGTCTTCTAATTAAATGTTTTAGTTGAGCGGCTTCCACGCTGCATCGCGGGATATATACGGCCGAGGCTTTTTTTTTTTACCAGGGCCACTTAGGAATATTTGTGCCCCCCGGCAGCTCGGCTTTTCAGCAGTGATGCTTTTTTTATTTTTATTTGAACACAGACTTCAGCGTCTAACCGAGCGTGCTGCTCCTTGGCAGCGCTCAAGATGCTGCTGAGCTCTGAAACGATGGCTCGCACACGACTCCGTCCGACTCATTGTCATGTTTCCTTAATGGGAATGATTTACATGTATATTACGATAACCTCCTGTAATCAGGCGTCTTGATCGAACGCCGTTGAGCCCGGCTCTCACAGGATATAACTTTAGTTTTATGTTTTTTAGTTGCTGCGGGTGATATCGTCTAATCTCCTCTGATAATTAATTATATAAAAACCTCTAAATCTCAAACTCTGATAGATTTTTAACTACTTTTGTTCGGAGCTGTGGGGGGGGGGGGGGGGGGGGGGGAAGAGGAGAATTACATCATCACACCCAGTTTCTTGAAAGGTCTTATCGTTCTATAAGTGCTGCCTTGCTCAGTGTCGATAAGAACAAGCTTACATGTCCTTTCTGTTTGTCAGTGCGGGACCTGAGTGCGTCTGAAGCACAAAAGGTTTTTCCTTTTTTTTAATATATAATTTTGATATTCTGGAGATTGTTATCGTCCGTTCAGCGTATTATACAACGTGAGTCACAGCCTATAGCTGTTTTACAGAGTTAGATATTTAAATCGTGTTTTCACATCCGAGATGTTCAGGGCTGGCGCCGCCTCTAATTGAGATTATACATGCTTCAGCTTCAGTTTCTCAACAGCAAACCTGGAAATGCAAAAACACAGATATGATAATTTGACCCTGGTGATAAAAACATGTTTTTTCATCCTCTATTATTAATAGATAACTCTTCAGCCTTAGTTTTGTGTAAATAAAACACACATTATTGTTGTTGAATATGCTCCCTAACATTGCTAACAGACTATTTCCAGTGAGATCAATGACTTGGGTGACGTCTTACAGAAGTTAATCATTTGCTCCGTTTGCTCTCATGCAAACTTTCTCTGAACTGACAATCAATTAAGTCAAAGTTCCTGTAAGAGTCAGTGAGTGGAGCCGACTTGTTCGTGAACTGTGTTCTCCACAAAGACAGAGTCTGAACCCGGTGGTGACAAGTTTTATTAATAACTTTATAACTATAATTATCTGAAATTCATTTGAAACAGACGCTGTCAGACTCGGCAGATAGATAGAGAAGATAGAGAGATAGGAGATAGATAGATAGATAGATAGATAGATAGATAGATAGATAGATAGATAGATAGATAGATAGATAGATAGATAGATATAGAGTAGATAGATAGATAGATAGATAGATTCCGCAGGTTAGCGGTGGCATTTTGAGTTTCCATGAAAATATTTCAACCATCTGGTGAATTGCTTCGACATTTGTTGGAGATATTCATGGTCCCTCAGCAAAGTGATTTGTACTTGTAACCCTCTGACCCTTACTTCAGCGCAGTGCTTCCAGGACTAAATGCCTCCAAACCTTACACACAGTGAACACATGCTAATTCCAGCTTTGGCATGCTGGACCGTATTATCCATATTGACTTAATCCCCATTATAGTGGCCGGCTTGAAAGCTGCAGAGGATGTGCAGGACTACAGTTGTGTCTGACTTTGAATACAAAAAACATGTTTCTGTATTCTAAGGAGAACCTTGGAAACGAGAACCTTATAGATCTTATTCACTCAAATTAGGTAATTATATATAAAATTGCATGTATGTATTAGCAATTATCTTTAAATGCCAAACCATAGTAGCCTTTTTTTATTCATGAGAGGAGGCTGTGGAGCAAAGAGTGTTAAAATAGCTATTTTAGAACTGTACAGTACTGTACATATATTTATAAAACTGCAAGTATGCATTAGGAATCTTTTTAAATGTCAAACTAGGTGAGTTGCCTTGAAATGGAAGCTGGCCTGACTCTGGAGCCTCTTGTATTTCATAGTTCGAACGTAGACTCGACAGAATGTTATAACTAACGTGAAAGTTGGGCTTCGGCCTTGTTGTTGCCTGTTGGAGCCGCTCAACCAAGAGTGCAAGAGAAAGGTTGTGTGGTTCTTAAACCTCGGAGCGTTGAGGGGGGGGGGGTCACAATGAGAACGATGATGTTGTGGCAAAGCGGCACATAAACCCCCCATCCTGTACCTGCAGCCTCAAGTCAGGTGACTTACAGAAATAGAACGAAGTTAAGGGCTGTTGGTCGTGTTCTCGGATCTTAGGACAGCAGTTTGTGGATGGCTGAACCTAAATTATCAAATCTGATAATTAGTGCGAAAAATGTTTACAATCCCGCTGTTAAGGGGCTCACCAAGCGGGCAGTGATTATGTAATATTGATTTGGAGGTGAGAAAGGTGAAGTCTGCATAACACACCCCCACTCGTAGTTAATCTGCGGCGACTGTTTTGGCTTATGTGCGAAAGCTCATGTTTGGATGTCGTGTCACCATCTGGACGTTTCGTTTTTTTAGGAACGCTCGCTCCTCGTAATGTGCAATAATGGCGTGTGTGTCCGTGCCTCGCGTATACCCTCCTGCCATTTGTCTGCAGAACGAGAACTTTGAAACTTCACAGCGGTTTACTCGTCCATTTCTCACAGACCTGCCGCCCGATTCCCGAAAACGCACGACTACTCTCACTGCTCCCATCATTTTTTAATTAGTTGAAGCAGCGCCGGCTTCACGAGGCGCCGCTGACGTGCAGGGAAAACACTCCGGCTGTTACATTCCAACCGTGTGAGACATTTTTGGAATTAACGTCAATTAATTCACCATATGAATTATTTCCTCTCTATTAAGAAGCGATTAAAGGGACAAAAACCTGCTCTCAAGGGATTCGAATAATTCAAAACCTCTAGTTTGCCCCCTGGTGGCAGGCTGCAGCATAGGTCGTAGTCCCTGCCTCCTCCATGTTAGCAGATATGACATGAGCCACACTGAAAAGTAAATAATTGGTCTCACTCTACTTGAGGTAAAAGAAAAAGTGCAGAATCATACTCGACATACTGACAGAGATGATGACTTGTATTCCGATTTGAAAGGCGACTGACATGTAGATGGATTTCTTGATGGAAGAGGCTGAATATTTCTATCATATATTGTTTTGTCATTACTGGTCGGTCCAGACAAGCAACATCCTTCACTTCCCCTCGCTGTGCCGTACTAAAGGACGTTGTAAGTGTCCAAGATCAAAGTTGTAATATTTCAAGAGTCCAGTCGTGATAGCAGAAGAGAAAATAGTCGTAAATTTAAGAGAATTAAATTAGGCTAGGTGTTTTCGGAGAATCCGAAGATCAACCGGTCGAGGGCATTAAAATGAATTAACAAAAGGAACGTGGAGCATCTTGCTAAAGTGTAGTTTAGTATGTTTAAATAAAGAAATAATCTTTTGACACATCAGCACCACGAAATGAATCAGGGCTTTGAAAACAATAATAACTTTATTTGCATATCACTTATTCAAACAAGGTTACAAAGTGCTTCACAAAGTACATGGCAATACAAACAAATCATTAAAAAATAAATAGTAAGCAGATGTTAGGGACTCATTCAATTCAGTATTTAGCACCGAATCAAAAGCACATTAAGGTCGAGACCTTACAAATTATAGAGGAACCCGACAGTTCCCTGAAGACTGTGAAAGAAATGTTTGTTAGTGGTCGACTGAAAGATTCAAGATCCGGAGGGAGAGGAACTCTGGAGGAGCTCGGTTCTCTCTGCTGCTTAACCCCCAAAATAGCATATTTTTTACTTTGTTCTCAATTATGACTTTTAACACTTACATTATTGCGATATTTCTAAAATTCAAATCAGGCCCTAATACTCCATCATACGAAACAAACCTTTACAAAGTCCTTCAAAAAGACGGACAGATACCAGGCAGCAGGATTAGCAATAAAAATAACACGTAAAATAATGTATATAGCTAAATTAACTATTAGCATATTTGCAGGTCAGTAGATGATGTGCTACATTAATACTGAGCTTTATCAGAGCCCTTTAACACTATGAGTCATTTGCACACACACACACATTTGTGCATCACTTCGGGCTATTCAGCACTTCTCTATCTCACATGTACTCGGGGGGGGGGGGGGGGGGGGGGGGGGGTGACATCTCTGGGGTTCAGCGTCTTATCCCCAGATCACTTGGACATGTGGGCCGGAGCAGCCAGGGGATTAAACCCCCGACGCCCCCAGCGAGTGGAACTCATTTGATTAATAATACGAGAGATAACACGAGCGCCGATTGTGACATTTCCAGAAATTTAGGGGGGTAGCCTGTCTGTCGTTATCAATCACAGACGACACTGACTGTTGCATGTTAATGTACGTTTCATCACCGCCTTCCCCCCCGCAGTGATTCATGCAGCAGATTGACCCCATCCCCCCCCCCCCCTCGCTCCAGCCCTGCAGACCAATAAAAGATCATCTCGCAGACTCACTGACACAGTTTTGTATCAATGGACTTTCCCCATTGTGCTTTAATGACAGGCGGTGATAAGCCTGTATGCGCCCTCACACCAGATGCACTCTTCCCTCGCCGCTCGCCGCTCGCCGCTCGCCGCTGCCGGGCCGCCGCAGTAACAGTTTGTTTGTGTGTGTTGTGTGTCGCTCTGCTCCTGTGTCATTTAATGGGTGTTCATTGTTGAAGGAGCACGTAATTCTTCTCCCTCGTCCACTTTCACACTCTACTTCATCTGCTCAAACCGTTTGCAGCATATGTCACCATTATTTACTCTATTGCTTCCGATTACTTCCCACATTTTTCACAGCTTTGTTGGTGCACTTCATTTTTTTCCCATCTTGGTCTTGTTAACTTTGCCATAAGAAAAAAACCAACAAATTTTCTACTGTTGGCGACTGTTTGATTATTCAATTGTTGTGTCTGCAATATATAGATTTTTCTGTCCGTCTGACCAATACTTCAAAACCCAGAGTGTTTATTAAAAACAAAACAAAACAGAGAAGCAGCAAATTTGCTCGTTTGAAAATGTGGAAGCGAAAAAACACTCATTATCAATTCGCCACTTTGCCGATGGAGGGTGGGTGAAGCGTTTGAGTCCACGAAACACTTTTGGAGTTTCAGGGGTGAACTATCCCTTTTAGTGTCATTTGAGATACTCTACTCTGGTTCAGTCCATGTCTGCTTCATTCCCCGCTCGTGCTGTTGCCCGTGCTGCTCGGCCATTGTTTGGTTTCGTGAAGGCGGCTATGGAGGACGCTCTGATGTCCATCTCCCCTCGTGAGACAGGTCCCTGGGCCCCATCTCCCCTCGTGAGACGGGTCCCTGGGCCCCATCTCCCCTCGTGAGACCGGTCCCTGGGCCCCATCTCCCCTCGTGAGACGGGTCCCTGGGCCTTTGGACTGATAAAGAATCCACTTTTAACGTCCAAACAGGAAATCCAGCTGCACAGACACGGGGGCAAAGCTTTTCCTACAGCTGCTAAACAAAAAAGTGGCTGTGTTGGTGGTATATGTTCCTTTCTTTTCTTTCTGACAGTTTGCAGTCACACTACATACGAATAATTTACCCATTAAATAGAGCTGCAGGCGACATTATTGCACAATAGATGAAGTAAACTATAAATTTCCTCTATGCGGGGAAAAGGAAAATCCGCTCTGGCTCGTGTTTACCTATGAAGCCGTTCGCCTCCAAATTGCTTTCACGCCTCACGTCATCGTCTGAGTGGCTGGAATGAGTCTGTGATCACTGCGGCGGAAGAAGCTGTTTTTGTGTCAGTACTTTGGCAACGACTGCAAACAAAGCACCGAATCCTCGAACGTGCCCCGAACTTGCAAACCGCGGTTATACAAAGGCATCAGTCTGCAAAGTCCTCCATCTTCCTCGGCTGTTCTCCGCGGCCTGTCAGCGTGCATAAAACACATTTTGACGGAGCTGCTTTTTTATTTACCTGATTTTATGTTAACACCCGATGCTGTCACAGCCGTCCGCTGTGTGCGGCACAATGCTGTCACGAGAGCACAAGCACTTCTGTCACTAAATTTATATATTTTTTTATATATTTTTTTTTTGGAGCCCGACATCCCCTTGAGGAAATTCAATAAATTGTTTTCATAGCCGTGCTGTCAGCTTGTTTGAACTCTGGAACACTATTAAAAGTGCAACAGTTGGCAAAGACGGTCTCGAAACAACACTTGTGCGTGTGTGTTTGTGTGTGTTTGTGCGTGTGCAGTGTGTGTCTTTGTGCCGTGGATGTGCTTTTCCTTGCCTTTCCCTGAGGAGCTCCTGTTTTCACTGCTTGCCGGATCAGCATTTATTCTCTACCTGTGCCTCCCTGTCCTGTGTGCACTCGGTGCTCCTCTGCAGTTGCGTCTCAAGGTAAAAAGGAAACGAGAAGAAGCGGGACGTGAACGAGGTTGACAGTGGTGGAGGTTGTGAAATACATTATTATGGATTTCTGTACAAAAATACGTGCGCTACTTTTTTTTTTCTGCTGAGGACACAAAAAACTGTTTAAAACAACGGGAGTCACTGGGTGTAACTGCAGTTCTCTGAGTGCACGTGTAGCCACATCTAAGAGACTGTATTGGTAATCACGAGGAGGCCGGTCTGCAATAAAACCCCAACACATTCACATCTCATCTCATTTATAACTCAACATAGCATGTGAATGAAAAAAGGGACCTTTTCTGCATTCAAATCCAATTGTATGAATAAGTACTATGTTCAATATCTACAATTTCCAACTGTGAGGTTGAGGGGAACAAATCCATAATGACTCTCAGCCTGAGAGAGGATAAATGGGTTTGGTGTTGCACTAACCCTGACACCCTCTCCACACGGGGGCCAGCAAGTAACCGAAGGGGAGGCAGCAGCACTGATTCATTCCTTCTCCTGCAGGGAAATAGGAGAATAGGAGATGTGAAAATATGCGGATGTCATGCAGTCGCCCGGCTGGATGCGTGTAAGGTAATGGTCTCTTCAGCACAGGCAGGTCTAGCATGTGTTCACAAATATCTCGAGTGCAAGGAAAAAGCCGGAACCACTGATGACTAAGGAACCATCATAACAGCCCCCTTTCCCAAGGAGAAAGGCCATTTCCTCCAACGTTGTTATCTCTGCGGTGCTAGAAAAAAACTGTTTGCATGACTTCTTTGAAAGCTGGAGGCAGAGCGGCTCACCCTCAGCATCCTGTGCATTGAACGGGGGTACAGAGGTACGGACAACACTAATATTTGCACCTCCAGTGTGTGTGGTGGGTGCAGAGGAAACGTGGTGGAGGGTGTGAGGAGCGAGGGTGGACGCAGCTGGCCGGGGTCATTTCTCATCTGCATGGGATGACTCAGCCAAAGGAACCTCTGACCCACCTCAAACATGGAGCCTTCTCCATTTATGGAGCCTGGCAGATGCTTCCCCGTCTCTCGATGATGTTATGTTTGGACCAAAAGAACCTCCTCCGCCAGCTCAGTGCACCGGAGGGGAGTTTGTTCAGAGAACCCAGGGAAGCCGAGGCAGCACCGGCACCACCACCACCACCACGGTGCCAGGATGGCAGCTTCACCGATGGGACTGAGATCTCCCGTCAGAGAGGGATGGGAGTGAAGGGCTGAGACACGGGATGGAGGCGAGGAGGCAGATCCTGACTGAATCCTCTGTTATGGAGAATTTCTTCAATAGTGAAGTGATAAACTAAACACGACTAAAAAGCATAAAAAAAACACATCAAACCAAAGAAACCATCAAAACATGGAAAGAGACCTCCAACGTTCCACATTCATGCGTGAAATGACATTCAAATTTCTGCTATTAACCTTTTTTAGAGCTGTAATCAACGTGTGTCACTTTGATTACGCCCGACTCACAACACCCCCAACACACAGACACATCAAATCACAGTAATCTTGTCACCGTGATAAGTTCAGGTGTTTCAACTCATTAACGTGTGATAATGATATGTCAGTGGTGTTCAACCTTTCATCTGGCGTCTAATAATAGCCCGGGCGGTGGGGTATGGGGGGGGTGGGGGGGGGGGTGTATGTAGGCTAAGAGTGACAGGGATGTGATAGCGAGCTGTACTCATCCCACATAATGGGCCAGGATTTCAACCTGTCGTTCTTTATATAGCGCAGGCTCGGTGATACCGTCACACGCGCTTCTGTCTCACACACGACAGGAACAACAATACGTGGAACATGTAGATTCTGTGTAGTGTCTTTGCATTTAACACAGAGACAGTGATTAGGGTGTAAACGTACTGAACCCAGGAACAGAGAAAATACCTTTTTTGCTCACTGGCTGTCTCTAAAAACTTGTTCCGACAATTATCCGATCCGAATCGATGTGCACAGCGAACAGTACAAAGCGTTGGAGTGTTTTTTTGAGCTGTAAACTAAATTATGCGATCTGAAAATTCAAGATCAAATTCTAAAAAATCTTGCAGGACCAATGTGGAAATTGTCATTTAGATATATTAAAAAAGATGGGTTACTATAACGACCGCAGATGAGAGGAATTTTCTTTTGCTGAAAGTAAATCCCACCTCGTCAACAACCATTCAGAGATGCAGAGACCACATTAGCAATTTTATTGAATGTGACTATTTAAAAAAAATCGGGTTTGCAAATGTTTTATGAGGAAGGAGACATGAAAATGTATTCACTAGATCTGCTTTTCACTCGGCTTCACTTAACCTCGCTGCTCTTTGTTATATCAGATCCCCTCGTTATTCAAAAACCTGGAAATAATAATAAAAAAAGGCAGTTTTATCAACGTGCATGTGTAGAGTTCATTGACTGGATTGAATTCAAATGGCACCGCCGCGCGATGTTACATTTGCGAAGGGGCCCGGAATGCGTCCGTTCATTTTTTGAATTCCACGGGGCGTTAGCGACGGTGGCGGACCAAAACGCCTCCGGACGCACTGAGCGAGCATGAATAAACATGAGCTCGCCGATTGGTTCCTGGGCTGAGACCGAATAGGTTCTGCAAAGGAAACGGAAGATTCTCCCTCCTGCTTTGCAACGAGCCGCTCGGTTTCACCCCTCAACTTTCTACAGTCTCTTGATATCGTGTTCCTTCACTTTCCTGCTTTTTAATCCTCCCACTGACACAGTGAGTGATGGGAGCTTCTCCTGTTTCTCACTTCCCCCCCTGCTCATGCACAGGCATCACTGTCAGCCGGGCAGCTGATGACTGTTAGTGAGCGGCGCACTTCATTCAGCACATAATTCAAACTCGCACGGGGAGGGCGCGTGGGAGGGGGATGATCGTGTGTGGGTGTGTGTGCACTTATATGCATTAACGTGCCTGTATTTGTGAGGATTGAGGACATCTCCAGGAATCCACATCTAAAAAGGAAATCCACATACAGATGCTCGGCTGGCAAAGCTGCCAACAGGCGGCATGTCGCTGCCGCATCTTTTCTTGTTTTGGCAACGCTGTGTTTCGGGCTGCTGCTGCTGCTGCTGCTGCTGCTGCTGCTGCTGCTGCTGCTGCTGCTGCTGCTGCTGCTGCTGCTGCTGCTGCTGCTGTGCACCAGCCAAAAGATACAGATTGCATCCCTGGAAACTCTGTCAAAATCACAATCCTCTCTGGCTGTTAAAAAAACATGCAGCTCGAATAGAAATATAATTTGTACAGTGGAGGGAAGGCAACGGAACATCTGGGTGACGCAAAAGCAGCAGGTTTCTGGCCTGGGTAGAGATTTACGTGGGTTTAGGGTAAAAACTTTTATAATTGGCACGGATGGACAAATAAAAGAGTCAAGAAAGAATCAAGAGATGCACTGGCAGATATTTGTACGTCCGTTCCCGTATTTGAATGTCATGTACAGTGTTTGAATAATGGCTCGAGCACCGACCCTTTTGGTTAAACTCTTGCGTTGCACACTTTATGCCGCTGAGCTGCTCTCAGCCGTCCCTCTGCACCCATGGATATCCTGATGAATATGGCTGTCTGTTCTCCGGAGAAAGCACCCACTGTTTCTCCCCCCGTCTCAGAGGAGGAGGGCAAGGTGCTGCTGCCGGCTAATTTAATGCACGTCATTGAATATAGGGCACTATGAAGCTATCTCGAGGGATTGGTGCACTTCAAGAACCAATTAATGGAAGGTGCAGGTTTAAACTGAGGTAAACAAATAGCCGAGAGGTAAGCGAGACACTCATTCAATGTCGTATTGCTAGAGGAGCAGAGAAACATGCAAAAAGAAACCGTGTATGAAACCCGCCAAGTGAAGAGTCCTGGTGAGAGGAAAGTGGCGACGAGCAGAATCTCCTGTCATGCAGATGCAGGATCGTGGAGCTCAACAAAGAGGTGAAGCCGAAGCTCCTTATTTACCGGTCCATCTGAATGACTACCCTCAATTATAGCCCCAAGCCTCGGGGTAGGAACCCAGAGAACGTGGCTGTGTTGTGGGCTCAGATGCCTGCGAGTCAAAAGAATTGGATAAACTGATCTATACAAAGCTCAGATCATTTTTTTTTAATGGGCTCCGCTCAGGCTCTCAAAGCGAACACAGCGTCTGTTGACGACTGTTCAGACTGCACTTCTAAAGGTTGTGCACGTCACCCTCGGATACAGTCACACGCTCGTTGCACTGTCTCCATGTTGTCAGACTTCTCTTGTTGCCTTTGATGCCCGTTTTGCACCTCATATCAATCCACTTCGAGCGGAGGCCTCTGTGTCTGTGCGTCGTCTGCGAGTGCCGTGAATGCCAAGGGGGGGGGTAACAAATAACAATTACTTCTGATACATTAACCTTCAGCAATCAGGTCCATATCCAGCTCCTCTGCTCGTTCATGCTCAGTACAGATGAAGCATCGGAAGTGTTTCACGCGCCCTGCGCACGCACGCATTTAGTGGAAACGCAGTTTGATGCGATAGCGTCGTTACGATGAGCAGATATAGCTCAGAAAAAAGAATTTTCAAACATCTGCATAAACACACAAACGCGCAAAGCATCACATTAATCATCAAATGAGCTCGGACTATTTCAAAAACACTGTGGTGCAGTGCAGTTCAGCAGCGAATCACCCAAAACAACAAATACTACCAGGTTACCACTGCTGATTTAGTAGGAATAATAATAGTAATAGTCACGATGATGACAATGTTTATAAGGGCGGACACCCGAAAGTGGTCGTAACAACAACAACAGCACCGATGACCCAACGGCCGTGAGAGTAGACGAAAGAAAAATATAATTTCATAAATACCGTGTTTTTACCTTGACTTTCAAAAGTGGATCATCTGGAGATAAAATAACAAATGACATTCTCACTAAGTCTGGTAAAAAATCCGCCCCATGCATTGTTGAGTTGTTACGTACACGCACACACACCACACACACACACACACACACACACACACACACACACACACACACACACACACACACACACACAGGTGAGAACAACACCGACAGAACGCAGGGTAATAAAAACTCACATGTTGAATTAGTTTTAGCAGAGTGTATATATATATGTGCATCTGTTGCAGAGGCTGTGTCGTCCCTCTCCTCCACAGTCCACTAACAGCTGGACTCTCGGATGTGACGTCCTGGATGCATCCTGACTTCCTCATGTCCGATGCAGATAAACCCGAGATGATGATGATGTTAAAACACAGAGTAAACACACACACAGGACTCCACAGGCTGAAAGGAGGTGATTCTTCACTCCAACCCCAAACTTCTCCTCTCGTTCCTTTAGCAGAGATTTCCATCTGTCGGCTGAGACATCGCTCGGATTAAATCTCCCCCTTTCATTTCAGGTGGGAAAAGGAAAAACTCCTGTTCGGGCCTTTGTTTCCTGTCACTTGAACTCCGGGGCCACATTATTCAGATCAATTGGAGGCTAGTTCGTACAGACGACTGCAGCAACTGGTCCTGACAAAAAAAGAAAACATCAGTTTCTCTCCACTTTCGGCCCTTTCTGCAGTAATCACCTGTAGCCTTGAGAAATCACTTCACTTGTGCTGCTTGCTATCAGGGCTCAGGTTCCTACATCCCTGACCTGTATCACTTCACTTCCAGCTCGTACCCTGAGGTCTGCTGACCTCCTGTTGTTCCCAGGTCCATGTTGGAGACAGCAGGAATCGAGTGTCTGCGGCTAGAAAACCAAAACTATCAAATCAATCAATCACATTTGATTTGTATGGCCCATATTCACAAATCACAATTTGTCTCATAGATCTTAGCAAGGGCAACATCCTCTGTTCTAAACCCTCAACAAGAGGAAAACTACTAAACAAAGGACGTAGAAACCTCAGAGAGCCACATGTGAGGGATTCCTCTCCCAGGACGGACAGAATTTTCCATAATGGAAAGGTGAGTCAATGTTTAAAGTATTGTATTTAACAGACTGTAATGATATAATCTAATAATTAAATGTATTTATCTTGTCTCATGTCTGTAAATATCTTTTTGAAAACAGCCTCAGAATTAAACTTATTATAAAGAGACACCTGGACTGTGAAAGTTTGTTCGATGCTTGTTGTTGTTCCAATGTCATCTCAGTGAGAATATATTTCTATGTAAAGCAGGTGCACCTCCACTCTGAAACATAGTCCCTGAACAAATGGTCCCAGTTTAACCTTGAGATCTGAGAAACTCTAACTTTTCAATCATATCCAGCCCGGGTTTGTTTTTTAACCTCGATATCTACAAATCCTCTAAACTACAAATCAACCAAACAAACCTCTCACGCCGAGTCTGGTACATATTTTTTAAATTTTCTTTTTTAATTCCCTGCAGAAAATGAAATGACACGCAGCCCTCAAGCAGTGATGATTTGAGTGATGGACTTTCTCCAGCCGATAACGAAGCCACAGAAGATCTACAGAAGATCTACTCCGAGTTTTAAGGATCCCGGCCGGATAAATTAACAAAGATATCTGCGAGTTCACATCAAGAAGAACCAGACCAATTACTGCAGTTCAGTTGATCCTGAGCAGCATCTGGCAGCATGACGGACTCCCACTCCTACTCATGGCCACTCTGCTTCTTCACCTCAGGGAATCATCAGCTTCAGAAACAATGCTCACCTCTGTTCTCCAGTTAAATTCAGTTAGAACAACTTCCGAGGCTTTTTCACAGATATTAAAAAGGAACAGACGATTAAGTCTCCTCCAAAGTGATGACCGTCTTTTC
The DNA here is from genome assembly GCA_006182925.3 of Reinhardtius hippoglossoides. Classification (NCBI taxonomy): domain Eukaryota; kingdom Metazoa; phylum Chordata; class Actinopteri; order Pleuronectiformes; family Pleuronectidae; genus Reinhardtius; species Reinhardtius hippoglossoides. The sequence continues at coordinate 3,822,141 of CM031687.1, forward strand.
TTGGTGTTTTGTAATGTTATAAACACTTCAAAGTAAACCCGATTCATGACTATATATCTTATTTAGAAATGTATCTATCAGAAATGGGTAAATATTGCCGTTTCCTGTTTCTCAAATTTTACAACATCACTAAATTGAATATTTTGGACTAAATCTAAAGTGTAGGACTGTGAACTGAAGGTTTTTAAATGTTTTTTATCAGTGGCCGCACTTTGCTTTAGTGCGTACACCTCGGAACATGCAACACAATGCAGGTTATTTCCACTGATTCATTTTTAGTTGCGGTAGAACGCTGAAAGAGAGAAATAGGAATGTGACGGTAAAAGGTGGTGAAGAAGAAGATGATTGCAAGCTGTCAATCACGGGCATCTCCAAGGAATCCCTCACGCAAGACACAACAAGTGTTGCCTCATATATTGCAGTCAGATCCAGTGATGTCAGCCCAATTCAAGACAACCACCGACCCCAAGGGGCGATTCGTCTTGGACATAAAAGCTGCTGACATAAAAATACATACGTACAAAAGCCATAAAGTGCAAAGAACGGAAACACTTGCAGACAGAAGTGCGTTCAGATATGTGTTTAACAGCTACGTGGAAGTCTGAGGCTTTTAAAGTTTTAGCGTCTGCTGTTAAAACTGAAATGTGAAAATACAGACACGATCCCACACATCTGCTAATAACAGGTCAACGATCAAGGGCACCGATGTGTCTGTAGCCCACACTGACACATTTCTGTTGAATAGGTGTTATAACCGTGGCAATTATTGAATTATGGGAGTGTAAGTTTCTTTCTTTTGGCTGCCGGGCCAGTGAAAATACACGAGGATCCAGTAAAGCCGATCTAATGGGTCAGCGGGGAGCAAGCGCTGGAGCTACGATGTCAGACGAGCAGACGCACAGTGTGAGCCCCGGCAGAAGCAGAAGCACATTAAGTGTTATCAACACTGCTCGACCATCACAAGGTCATTTTTACACTTATCCGCTCGCTCAGTGCATTAATTGGGTTTCTATTTGTGTCCGAGCTATTCTCAGCTGATGCTCTTATTTCAGAGTTTGGGGAGAAAGTACTTGATTTTTATTAGTTGTCGAAACCAAGATGCTGATGTGACGCCGAGAGCAAAACTGTTTACCGAAGGTTTTTTATCTTACATAGATAGATAGATAGATAGATAGATAAATACTTTATTCATCCCGAAGGAAATTCAAGCATCCAGTAGCAATAACATACATACATTGAACATACATACATTGCAATTGGCTTTACACATACGACTATAAACTGTATTAAAAATATAAAGTGACTGTATAAATAAAAATGTTTTATACAACTATAAACTTATATTAAAAATTAAAAATATAAAGTGACAGTAAAAAGTATTTTATACGAACATGAACATGAACTACAGATTGGGATATATGAGTCCAGGAGTAGTGCGGAGAGATTTGTCCATTGTCTGTTGTGCCTCCTGCCATCACTGCGAGTTGTTGTACAGTCTGATGGCCAGGGGGACAAAAGAGTTGTTTAGTCTATTGGTGGAGCAGGATAGAGACAGCAGTCTGCCACTGAACACACTCCTCTGCCTGATGAAGGTGTTGTGCAGAGGGTGGTGGGCGTTGTCCAGTACGGACAGCAGTTTGTCCAGGGTCCTTCTCTCTGCCACTGTCACCAGAGAGTCCAGCTCTGTGCCCACCACATGGATACGTACGTGGACGTTGAAACTAACTGTGGGTTCACCGGACTCATATTCAAGTGTGTGTAAGTGTGTGTGTGTGTGTGTGTTTGTGTGTGTTTTCTTGCTGCAAGCTGCCTGGGTGGGAGATGTGGGGGGGCCTTATTAGTCCTGACACAGTGCCTCGTTTTTCTTTGGAGTTGTTTGTGCCTGCTCGTTACATGACTGGGCCGATAGCCTGAGCTGGGAGCGTGGATTTTGGTCACATTAGGTGGTTATGGAGAATGACATTCTGGTTTAATTGGCTTTTATGGAATATGCAGAATGTAGATGAGGTTTCTTTAAGTGTTCATTAAAGATATGTGCCATTCACAGCTGGATCCACAGGAGCTCGGCTAAAGCTGGACTCGCAGTCCTCTGATCTCAAACATGGTTCATGTGGACAAAGAAACTTTCTCTGGAGGCAGGTGGAAATAAAATTTAAAAAAGCACTTTATCTCAAACGACTGTAGAGCTCTGATTTATTTCACTTGCACCGATCCACGTTTTTTTTAAAAGGGATTAGTCATGCAGTGGTAGTCGTCGGTCACCAGCAAACAGCTGCGGTTGACATATTTAAACCTGAGTATTCTTCTGTATCCATTACAGGTTCAGATTCAGAGGCAGCGACAGAAACAGAAACAGCTGGCGGAATTTGCATCATGCAGCGAGTGCGGTGGGAAGGAGAAAGATTAAAAACGCGAGCGTGATATTTGTTTGCAGGAGAAATGCCTTTTTGAACATTGTTGCACGCTTTCACCCTCGTTTAACGTGAGTAATTATAGCACAGGATGAAGTCACAAACAATTTGTCTACAAGATACTTCATCTTCCAATTCAATTAGCATTACCCGAAGCCTGTGAGCTTGTTTCCACACTTGCCTCGCTGCATTATGCATGACGATTTCTTGTTTGTATGAATCAAATGTGAAAGCGTGACGCTCGGCTCTGACGCCAAACTTGCGGGTAGAATTTTTCGAGATTTGGAATTATTAGAACAGAACACGGTGTGATGTGGCGGAGTGGAGCTTTAAAAACAGGAAGCAGATTAACTTCTCTTCGTTTGGAGGGGAAGCTCGAAAAAGCTTTTAAAGACTCCTTCAACTTGAGAATGAACAATAATCTCTTTACGCCACATTTGTTACAAAGGACCAACTCACTTTGATTTGCGTCCCAATTTGGCTGAATTAGAAATTGGAAAAAGGACACGCGCTTTCCAAAAAGTACCATCTGCCCATCTCCGATCATCACAGTTCCCAAAGAAGAGCAAAAGAAATGTGCTTCTCCCATTGGTTGGTCACCTGCATGTGGTCGGGGAACACACCGGTTAATATTTTAGGTATTTACTAAATCAACACCCTGTTTGTACTGTGACCGTATTTCATGATACAGCCTTTGCGTCCAAACAACCTGAGCAAACAACAGCTAATTTCCTCTTCCTGCTGCACTTCTGCAGATTAGACCAAGAATCGCTCCGGTTCACTTTGTCGTCAGATGCATGTTAAAAGTACAGCGATGGCTTCCGATTGGAATTTAATGCTCACAACCCATCAAACTTAAACGAGAGTCAAACTATGTATTCAAAGTAAATGAAACTGCATCATAAATAACTCATATATTGTGATTTGTTGTAATTGCACCTTAAAACCATCGTAAAGCAGCAACTTTTACTGAGCAACAGCGCCCCCTGGAGCGACACCCGGCTTCCTGAACCAGAAGAGCTGCTGCTGTAACAAATCCACCAAATCCAGAGTTCTTCATATTATAAAAGTTTCCTGCTGAACATTGGACATAAACTTCTAAGTATTTACAACTGATCTACAGTTCAGTTTATGTCCTATACTGCATCCAGCCACTAGGGGGTCGATGGAGACACTTTGGCTTCATTTTGTGGAGCCGTCATGTCGTCCATCTTTATATACAGTCTACGGAAGGTGACACAGAAGTGAATAAATGATGTGTTTCATGTGTTTCATGTTGAATCATACGTTATGCAGCTCACATGCAGTGAATCAGTATCTCAGTCTTTGTAGAAACCAGCTCTACAGTTTCTTCTGATCTGCTTCAGGTGGGTGTTCTTGGACAAGGGGCCAGACAGCATTATTAAACCCTTGTTGTTCGTCTGCCATTGTTAAAAAGGGGTCCGAGGAAGAGGAGCCTCCGTTGAACCTGAAGGAATAAGAAAGGCGATACCTTAAAAACGCAAATATCGATGCACGGCGAAGTGAAGCTGAAGTAAAAGTTTTAAAAAAGAAAAATCGTTATAGTTATAGAAAGTCCTGTTATTTCCATCCCTTCTCAGGTACGTCCCCCACACCTCCACCGCGCCGGCCTCCTTGTTGTTACCGTGGATCAAACGCCTGGCTGTGGGCTGCCGGGGCCACACAGTCAGTTCTCCGTGCCGTTTTATCCTACCTTCCTTCCCCGTGTCTTTTTGTAGCTTCCCGGTGAACTGCAGCATTCTGTGCAAGAGGCTAAAAAATCAACTGTCAAAATGAAGGATAGCCGACTCTCTGGTAACAAGAGGTGACATGTTGACGTACCCCTCCCCCCCCCCCCACTCCCCTCTTTCACTGTCATGCTCTCCCAGCTGGCACTGCACCAGCTTCACCTCATCATCCTGCATAGTGATCATTTTGTCCACCTCCACAGAAACTGTGTGAGATGCACTGCAGAGGAGCGAGAAGACAAACTGCACTTTCAACACTGCACGCGCTCGCGTTACCGCATTTTCAAAAAATCCCAGAAGGTCTCCCATTAACCTTTTGAACCGACGGCCATCCTTCACTTTTACACACCTATATATTCAGGCTAATTGCATCGTCACTGTATGTTTCAGCCAGATATGTGTTATATATATATATATATTTATATATCGCCATTTTCTGGACAGCTTTAACTCCTCTGCAATTGCATAATTTGGCACGTCGGTGCTGTTATTCATGATCCTCATTTGCCATACAAAGAGTATAAAGGGCTGAACAACACCAGCCTTTGTGTGTGTGGCGCTGTGCACGGCACAGAAGAAAAGGTAGCAAAGAGCCAGCCTGGAAGAATATTGCTGCTTTTCTGCAGCCCTGATAGGTGCCATGCAGCATTTCTTACCACCACCAGTGTGTGTGTGTGGGCTTATTCTTGAATATATTTACCCACCCAGGCGTTTTAAGCTCTTTTAGGCATAAATGTATTTTGAGAAATGAAAACAAGGCTTCAATGTGCTGCCCATCCATTCCAATAAGAATTGCTCAACAAGGGCATTCTGCCTTTTTTGGTCTTCCTTGGTGGATGACACGCATAATAAGTATATCATAATCCTGTGTCTCGTAAAATGTATACGAGCAGATTTGCGCAACGCTTGGTTAACGCCAGCAGAGGATTGTGATCTTGGTTGAATATAGAAAATAGGAATGCTGACCAGACGTTTTCCACACACCAGGATAACAAAAACAGCAGCTGTGGATTGACACAGGTGGACATTTGTTCCAGACAAGCCAGACATCCTAATGTTTGTGCTTGTGGATTAAAGGAGATTCTTGATCCTTCTTGTAATTAGTGTGGAGCAATAACGTCGTCCAGATGGAAGCGGTTTGAATGGGGTAGACTGGAGAATGGCTCATCACCCACAATGATCTGCGCTCTATCTGTGACTCGTGGTTAACATTCCACTACTGTTGCTGTAGTTACGATTCTTTCTGACTCTTTTTCTGAGCTTCAGTAACATTATCAAACCGACAGATGAAAGATTACATCAATAACAACGTTGTCCTTTCCTTTTTCTAAACTTGACTGTGTCTCGTCCACTCAGCCTGCTGCTGTTGCATCTCTCCTCGTCCCCCTAGCGACACCTGATCTTACAGTCGCTATTCTCTTACTATTCTCTTACTATTCTCTTACTATTCTCTTACTATTCTTACTATTCTTTATTAGCAAAGAGCAAAGCGTGGAACCACACTTTCGCCGGTGCTGACCGCACGTCCACTGCTTACAATGACAAACTCTGCTGGCGGCAGGTCTTATCAGCTATCGCTAATTAATGTTAATTAATGTTAATTCTGCGAGTAACTTGATGGCAGGCCAAAATTAACTTGGCCGACGTGAGGGCTTGTGTGCTCTCAGCATGCCGCTGTCTGTGCTCAGCCAAAGATTGTTTATGAGGTGCTTTAATGGCTCCTATTAAAGCTGCCGTGAAAGGGAGAGAAAACAGCATTAAGAAAGCTCTGTATCCTGGTCTGATCTCCAGCACGTTGAACACCTACTTACTCAGACTGAGGTCAGGTGGGCGACTGCGCTGCTTCACCGCAGTCCGCTGCAGGAACCACTTCTTGGATCATTTAACTGTGTATTCCCAAAAATATATTTTTTTTTTTTCCAGTCTCACAAGGTCACTGTGACCTTTGACCACGTATTACTGAAATGTAATCAGTTAATCTCGGATTACGAGTGATTGGTAAAAACTTGAAGACATTCTCTAAGCAGACTTGAGATATCACGTTTGTGAACCATCTAATCTGTCAGTCCGTGAGTGAGCTTCTCTCAAGATGTTCTTGTATTCGTGAAGATTCCTGTCATCCAGGTCATGCTACATCAAGTGCTGAGAACAGGTCAGGTGTTTTTAGCACTCGGATATTCTCTCAAGGTGTTTTTGAGATATTGTGTTCACAGGAATTGGAAGGACAGACGGCCCCGAACCAGAAGGCCTCCAGACACTGGCTGCTGTCGGTGGGGAGGCGTGACTAAATGATGTGACTGTTCAGTTTGCATTGGCTACGACTATGGCAAAGGATATTCATTGTATTTATTACCTTGTTTTCAAAAACACAAAACAACAACTGAGCCTTCGAAATGAGGCAGGGAAAGAAAAAAATCTGGATAAATTGACGGATCCCGGAGGTTTTTCTTCCAGTTTCTTTAACATGGCGAGGGTGGTGGTGGCGGGGTGGGGGGGGGTTCTAGTTAGCATTAAGTTAGACTACCCTCCAAATAACCAGCTAACTCACACTGACTAACTTTGGGAAAGTTGGGAAAACATTTAAGCTGTTTAAGCTGGAGTCAAAAAAGACAGCACTTGTTCTGGTCCCCTTATATTAACGGTAGATATTATTAGAGTCACCTGGATACCCTGTGGGTCAGGGCACAGATAACAATTCCTTGCACATGTCTGTGAGACGCCGGCAGCTTTGACGAAGCAACATCACGTCAGGTTAAAGACTAAAATGAGAATTGGTGCTTTTGGGAACAATTGCAGCTACAAGCTACTTTCAGTGCAGTTCTCACATCCCTTCACACGCCACCGAGTCCCCCGGGTGGCAGCGTCAAAGGTGAAAACCCTTGAAAGCTCCAGAGAGGGGGCATCTCTGTGGCTTTGACCTTTAGTGTGATGGACACGTCGGACTTGATAAGCTGGCTGACTGCAGGCAGGGATTTTTCTCCTTCTCCTTTTTTCCTCCGCCGTCCTCTTTCACTCCGTGTTCTGTCTTTGAACACAAACAGCCTTGTCTCCGTCCTTGAAGCTCTGAACAATCACGGAGATAGCGCACGATGGGTGTGAGAGGAATTCAATCGACGATGGCAACAACCTTGAAATGCCACAGCCGCACACCGGCTGCGGCGTCGGGCCTCTCACAAAACGCTTTCTCATACTAAACAGGAGCTCAAGCAATGATTTCCAATGTATCAATTGTCCACAGGAAAGTTAATTTACAGTTGAGAAGATGGAAGCAGAAAATATGAACCACATTTTGTCAGTCAATTATTATCGATGTATTATTTCAACCCCTGGAGAACCAATGTTAGCCGAGTGTGCCAAGTGCTGATATAGACTGTGTGTGTGTGGATTCATACATGTACTGTATATCAATGCCTCCGCTCAAGCCTGTGATATCATCAGTCTGTCGGATGCTACCGAGCAGCCAGCTGACACATCTGGGGAGAATTGGCTGTCGCTTCCCCACCACCCTCCTCCTCCTCCTGAGGATGATGGTTTCAAAGTAAATCTGAAAGCCCCTGAAAGAGCGAACATGCCCCTGCCATCGTGTTTAGTCACATGCAGCAGGAACGTCTCAATAACCACGGAGGGCGAAGAGAGCGCGGGCTTCCCCCTTCCAGCTGCTCGGCGGAGCACCTGCTGGTGTCAGTGACTGGCGAACTTTCACTAATGAAGCTATATGCAGCCCTTAACGTTCCTCCAGCATTTCACGTATCGCTCGATTGCATCGGGAAAACGAATTATAACAAAAGCGCTGCGGTGATTATTTGCTGCACGGCGACGATTTAACCAGATCACAGCTCCTCAGAGCATTTCACCTTTGTGCAATTTTCAACAACTTCTTTCAAAGGAAAAAAAATGAATCATCCACCGGGGGTTTGTGTTTTATAGATTACAACTAAAACCAGAAATAGCAAGGGCCCCTCCTCTTGTTGTTACTGCTCCGACGCCCTGTGTCTGCTCACATCAAACCCTCGAGTGTGATCACATGGCGTGGTGATACAATATGATAATACTCCCGCTGGGTCCTGACCAAAGGCAGAGAGCTCATCGATCTCTCTCTGCCAGTGATCTCACTTCTCCCCGTCCAGACGGATGAGGCGTAAGGTTTAACACCCCCCCCCCCCCCAACACCTCTATCAGGCATGCGGCTCAGTCAGTTCATTCTTCAGCCCTGCTGCCAACAACAGTGTTAAACTAAGGACACAGTGGAAAACTTTGCTGGAGGGTCTGTTGTGATTGTCGCACTGTGAATGTGGCAGGTGAGCGTGGAAGTGTTTGTTGGTGGAAGAGATCGACGACCAGTTAAAGAAAACTATATGTTGCATTTACAGGAACATTGACGACCATTGAAAGCCAATGAAAGAAGAAATATAGAATATTTAAATATAGAACACTTTCCTCCCTTAACATAGAGGCTACAAATCACAAAATGCTTTTTTGGAACGTGCTTTTTTAACAGTTTCGTTTGTCAGGTGCAGCACAGAGGCGTGTTGGATTCTGGACACACGCTTGTCCATCTGTTCTTTGAAAAAAAATATATAAACTACTACTACTACTCTGCCAATTCTGCAAACAGGCGATGTGTGAGGTCCAGCAGCGAACAGGGACAGAAGCAGGAATACGGAGGAAAGAAGCGCTTGAAGAACTTAAAGCTCTTCCTACGTTGACACTGAAGTGAACCTGCCTAATGGTTATTCATCTGACACAAGCTTTGTTAAGCCTTTGAACTTCTGACCAGCGTGTGTGAAGAAGCAGGAAGCAGTGAAACGGGAAGAAGAAGAAATGACCAGGGGAACTCGGGATGAAGGTGTAGTGCTCTCAAATGAAGGTCAGTGGTCACAGCACCTGGTTTGTTGTGGTGCTCAGAGCAACAGAGGCAGCTTATGTTGTCTGAGGTTTCACTTCAGAGGCAGGAGAAAGGGATGTGGAGGTAAAGGCTCTGCCTGAGCTAAAAAAATAAAAAGATAAACACGGAAATAATCCGCTAAAAATAATGGATCAGTATCTTAAATTGTTAAATGCAATGGACAAACATCTGAAGCTGCAAGATACACAGCAGGTCTAGTTGGACTATTTTATTCACCTAACCCTCCCCAACATTTTTGCATTGACCTTGCAGGGGCAAGTGGAAATTGCTAGTTTGCAAATTGCTTTCACTCACGTTCAAACATTAATGTTTAGAAAATATTTTCACATAATTTGGCAAGACCATATTATAAAGATGGATGACTCCTCTCCACTTCTTCCAGTATCCACAAAGGAAGCCAAAAACGCTGCCATTTTGTGCCAATGACATCGAGTCTGCACAGTAGGGCACAAAGCCGCGTAGCTTATACATATCACTTCTATTTCACATAGTTGAAGCTAAACTACCAGAAAAATTAACTCTTGAACAAACAGTGTGAAATGAAGTAGCTAACATGACCGAAACCATCTTTGAGAAAGAATGGACGTGGTATTTGGACTCATGTTGTTGACCGTCCTCTAACGCGCAGGTATGACGATCCTGCTTCGACGCACATTTCACATCACGATCACAAATCCAGTTTCTTGCTCTTATCCGCTGTAGATTAGACGGTAACCATAACAACTGCCAGAAGCTTTCAGCAACCCGACAGCGCGATATCCAGCATCAAATGGAAGAGGCGATACTCATCCTCACGTCTCCCTGTGTTTTTTTTTTTTTTTGTTGTATTCCTGCCTTGACAGCATCTAAGGCTGGCATCTGAGATTAGAGCTGCTTTCTCATACACTGAGCCATCCTTGGAAACATGCACTGTTTATGTTGCCATCCCTTTCATCCGCTACTTCAACCCTGCGCTGGGAATTTTCCAAAGCACAAAAGGCGTCTTGTGAGAGCTGCATTGGAAGTCTCATCATCCTCCTCCAACCCTCGCAGGACTCTATTCAACATTAAATGGTATTAAATATTTCATCGTCACTTGCACTGTCATTGACACTTTGTCTTGGCAAGAGTTTTATACAGTGCGTCATGCGAGGGCCGCCTGTTCAATATACTGTTACATGCAGTGTCATTGTCTTGAAGCAGAATAGAGCCCTGCTCGGGATCAATCTAATCCAAAGAACCAGATTAGGTATTTACTAAGTCAAACTGTTCACATTTGTACTGGTTATAAATTCTCCACAGCATATTTTATATATTCTAAAAGGATAAAAGGGCACAAACGCTGAAGGAGAGAAAAGCAAACTTCCATAACCTGCCTCACAGAGCGTCGCTGAACTCTTGGTTTTCCCAGCGAGCCACGAAGGTTCTCAGTGGGCGAATCGCTTTGCATCCCAGAGAACAAGAGTCAAAAACAAATGGGTAAACCATCAGCAGGGCAGGTAAATATCAACAGACAGTCAGGTGTGGCTCATCCCTCCCCCCCCCCACCCCCCCCCCCCCCCCCCCCGACCGAGCACGGCGTGAGTTTTAGCTCGACAGCTTGCGGTGTCCTGTTGTCTCACCCAGAAAAGTCAAATAGATGGGTTTGAATACGTCCCGTTATGTACAGAGCAGAAAAGGCCTCGGCAGCAGAAGTCAGGCTGATGCTGTGTTGCAACAAATAAATACAGTCTACGGGTGGAGGGTGCAGAGTGGGGGGGGGGGGGGGGTGGTGTTGTTTTATCCCTTCAAACATCTGCACTGGGATAATTTGAAAAGATGTGTTCGCAGAGAAAAGCCGTGTAAATAGGGAGCCGGGGTCAAGTGGCTTTTGACACGACCACAGCAGAGACGGAGCGCCGGGTTATCCGCTCGCGAGCTGACAAACGAGCTAGAGAGGCAGAGGAATCACAGGTAGATGTGGTTCATGCCGGGTGATCATATTCTGCTAGAGGCTCTCCGGTGCATGACGGGGAAAACAGAGCACTTATTACTGGGCACAAAGGATCTCACACGTTCGAGCTGTTGGCTTCACACACACTCTCACACACACACACACACACACACACGCACACACACACATTGACCTATTTGAAATATTAGGTCGGGTTCTATTTTGCAGCTGTGGCCATTGATTCAAATGGTAAAGCAAGCGAGACAGGGAGATAAGCAGAGTTTGCTCTTTTATTACAATGGAAACTTGCAGAATATAATAGATATAGAATTAAAGCACCATGTGCATTTAGATCTATTCAGTATAAGACTCCTATTCAGAGTGCATTTGTGTCTGCAGAAAATTGTATGCTCAATTTATGGAGAGATTATGGAAATTCAGATCAGAGAGACGGATGGTAAAGAGACTGAATGATGAGGAAAACTTTATGGATTTTTTTTTTTTTACGGCCCACCACCACACCTGCCTTTATCATTAGTTTAACTAAGTGTTGCTTCCTTTGCACAGCAGCCAGGCTGATAGCAACACGGCTACATGTGCTAACAGACAGAATCAAACATCGAGGATTCATTACCCATTTTTAAACCCTCCACTTTCTGGCAGTGGTGAAACTTGCCATGAAATGTTACCGAGGAGTTAATCAAACAGAGCAGCCCAGTCCTCGCGGCAGCAGCAGTGCCAACGTTAATTCCTCCCGGATACACTCGTCTGTCGCCACTTCTTTATTCTACGTTTTTATGCTTCTGTGGCAGCGGCCAGAGGCATCATGTTTCCTGGTTGTCCGTATGCCACATTGCCGTGAACGCGATATCTCAACATGCCTTGCGGGAATTTTCTCAATTTTGCTACAATATTCACTTGATGAATTGATTACATTTTTGGTGCCTGAGGGTCATAGGTCAAGGGTCACGGTGGCCCAGAAATACACGTGTTTCGAGACTGCTTGAAGGAATTTCTTCAACTATTGATCAGTTGTCACACGATGAAGTGATTCAGCTTTCAGGGGTCAAAGGTCAAAGTGACCTAAATGAATCTCGAAAACAAAGTACGTTGAAATATCTACACAGAAAGTTTGCTGGTTGACGGAGGCCTACAAAAAAAAATTTTCATCATTTCTTTTCAGCACCAAATGAATCCAAAAAGGATAAATAGAAAAACCCAACTGTGATCTGAAGCATCATTTATATTGGCCGTGTGCAATTTGTCAGATTTCAAAGTGAAATTTGTGTATGAAAAGAAATTGATTGTCCGGGTTAGTGCGGAGCGACTACACAATGTTGAAAAACTTCACTCGCGCTCCATCCCTGTGATCTTCTTATAACTTTAATAATAACTTAGCGGAAAAAACATTTAAACTTCAATCCAAAGCAACTGCTGCGTCTGCAGGACACGATGGCGAATTCAACTCTCTTGACAACAGCTGTGACCGCGTTTGATTAACTGCCATCGGCGGTAGCAAGGGATTCTTCTTTGGGAAAACCTCCTGTCACTTTAAAACCGTTCCTGTTTAGGGACTGCAGCAGGTCATTCACTTATCCGTCTTGTCGTATTACCGAGACTAACTGAATCTGCCCTCAGACGGAGAGCAAATGGAGATTGTTGAGTTGGCACAGTGGGGAGATTGAAGATTATTCACTTTGCGTGGCCCCGTCAACAAGTGCTGTTTGTAAGAGGCCCGATCGAACCATGAAATTACAACCGTATGTCACACTTCCTCTCAAAACGATTGCCTGTAATGTTGCCCTTGTTTTTGTCCCCCCCCCCCCCCCCCCCCCATGTACTTACCTGAGGATTCATCGTTTTTAATAAACCATGGATTTGCTACGAGTCGCAACACGAGCACGTGCAATGCAATCCCCTAATTTAGTTCTTATTTGTTGGTTTAATCCGTTTTCACTCGCCGTTTCTTTTCATATTCCTGTTACCGCCATGCTACTCTTCCTAAATAAATACTTTTGAATCATTTTGATCAGCGTCTGCTCCGGCTGTGTTTGCTCCTGCCAGGGCTGCAAACCCAGATTCCCCATGTGAGACATTAGAGCCGAACCGAACCCAGTCCGAGACACTTTCTATTCATTTTTTGCCTTAAAAAATAATCCATTTGCAGTCACACTTCCACTTCAGCCACCACACAAGGGGTTTTGGAAATGTTTTTCTGAAGTTGTGCCAGCTCAGTGCTCCGGCGCTGACTCGGCACAGCAGAAGTTGCCGCCCCCCCCCCCCCCCACCACACACACACACACACAGCGTCGTCAAATCACTGGACTACAGATTTATCTCTGCGAGCCAATCTCCTGATTGTGGCAGTTCCACATTGAATTATATCAATGTCGCCATTATAAATGTCGGTGTGATCAAACCGTCTCCACCCTGAAATTTATTTCCATTGTCAACGCACTGATTAACAATAAAAGCAATCACTTCATCAGAAGGCTGGTGAGGGTTTGATCGCGCCAACATCATAATGAAGACATTTCAATCCGAAGTAAATAGAAGTGTTACAATGAGTGGACGGTTTCCATGATTCTTTCTTTATTGAATTTAATGAGATTTGACATCAACCGACTAGAATGAGGAACACGTCAGACCAAACCATCGTCCACATGACTGCCTGGCTCTTATAGTAGGAATAGAAGGAAAACAAAATAGAGTGGTCTCATAACTAAAATGATTCATAACTTCCGCAGAGGATGTTATGTTTTCATACAACAGCTGCTGGTTTGCAAGGATTATGAAAAAGATTTACAGAATGGATTTCCACAAAAATTGATAAAAGGATGGGACACAGAAAAATACCCAGTACATTTTGAAAATTTTCCATCACTTTCCTTAACAGTGTGAGATTGGGTATTTTGTTTACTTTTTCAACAATTTCCCAGGAGAAAGTAAACGGGTTCTTCACAAACCAAGACATCGTCCCTCTTCCAAGTGCGGTGAAAATCAGGCGAGTTGTTTTTCCATAATCCTGCCAACAAATAAACCGACAGACAAACCAATCAGAGGGCCCAACAACCCCTTTACATTAAAACAAGCCTTATACAAGCCCCCTAAGAACCCACATTTAAATCCACAGTTCCACATTTCTTTTTGGAGTTCCATGAAATTGCACGAGCTTAATCGATACCAACCACGTAAATATATCGAATATTTTCATCGAGATTCATCCGTAACTCCTGGATAATTCCTGGATCCCCCCCCCCCAATATACCACATCTTTGAACCAATCCATCTTAACGGTGATAACATTTGGGGCAACAGAAGGAAGTGGCTCAAAGACCAACATGTGCTCTCCCACACGACCGACTCTCTCCGCTCCACTCTCCCGGCCAGAGACGCACTTTCCGCCCGTTCCACCGCTTTCACGCTCTGGAGGCTGTCGTTAAAATTTAAGATCATCTGCACTTTAGGCAAAGCAATGCAATTTAGTACCACTTAAAGAGAAGAAGGAACTTGTCAAACATGCAACTTCAAACAATCTAGTGAGGAATGTACTGATTGAACCTCGAACCTCTTTTTTTTAAAAGAATGCTTCAACTCAAACAACTTTAGAAAAGAAAATGATGTCCACCGCACCCGAGCGCCGGATCTCACAGCTGCTCAAAAAGTAATGAAGCTTGAGTGCATTGTCTTGTTGTGCCTCCGGTAAATCGATGCTCTAAATCATTCATTTGGAATAAAGCTGGTCCCTTGTTTGTTTCTCTCAAGTAGCATCAATGACAACATTCACATGTTGACAGAATACACAACACCGAGCCCACTTTACCGCCACGGGTGTGCGTATTAATCCGGGCACAGAATCATCATTTATTCACACTTTTGTCTCCTTTTCCCAAAGACACATTCGCTTCCTCTTAAAACAAGGTCATTAACATAATCAAATAGTAAACAAAGTTGGTTCCCTTGTATCTTTACACACTTTTGAGTGATGTCAATACCACAGAGAGAAACCGCGACAACAAAAACCCCACTCAACCTGTTCCTGCCCCCCCCCCCCCCCCATCAACATGCTTTCAATCTTTAATCGTAATTTCTTCGAGCGATGAATGGGTCTTTAGAATTCAGTGAATCAAAGCCGAAGTGCAACTTGAGTGAGGACTGGAATCCCACGTCTGACTTGCTCCCTCTCGTGTGTTTGCCTGGTGTTGTGTTAGTCTGCCAGAGATACGTCATGGTCTTGTTTTTCGAGGATTTCTGAACACGCAGCTATTAATCATTCTTCGTCTGCAAATCTGTGCTCCAACACAGCAACAACAAACCAATTTGCATGTTGCACAGAAGTCTTGTTAGCATTTCTGCAGCAGGAACAAATAGCAGTAAATTATGATGCAAGGGGAAGGAGAAGAGAAAGAGAAAAAAAACCAAGGGCAATCTTGCTGTGGAAAAATGGGAAGCTGAATAACTGTGGCTAATTCCTGGCAAAGATAAAGAGTGCAGCTCCGTGTTGCGGCACCCTGGCCTCCACGTGGGTGAGGAACCAGCCGTGAGAGCACAACAACACATGGCCTGGGAAGTGACACAGGGAGGTTGTTATCAAATCAGAGCAGGTGACTCAAATCGGTGCAGGTGCAGTTTCTAAAATCATGTGCACACACAGAAAAGTGTACGATGTCAAGTTCATAATTTGTGTCTCATATCAGGGGCGGCATCCTTCAGAGATCTACCCAGCCCGAGAGGAGACCGCCTCCTCAGTGAGCTCTGTAGAACGCGAAGCCCGGAACCAAAGACCAGACGCTCTGGACCATCGAGGCTTTCCCCGTGATCTGTGTAATCAGCTCGTACCACTCTCATTGCTGTTGCCTAGCAACAGAGCTGAAGTTGGACACAACTAGAAAAAGGTTTTAATGGACCTTGTTTTTCCAGCTGTTTGCTGAGTTGAAGCGTGATATTGGAGCGCTGAACATCTCTCCACGTGCCCGTGCCGTTACCTGTTTGATGCAGAATGAATCCTGGGATAGATCGGGCCCGTGGCTGCCTTTGTTTCCAGGAGATGGAAGGACGCATTTGGAGGAGCCCTTGAAATGGGACGGTCCAGTCTAGATCTATAAAGATGGACGTGGTCATGACAGCTTCAAAAGTGAAGCCAAATCATCGTGATTCCCCCCCCCCCCCCCCCCCCCTTGTGGCTGGCTGCAGTATAGGTCACAAACATTGCTTCCTACATGTTGGTGGATGGGACATGGACCAAACAACAAGGTTGAACAAAGCTCAAAAAGTGGTTTGCTTTGTTTTACATAGATCTTTTCACACACAGTTATCTGATGCAATCAAAATGAGGTAAAACATTATGACTGACACCTGATAGGATGAACGTGTGTATCTGCCGGACCTCGATGCCGCGGCTCCACTTCATGGTCACTGATGTGCAGCTTCTGGGTCCAAATAATGTCAAAGGGAAAGATGGAGGCGCCCGTATCAAACATACTAGTTTCATGGAAGCAGACGCGTCGTCCATCCTGATATATACGATCCATGGTCAAACCCATCAGTGTATAATGCTCCCTTTCCTTTCTGCCATGAATGTTTGCCGTCATAAACCCTGTTAATTGAGCAAACACTGATAAATCTGCACACAAGCAATGGAAAGGCAGAATCCTCCCATTAAAGACAAAATAAAAAAAACATGTTTCTCAAGCTGGCTGCTCGCTGCCACCTCTGACTGGCCAGTAGGCAGACAGCACCCCCCCCCCGGAGGCCTTTGTTCTCCTGGATTTCACTGCCCTGTAAACATTAGGGTTTGCTAACGACCGGTTTCTTTTTTAAGAAACAGAACAAAAAAAGGGGCCAGAGCTTGTTGTCATGCAGGAATCGCAGCAAAACGAGAACCACAGAGGAGGCACACACACACACACACACACACACACACACACACACACACACACACACACACACAGAGTGACAGAGCTACACGACGACATGCGAGATGACACAAGAGATACAACGCAGAACGCGAGCTCATGCGGCGAGCTCTCGCTGTGTTTTTGTTTTCTCGTCTGAGGGAAGGTAACAGGGGACAGAGGAACTCCTGCGAGCCTGCGGGGGGGGGGGGGGGAGCGGGCACAGTTTAACACAGCCGATTTCTTGGCTGAGGATTGGCTGCCTCCTGCCAAAAAAGTGATGTACTTCAAGCTCAGGGACGCCACAGGAAGCCTTTCATGTTTTAATCTCTCTTTTTTGGTGTAATCCACCTGAGTGCAAAAACGCCGACTCGGCGACTCACGTCACAATGAACCCGTCGGTGTTCGCGTGAACCTAATTTTATCTCTGATTGAATCATCATGTCGTAAACATTTGGAAGCTCATCTTGGATCTGAGCTCTGCAAAGTGTTGTAGCAGCTCGATGCACATTGTTCTGGTTCTACACACGACTGTGTCTGTTGTAGAAGCTGTGAGCAGTAGGCCGAGGGTAACAGACGCCAACAGACTCAACAAATCGCCTCCGAAGGCCAGAGATGTTGTGGGGTGGGGGGGCGGAGCTGGTCTCTGACAGCGGTGTCAGAAATAAAGATGCTGTCCAAGTTACAGACTATATTGGACGATGTCCCCCACCCATTCACTGACGTGTCTCCCACCCACTTCACAACAGAGCGGCACAGGAAGTCTTTTCCTGCCTCTGGTCAGACTTAAGAATTCCTCCCTTGTCAGACACCGAGTCAATAGATATTACATATAGATGTACTGCATTTTATTTTCAGCCACCTTTATATATATATATCGTATTATACATTTTTTATTATTTAACCTATATTTTCTTGGTCCATATTTTCTACTCTTGGTTAAAGCGGCTGTAACGAAAGGCAATTTCCCCCAGCGATCAATCAAGTGTTTCTGATTCTGCTGCTTTTTAGAAAAGTCGCTTTAATAACAAAGTTCCTGAACCATTCAGACGACTTAATAACTCTGTTATTTTCATGCCTTTTGCCTTCATTTAGTGGCAATGGTGGAGACACAAAAGCAAATGATGGCAAAGTGTTGTCAAGGTTTCATATAGTTACCTAGTGCTTTATACTAACCTTCAGTTATACCACACGTTTAAGTGACAATATTGAAATGTACAAGGTAGTTTCTCTTATATCACATTCAAAACACTGAGTGGGAGCTGGTCACAAAGGAAAAATCTGACAGAACTCAATGAACTGAACTAATAAAGTGTGAACATTATATTTCAAGTTGTTCCGGGGACTTGTACCAGCAACCATGGCTACGAAGTCAATGTGTCAAACCCTTCAGCATGTTGTTGTTATTCCTCTGGTGCCAATCAGCTCGTGCATCTCATTTTCTTACAAGAGATTCTGGTCAAACTGGGAGTTCTCTCCTTCCTCCCACAAAAATGAAGCCAAAATACCTCAGATATTGGTGACGCCATCTTGTGGGGTATTGAGGCGCCGCCTAAACAAGTGCTGGTCCAATTGCAAGTCAGTCTCTGCTGTCAATCATGACGTTTTAACCCATCAACTAACTTATTAAAACCAAACTTATGAGGAAAAACGCATTTT
Organism: Reinhardtius hippoglossoides; assembly: GCA_006182925.3. Taxonomy (NCBI): domain Eukaryota; kingdom Metazoa; phylum Chordata; class Actinopteri; order Pleuronectiformes; family Pleuronectidae; genus Reinhardtius; species Reinhardtius hippoglossoides. Next base: position 3,840,671 of record CM031687.1, read on the forward strand.
GGAGTTTGTCCCATCCACTACCATGGAGGCATGGGGTCAAGACCCCTTGTCTTGATTGACAAGGGGTCAATCAAGAGGTCTTGGCTTCACTTTTGTGGAGCTGTCATGTTGCTACCCTTAAAAATAATGTTTCAAAAACCTTAAATTAGGTTCATGGAAATTCTTTTAATACTGAAATGTAGGAGAAAGAAAAAAAAAATACATTTGGCATCGGACTCCCTGCTCCAGTGGCTGTTTGGGAAATGAAACCGCAGTAACATCATCTTCTCTGTTCCTATCCTCCAGTTTGGTGTTCGCTGCCAAAAGAGCGGCGGCGGCTAATAGCTGTTAATCAATGGTCATTGTTGCGGATTAGAAATACCTGTCACATTGAGTTTGTGGAAGCGATGACGTAAAAATAGCTGCGGAAGGGAAAAGCTGCCTTGTGGTTCCTTCAACTCCGAGCACGGCCTCTGATAAATGTCTGAGGAGTGTGGTTCAGCGAGAATAACGTGTATCTGTACTCGGTTTCTGAAACACTTGTGGGTTTTAATAATAACTCAACCTCATTTCCCTCGACCCACACGCTGCTCAGTTCTCCTGCGAAAGAAACATAAATACACACGAATCCACATTAATTCACAGATCCTCTGAAATCGCTCTCAGGACACATTTCACTATCACAGAACACGGGATCTGAATTCAACGTTTTTATTTATATTCATTCATTTTTGTATCTATCGATGTTTAAATCACTTTGGTTTGTTTTTACTCGTTTCTGTAACATTTGTATTCTTATATTTGTGCTCTGATCTTCAAACTTCTTTTACTTGTTTCCTATTGTTTGTCCACATTTCTCTTCATTTTAACTTTTTAATATTTCCCCTGTTATTCACCTCGTCACTATTTCGAAAGCTACAAATATAAAGTTTTTAATTACCGTTGTCATAATCTCAAATGGCTGATGTGCAGAAGGTATCTTCTCGTTAAAAAAACAACTCTAATTGCTTCCACTCGCTCTGCACATGCTTACAGCTTCCTCGGGAAATGAAGTTATTGTTACATCTGCTACTTCCTCTGGAGATTCACTCTTAATCGGATGTTTATCCGGACACTTAAAGCACGAGAGGCTGTTTTCGAGGTATTTAAAGGCTTTGAGTGCGATAGTTAATTTCACAGGGCCTGCGATGACGTCTGTGGAATGACTCGGCAGAACGGGACACATACAGTCGTGATAAGAAAAAAACGTCTCACCTCTTAAAGCTGCCGTACGTGCTGACAACACAAGGTTGACAAGTTTCCCCGGGAGCTGCTCATTGTTCAGTTTCTGCCTGGGCCCGAGAGCGGGGGGCGAGCGGCGCCTCGGCTCCTCTCTACCTGGAGAATGAGAAAAAAAAAGAAGCAAAGTCAGCAGATCCTGAAGTGGGCGACAGCGAGATAAGCCCAGGGCTTTGCTTCCACCTTCATTAACCAAAAACATGTACACTCATTCATGGCCTAATGATATGCTGAGAGGTAGATTTCGGCGTGGGACGGGGGAAAATGTTGAAATATCTTTCACAGTTTCACCCGAGTGAAGAGTTTGAAGTCAAAACAGGTGTAAAAAAAAAAAAGAAAAGAAAAGAAGAAAGCATCTTGTGTCACAGCAGCTTCATCACGTCGTTGAGGGGGGGGGGGGGGGGGGGGGGGGGGGGTGAAGAACCAGACTCCGGAGGGCATTTCAAAGACATCAATCTATTTCCAGCGTCGAAGGGCCGAGGCGGGGCTGGAGTCGACAATTCCACTCCCCCCCCCCACCCCCCCACCCCCTCGTAAACTACACATGGCCGCGTATGCAAATGAGACGAGGATTAGATAAACGTTTCTAAATTCGATGGCACATTCCCTGGAAAAAAAAAACAGTTTTACAGTAACCGCCCCCCACACGACACAGCGCCGCCTGACAGCTTGCAGTAATCAGCTAGGAGCTGCTGTCGGAGCCGGCGCCGATCCGAGGCCACGCTGATTTCATTTTGATGCATCCATCTGCGAATTAATGGGAAATAACGATACAAACAAATAAGTTGTGCGAAATCACAGAGTTAACGGTTATATGGAAGTGTGGGGGGGGGGGGGAACAGGGATACAATAACATTGAAATGTATAACCCGAGGTGGAAAGGATGAGGAGCCAAACGAGCGCTTTTCAAAAAGACGGTAATTAAGGAATCCTTGCTCTTCTATTCCATTTGATCCGGTCGGGAGCAGCTACTGTAGTTTGTCAAGTCGTGCATTACACCGACTGAAACCTTTTAGTATAATTTTAATGATGCGCTTCAGGCATAAAAGAGGAAAAAACAATAAAAGGAGCAGCCCCAGAAATCACTCCGGTTAGATGTTCCACAACAACGTGGGAGACAATAGAAAATACATCAGAGCCAAGCAAGTAATTAGATGTGTTGAGGTGGACTGATTGAGCAACTGGTTTTCAAAATGTAAAATAAAGCATGTGAGGGTTTAGAAAATCACATTTCAGGAATACAGGCGTTAAAAACTAATTATTTTTTACGTCATTTATGTTATATATTACAGTTCAGTTCATCAATAATAATACAAAATAGGCTGTAAATGCTAAAGTGACCCACTAAATCAATAAATTATACAGTAATTGTTATAATAAATTACACAATTAGCCTTGTATTGTTCATCACCTTTCACAAGTAAGACTTTCATTGCTCCGTGTTGTAAACTGTTTCACATGTCAGATAAATCTACTATAATGGTACAGAAGATAATAGCAGTGAGAAAGATTCCTTGGAACCTATTGGATGAAGTGAAGAAACACCCATAAGCTCTATGAATTGTATTAAAAAATGTAGTCAGTCGGGAAAAACTCAAGGCGTAGTTTAAAAAAAAGAAATGCAAGCACACACAATTTAGTGAAGTGAAATACCCTCACAAACACATCACAGGGATTTAAACCCAAATAACAAAATACGGTTTCAAGAGCAAAAATGGCCTCAACAGCTTTTAATTCCAACGACCACCTGTTTATTTTAGCGTTTTTTATTTTAGGTGACAGTGTTTTCTTACAAGCTGCTGCAGTTGTAATTCCACACAGGAATGAGTAATAACTTTACAAGCAGATTGTTTTTAATCAACATTATCTCCAGTCGAGAACGAGCTTAATGCCCAACTCGGCAGGAGACACACAGAAGAGGATCAGATCCGACCAACAACGAACCTGTGGCTCTCAATTACCCTGAAAACACAATTCAATGCACAACAAAAATCTTATTAAAATAAAATATAAAGTCTTGACTGGAGGTAGATTTGGATCAAAAAGTCATGTCATGCTATTTCTAGCATTACGACCTGACTTGACTCCACTGAGAGAAAGTTCGGAATCATAAGCAAATAATTTGTACACGGAGGCGAAAGGTATCAGGCGGGAAAGATGATCTTTTAACATCATTTTTATTGACAACAAAAAAAAAACGAATACTGCTTTTCAATTTACCATATTAAATAATAAATGTTCATATTTATCCAGTGTTTTGGACAAGGTCATAATCGGGTTTGAATACCAACATTATCAACCAGAAACCACTTATGAAACCCAAGTGTTGGTGTGATAGAAATATATGAAGGATAAGCCTTTATTGAATTAATCATGAAAAAAGGAATATTTCTCATAAATAACCTCTTGAACATTGCACGAGAAATTATATTTTATCGCTTGAAATCAGCCTCCCATGTACAAAAGAAACGTACAAAAACATCCCTTCATTCTTTTTAAGGGACGCAGAATAGATTAGAAAATGAAAATCATATTCATCACTTATAGATGCATGTTAATAAGAAAATAATCAGATGTTATTCATCTATTCTGCTCCTGTGAGAAAAGAGACTTTTTTGGATAAAAGCCCAAAGTCTCCGTTTACAAATTCATTTGACAGTCGTCCTCCGAACAGGATGAGCGCGCACACACACACACACACACACACACACACACACACACACACACACACACACACACACACACACACACACACACACACACACACACACGATGATTCAGAACACAGATGACAACACGTTCATTTTTCATACCTTTCTCGCTGCCTTCCTTTCACAGGGGAGGGGAGGAGGGGAGGGGGGGAGGGGGGCTCGTCTGTCGACTGTCACTCACGATAATCTATGAGCAAAACCAACAGCAATCTTTTCCAGTGAATGTTTATTGAGAACAGTTATTAGAGGGAACACAATCAAAATGACGCAGTTACTCTTTCAATCCATCAAAATGCATGTGACGGTTTCGGGAGGGGAACATTTGACTTGTCCCCGTTGTGATGATGAACTTGGGCCGTGTCCGATCACTCACTAATCACAACGTAGCCCATGAGTTGTGGCGCCGTCCGAATGTGGAGTGAAATGTTTTACACCGCGGTGGACTCGTCGTTTCCCACAATCCACCGGGACAGGAAGTGAACAACCGATGGTCACCAACTGAGGGATATACCACTGCACCGGGTACCTGTCTCTCGCTCAGCATTGATTAAAAAAATTGTATTGCTAGTTTTCTAAATCTCTTAGCACTTTGCAAACCTGTTTTTGAAAAGTGCTATATAAATAAAATTGTATTATTATTATTAATAATACAATATTACGCTCGCAGCGTTGGCAGGAAGATAAATCAGACGAGCGAGGGCGGCAGGAAGAAACCAACCTGTGGACGATGCTGAGTGCTTTTATCTAAAGTATTAATAAAGTTTGAAATAAACAATTAAAGTTTATTAGGATTTATTAGGATCACGTGAATGCACAGATTAACTTCTCCCACAGCGTGGAGGTGATGCACACATCATAACAATGAGGGATATGAGATTTCAAATATGCATTTGCTGTGAACTTGTAAAGAGCAAACAATGATATGGAGAACCAGCTCGTGGAGATTTAAACAGACAATTTAAAAATACCTTATTTATCCAACTGTAACACAACCGCAGTTACACACTTTACTGCCTGGCATTAAAGCAGAGATGACTTGTATGCAGCAAACAACTCCTCATATCAACTTCCTGCTCACCAAGCACTCGGTCGCTGCCAACTTAGCAACTTCTTCCACCAGATCTGGCAACTTTTCAGACTTTTTTTTAGTGACTAAACACGGCACCGGAGCCAAGCAACAAATCCAGGGAGGATTTTTCAGCAGGCATCAGCGACTTCCTCTCGCTCACAAATCTGCAGCTCACATAACGCTGCTGGCTCGCACGCCGGAACATGTTGGCGAACGGAGCCGGGACGAGTCGCCAGCGTCCGTCGGACCAATTAGTCGTGAGGCTGAAACATGACTGAGCCGCTAATGAAACGAGCAGGAGGGAAAACACTGAGGGTCAAATAAACAGTTTGAGTCACTCTGCATCCAGCTCGTATATTAAAATGTCAAACACTTCAAGCTGGAAACCTTTTAACTATTTAAATAATGTATTTGCAGCTAAAGCTCCTGTTAAAGGATTTATTTTTGCAGATGATGTACGGAGCTCATCCTCGGACGTCCAATAAAGAACAGCCGAAATACCCACAATCCCCTGGAACAAGTCACGTGATGTATCGGCAACACATATCATGATAGATATAATAATATACATGAATTAAATTAAGTAGTTAAGTAGTTCTACTCATCTTCATTTCATTTGAAGCAAACATCAATTAACAACTACTCTGCAAAAGTTAATTTAGTATAATTTTGCACAGTAAACTGAAATACTCGTGTTTTTGCCATAGTTTCAAGTATTTATTGCATTTTAAGACGACTGTAGCATAAGTAAAGACACAAGTTAGCATGTTTAAACAGTAATGTGCCCAGACTCTCGTGGAGTAGCAGGGAAACCACTTCCCCTGTCCGTCTCTACCTGGTATTCCACACTGCGGTCCTCACCGTGTCGCAGTGACGGCGCCGCACTCGAGCACCGACCTTATCGGAGTTGTCTCAGGATGATGTGATCCTGTGTTGAGCTCTGGAAATCCTTTTATCGCCGGGCCCTCCGCAGATGGGTCAGTGCTGCTGCAGCTGGTGGGAGCTCAGAGTGACTGAAGGACAGTGAAGCTCTGCCGCTGCCGCTGCCGCTGCTGCTGCTGCTGCCGCTGCTGGTAATACAGTAAATAGATTAAATACTTGTACCTGGTGACATTCTGTAGAGCAGCACTGAATCCATTTGCATCACAAATAGATATTGTAGACAAAATTGCTTTCTTACACCTCATATAACGTGTTCAAATCCAATATACACTTGTGTTTTAGGTCAGTTTTAACCCCTGAGGGAAAGATGTGGCTCTGAAGCTGCTTTGGAGCTCGGCAGTTATCAAACTTTTTCATTAAAAGGTGTCGGTGCAGGGAGAGAAATCAGGAGACACCATTTTGTGAGGTTGAGGAGACACTGGACCAACAGGACAGACAGTGAGAGGAGAACACAATGTGGAGACAGGCTCCCAGTCACTGTTTGCAGGGATCCACACTCAGGTATCTCAGAAACTCAAAATCCAGACAGGACGACGCAGTCAAATCTCAGGAACACGACAGGAAGGGAAACTGGAGTAAACAGAGTTGACAGCGAAGAGACAACCTGACAAAAGCAGCACAAACAGACAAGAGAGGGGGGAAGGAAGAGGTGAAACACACGTGGACAGGTTACCTGAAGATAACAGGAAGTCCAAACTAAAAGGAAGCACAATTCCAATCAAACTAATCTAAATACAAGTTTTAACATGTCCTTACAGAAGCAGATAAACCACCTTTACTGTACATCATGTATAAATACTCATGTGGTCCAATGTTGTTATTACAGTGTTGATTATACTCACTTTAAACTGCGCTTTTTGAGTTTTAGAGTGAATATAAATATCAACCGTTTCCTCTATTTAGACAAAACAAAGGTAATGTTCATCTTCTTGTGCAGCTGCCAAATGCATTTCTGTTCGAATAGAATTTGCAATGAAAGGCAGACGAAAAGAAGTTACACATTATTTGCCCGTAGACACACAAAAGGTTAAACTTAATTATCGCACACATCAACAAGAGATAAAATGACAGAAACTAAAGGGAACCTGGAATTCAGCGTTTTGATTTATAAATCTTTTAAAGGATTAAACCTTTTAAACTAATTTCAGATTATGTGAAACAGCTCTCAGCAGCATTCGAGAGGAGACTTATCTTTTGTCTCATCTTTGTAAAAGGGACGTTTGAAGGTCGCAGCTTGATTGACAATCCTGCACACAGAAAAGAACACGGGCTTGTTTTGTGCGAGCTGATTTAAATTACATTTCACTCGGCGTTGTGCACACTTGGAGGCAGAGAACCCTTATTATCAAATGGGGGCTGAGTGTCTTGCTCAAGGACACTTTAACAAGGATCTCCAGACAGATTGATTGTTGTGTGGATCCAACCTGTCAACTCCTCCACGCCACTTGTTCTGGCTCCGAGGTAGATGGAGTCTTAAGATAGCGCCCCTTATTGCAGCTCGTTCCGAACGTAATTAACATTATTGACCCCGACAGTGCAGCTGATTCCCATGCACAGTGAGCAGATCTGTTTTGTTGTGGTGCAGACGCACGGTTACAGCTGCGTGTTGGACGTCAGGAAGTCGTAATGTCAAAGTTCAATGTCTGCTGCAGACGGAGCGAAGCCCTGTCGGGTCGATATACAGGATCCAGGGTCATGCAGTGTGTGTGTGTGTGTGTGTGTGTGTGTGTGTGTGTGTGTGTGTGTGTGTGTGTGTGTGTGTGTGTGTGTGTGTGTGTGTGTGTGTGGTGTGTGTGTGTGTGTGTGTGTGTGTGTGTGTGTGTGTGTGTGTGTGTGTGTGTGTGTGTGTGTGTGTGTGTGTGGAAGAAAGATCAGGTTGCAAACCTGGAGATCATGAAATCACGGCCTTTCCACAACAAAAAGCCCAAAATATCCTTTATCCTTTATTATTTTTTGGAGCTTCCATCTCCGGGGTATTTACAAGAAAGTGGCAGAAATAGACTCTGGTTATATAACACACGAGTTCACTGTGTGGCTGTTGTGCCGGAGGTTGAACTGGAAAAACCTCCTCATCGATACAACATTGGAAATAAAAAAACTATTTATCATTTGCGATATTTCTATTCTGCTCTCATGGGCCTGCCTCTAAAAGCCTCTTCAAATGAAGACAACCCGTGATGTTTTACGGGTAATGCAAAGGCACATATACCTGCTGTTATCTTCTGCTGAAAGCTCTTCTCGCTCCAGATTTCCTTGGACTGCAATGTGCTGGGTCGGCATTTTTCTTGATTTAGGCCCAGCTTATCTTAAGCTTATAGAGATGTCAGCAAAACCCCTTTTTAATAGTGCAAGGCTCTTAATTCATTACCAAATGTAAACTTTGCTGCAGAGGAGAGCAGGATGGGCTCGGGGTAAATTAAGAGGGTGTATTCTACTCAACTAATTACTCTGTAAATTCAGGTTCCCTCGTGGGAGCGGAGGAGAAATCAAAACACTTGCATGTTGCTGTGTGCTCTCACGAAAAAACCTCTCCCCCCCAAAGGCTCCGGTTTCCCTCATTTACCATTTAAGTGAGTCTTTGTTTTCAGAACAGAAATCCACATCTTTTTTTTTTTGCTTGTATCAAAGTTTCTCCACTTGGCAAAAGCCAGAAAAGTAGATTTACAGCTCTGTGGTAATTTTCAGCTTCGGTCTTCATGCATTTTTTTAAGGCTAATGTGAGGGTCACCGTGACCTTTGACCTAATTAGTTAAGGTCTTCTGAAGATAATATGAAGATAATACGGTCAAGCGGTAAAAAAAGGGTTTCCTGAGGTCACAGTAATGTTGAGCTTTGGCCTCCAATTTCAAACCAGGTCAAACTCGAGTCCAAGTGAATGTTTGTGGCTCCTTGTATATAAGAGATCCTCCAAATGGCGTTTTCGAGACATCGTGTTCACACGAGATGAAAACATGACGCCACTGTTGTGTTGCTGCTGTGCAGATGTAAGAAATCAGCCCCATTATCCAACCACACTTTGTGCAGCATTGTGCAGATTCATCCGACCGAACCCGGGCCCTCAAAAGACGGTCGCCTGCTGACAGGTTTATTGCTCGACGACGCGGCTGCAGCCACAACGAGGGAAATATCCCCCCCCCCCCCGCCTCCCTGCGATAAGTGCCATGATTAAAGCCGTTTGAAGCAGAGCTGTCACGCTCGTCGGGGGCCGGAGGCTGACGTGGGCGACGACCAAAACTCCGGTGAACTGGTCATTTAACAGCAGACATCACAGGGGGGGGGGGGGGGGGAGTTGAGCCAGAGCAAGTTCTGCCTCCTTCTGCAGCTCCCGTCCACCTATCTCATCCGAGGTGACGGACTTCAAGGTCAACCGGTGACCACCCCCCCCCCTTGACGGTTTGAGCTGTCAGACTGTCGGCCTCACACACACACACACACACACACACACACACACACACACACACACACACACACACACACACACACACACACACACACACACACTCACACACACACACTCACACACATCACACACACAGTCACCTAACAAGGACACATTCTGCCGTCAGTGTCGCAGGTCGAGCAGAGGAAAGCTTTCGGACGAGCCCTTAAAGACCCCTCGAGATGGAGTCTTCACAGAAAACAGTGAATTTTTATAAGGAACACTTCAACACGAACGTTTTTATTTCTAGCATTAACATTTTTCTTGTGTAGGCAGAGAAATCTATTTGTAAAGCTTGTATCTGCTCCTATTGTTGCCGTGCAGATTCTATCACCCGAGAGTGATACTTGAATATGGCACGAAAGAAATCTCTAGGTAACGCTGTGGCGACCCTCGTCACCTCGTCGATGTTTGAAATGAAAGAAAAAGATAAACATGCGCGAGGTCAATTATTGTTGCTGTGCATTAGGAAACAAGAAGCTTCCTGCGGAGGCTAACGGAGGATTTTCTTTTATGTATATGCTATTTGCAAAAAAGGGCAGGGTCCAAATGAAAGCACCACAGGATGCTATCGCCTCGCTCTGCTCATCAGGGAATCAACTCGGTATATTTTTCGGTCGGCTCGACGTGGGCGGGACGAGGAGTTTGTGTTCGCTGTATCTCACCCTTAAAATTTCATAGCTAGACACTTGATGGAAAGGTACAAAAAAAAACGGACGGAAGTCTGGTAAATTGCAAAGTGAGAGAAAAAACCTTGTGCAGCCCCCGCTCTGATTTCCACCGTCCACGAATCCACAGGTATTAATGCATGTGGTTTTGCGCCTTTTTATAATAAAACCATATTCTCATTTATCTGCTCATTTCTCACGGCTTCAGGAAACAAACGGACTCATCCCGTGTTCTTTGTTATCCTCAGAAAACTCCAAGCAGTAAATTATACATCTTGCTCTTAGTGCATCATCTCACGCTCGTCTGCAGAAATATAAATGTTTTTTTTTTTGCCTGATGTGGAAAAACATAGTCATTAAAGAAATAAATGAACCTATGAGTTAATTACTGTCGTCTGCGGCTCTTTTAAAACACTCAAAAACTTGAGAGAGCGTAATTATTTTTAGTATAAGTGATAAACTGATAGAATTTGTCATTTTAATTTAGATTTTAATTAAGATTTGATGGGTTTAAAAGTGCTGATCTCAGTCAACAGCCCCCAGTCTGTCTCCGGAAACGCTTTTTCACGACAGCGACAACAAGTCTCCCGACACCTCCGTCTCTTTAAAGTAATCAGCCCTCTTTGTTTTCACTGTGGGTGAAAGGAAAAGCTGATAAAAAACTTGTGTTAAATCCACAGAGTGACACACAATTACTTGAAACATGACTCAGCGGTTGAGTCTCGGCCGGTAATGACAATCTGTCCATATTGTAACATCAAATATCAGGAATTAGATTAGACGTTGTGGTCTGAATCATGGACGGTAAATAAAGATGGATGACGTGTCTTTACTTTTTTTTCCCACTGTCCACAAATGGGGGACACGATATTCCGGACACAGGCGCTGTCGCCTCGGGCCGAACACGGAGCCACGGTATCAAACTATCAAGGTTCTGTCGATACTCGGACTTGACCGATAGTCTCAGCTGTCAATCATAACGTTTCAACCCGCTTGAGACATAAACCAGTGTGAGAAGAACTATAACTAACCTTATTAACTATACTGCAGCCAGCCACCAGGGGGCGATCAAGTCGCTTTGGCTTCACTTTAGGGAGCTGTCATACTGTCCATCTCTTCATAGATATATATATATATATATAACCTATGGTGTTAGGTGTATGTGGTACCCCCTATGTGTCGGTATGATTAATGGTCTTAATACAGGTTTGTAATACCTGAAATAACTGCACACAATTTGTGTAAAAGTACTACACAACATCATCATATTCAAAAATACATGTATATTTACGCATGTATTTCTTTACATCTGAAGTGTATTTTTATATACCCTTGGTTTGTACTGAAAGTCATTAAAGCAGAGAGCTGATTAGATTCACATTGACGATCCACGTGAAGCGACACCAAGTGAGAGCTCAGTAATCCAATAGTGGAAGAGTAGAACTAGCACTAACCTGTGCACGTGTGATTAGCGTGAGCAGCCATGAGTATAGATCGGGTTTTCTCCTCCTTGAATAATAAAGACATACTCATACTGCACTTTCCCCTGTTTATGCAGAGACATGCGTGAAACGTGAAATAGATCTGATAATCGTCTTAAATATTACTTCACAGCAAGGTTGTTCCCCCCCCCTTCCAAGGTTAAAGTTGCTTCTTTGCCGCTTCTCTTCCTAAGTGTACAGTGTTTGGTTTCCTCCACACATGACTAATGATGTGTGAGTCACGCACAGACGTAAAAATCCAACTTTTTGGAGAAGCTGTTAGAGGCGTTTTTTAAATGTCAGTGTGGACTTAAAAACCTCGGGAGGAGACCAGCAGTGAGTTATGCAGCGGCCTGGAACACAGGGGAAAAGTCATTATGCGGAATACGAGTGCTTAAAGTTGTAGTTTCCTCTCGGAGAAGGAAGAGGCCTGGGTATTAAAGTGAAAACTACTGTACCTGCAGTATTACTGCGGGTAACATCTCATCAAAATCTGTGAAGTGCGACTGGAAACTTTCCTTGGTTGCACCGTGTGCGTTTTAACGAATCGTGTCGCCGCTCTCATCTCATCTCATCTCATCTCATCTCCTCTGAGACACTCAAACACTAATCACCAGTTATCAGGACCTGAACGGTGCTGAAGTTTACTTTGTGTTTGTTTGATTGTTCACACGACATTGGAATAAACTCAGTTCACCTGCCACACACAACAATACAATACAAACCTAAAAGCTACATATAAACATATGTGTATTGAGGTATAAATATCTAAAACTGCTGATTTATTAAAAGCTGGTTCAGACGTGATCAGGGTTTGGAATTAGTTTCTTTAATTCATTAGAAAATGTTGCTGGTAGAAGAAAAACATTCCCTTGGCCGAGCATATTTTTTCGCTGGCAAAAACATTTTGTGTCACAGATATATTTGTGTTAGTGTTTCATTGAGATAATTATTAAGAGGCCAGAGAAAAAGACTTTTAATCTGTTGATCTGAGGTTTTTTAAATTCCTTACATTCCAATGTTAAAGCCAGAATCAAACTGGAGAAGCCTTCATCTGAAAGTGTTGGAGAACACATTTGCGATGACGTGTTCTCCAGGAACAAGAGGCTGTGACTCAGCTCCGGACACAGACACACGGGCAACGAGCTGTTCTCAAGCTCTCAGATGTTCTCTGGTTTCTCCAGTTTAATTTCCAAGAACAAATAAATGTATTTCTGTATCTGTCTCTGTGACTAACCCCCCTATTTCCCTTGTTTTCCTCTGTAGGTGTGATCACTACATGGCTGTTTATTAGCCTGGTGGTAGCTTGCAGCAAACCAATGGCGAGCTTTAGTTGCCTACATTGCTTTAGGACCCTGAACTTATACCCTAGGCTTTAATTGGCTAATCTTTTGCTGTTTGGCCTCTGCTATGGACAACAAGGCAAACGTAGAGGACGCATGGACGTGTCTCTTGTCATATTATGTAAAGGCATAAATGAGCAAAATGAAGACATCAGCCAATCAGAGGCAGAGAAGGGGCCAGACATGAAGATTTTTGTTCGATGGGATGAAAGAGAGATTTCACACGTCACGGTTTCCTTCGGTGTTTTACATCATGGCTCCTTTCGGACTTGGTGCAACTGTATAGATCCCAGAGGTGGGGGAGTGTGTGAAGCTGACGAGTCAACACAAACAGACCGATTTTTAATTACGAGCTGCTTGTGAAGTGTAAATAGATCTCCTGCTGGAAGAGTAATATGTGGCTATATTTGCTGCAGCATTATCACTGATAACACCTTGCACGGTGAGTCACGCTGCATGCAGAGCATGTGGAGAGGAGGGGAAAGGAGAGGCAGAAGAAGAGAGGCAGGGGCTGGGAAGGGATGAATAAAGCATTATCTTACTTATAGGAGCCGAGATGCCTTGTCTGGAGTAAGTCAGCAGCTGCTACGAGGGGACGACGGCTCTGCAGACGTGGGGCTTGTGTTGTGGAATCACTCCGGCGGCCTGAGGCCTGCAGGGAGCGGCGCGGGGACGGGGAGCGGGGCCAGTGAGCGATGAGTGGCAAACAAACCGCTCGCTGAGTGACACTCATCGTACGCAGCATGGACAACCCGGGTCGAAGGTTAAAACAGCAGGAGCAGTGAACTCTCCAGGGTGGCAGAGGAACCGGCGAGGGAGTGAGTGATGGAGTGTGTGTATGTGCGTGTGCGTGTGCGTGTGCGTGTGCATGTGCGTGTGTGTGTGTGTGTGTGGTGTGGGTCTGCGTACTCCACAGAGAATGGAAACAGAGAAGAACAACCTGTCAGTGATTCATCCTCTAATTACATGCAATACTTCTTTTTTGATTGGCGTTGTATTTCAATTTTAATTTGTTGGAATACTTTGTGTCTACACCAGTTCTGAATAATTGTAATCATACATAATTACCCACAATCATACAAAATAGTATGTCGGTCAAAATCCAAACTGTTCAGTGCATTCAGTGAGAAAAATGCGGTCTGTAACTTGTTTAGCTGCAAAGAAAACAATTATAAAACTAATTATGAGTAAAGTGTTATTAGTTAACATCACAGACTGGATTTAACTTCCCAGAGACCGTGTGTCTTTGTTTTGTTTGGATAAGTTATTGTGCTGCTGCAGCTGTTCGCTCGGTCTGTGTGGAAATCAACCGTCGCTCGAGATACAAAATGAAACACAGTTGAATCCAGCAATCAATTCATCAAGTTATCCTGATGATGGTTTGAAATAAATTGAGGGAAACCACTTTAAAAAAACAAGCAATTATGTTGTATTGTGCTGTCGGAATGAATTATTCAATATTATATTTAAAGCAGAATCCGCTAAGGGTATTATATCTATTAATATTGTATTATTAGTTTATAGTTGTATAAAACATCTTTATTTCTACAGTCACTTTATATTTTTAATATAGTTTATAGTTGTATGTGTAAAGCCAATTGCAATGTATGTATGTTATTGCTACTGGATGCTTGAATTTCCTTCGGGATGAATAAAGTATCTATCTATCTTATATTATTGACAAGTGAATTTACCTTTCTTTGTGAAATTGTTTGAGTTTTCCTTGAGAAAGATGTTTCGGATGATAATAACATAATAATAACCCTTTTTTATATAACGTCTTTCATAACAGCTGTTCTCTCGAAGAGAACAAATAGAAATACGACAAACATCGAGGACGTCTACCAAAATAACACGATAGCATTTGAAATCAAAGACCACAAATAGTAAAATCAAGGACGCAAAATGGAATAATACATTTAATAATAATGGCAAAAGAAAAAGAAAAAAACACATGCTGTAGGAGAACATGTGTAATTAGAGCAACAAGTGGGAATCCGCTGCCTCTGATCCCGTCGTACTCAGCCGAGGGGGAAGCAGCTCAACTGGAGTCGATTAAATCCACAATGAGAAGGTTTCAGGCTTCAGGAAACTGAACAACGTCACTTCAGATGGTTAAGTTCTGTTTGGAGACCGCGTCAGAGCGACCGCACGCTAACTTCGTCACGACAGCGTGCGCGGCATCTTTGTTTGTCCATCGTTTGCCTGTTTCCAGATGGGAAGTGTTCTGGTGATCGCACAAGTTGGTCGCCAGTGAGTTTGATCGGATTTGCTCAAAGGCATCTTGGGTGACGGGCACTGACGTGATAGGCCACACCCACTTGCACCCCGGTTTTTTCTAACATCAAATAACTAATAAAACCCCAACTTCGTCTTTGAGAAAAAGATGATTTGAAATGTACTTGTTATTTTGGTCCGTTTCTTATCAACTAACATGGAGGAGGCAGGATTTAAAACCTACAATCTATAGTCCCTATTGCATTGGGATCCCGATCCCCAACCCAGGCGTCAAGATAATTACTAACATGGATGGTGATCTAATAGTTACAGCCGATATATGTTAACGAAGATATTTTAGGCGGCCATGTTTTTCAACTGGTCTTTAGAATACGTGCATCTCAGTCCCTAAAGTCAAAATCTAACAGGTTCTATTCATTTGATAGTTGGAATCGGGCTGAGCAGATTAATCCCATGCTATGACCTGGATGTTTGAAGGATTGGAAAAAAGAAGAATCAATAGCCCGGGTCCTGACCCCGCCTCGATTATCGAGCCAAGTTTGATCAAAATTTGATTAAAACTGCCGGAGGAAAAGAAGCGAGCTGTGACAGACAAACAAACAGATGCCATGATGTCAACACGCCTGCCCGCTACCACTGGTATATAAAGAGGCCTCGGCAGCAGTGAAGATCAGATCCTCGCTCTTGAGAACGTTGCTCCTGGATTGAATTATAACTAAAAGCTCCATCTGCGGAGGAATAAGCACATTCGCAGCGGCTGCGGCTTGAAGTGGACTCCGCGTTCGTTCATTTCCTCCTGAGTGGAGCTGAAAGCAGCAATCAAACTCCTCTTGAACTCGGTCTCACAATGGGGTGCATGTTCCTTGTCGTCAGCAGATGGAGAAGAGAAAGCATCACCGGTCCAGTCAGGCCTCTGGGAAACACAGAGCGAGCGTTGTCCTCCGGCTCCAAATCACTTGATTCCGTGCCCTGTGGAAGCCTGTGTTCTGTTCACAGAGGGGTTTCTCCCAGATCTGTATGAAGTGAATTAGTCGGGGGCCAGCCACTGTCACAGAGAAGGTCAGATAAATCCCTGTCCTCTGTCACTGGGAGGGCCCTCACTTCCTCCCTCACTCCCTCCCTCACCCCCACCCTCATCCCCTCCCTCACCCCCTCCCTCACCCCCGCCCTCACTCCCGACAGTGTGTCCATGACGTTCCTGCTGATCAACCATGTAGAACACGGTAGAACAACACGGTGCTCGGCCTCTGCCTCCCATCTTCCTGCTCCGTTCTCCATCCCATTCTTTATGTTTGTAACAGAGCCCATTTTTTTCTTATTTTCTTATTATTATTTTTAAATTATTTCAAACCTTCTTTTATTTGACAAATTGGCGTCTAGTAACATCAAAGTCCCTTAATGGCTCATATCAGAGAATTCAACTTCATTTGTTTCTATCGTGACTCAGGAAGAGAGAAAGTCGTGAGGCTCCTCTGATCTGGGAACTGTTTGAAATAAATAGAGATATCATTTGATTGACTGTGTTTTTAAATTTAATTTGTAATTTAAAACAGAAAAGCTCAAAAATGTTTTTTTCTCTTGCCTTTCACTTCAAGGCCGAGTTAGAAACTTTTAATGGAGTCGTGGTAGCTTTCAGCCGGTGCTTCAGTTCAGAGAGACGGAAGATCTGTTTACAGGATTTATTTATGATTACACAATCCAAGGAAAAGCAAGCGCTTCTGTACACAAGCACTTTATCCACCACACACCTTGTTACACACTGCTGGAGGAAATGTGGAGTTCGGTATCTCGCTATCTGGAAGAGCTGGAGATCAAACCACCAGCCTTCTGGTTAGTGGCCGACCCACTCTGCCTCCTAAGCCACAGCCTCCCCAGATCTTGGAAAATGGGTTTTTCTGAACATGTTTTGAGAAAATACACACAAACACAAACAAACAAACACACACACACACACACACACACACACACACACACACACACACACACACACACACACACACACACACACACACACACACACACACACACACACACACACACACACACACACCATGGTGGCCATGCTGAAAGTTTTCTTGTTATAACAGAATCTTTTTCTCATATTGTCTGATGACGAAACATAATCTTACACAATCCACGATCCTGTTTCACAAGGAAACTTCTCATTAGGCTGAGCTGCAAAGATATTGAATAGGTTTTCATAACGACAGATTAAAGGGACCCCCCCCCCCCCCGCCTGAGTCTTTATATATAAATATCTTTATATAATGTAAAACTAATGTAAAATCCTGAAATACACGTACTCCACATGTAGTTTACAGATACTAAGCATGAAAAGCTGAAAAATTTATTTTGACAAGCCGTCATGCAGTGCATAGAAGTGTCTTCTATTCACCCTCGGCTGAGAGATAACATATTTCATATCTGTGGGTTGAATAGCTGCAGTATATTTATGTGTGAATCTAACGTTCAGACTAAAAAGGGAAATTCAAAGGACTTTATTCAGGCCACATGTTTCCATTACTTCATTATCCTCATCTCAACTAACCACAAGACGCCACCTCGGATTCCCCGAGCTGCTGTAAGTGCTGAGTTGACAATCTTTGGTTTCTGTTTATGGTAATGTGATGTTGAGCAAAATCGACATCCTCATCACACACTGTGCCAGTTACTGTAAACTTAGTGCCCCCCCCTTATCACCACTTATTACAAACCTGCTCGTCCAGCGCCGCGGCCAAGTTTGTCTGAGCGCCTCGACAGAATCGTCTCACTTTGTACTCCGGCTGTTTAGTGACAAGGCGTCTCCTTAATTTATATTTATACTTTGTGAAACTCCTGTTGCTTAAAATATCTCCATAAGTCAGGGACTGGTGCCATGGAAGCTCCAAGACAATATTATCATCACTGGATGATAATTAAGGTCATTTATTATGTATTTGTAAATTTGCAGATCTCTCGATATGATTAGTTCTGATGCAAAATATGTCAATCGAGTATTTCAGTGCCCTGCAGGACGACTGACGCCCTGCGGGACGACTGACGCCCTGCGGGACGACTGACGCCCTGCGGCGCCCCCAGCTGAACCCGAAGTTGGCCGTCCTCGCTGTGTCAGGGATCCCATCTGCTCCTGCGTCGGGCGCCACAGCTGAAGTTTCATATGTTCCTCAGTCGATTGCCGAGTTGCGAGTCCCATGTTGACATCTCGTCTCTTCCTGAGACAATGATCCCAGCCCCACGTGCCGTCTGATCCTAAGCCCAGTGTCCCGGTTGAGGTCTTGTCTTTTTCCTGAGTCGGGGGTCCCGGGGCGTTGTGTCGTCTGTTCCTGAGTTGGGTTTCACGGCTGCTGGCCTGTCCGTTTCCGAGTCTGCTCCTGTTTCTGGTGTCCGACCAGAGTCTGTTCTGGTCCCAGTTGACAATTTGCCTGGTCGTTTATCGGTTTAACCACCGGGCTTATGCTCTCAGGCTTATGCCAGATTTATTTTCTTTGCCATTTGCCGTTAAATATCCATAACATTAAAGTTTAGTGTATGGGAAGTATCAAGGATGGGGGGGGGGGGGCTCTGTTAAAAGCATTTATGCACCCATGGGCTCAGCTCCTTCTCCATTGCGTCATAATTGTGACTGTGATTGCTCAAGGACATTTTTGAAGTCTTGTGCTCAATTTCATTAGTGGTCTCTCTAGTTTCATTCTGTAGCACTGCACCATATGAATTATCTGCCGGTGGTGCCAAATGGCTTTTGTTCCTGTTTCAGCCGAGCAGTGCCAGACGTGGAGCAGATAAGGACAAACCAGGGACAACTTTGACTGGTGGAGATTGAACAACCTGTTACACGCAGGAGTCGCAGCAGTCTCCATTCAGAGTTCCCTTCTTTGTTGTCGAGCTTGTGATAAAGGAGTGGGGACTGGTTTAATAGCAGATGTAAGACAGGCTCTCTCTGATGTCTCTGATGTCTCTGTAACGTAACAGGGACAGACATCTGTTGTCTCTTTTGTTTGGGCTCAAAACGGCGGAAAAATGATGTTCAAACTCAAATGAAAGACGCGTTGAAAGCACTCGACAGAACTCGGAGGATCGAAAGTAATAAGCTCAAGAAAGGAAGAACTGGGGAAACTCGAGTAGATCTGTTTGGAAACAGGATTGTCACATCGGGGGACGTAAACAACAACAGCTGCCAGGCTTCATTAAAGGTATAATCCAGCACACTGCAGCACAATCTCCACTTTGAATGGGAGAAAATTCACTTTGCTTTGTTACTTTCTTTGCCACTGAAATGTCATTAAGGGTTTTACTACAATCATCCGTTCACTGAGAGTAATCCCGCTGCCACATCTTTTGCAATTCGTCTGAAAGTCAGAACTATCCAAGGAAATGCTTTCAAACTACGGGTAATTCTTTTAGAATTCACCGTGAACAACACTGTACCACGTATAAATGAGGGTACAGTATAAATGACAGTCACTGCTGAAGTAAGTGACCACAATGTTACAGAAGCTCCAGGCCAAGTTACTTATTCGTTTTTCTAAAAGTAGTTTAAAGTTTTCGTTGAGACTCAGTCCCAGCTCCCAGACGTTTGTCCTCTGTACGCTAACTTACCCTCTGCTCTGCTTCTGTTCGGCCCGCGCAGTAGTTAAGCGTCAACATCTTCCAACGTGCGTCCGTGAATCTTTTAAGAAGCACTTAAGAAGAGGGGGGGGGGGGGTATTTGTTTGGCTGTTAAAGCAAAAAACAATCTTTCTCCAGAATCACCTCCTCCTCCTTTTTAAACCGCCCAGTAATCGAGGACACGTGTCAATGTATTAACAGCTCATGTGTTATTTTTTTTGATTCCCAGGTAATTCACAAAGCACTTAGTTACCTTGTTAAGATAAGTGCCACAGATTTGTTCTTCTTTCAGCTTGAAGGATCGTTGAAAAAATAAACTGTCACCGAGGAATAAAAACGAGATACACGGCTTTTTCTATTCGCTGTCAACCCTTCTCACTTTGTTATCACTTTGATTGATGGAATAAACATACGAAACATAAGAACGTTGGGTGAATGATTCTACTGCCAGCTGGATTTGAAGGTGAAAACAGACGATGGCCATATCTTTTCTTCAAGGCTTTGGACTCAGAAATATAAAAAACGTTATAGATTATGATGCATGTAAAAGAGCAAAATATAAAGTATAAAGCAACAACGCAGCTTCCTGAAGGACGTGTTTCTCTCCGACAGCTCACACTGACAGCACTGCCATCCTCCTTTCCCCCGTCCACACTTGGAATCACTTAGCTCACATGTGCCGTTCCGCCAGGCAACCGACGACTTCCCCCTGTCATTACACGCTGCTGAAATCGCAGGCAAAAATCACACTACTCGTCGAGGACAATCTCATCTCGTCTGCAGGCTTCTCAAGGCCCCCGAGACGACGGGGACACATCAACAGGTGTAGTGTGGTGATTGTGTGAACATGGGATGATGTTGTGCAGCTGCTGTGAATAAAGTCCAGAACTGCAGGCAACCTGCGATTCAGGCCGAGCTGTCATGTGAGTGACACGTCTCAGGGGAATCACACCGACACCTTATGGTGGGAATAAAACCTGAGGATTATACTAAACCCCAACGTGATGATTTATTTCCAGCAAGAAACGTGTTTTAGGCCTCGTAGTCGCGAGGAGAGGGGAGCTCTGGACTTGAGAGACGTTACCGACCTCGTTCACTTCTGAATATGTGTCATCTCACAGACATCAGACGTCTGCAGACGGGTCAGAGTAACGGCCGGTTGTAAAGCTTCAGTCTCGACAGCAGCTACATGATTTGCTGCCAACGTGCTCCTTCACCTCGTTCGCCTTTTTTTTTCGAAGCAGCCTCTCTCCGGCAAATCGTTCGCCTCACGTGAACTTTGTGCATGTCCTCCTTCCTCCGTCTCTCCTTCTTTACTCTCATCCCGATATAAGACGACACGATCTGTACACAAGGTACGTGACGGTAGTATTGTTGGAGATGAGTATGTGTCAAGCATTACTGAAAAGCAAAGAAACCAGGCACAGGAAAAGTTCGTCTCAGGGGCAGTAACCTGGAAACCTTTTCTTGCTCGTGGTGCTGGTTGGTTGTGCCTGGGAAGTTTGGTGCCTGTTCTACTTACAGGCTGTTGTTCTCGTGCTTTTTACCAACCTCACCGTGTCATTTTCAGCCACTGCAGGCGACCTTGCTTTGCTGCTGCTTCTGCCGAGCAACCGACGAAATCACTGCTTTAATTGACAAAAGAAAAGCAGAACTAAGAATCTACAGCCAGAGTCTGAGAGCCTGATGAGCTGTGGCTCTGACGTCACGTTGTAAAATTAGAAAGACGGACGGACAATAGATCCTTGAACAAAACACACAGAGAGACTTTGTATCTGAAGGTCGGCACAGCTGGATCCAGACTGGAGAGAACCTGCTTTCTACTTTATACCTCAGTGACTCATGATAGGCCCAAAAAAAACATACACACTTTGATGTAAACACACTGGAAGTGAAACAAATCTTTCTGTCACTGTAAGATGCCAAAGTATTAAGTGTATTTCTGCTCATTGAATTATTATTTACAAGGAAATTCAAATAGTACTCTGTGTTCTTTTCATTTTAATTTGTCTGTTGGAGGGGGGGGGGGCGTCCATGTTAGGGACTTTTCATTTGTGAAGTGAAAATAACAGGATGAATAACAATTTTACAAGTTGTTTTGCGATTCTTAAATTACTCGACACACACACACGAGAGCTTTTCAGTGATTTCTGGAACAACAAAGGTTTTTTTTTTTTATCAGGCAACACAGACTGTAGAGTGCACAACTCTATTATTCACACTAGAAGTAGTAATTGTGGTTATATTTCATTTATTCATAAAGGCTTTTTCAGTTTGTGGAGCCACAGAGTTTGGAACATAATATTTACTCTCAGCGTTAATATAAAGAAATGCTTGTCACCTGAAACCTTATTGCTATTTGAACGCGTTTGGTGTTTAATGCTCCGCACGTCTCATCCAGATAAGGAGGGAGAACATTATATTCTCAATTTGCCACTTAAAGTCCGTACTTGCTGACACAGTTAAACTATTTAGACCAACTTCGCTAATCTGTGATAATCACACCTACTCGTGATCACAATCTAAATGAGATGAAGCAAAGCTTGAGAAGCAGTAAAGCCCGTACCTCACGGTTCCCTTGGTTTAAAATCGAGCTGCACAAAAAGTTTCACAGCTTCATAGATATCAGTTCCTTAAATATGCCGGATTATTTCCTTAAGATCCACGATATTCGTCGGGAAACTCATCTCATAGCACATCTGTCCGCATCTGGAAACTGAAGGTTTAACGTAAAGTCACCTAACTCGACCAAATCACGTACGTTTACCCTTATTTAAATAAATAACTTTGACGATTCATTTCTATTCCAGTGAGCATCCACTTCCTCCCAAAGCAACGCTGTTTTCACAGAACTAAAAAAAAGTTCCATTGATTCTGAAAGTATTTGTTTATGCAAAACACCCAAACGGGCCCGAGGGGAATACCGATCAGTTTAAGTATTCACGCTCTTTGTTGTCGGCGAGTGACGATCAATGTCTGCGAACACCTTTCATCCGCTGAAGGATAAACACACCGTGATGTAAAGAACCTGTAAATTACAGCAGAGGGAGAATCAAAGGCTGCGTTCAGGTTTATTTATTAAAATATGACAAAAGAAAAAAAACGTACTTTGCTTCGTTAGGCTTCAAATTGTGATCAAAGTTGGGAAAACGGATCATTTAAAAAGAGGCAGTGAAGAGGATATATAACGTAAACAGGTTTATATAAATGTACAATGGATCAATGGAAGTTTTAAAAGTATTTTACAGTGTCACATTTGTATCTGAAACAACGGGACCCTGATTCAGGGACTGAATAGAAGTCGGATTCATTCACAAAGTTTTCATTTCATATGACAAACAAATACATAAAAACATAACAAATCTAATAAACACGCATTGTCTCCCAAACAAAAGACACAAAATAAATGTTTTCACACACGACTTATAGTTTGACATTACAAAAACATTACTTTAAACTAGATAAATATCTAAAAACTAAGAATCTTCCTCCAAAAACAAACACGAGTATTCAGTCTAGAAAACTTAATCAGTTTTAATATTTTGTGACATCTTGATAAGCTTCTTTTGTTTTCGCATCATTTTCACGTTGTAAACAAAATAAAAACCTTGGCTGTAGTTTTAGGAAAGACATTTTACAATTATTTACAAAAGCATGTACAGAACTCACAAATATGCTCAATTATAATAATATTTATCTGTATATTTTCCTCTTATAATATAAAATGCATATATTTTCCTTATGTTAAAACGGAACACATTCTTCAAAGGGGCAAATTAAACCTTGTTTTTTTAATTCAGAAAAAGATGCATCTGTTAAATATGCTAAAAATCAAGCACCTGAAAAAGTGCCTCCTCATGTCAACGGGCTCCGAAGGAAGGACTTAACTTCTTTGTACGAGTGGATTCTCAAGGACACGCGACCGCCGCCATTGTAATAAGGTCGTCACCTGTGGGCGAGCGCTCGCTTTAATCAACGAGAGAATGAGAAATACTCGGCGCAAGGTTAGCGCCCGTGGGATAACGAGAACACGGACGTTTTTCAAACAAAAAAAAAACTCTGTCTCTTGGGCAAACGCCTAATTAAAGCGAGCGAGGGGTTAAGAGAGATTCTGCTGTACTGAAAAAAGAAAAAAAGAAGACTAAATACAACAGGAGGAACAGATGATTCCCTCCCTTGATGCTATTATCCCACACTCTGCTGGGAGGCGGCGGTTGAGGTAATTAACTCCGCTGACATGTTGTGGCTGAATCGTGGATGCTCCGATAGGCTGATTGAAAAAGTCCCATTTAGGTTTCAATCTTTAAATTATCCCGCGTCGGACCATATTTCCGCGGTAATAACGCTGATAATCGCTGTAATTTTTACATTTGGCAGGAGATAATAGTCGAGGCTTACGCTCGGGCAACAGGCGCTAACCGGCCGTGCTCATTTTTTTTTTTTCTCCTGTCGTGGAAAATAAATTACCTGCTGTGTGGTCCACTTAAAGATGGAAAAACAAAAAATAATTACGAACGTCCACGAGGTTAAATGAAACATAAACGAGTGCGTCGCAGCGGAACTCAATATGGAAATGTCACAGTGCTGCAGGGAGTTCTGGTTCCGTTCTGGTTCCGTGCAGTTTCAATGTTGTTCTCACCCTCGGTTGTTTGGTCCCGTGTGTGAAGGTCGTTCACAGGATAAAGTTTGAATGGCCTCTGTTGCTGATTCTAATCGTCTCGTGAGTTTAAAGTAAAAGTAAATCTGTTGACTGTTTTCCAAGATATATACATATATGGAAACTATAGGATAGAAAGTTTATTGAAAAGTAAAAACCTGCATTTCAACATCTGTAAATGTTAAACAGTTACAGTTTCTTTCACTCTTCGCTCGATGACGTCTTTAACGTGATTCCAGAAATTACAGGTAGGGATGAAACTCTTCACATTATCTATTATCAACTTTTCAATAAATGTTCTGTTTAAAATTACATATTTGATATATAAACTCGAAAAATAGAATTGAGTGAATGTAAAACTTCATTTGTTCTCTGTACATAGCTGTTCATGTTAGAATCGATATTTTCTTTCTGCTCCTGTTTTTCTGCTGCTATTATTGTTTATATATATATATATTTTTTTTATATAATTTATTTCACCTGAGTATAATGGCAATAAAGATGTTTCTGATTCTGAAAATCATGTTTTATGAACTTTTTTTCCATTAAATGTTAGGTTGTAAAATACCGTTAAGAACAAATCAACACATTTGAACATTTAAAAAGGTAAAATTGGTTTTCCTGCAATTAATTAACTTTACTGATTTGACTATCACATGTTGAACGCGAGTGGATTTCAGGCTGACAAACTTTAAATGACAGAGTCACACAACCTGCATGTTGCCTGGTGCGCCTGCTTTGGCCTTGAGGTAAAAAAAAAACACTGAAGAACACTCGTGCTTTCAGGTGGGCACGAGTGATTTAAGATAATGGAACAAATTTATATTCCCGGGAGACTTCTGACATAGAGACGACCTCTAATCTGAGGCTGTTCAGCTGCTAAACACTTCCCCGTGTTCACCAGTTTGTCTCTGAGTGCGTGGGCCTGGTGTCTGAGCAGGAAGCCGAGCGCAGGGTTTTTTATCGTAGAGGATTTTTTTCAGCGAGAACGAAGCAGAACAGTAAATTTTCCCGGCCGAACAACGAGCTGGAACTCGCTGTGAAGCTCCATAAACAGTGAGAGGAGCCGCAGGTGATAAATCTCTGCAGCATCATCGCCATCGCTTTTGTTTTTCACGTCGTCTTCACATTGTCGTCATAAAAATATCAATTATAGCCGCTAAGAGAATTTTACGAGATTACATCTTATTGTTCGATGCTATTTATGTTCAGCGTCTTTGTATTTTCTGTAACAACCTGTCAATACAGTAGTTTTAATGTAGATTTAAAATGTAATTCTCATTTAAAAAGGAGACATATTATAATTTAAATCATTAGTAGAAAAGGTTTTCATGCTCTAATGTTCAGAAACACTCTCCTGGTACTGTCCATTACTGCAGATCCTCATTTCAGCCCAGACAACAACACAGGAAAGAGAGAAAGAAAGAAACACTGAACCAGCATCATGCGTCTCCTTTAAAGCTTCAACAGGTAAATCACGCCTCGGTTTTATCGTGAAACAGAAACAGGAATTGAGATTCATCCCTCACCTCGTATGGCCCCACTGAAATTCCCCAAGAAATGTGTTTACGGGGACGGGACGATGGAAATGTTGATTTTTCTTTTATCAGCGGATATGGCGAGAAAACAAGAAAAAGGACCGGCCTCCGTTTTTCAAACCTGCAGTCACGTGACATCACTGCTCACGTTGCAGGAACATCAGACCGCCGCCGCTCGTGGCTTTGATGGAAACGGGCCAATTATGGACTGATTGCTTTGCTCGAACAATAAACAAGAATTCTGGAAGATGGAGCGTCGAGAAAACTCCAACGCTCCAACTCGAGCCGTCACTGTCTCGCTGTCTCGTTGAGAGTTGGAATCGCAGGGTGAAAGAAACACACAGATTTAGCTCCTGCTTGAGTTCCAATGACTTCTGACTGAGAAACAAACAAATCAAAAACAAGTTACACGTCAATGTGTCAACCGCTGCTTTGTCGTTTCAATGCCACGAGTGTTTGCCTTGCTCTCAGCGTCGTGAAAAAACTCAGAGACAGACGAGAACTACGTGTTTACCCCCCCCCCCCCCCCCGACATCTGTGATGTCAAAGTGATATAACGGTCTGAATAAATGGAATTGAAAAAGATGACTGTGACATAACCTCCGATCATTTTCCACGGGGGGGGGGGGGGGGGGCGCTGGTGCGGCCGTGCCGAGGCCATTAGTATAATTGGAAGCCGGTTCAGATGTAAGACACGAGTTTTAATCAATCAATGAAGTTGAGCTCGAGTGTCAACGGAGCACAACAAGAGCTGAACGGACCGTACGCCACCGCGCTTTGTTTTCTTCAGGCTTTTACACCGTGTTACAGGACAAGAGAAAAAGTGTTTTCAGCAACAAATTAAACCCTGATGCCAATAAGTACATTTCAAATCTAATGTTCTTAAAGTGTCGATTCACGTCAGATTAGAACTAGAACAAGCTCATTATTCACATTTTTATTATAAGGGCCTTGAAAACCTATTTTTTTTGAAAATTTAAAGTGGACACAGCTCAGAAAACTGTGAAATTATCTCCAAGTCCAATCCAGACCCACTTGGACCCGTTAACAGACGTCCTGTCACCCGTGATTAAACACACATGCAGATTTAGATGTTAAAAACACTGCACAGCCATTTTTGAGTTTGTGATTCCTCCAGATAAAGAAGTCTGACTGAACTTCTCCACCGCTGCCTGCCCACGGTAAAGTTGATTTCCACCCGTACCGTTTGTTTGGCAGAGGGAAACAATAAAAAGCTAGAAGGCTAAGAAACCCACATTTTCCTGTCTGTGATCTCTGCTCTGTTCCCAGTATCAGCGGGGCGCCTACACACAACAACAACCAGTGCAGTCACAGTGGAGTTTGATTAGTTACATAAATTATTTATATACGTTCTGGTGCAGCAACAAGTCAAACAGCGTGTTCGGTGCAGCCTTCAGGTTCCTCTCATGCTCGGGTATAAAAGCACATGAACGCACCACAAATGGGAGAAAAACCTGTGAACTCGGCGGCGGGATCGTATCGGGGGCATGTGAGGGCGACAGACAGATGAATGTCAGTGAACATAAACCCTCCTCGGTGAAAGTTATCTGTTTATCAAGAGTTTATGAAAGTTATGAATAAACAATGTTTTCACGGAACAGTTGAATCAACAGCTTGTTTGCATCTTTTCATCTCGGGTTTTCAGTTTTGTGCAGCAAAGGTACTTTAATTCCTCGAGAAACTCCTCCTTTGAATTACGTTTGGTTTAAACTTCTATAGTTACAATAAATTCCTATATATTTTTGTACTGATAACTAGAATAAAAAACTATGAAAAACAACGAGTCCTAAAGCCGCAGTGTACCAGAGACTGTAGAGAAAGATGGCTGACATGACAGCTCCCCAAAAGTGAAGCCAAATCTTCTTGGTCGCTCCCTGGTGGCCGGCTGCAGTACAGGTACACTAATTATCCGATGCTATAAAAATACCGATTGGAAATTGAGACCGACTCCCAATCGGTCATTTATCAGCAGAACCTTGACGCCACGACTGCTAATGAACAGACGGACGTGAAGACGCGTCGTCCATCTTTATCTACAGTCCATGGTACATGCATATAGAATCTGAGAACTCCCCCTAGTGGTGGTTTAGAGACAGCGGCAGACGGAGAGATTCATTAATTTGATCACACAATGAATCCAGCTGCTGAGTAATCACGATGAGGTGAGACCTCTACGGTAACTCGTCCGACACATGGTTCCACTTCTCAGTTATAACGTGACATTTCCCTTTTATTAGACTTTGATTAGTTTCCACCACTGAGAGTCACTTCCTGGCATTTGCGAAGAATTCATCCGCTGCTTAATGGGCGTAATAAAAGTGCGCTTGCTTTAAAGCTAATCCACCAAAGTATACACAATAACCGGAAAAGGTAGGAGTATAAAAAATCTGCTTTACGATCCCTCGCCATTGTCCCCGTCTCTTTGTGAACAGGTTTCCTTTGAGAGGTTTTACTCCACACTTCTATAGCATCGATGCCTCTGCAGGAACATTTCATGATTGAATCCTCAGGAGCCTTCAACATGCAACATGCCGCAACTCCCTAAAGAAATCTGTTATACAAGGTTGTAGCCCCCACTGCGGAGTACAGAGAATTATTTATTTTAAAAAGGATTACATCCAGTAGACAAAAGAACATATTTTCACAAACTCTCCTGCGTTCTTTGTCCTGGAAGCGCAATATTTAGATATGGTTTCAAAAACATGGGCAAAAAAAAAGTAGTGCTGACTCCAAATCCCCAGAGCCGCACGTGGGGTTTGATCATTTGTGGACTCCGGCTACAGTGTGTGTGTGTGTACGCCGAGAAAATGAAAATGTTCCACAGAAGTGAAACATTGATTTGCAGTAAATGTAGCCTCAACGAGTAAATTCAATTATAGGACGGATACCCCACAATGCTCCGCTTCGGAGTTAATTATTTGGTTGACTAATGTGACGGCCTTGAGCTAGAGCAAGCAAGCAAAACCCATTTTTCCCTTTTCTCCTCCATTGTTCGGGGAGAAAAGTGGAGCAGCAGGTGGCGAGGGCAGGTTTCTCTCAGGGCGGAGGGGCTTGATCAGGAACTGGGAAGGAGGAATTTGCGTTCTTTGTGTCAAACTTTTCAATCCCGCAGCACAAACATGTGGCAGATTCAGAAAGCTTTCAGACATCTTCACCTTTTGCTAACTTCATTGTGCGATTTTTTTTCGATTTTAAGCCATCATTGCACATTTATCCACACTCAAGAGCACGACTATCTATCCATCTGTCTGGATGTGGCAAACATATCTCAGGAACAGGCCTGTGTATTGTTAAGAGCACGAGGAAGTGCAGAATTTAATTTGGTGCGATTCGAACACACGATACGTTCGGTATGATAAGCTTTGAGTAAACAGTCGAGCGGCTGACACTCCTCAACTCATCAACAGTGTTGTTTACAACAGCGGATTCTCCAGTTTGGGATGCCGCGCACTGAAGTGAGCTCCACTGAACTTGAAATGGTGAACAACTCTTTGTGCCGCAGCCAAATTCCTAAAACACACGTTTCCACCTCGTCATTACGGTTCATTTAAACTGGATTGTTGCCAAAATACAGACGGTTTAATCTGTTTGAATTGAACCTACAATACAAGAATAAGGGCAAAAAGGAGAAGGGGTCTGGAAACCTTCTGAACTAACACATGATGCAGTGAGCTGGGTTCCCACTCGAACGCCTCAGAACAACAAATACAACTCTTCCCACACACACCACACACACACACACACACACACACGAGTGCCCACTCACACCAGAAAGTGACACAGCGAAATTCACGTCTGCTTAACAGTCGTATAGTCGGTGCCGGAAGCCTCAAGTATCAACAAAAGCACAGAAGCTGATGTGACGGCAAAGCAAGGAAAGCCCCGATCTAATGACCACTATGTGTATATACATCTACACACACATATACACATATAATGGTGATTTAATGCAACAGGTTATGTTTAGAAAGACGTCTGCAGAATTCAGGACGTTTGTGTGATGGATGAGTTGCATGAAGTCCAACGCACTGACAATTCAACACGATTGAATTTGTGATTAATTACATCCAGCGACACAGTTCCGTTGACATGAAGCATTTGTCTCTTCAGTCGCTTCCATTTTAATTAGCACCCGGTCAGATATCATCCAGTTTTCATTAAAAAAACATCCTAGTTTAACCCTGGTAATTACAAACTGGGATTATGGAACCTGGTGTATATAAATGAACCGCCATTTAATATTAACACATCATAAAGCTCCACACAGATATATATACGCCGCTTCCATGACTGAGTCCATCACAGGGATTCTACAGACATGAAGAGATTCTGGTCCGAATGCTGTTTTAAATACATACGTGACCGAGCACTCGCTCACAACAGCTGTAATTCACAATTTCATCATTAAGTCCACAAACAAGAAAGTTGATTTATGACCCCCGGTGGCGGCACGGGAGGCATTAAGCCCACAGAACATGTACCGCTTATGAGCACAACTGTTGTCTGCCAAGTGTGAGTAACGGTGCGAGCACAGAGCAGGTGCTGCTGGGAGAGAACCGCACTAATCAGCCCGTCAACTGACCCTCGGTTGATTACGGGCAGAGCACAGAATAAAAACTAATTTCCCTTCATGTCCGTGAGTAAAATAAACAAGGACGAACCCAACACGGTAACTCGACCCCTCTTCAATTATGGAAATTATTAGAGCTCTTGCTTCACGGAGCAATGAGGCGGCCTGGAGGGAAAACACCCGGATGTTTCGGATTCAAAAAGATTTTAAAGTATTTTAAGGTCAAACATGCAAAAAAGTTTGAGGGACAGTGCAGCAGAATAACCTTTTATATGTGATATTTGTCTTCCTCAGTTATTGGCATTTCATAAACACCTCCTTTGTTAAACTCAGAGGTGATTAATCATCTCCGACGTCTAAATCATCCACTGTTTAAATCAGCGACTTGATGATGCCTGAGGCCGTTTCGTCCCCGTGTGTTTGTGCAGATTCATCCCTGGATGATGAATGCATGGCAGACTTCACCGGAGAACAGGAGGGAATCCATCAGCGCACACAAACGCTTTGATACAGGCAGTTTGGCAAACTGTCTCTGAAGAGTTGAAGCTCGAACTCAGACCTGTACGTGTTAAAGATGATTGACAAGTGAAGCTTGATAAGGAGACCAAGCAGAAGACCACCCCCTCAAAAAAAAATCTGCTTTCTCCTCCCTTGGATCGAAGAAGAAAATCCAGTCGAACAGACAGAAGCTCACTTTCTGCCACATGCAGTTTTTGTCGCCCCGCGATGCGAGTCAATGAGTGAAAGGACACACCAGTGAGATGAGCCGAAGGCTGCCACTGTCAGAACAGCACAGTGTCTGGTTCGGGCTCAGCCGAGCAGATGCTTTGATGCCCTGGGTGCAAAGACAGCTGAGTGCATTTTCTCACAGCCTTCGCGGAGCACGGCATGCTGGGAAGGCCACAGCGCGGAGGAGGCTTCAGCAGAATTGGGAGAAGCAGGCCTGTGGGTAGAAAGAGAACTTGTGAAATTATCTTTTTTACTTTTCCCCATTTTACTGCAGTTGTTATTTCATTAAACGTCTGTGCACCGCAGCGTCTCTCACAGGTTCAGGTTTGGATATTAAATATTGGCTTCGGAGTGGAAATGCAGCTTTGCAGGTTAACTTCATGGGGAGCCAGAGAGTGAAGTACAGTAATTGCAGAAACGGCGTTGCCCTCTACCACGCACACTGCACTACCTCTGCAATGAGGATTAAAGTCTTTTATGAAAAAAACAAATGTAAAATGAATTTATTTTATTTTATACATTTGAGTCTGAATGTTTTCCAACAGCCCAGGAACCATTTCACCTAAATTAGGAACAGGAACACGTCTAATTGGTGTTCAGGGTCTGAACTGGGACCTCGCTGTGCTGCCACATGCCCGAGGTAGAGAGAGGACGACTCCTCACCCGTCAGAGGGCCGACATGGAAAGACTGCATCCACATTAATAAGTCTTACTTTTAGCATCTCGTTTGTTCAGGCCTGGAGCCGCACACAGTTTCGTAGAATCTCGATGATGCATTTTATGATTGGCTTTATAAAAGGCAAAGAAAATGATGTTGTCTGTTGATAAGGGCGTCAGATCAGACTTATATGTGCTGCCTCTACGTATGAAAAGAGAAATGTCCCTTTGAAAGAATGCAACCGTCCCCGTCCACATATGAGTCCTTTAGGTTGACACGGTTGTTAAGCAATGCATCCACTAGAGGGCAGCGCATGAGTCAAGAGTCACACACGTATCTAAAGTTGACCTTAAATGAGCCTTTAGTCGTAAAAAGCAAGATCTGGAGTGATTGTAGCTAAACATGAAAATACCGACAACGGTGTTTCATCATCAGTTTTCAGCAGCAGCTTCCCTACGTCCTGTTTCCTCATCCAATCGAGAGCTTGGATTTGTCCAGTGAACTTCAGAAACCATTTGGATCAACGGGTAAAGTCTTTAAATACGAATCCTTCTGATTTACAATTTCTAAACAGACACATTCATTTATTCATGTTTTTTTCCACTGTTTCTACCAAAATGTAAAAAAAAAAAGAAGCATATATTGATAAGAGAAGAAGAATCCTCACCATCGCCGTCTCCGGGCTCTGGGTAGACATCATCCGCATCCCACTCGTAATTCTCATCAACCGAGGCCTTTCTCCTGGAGAGGTCACAGAGCATCTCATTATACCACGAGTAAACCCAGATAGGATGTTTAAAAGATGCTCACATGCTCACTCATTAACATCTGCGAATTAAACAAAACATCTGGTCCAGCTGAGATGAACAACTGTGTGTTGTCGAATATTTCTCGTGCAAGTAATGGATGTTTGTTGAATCGATTTCAAATCATTTAAATGCTTATTTTATTGTTTTTTTGACCTGAAGTCAAAGCGTGATGTGCAACCTGAATAGGGGAACTCGTGCATTTCAATACAGTTAAGTGCAAATGTATAAAAAGTCTCTATGTCTTGGAAATCTGCTAAATTTAACTTTGAGTACGTGGAAGATAATTCAAATCTAAAATCCTGCACTTTTCTTTATTTCCTTCTATAATATAATATTGGACATTGCATATTAGCTTCACCTTGAAAGTCTTATATATATATATCGACCACACAAAATCCTGTCGTGCCACAAATGCAAGCCCCCACATTTTCCTCGATAAAACATAATTTCTCATATTCATTACGTCCTTAATACCTTTGGCCGTGTTCCATTTGGTGACTGTGCTTGTCCTCTGTGTTAAACTGGCTCTCCTCCACAGTCTCAGGTGAGCTGGTGAGTGTTGGGGAAAGTTGGCACAAAGACAGGCGTCCGTTAGCCGGCTCCATGCTGCCGCGGCCGCTGCTGGCGTAACTGTTGTAGTTGCTCCCGGACTCCAACGCTCCCCTGTAGCCTCCTGCCTCCACATCCAGTGCCTCCCGGCCGTTGTTGTTGGAGGGTAAGCATCTAGAAGCTTCCCTCGTCGTATCTAAGTAACGTTCTGCATCGTCCACGGCCTCCTGGTGGTAAGGGATTGGCCATGTGGCGGAATTTGGAAAGATGGAGTCCTCCGGTCTTGGCTCGTAGTGGCGAGGCACGTCAGGATTTGGAATAAAGTTCTCTGGACCGCCGCCCGAGGATAAAGTGTTGACGGCAGGAGGTGGACAGGAGGCATCTTGGGTAGCAGAAGGAGAATTTACAGGAGACTTTTTGGTAGGAAAACTCTGTGGTTCCCAGAATAGAGTGTCGACATGACTCGAGGATGCAACAGAACAGTTCTCTTGGCTTAGTGACTCTATCCACACATCAGGGGTTGGGAAATGGCTCTCATTCCGTCTCCTGGAGTCCAGGCTACGACTTCGCTGCTTCGAGTCCCAGACTTTCGAGCCTCTGGTCCCAGCTCTCCAGAGTTGTGCTTCTGGACGTTGTGGAGAAGTTATAATCGGGTCCACAGAGGCAGGACTGCGGCGGTTGAGGCTTGTGCTCCTCCTCGCGTCTTCATACTGGCCTCTGGGAGTCAGCGAACGGCCGTGTTGCACATGAGAGGCGATTCTGTGGTGCAGCATCGGCCGCGTTGCACATACGTCCAACTCTGGCTCATCCACGCTCATCTCAGCACATGCATCACCACCTGCGGGCCTGTGGAACAAGGCCTCTGCTCTTACAGTAGCTGCATCGATATATGAGCTTTCTGTATATTTATTTCTACGGAAAGACGACATTGAGAGGCTGCCATGGCTGAGACTGTTCTGTCTCTGTGCCTCAGAGCGTGAATCATTTGTTTGCATTTCTAAGACTGTGGATTGTGGTGAATTACCATAGCCCCGTGGCGCTGCCTCTACTCTTTCATGTCTCTGGCGCTTTGCGGGGAGATGTGGGAGAGTTAATGTCTCTCTGGAAAAACTGCCTGCCTCCGCATACTGGAGTGGGGTCTGACTGGTGAATGATGGAGTGAATCGGCGGTTGCCAGACTTAAAACAAGAGGCAATCGCAGGTGAAGACGTGCCGAGTGGAGGAGATACAAGTGGACGGGCTTCCCAGTGGACAGAGGATGTAGATAAAGGGCTTACGGATAAACCGCAGCTCCTCCTGCTTCCCTGAGGGTATCTGTGTGGCAACGTGCTGCTCTTATACTCCCAGACAAACTCGTCGTCGCCGGCCTCTCCCCTCTCCCAGTCGGTCTGCTCCCTCTTCATTTCCCTCATCGAGCCTCTGTCTAGTGTGTAACTCTGGAGCTCCCTCTCCAGCTCCTCCCTCTCGTGAGCCAGTTTCAGGCAGCGACTCAGGTTCCCTCGGTCCCGCTCGTGCTCCATCTGCAGCACCAGGGCGCTGGCGGTTGTGGACGGCTGACCCAGGCCGGATCGGATGTGTGGGAGCACAGGAAACGTGGGAGTTACTCCTCGGCCTTGGTGAGGAATCGTGGCCAAACTAGTGTTGGAGCACAGGCTGCTCATGTCGGGAAAGCCATCGTAGCTTGCCTTCTGACTCCAGATGTAAGCATTATGGTGGGGCAGGTGCGGGACCATGCCACAGATTTGGCTTGTGGACGTGGCCTCCGCTGGTTTGAGAGGAGGGAGATCAACGGAAAGCACAAAAGGTCGTTCTTTCCTGTCTTCCCCTCCGGAGTGCAGCGACACAGACCTTCGGACTCTGCCACCCTGGTGATACCGTAAACTCCTCCTGCTGTGAACACTTAATGTGTCAGGGTCATGAGGTGTGAAGCGCCCGTCTGGACCCCTAGAGATCATCTCAATCGGAGGAGAGATCGGGGAGGAAGTTGTCCTAGTAAGACGGCCCCTGCTGGGGTACGACGGGAGATGCTTCCGCCGATTAGGATTCTCAGCGCCGGAGGAGAAACAGTCTGTCTGCGAGGAGAAGGAGGAGGTGGTGGCGGTGGTGGTGGTGGAGGAAGTGGTGGGATAGAGGCTGCTGGCTGGAAGAAGGCTTTTCTTCAACACACTGTCTGGACTACCGGTGCCTGGGGTCTTTCTGTGAGAGGAAGACAGAGGGGGAGGGAGTGGGGGTGACGGAAAAGAAAATTGTAAAGAAAAATCGGAGGTGTGAGAGGAAGAGAAAACAGAAGCGGAGAAAATAAGATTTGAGTGAGAGTGATGAAGGAGGGGGCCGGAGACGTGAAGACCGAGCGAGACCGAAAACAGCGGCGGCAAAAGCAATACATGGAAATGAGGAAGAAAAAGAAGAATGTGAAGGAGGAAACGAGTCGCTGGCATTTTCACCATGTTTGAGTTTTGTGCGGAAAGCAGAGGGAAAGGTCAACGGGAGGTTTTATCATGAAATGATGAAGGGGTACTTACATGGATGGGGAGCGTTTATAGATGGCTGGAGGGGGCTCTGAAAGGGAGGGAGAGGGGCAAGATGGTATCGGACTCATTAGGATACAACCACACTGACCAAGAAGTAAAAACATAATCAACCCCAATAAGAGCCCATTAAAGGGCCCGAGGCACCCGGGCTCGTCCAAAAAGTTAATTACACTTACATTTATCAGCCACTAATGAGAAATTACCCTAATTAGCAAGTAATGTAAATGACATCAATAACTTTTACAAGGGAATGGACGAGCAGGAGACAAGGGGAGCGCCAAATCCATGCAGAGGGGTATGATTTATGTAATGGATTGAAAGTGCCTTCAATATTTTATTGAATAAATGATGATATTCATGATGCAGTTCATCAAAGTGAGTGTCTGCTAAGTCTCAGGAGCGGGGGGGGGGGCACTTTACCATCCTTCTTCCTTCTGCGGCGCTGGTTCCTCCTGTGGCTGATGACACAGGCGGCCCCCAGCAGCAAGACCAGTGCCAAGCACATGAAGCCGACCCCGCCCAGCACGCCGGCCAGTAATGGCTCCGGGACGAACTCCAGGAGTCGGGATGTGCCGGGGTAGATCTCCATCGCTGTGACATCATTTCATCAGTGATGTAATTCAGTGGAAAAGGAACATAAGCAGTGAACTTAGTGAGAGTGTAGAGTCAGCTATGACCATAAAAAACTCGAAATAATTTAGTGAAAGGAAAAGTTTCTTTCCACCGTTGAAACACACTTTAGAGCATTAAAAAGAATATATATATATATACACGTCAACATTATATAATGTTATTAACTATAAAAATGCATT
Source organism: Reinhardtius hippoglossoides (assembly GCA_006182925.3). Taxonomy (NCBI): domain Eukaryota; kingdom Metazoa; phylum Chordata; class Actinopteri; order Pleuronectiformes; family Pleuronectidae; genus Reinhardtius; species Reinhardtius hippoglossoides. The sequence goes on from CM031687.1 coordinate 3,877,298, forward strand.
TTGCAGTCATTTAAAATACAGACGAGTTTAGAACAGACACTGCACTAGTTAATCTATGAATTTCAAATATAAAAAAAGATATATTTTACTTTTCATTCGAGAGAAGAAACGCTTTGTTCGTCAAGTTGTACAATTATCTGATCATAAACCGCCTGCGATCCGTCTGTTGGACGACTCTGTGCCGCGTCTCATTCACATTCGAGTCACATTCTCCAGAGAATCAGAAAGCACGAGTATCAATTCCATCACTAGCCCTTTTGAAAAGTTATTAGTGGAGCTATTTCTATCATCCAGCCTCCTAATGGACGGCGTTCCCTGGGGCCCTGCTCTAATTCTGATCCAACGCTGGGAACAGTGGGACGGGGAGGAAATAGAGGAGGAGAGAAAAAGAGTTTAGAGAAGGAGAATGAGAAGGGGGGGGGGGGGCTGAAACAGGGTGGGGCGGGGGAATACGAAAGGGGGCAAGGTTGCTCTGGAACACCTACCCATGGTGGAGACATTGACTGATGGACTGGGCTCGCTCAGCAACTCCCCGCGACGAGATAGCAGCCGCAGCTCGTACACACAATCCTGAGGCCAGCATCCACACACACACGCACACAGACACACACAGACACACACACACAGACACACAGTGGGGAGGACAGAGGATGAAACCACACTTTGTCAACACGGGACTGTGCCTGCAATGCTAATGAAGTTCATTTGAATTCAAGTAGGCCTATATAGGAGAGAAAAAGGGAGGATGAAAGGGGTGGGAAGCAGAAACGGCAGCACACGCAGATTGAAGGACAACAGAAAAGTGAGAACTGCCACATCGAGTGCATGAGACAGAGAGTCCACACGGAGGTATAGCCTAGATACAAATCTCTGAGGCATTCAACAAGCACCGTGGACTGATTAGTCTCAGGGGAAGCGGAGCGAGGGGCTCGTTACCTTGTGCAGACCCGGAACCACTATCTCACTACTGTTGGCAGCGATGTCCTCGACCAGATTAAACCAGTCGCCTTGCTGGGCACGGGACTGGAGAACAAAGCCCGTGATGGGGGGGCGCTGCTCTTCAGGAAGGGCCCACCGCAGGACGACACCTGCTGAGCCCGGATCAGCTGACAGCGACACGGGAGGCTTCGGTTTGCTTCTCCTCGGAGGAGGATCTGTCACATGGGGGGAAGGAGGAAAAGATCCGATCAGCTGATCAGCCGGATACGCTCAGGCGGAACATTTCTAACCACAGCGTTGGAAATTGCTACGGTCACAGATGTTCAACCTTGAGGGCGTGAGGGGGGGGAAGGACCGGGGTCGATGTTCGAGTCCGACAAACCTGCAATTAGCAGTTCGCTGTCCGATAAAGATCAACATGCTGTAACTTTTACTGTATTTCATAAGTTTCCTGCTGCAACGTTTTAATCACAAACTACTTCGGTCTTGAAGAAATGACGACGGCTGATTATGTGTAAATGTTTATTTGGGAGATTTCATCGACCAAGCTTGGTGTCGGCATTGAAATTTTTTTGTGATTGGATGTCAATCAAAAGGCTGCATGAAAGTGAGGGTGTAGATGCACCCTGGATGGATTGTGGTGAGATTTATGATCTCTACTGCAGACAGCCACCAGGGGGCGATCAAGACGAAGCTATGTCATCCATGCATATGTACAGTCGACGGTTTTAGACCCGTGAAAACAAGAGGAAGATGCAATTTGAGTTGCACAGAACGATCACACCTCAACGTGGTGGACACTGGAGACGCATGCTAACACCGGGTGTGAATGCAATCAGGTCCAAATCGACTCTGGATACGATCTGGAAAGGAGGTGAACTTTAATGCTGAGCGTAAATGGAGTCAACAGCCGCGCTCGCAGCTCTGCGAGGCTGCACTTAGGCACAGAGGTGGTTTAGAGGCAAATGCTAACGTGCTCTGACAATGCTAACACCCTGACCTTTAGCAGATGGCGCTTGATGGATCAACGTTGTGTGTGTCCTTCCTGAGAGGGGACACAAACGCCTGCACCCGACTTTATTTGTGAATTTTGTTCCAGAATTCATTTTGACCGACAGACAAACACGGACGTCCGTGCAGCCGGAGGTTTGTGTTGGAGGAGTTACATGTGGCCAAGAGAAGAGGGAAGTGAAGTTTGGTCCTCGAGGCTGAGCTGTGATCGTTGAGAAGTGTTAAGGAGCGGTTCCTTCTTCTGTGGCTGGGCACAAACTGTGGCTTTCAGCTAGCATATTAAATAGACAACAGCAGAGTTTAATTTTGGCCTTTGGGCAGGTTACTCATGGAAATAAATTCCATTAACCACAGCTCATATAATCTGCTCCTGGCCACATCTGTCATTGAGCTGAAAAGAAAAAAAACCCGACAAAAATACGAAAAAGCCTTCGAGCTGAGTGCTTTGTTCATTACCAATAAAAAGGCCTGAGGAGAAACACAGTATTTGGTCCGAGACCTTTTAGATGAAATTGGGAATGTTACCAACCTAAAGTCCGCGCGTTGGCGATCTCGCTGAAGGGCCCCGTGCCCATCTTGTTGTGCGACAGGATGCTGAACTGGTAATCGGTGGCGGGAGACAGCCCCGTCACCTGCAGCCCGGCGCCGGAGGACGGGGGCACGGCCACGGAGAACCACGCCCGCTTCCCATCATCATCATCATCATCATCATCACCGCTCGCTGAAATCTTCTTCACCCTGCCGAGAGCGGGAGAGACCGAGAGATAAGAAGTGAGAACAAAAAAAAGCGGCGGGGAACTGTGGGAGTCTGGTTTTATGAAACATGACAGAAAAGTAGGTTTCATTAATCATTCATGTTCATCATCGACTCCAAATTTTGTGGCAAAGACAGCTCTGACATATCGCTGCTGCTGTAGAGACAGCCTGCACTCTCATTACTTATATATAATTACAGAAATGTATATATCTCAGATGTTTAGGTTCTTACCATAGCTGACATTCTTCAGATCTATTTACACGGAGCTCTTCTTCATACATTAATATCAAAGAAAGCTTTTCTTGGTTTGCAAAGCATACGGCTGTTCAGAAGGGATATTTTCTTTTATGATCAAATAGAAAATGACTCACATTGACAGAGTTGTGACGTCTTTTCCTTTATAATAACAGGTTCATTTAAATGAAGCATAATAAACTCTGCCAAGGATGTAATATTTTCTTCTTCATTTTTTAGTTTTAGTTGTCTGTCTGTTAGTTGGCAGGATTACACAAAAGCTACCGGACAGATTACCATGAAACTACAGGTCAGGGAATGAGGCAGATCCAGGAATTATATTTTCAGAAATACATAATTTCATTCAATTCATGTATCCAGATAGAAATTAAATAAATAAAATAATCCTGCATGGTAAGGGGACTGATATTTATGAGCAGTTTGTTGCAGAACCAAATTAAAATCTGGATCCAGTGAACTTTAATGTGGTTTCACAAGGAGACTGCCGGGCCTTCGGGGGAAGTTGTGCGCTCTACTTGTTACCCTTCTACTTCAAGTACGCGGTGAGAATATTTGTCCTTTGAGCTTTCACAACTGTAAAACCTGTCTGCCGTCATTATTATCCTTCATGAGGAACTCAGAGACAGCTGCGGTTCACGTGCCGATGGGAACACATTCCCTCTACGCCCTGTTAAAGTTCTTACGCTACACGGCAAAGAAACCAAACGGTTGATTGTCTGATTTCTCATTAAAAACAGTGTATCGACCTCATAATCTGTGGCCGTGACACGCCGGGCGGTCAGAAGCTCGTTTACACCGATTGACTGATCTATTTTTTTACACTTTTAATGTAATTTCTATTTATTTCTATGCCGCTTCTTGAAGCTGCGGCGATGACCCACTTCCCTCTCAGGGATTAAGACAGCTCATCTCATATTCATCTGATGTTCGCTCCCAGGTTACAATGTGATTAAGACGAGCATTAGAGAGAACTTTTCTGGATACTCAAAGGAAAACATAATAATCTATATATGTTTTTTTTATTAGATTAGGGAAACTTTAAAAACTCTAAAAAAAACATTTTACTGGAACAATCCCGCTTTGTGATACGTAATGTTCCCGTTCATTATAAGTGAGATACGGGAATGATGTTTTGTATTTAATGGAGAAAACAGTCTTTACAATATGGTTGTGGTTGGTTTTTTATCCAACTGGCTGCAGCTTTACTTCCCTTTTATCCATCGTTCTCTTTTTTTAATTTAGCTCATGCACATCTGAAACTCCTGTGTTCTTGTTTTCTAAGCCAATATAAAAAGCCTTGATTAACAAGAAACAAACGTCTTGTGTCCTGTGTAGTCGGTAAACTCCCATTGCAGCCAGCAAGGCCACTGCATTACAAAGCTACGCTGTGCAGCAGAGTGGTTTTCTTGTTTTATTTATTTATTTATTGTAGCTGCCAAGAAGTGATAACAGATAAATGAATTCCTCATCCCGGAGATCAATAGTGCAATGCCAGCGTTGTCGATGGCTGCCATGGTTACAGCAGGAGAAGAAAGTGGGAGGCGGGGGAGAGGTGGGAGACACCTACCAAACTGAGAATGTCTGCGCCGATCCTCCATCAAAGCCGGCCTCCCAGGATACGTTGGCCTGCCTCGGCCCCGGAGAGACGGACAGAGAGGTAGCCGGATGGGGACTGGTGCCTGTAATGGAGCAAGCGGAGAGGAGTTGATGGAAATCAGCCAGCACTTCAAACTACCTGATACCACTAGAGTGTAGAGGCCATCTCTAGACGTGCCACATTTATCCGTCGGAAGGCGGAGTGGAGGCACAGGCATCCGTCCTGTACCGGGTATAATAGGAGGGTTCATAGAAAGCAACATGAAAAAAAAACATAAATAAAAAATGTGGAAAGGCTCATGTAACAGCAGACTGACTTGAATTTTGAATTCTGTCAGATGGGAATCCTCCTCCTGTTTGCACTCACCGAGGACAAAGACTTGTGTGCTGGCCTTCGCCGAGGCCACGCGGTTAGTGACACTGCACTCCCACGCCCCCTGGTGGTCCTTGGTGAGCGGCTGCAGCAGGAGGGAACCGTTGGGCTCTATGGCGTAAGCGATGCTGCGAGTCAGGTCCACCTACGAAAAACACAAACAGACCATCCACAGGTGGGAGAAAACCGTTCAAATACACAGTGTGCACAAAGTGGAAGGAAAATAATCACATTTTCAAAATCACAATATAACTGAACAAGTTCTATTAACTGTGCACGTGTCATAATTTAACTCAGAATATCTCCAACTACCGATAAAACCTGCCCTAGAGATCAACCAGCTTCGCACAGGTGTTGTTGTCTTTGTGTGTTTCTGTCAGCTCTATCATTATACACTGAGTTTATCTACGATAATGGCCTTCAATAATAACAACTATCCATCATCGATGAAGAATGAGGTTGTGTAACCACAAAGCAGTCACGTGATTTTTGTTTACCGTCATTTAGAGCAGCAGAGAGAGAGACTGAGAGAGAGACAGAGAGAGAGAGACAGAGACAGAGACAGAGACAGAGACAGAGACAGAGAGAGAGAGAGAGAGAGAGAGAGAGAGAGAGAGAAGAGAGAGAGCAGAGAGAGAGACAGAGAGAGAGAGACAGAGAGAGAGAGAGAGACAGAGACAGAGACAGAGAGAGAGAGAGAGAGAGAGAGAGAGAAGAGAGAGAGAGACAGAGACAGAGAGAGATAGAGAGACAGAGAGAGAGAGAGAGAGAGAGAGACCTTCACCCTAGACACAGAGTCTATAGTGAAAGGTGTCAGTTTGTACGTATTACTGTAGATACCAATTTAATATTGCTGTCAACATGTCTCTTTACTGTCTATTCACATGTGAAAAATAGGCGAGATGCCAAAACCCCCGAGATGAGCAGCGAGGCGAGAGACACACATGTGGCCGTTCCAGCGTGTTAACACCGGCGCCGAAATGAAAACCAAGATGTTTGGAACACACATCAATCCACACGCACACGGGCATCGAAGAGTAAAACGCACCCGGGCTGAAAATCAAAGTGTTGCACCTCTGAACGAACCCAGCATCGATACACGGACGACAATATTCGGATATTAACCAGAGAAGCAATATTCTTAAACGAGAGCACGTTCTGATGAGCTTCACCCAGATAACGTCACACAGCAGTATTCAGACTTCAGTCCCATTGTGTAGATGTGTACAGTCAGAATACCGGGGTCCATATAACCGTAGTCACTGAGCGCTGTGGTCGTGAGTTTGCTCCGTTGTCTGTGTTGTTTGAGCTTCGTCTGACTGTTGCCTGACTGCTATCTCTGTGTTGTCACAGTGTTTTCTCAAATCACTGTCCCATCATTGTCCCGGTGTTGTCACATGGTCCTGCACAGCGGCACAAACACAAGTTTCTTTCCCCCCTTGCGGTGTGTGAACTGGTTTCCCTAAAGTCCCAGTGAAGCCGCAGTTACAGGCTCGTTCACTTCAGTAATATAATGTATCTCTGATTGAAACAGAACACAGGGGAGGTGCATAACGATGGGAGGGATTTGATTAACTTCTTCAGATGTGATGGGCGAGCGCTCCAGAGTCAGCTTATTGGGATGAATACATGAATAAATTAGACCTGGACCACGCTTCCTTTTGGAAATCCAGATGACACGCAACCCCTGCGTGACGCTGCCGACTAGCATCCAACAGCTAAGTGCTAAGTGCAGCCATCACGAGATTGGAAGTTGGAAAAATGTGTTTTCTTGCAGGGCGGCGTGAAGCAGTGGGAACAATCTTCCATACTGTCTGTGTCTACTCTGGACCATGTGTTTTGGTACGTGCGCAATTCCACAGGCATCTCCTGCTGCAGGCTAAAGTGCATTGTGCCCGTCGTGGAAACGCCCCCCCCCGCCCACTGCACAGCAGCTTCACAAAGCAGACGAGTTCAGTCAGTCGCCGTCTCTACAGAGTCCTTTTGTCCCTCAGGCCATAAACACTCTTCAATGCCTCCCAGCAAAAGTGGAATTATAGTGACTATCATCCCGGCTCTGCTGCCGAACTGTCAGTCACTGGCTGTGTTTGCCCTTCGTGCAAAACTCTGCAGTCCCCTATATTTTCTTTTGCGGTCATATATTTATCAATTTCAGCACTTTGCTCTTATATACGTTTGTATTCTCGCTACTATTTAAAAGTGTTTTGTCACAGTTTTTTCAGTGCGTCTTTCCTTTTGTGTGTTTTATCGGTTTTGTTCATGTAAAAGTTCTGCAATGTTAAAAAGTCTTTAACTAAAGTAACTATGGGTATTCTTTTCTGTAGAAACATTGCAAAAAAAAGTCATTTAAAAAAATACTGAATAAACTGCACTGGGCTGTTTACCTTGCTCCAGGTCACTTTAGTTGTCGGGTCCTCGTTCCCCTGACAGGGGACGAGCAGGGTCCGACCGGCCTCCTGTCGGTACTGCTGCTCCGGAGCCACGCTGAATGAAGGAGGGTCCTAAGAAAGGCCCCCCCACCAAAAAAATAACAATTTAGCTTAATCAAGGAGATTGCAGAAATGCTGACAATGGATTTTTTAAGACTGAATTACTGCCGCGTTGGCCAAGATTATCTTAATAACAAGAGGATTAGCCGCACAATTAACTCCCAAACAGTGCTGCCATTGTCGTGAGTAGAAGTTGACTTCCATTAACGCCGGGGGGGGGGCTCACACGTCGGAGCGAAAAGGTCAACAAAATGTCGTTTTTGTGAAGTTCGTTAATGCGCTGTGACAGATGCCGTTGTGGTTAATTAAAAAGCACAGCGGTGTGTGGACGGACTGTTTGACTAGAACTAGAAGGACAGATTCACCGGTGGGTTCTGAGCTTCCACGCTAAGACTGAACAACAGCTGGTGTGTACCTGTACAACTCAGGAAATGTAGGCTGCCTTATGATATGTATTTCAAATGATGGTACGTAATGTGCAGCAGCGCTACACTGCCTGACCCAGGTGACCCCGGGTGCTCACTGACCTGCAGAATGACATTGGTCCGCCCAGATGAACCCATGCTGCCGTAGCTGTTGGTCGGAGTGCACGTGTACACGCCGGCCGCATCGTCGTTGACTGTGGCCATGAACAAGGAGCCCTGCGGCGTCAGGGTCCAACCTGGATACTGGAAGAAAAGCACAACGCCCATAAACTCCTGGGAGATGGAAGGAGCTAGCACAGACTCTTAAATGATGCATAGCTTTAAAAACCTTCGTTAGAAGTATGCGGAGAAGCTTAAAGAGCTAAAAGGCAAGGGAAGGCTGTAACAACTCCAAAGCCACAGCTGTGTTTAAAGGATTTACAGAAATAATGTTTCTGATATCTGCCTGCCTCAGTCCTGCAGTGGTTAAGTACTCGATTCCCCACTGGGCAGATTTCCAAACTTCGGAAATTATTCATTCATGCCGTCACTGCTTTTTTGCAAGATGGTTTTCCGAAGAGATGAAGTGAGATCCTGTTCTGTTCTCTTGATTAGAAATTTGGAAGCATTTGCATTAAAAGCATGTACATTTCTTAGTCCCTCCCCCCCCCCCCATTAAGCTGCAGCTAAGGGCTCGTCTTGTGCTTTGATTGAGCAAAAAAACAACAACCTCCCACTCGGTTTAATGAAGTCAAAACCTGCTATTATCTTTCCCCCCGAATGAGGCTGTGAGAAAAGAAGAATGACTGTGGGTATGAGCGCTTGTGACATCCAGGGTGGAATTGGAATAATTGGCAGAATAACAGCCCAACGCCCCGTGTCCCACTCTACGGGGAATCTATCACATTTCCTGCGGTGCTTCTCATCCACCATCATGTCCATCGCTCAGACCAAAGTGTCGGAGAAGGGGGGGGGGGGGGGGGGGGGGGGGGGGGGGGGGGAGGAGGGGGAGGAGGAAGATGGAGGGGGAGGAGGAGGAGGAGGAGGAGGAGGAGGAGGAGGAGGAGGCGGGTTGACTGTGGTTTGGAACTAAAAACAAAGGAAATGGATTTTAAAAGCTGCCACGCTGGCCTCTTACTTTGGAATAAATAGAAGCGCATATTCATTTCTAATGTGAACTCATGAGAAGGACGTAAGTTTTTTTAAAAGCCTGGTTGTGACGCCCTCTGCTCCTCGTCCTTAATGGCTCCTCCACCCGTTCCTCTAATGAGGGGAGGGTTGATTGAAGTGAAAGATAAAAAAAAATTTAAAAACGAGAATGAAAGTGGGCGTGAGGAGTTCCTCTGGGATTCCTTCAAAAGCTTTTTGGGTTGAACAGATCGTGCCCGTCCATTAGGATGTAACTTGATTGAATGACTTGACCTGAAATTGAAAACCTGAGAAGATATTTCACAGGAAACGTCCAAACGGAGAAGCTCAGACGGTGGGATCGCGACGGGAACGTTCACGCTGCAGCAGCAGTCAAATGAGCGTTTGCATGAAGAGCTGCTAATGGCGGTGGCTCGATATTCCCGTTGTCAGCAGCGGTGGCGCTCAAAGAAAACTAATGTAGGCCGTGGCTTCCCTGTGATGTTTGCTGCATATACAGGAACAAACATACAGAGCGGTGCCACATGAATATGAGTTGTTGCTGTGACTGTGCCTCCATGTGGAGATTCTTCATTTTTATTACCAAGGACAGATCAAGCGGTTCTCCATCCTTTGTCCAATCCACGCGGAGCAGCGGAGGCTGGGCCGCCGCCGGGCAGGCGACCACGCCGTCCATCCCTGTGGGAAGGTACGTTTCCTCAGGCATCGGAAGAGCCAGGGCCGGGTCTGAGTGGAGGGAAAGGAGGGAAATTACTTATACTTTGAAATAAATATACTACAAACCTGCAGCACTGCTTCTGATCCATGACTTCTAAATTCATTTCCTCCCTGCGTGCCTGTGTTTTGCACCTTTTATTTACCGCAGCCGACTGAAAGTGTCTCAGAGGTTTTACAGGTTTACACACAAGAGAAAAATATTCAAAGGGAACGGCTACATTGCCAACTTTTACTGATTTTTCGGTAAATATCCAGTTATCTCTGTTTTCTGGAATCACTAAAGGATGGTTTACATCTGTAAACAAGTGAACAGGCTTATGGTTTCATTTATGATTATGAACTCAAACAATCACAGACAAGTCTTCAGTTCATCATGTGAGCACTAATCTCTGCTGAACTCGATAAAGTAATGTTTTCAAAATCAATCCAAATGCATCAATTATATTTTTTAAGGACATTTAAAATAAGTTTGGAATTTCGAGGGAAACCACGGTCAAGTTTTCAAATGTGACAGTAACTTTTTTTTACAGTTACTGTGATTTAATATGAAACCAGTGTGTTAAGAGAATTATGATTAAAATCTATATCTTAACTATGTTCAGAGGTTCAACCAACTTTTTCATATCGTAGCTCAACGAGTGGGAAATTTCATTTAATGTAACTTAACGTTTAAATACAGAAATAACATGAGACATTCTATGGTTAATTAGTATAATAAGTGTTAGTAATGTATATGTTCATCAATAATCACTTGTTTCATTTTTCAACATTTATTCAAAATTATTAAATGAATCTTTAATTAAGCACTTAAGGCAAAAAACCTTTTATTAACTATGTGTTGAAATTCTGAGAAAAATAAGATTATATATATATATAAAAAACAGAAGAACAGAGAAAGTATAAAAGAAAGCCAAGATACTTGACGTCTCTCGAGGCCTCACACACACGACATCAGCTAAAGACTGAACGTACGCATCACAGTGAGGTTGGCGGAGGCCGTGGGGGGGGTCAGCAGGCCGTTGCTCGGCATGCAGGTGTAGTTCCCAGAATCCTCGGGGACGAGCCTGGAGATGAGCAGGGTTCCATCCACCATGATCTTCACTCGCGTTTTCAAAGACCTGTCGGTACAAACACACGGGAATTCTTGATCGCGCAGGAAAAAAAGAACAAAAGCAGCTACTTCAGAATGTGAGCGAGAGGTAATTCAGCTCTTCCACCCGAGTGGAGTCAAACAGGTTCTCAGAGAATCAACAGTGTGGGAGTGATTCTTTTCCTTTTTTTTCTTTCCTGCCCGTGAGTTATTCACCAGAGTGCAGATGGAGGATTAGGAAATTTCATTTCAATTCAGTTGGAGTGGGAAGACGAGGGCCCACTCATTTTATACGTTCTTACATTTACAGAGAAGCAGAGCGAGAGAACCTGAGCACATCACACGCTGCTCATACTGGTGATGATCGCCGATTGTGGGAAGACTCGCAGTCACACATCTGAGCTAATTACCATGTAGGTCAGACGGTAAACAACCTGGATCACTTCCCATCGCTTCATCTCTCCCCCTCGCCGCCGCACCAGCAGGAACCTGTGTGACCGAGGGCCGCCGTCCTCCAAGCTCCATTTACCAATATTTTGTGTGTTAGCGATGACTCCGATGAGTAATGTGAGGGGGTTTCGCTCACAGAGACGAACTCATGGAGAATTATCACCGACTCTACAACTCTACAGAGCCTGTTAGAGCTCACCCGTGTGGTTTTATGGCACATTTACTGTTTCAGTGAGAGCGCTCTCGTCAAAAAAAACCCTGTTTCCATCTGCGGCAGCAGCAGCAGCAGATGGAAACGTTCAGGACACAAGTAATAATGAACCCAGTGTTCACTACCTGCTCAGCACCAAACAGCAGACAGAACAAATACAGGCTGACCGACAGTCTAAAAGCCAAATATATGTAATTTACACTCATTTAAATAAAGCTTATTCTTATACATTCGAGAAGCAGAGAATGTTTTGGCTTTTGTGATTGAAACATGACTTAAACAATATAAAAATCAATGAGCCATTCATCAGCAGTCAATTCAATGATCAGGGAACTAATTGTCGCCCTGAACACTAATCACAGCGACTTAATAAAAGTAAAGGTTAGTCAGCATATGATTTAGATTACATCCCAGTCTTTAAGGTATGAATCGAGTCCACACCTCAGGATCAGGTGAATAAAACAAATAATACAAAAACTGAGGCTCCGTTCAACCTAAAAATCAAAGTGCAGGATAGTTGGGGGCGTGACTGAAGTAAAACTAAACAGAAAGTCAGGTCTGACATTTCCAAAGTGCAGCTCATGAGGGACGAATCCAGGATTCTGTTTAAATGAGGGGGCGCAGGAAGGACCAAGACACATCGTGGGCTCATGGGAAATCAGAAAGTTCTATCAGATATAAACAAATAGAGCAGTGTTGACAATTAGCGCCGAACACACTTGGCACAATTTCCAGATTCTGACCGTATTTATCCCACTAATACACCTGCACTTCAGTTTTTACCTCAGGACGTACAACAGAGCTTATGGATCATAGATAATAGAATAATCAGAATAATCCCAACAGCTTTATCCATCAGCTCCAAAAAGCCTCTTCATTTCCTCGTCACGATCAGGCTGAGCATTAACCTGTGGGTGTCACCGTCATGAATAATCGTCTGTGTGACAGAAGTAAAGCAAATTACACGCTCCACCTGCACAGCTGACCCCCCCCCCCCCCCCCCCGTCCCAGCTGATGTTTGTTTGTTTGTTTGTTAAGAACCTTCGATTTTCTTGTAGCGGGGAACTCACGAAGCGTTTCCCCCGCTGGCTCGGATCTCCTCCCTGGAGCCGAGACGCTCACTCACCGCTTCACAGTCTCAGGACAATTTCATTCTTTTCTTCTGAATCAACACGACTGAAGCATTTTCTTTTATGCCTTTTCCTTCATATTGTTCTTTTATTGGTCTCTTTGGCACAGAGTCTTTAATAAGTCTGTTTATGTTCAAGTTATTCCGTCTAACATGTGAAACGATCGACTGTTTACACATTTGACAGATGTGAGCTAACAAAAGCATTGGTTTGGAGTCAGGTCTTTGTCCGTTTGATAAATTGAAGTCCAACACTCAGAAAGAAAAATATCTGGCTCGTCCACGGTTCCACTTTGTTCACCAGTAGGTCACCAGCGTTTTCCACCATTTGCATCCCAGTAGATGATGAGAGCGCTGAGACTGAACTGTACAGTTAATGTACTGAAAAACTCAATGTTAGATACACACACGGACGAGAACTTCTCCGTACTCTGCGTTCATTTCGTCGGTATTTTGCGAACATCGTCTCTAAAGGAAAACCACTGGATGATCCTTTATGAAATGTCATTAATATTAAAGTTAAACTGTTTGTCCCTTTCAGATCATCAGACCGAGCGATGAGCAGGTTCAGACTGAAGTGAGGCTGCCACGCAGGATACAGCTGCTCCTCTGAGAGCCCCCCCCCCCATCTCCTCTGAGACACATTTAAGGGATTGGAACGACCCCCCGACGGTGACGGACCACGATCAATTTCAGGGTCGTGAACCGGGATGGGGGGGGGGGGGGGGGGGAACGGAGGAGCGAGGAAGGGAGGGAGGAAGCGTAATTAGCAGAATGGAAAGCTCCCTCTGAGTTCACTTCCACATCGCTGCAGCGTCGAGGTAAGTACTTCCCCTGGAGGTCAGGAGAAAACAAGGTGTCAAGCTGGTGCTGTTACTCCGAGATGAAACTGGATTGGACAAGTGTGTGGCCATATAAAAACATTTGAGACTAGATCTATGATATTTATTTCACTTTTCTTCACACGTTTTTGGGAGCCACGTGGTGATGTTCCCAAAAGTATTATGTTGATATATAACGTCAACACCGTAATATATAATGAACATGAGCATATTTTTTATACTTTAGCAGCAGTCACATCAGCCTCCACTGTTTCCACTGGGGAAATAAGCATGTTCATATGATCCTACGTCTGTTCTCATAGTTCTGTAACCGAACAGAAAGAATTGCAAACATCCAGAGAGAGAAACCCTCTCCTGACAAAATGTCAACCCCCCGAGCTACGAACCTTGGTCTGTACGTTTCCTTATTTATTCTGATTGAATTTCACATCACAGGCAGCGAAAAAAAGAAAGAAATCCACCTTTTATCATCTCAGGAATATTTTGCTGATGCACAGGGCCCTCACTCTCCCGGAGAAATAAAGCTTCCTCTCATCACGCGCAGGCCTGATTGCTTCCAGTACCCATTAGCTATACCACTTATCCTCAGGAGGGTCGCAGGGGTGCTGGAGCCAATCCCGGCGAGAGGCGGCGGGTTGCCAGACTATCACAGGTCTGACATATAGAGACAAACAACCCTTCACGCTCACATTCACACCTACGGGCAATTTAGAGTCGACTATAAACCAAACGTGCCCGACTCCGCGCCGTGGGCGGGAGCTCCGGACACCTCCTGCACCTCCTGCACTACATTTCTCTAACATCGCAGCCGCTCTGGCCTTTCAGAATATTGTGTGCAGCCAAAAAGAAAGAAAAGTATTTATACCATAAATCAACTTGAATGGCACTCAGTGGAGCGTTTACCTCTGCCAAGGCCCAGCAGTTTAAAAAGCTTGGTGTGACATTCATTTGAATACAGTTAGAAAACTATTCCCCGAGTGAATCCACGTGATCTCGGCTCCACATCGGTGGTAGTCGCAGGTTTTGAGCCGTTTATTGTTTTACGGTACAGAAGCAGACAAAAGCCTTTATCCTCTATGAAACCACATTCAAATCCACTAGATGCTGAGTTTTTGCACCAACACTCATTAACGTCAGTCATCTTAATTTGCCAGATTTATTTCATCAAGATCATTTTTCCCCCAATTTCCCAATAGACTAGTTCATAATAAAACATTTAGGGGACAGATATTTATGAGTGTGTACAATTGTATTCACGGGGACTGTTACATGTGCTCTGCCAAGTGCTATTCTAGTTGTACAGTTTGATTAATACGGTTTAACTATGTTACTTACACCTGCAACGTCGGGCAACCACAGCAGGAATCACCTGGGACGCTCCCTGGGGGGGGGGGGGGGGCAGCGCGCCACTCTGCGCTCGTGAATAACAAAAAACACGGAGCGGTGAGAATCTCCCGGAGGAGCCTCGGCCGTCGCTGTGGGTTTTCTACCGTCGCCAGCTAAGTGTTGCTATTTTAGTGCAAAGTAAAAATGAATTGGTCAAACTCACAGCTGAGCACATGCATGGATGGAGGAGTGACATCCAACATTAAAAGACAATTGAGCGACAGGGTGAGGAGTTTCAGACGAGAGGGACTTTTGGGGGCTTGATGAATTATTGAGGAACAGTATAACATTTAGAATTCATGGGTTTGACTCAAATTACTGTAAATTGTGTGGCTTCTCGTGCTCCTCGTGTGGACGTCCACCCGAAGCGGCGCGGACGCTCCACATCAGCAGACGTCAGTCAGCAGAAGTTTGAGAAGTTTCATTCAGAGCAGTTTAACATCATGTGCCGATGACCTGAGGCAAAGCGGGCGGCCGCTCCCGTTTCCTGAGAAATTCACCATTCGTCATCAACACGTGAACAACTGTCAGACGGGCTTTTAAGAAAATGTCACTTCTGTTACTTCTTAAGTCGACCGAGGCTGGTTTTCATGAGCAGTTCTCAGACGTGACCTCCAGAGGAACTCGGGGGAATTGGGTCCGTTTTGCCTTTCACAAAACTCAGCGGGAGATTTTCTGCTCAGATGCAATCACACCAGTAACATATCCTACACACATCCGGATGAAAGAAACTCACTCACATATTTCAGAGACTGTCATCTTCGAGACTAGTTGAGTAATTGGGCATAGAAACTATTTTCACGAAAGTTTTTGTGACATTGTTTCACCACCGATGTATTTTAGTAGAAAGGAGAATAAGCGGTTTCTTACCACCGTGGAAACACTTAAGAGCAATAACTGGATAAAACACAAGAAAACAAATTGAAGTTAAAACATAAAAATATGATTCTTCCCTTTTGTCTTTTTCACTTATAGTCCTGAGTCCAACCCGGGAAGGTATGTTTCTATTCCCGTTTGCTTGTTAGCAGAATTATGTAAAAACTACTGGACTTATTACCACAAACCTATAACATCTTTGAGCGGATCCAGGATTTAAACACGGTTGCGTTCGCCTTGGTCGAGGTTTGAGGTATAAGATATAAGATCTTTGTATTCACATCTTAATCTGACTGATCCTCAAACTGACTTCCCTTTGATAATGTCACAGTTTCTTTCTTCTTCTGATCTATTTCACCTCTCGGTGAATGTTTTGTGTAAAAAGTGCAAAGTTGGGTTTGAATGATGTGAAACCGCCGTTCTTGTGCCACTAGCTTTAGAAATAAAAACCCTGACACAGACACAAAAGGTAACATTTCACTCCTCCTGCTCCAGGTTCAGGTTTCAACACCAAACATCAAAGGTTTACGAGGCAACGCTTGGAGAACAGAGAGCGACGGTGACACTCACTCTATGTGATGGACGTTCTCTCCACCTCTGTGCCACACGTAGGTCATGTTGGGGGGGTCGGCCACCGCCTGGCAGCGCAGGAGTGCATTCTGGGACATGTTGAGGGACGCGCTTCTGGGAGGGACGACAATGACGGGCGGACCTGGAGGGAGGGAAGTCACAAAACATCACAAACTGAATTAGTTTGACATTAAAGTTAGAGTCGGCTGCATGAAGGTGACGATGAGGATTATTATTATAATGAGATCTTTGAGTTGTTTGTTAAATGTATTGATTAATCATCAGACAGGAGGAGGTAATGAAAAAAATAGGTTTGTTGACAGGATGTTATACGTAAGTGCAACATTTTGCGTGTTAATGATAAATACAATAAGTGCTTTTGGATAAAAGCTCCTGAGAATTATACAAACCATTAATAAAGCAGTGTAAATCACAGGGAATTCACTGTGTTGTGATATTTGAATTGAACCGACAGCGCAGAGGCAATCAGGGTTGTGAGAGAGTTTTTAAAAACAATAAAAAAAACTGTAGTTATAATAAAAAAAGTATTTTCTAGAAATATCCCTGAGATTCTGTGCGGTCAAATAAACGACTCTCACAAGTCGTCCTCGTGCTAACGCATCACGTGCAGCGCCGGCAGAGCGGCGCCGCGGCGTCACATCCATCACGTCCCTCCGCCGTGCCGACCGCAGACACGTGCGCGTTTGGCAAAGAGCTAATGAAGGAGTCTCGTCACGCCACATGTGTCGTGTATTAATAACCACACGATCTCCGCAGCAGTCGTTACTGATCAGGTTTTTAATCGGGAACATTCCATGTATATTTATGCCCGAGTGACAGCTGAGGGGTTACTTAAGGGCGGTTAGACAGACTCCATCCAGATGAGCTATTAGTCTGCAGTAATCCATCCATGTGGCACGGCCGTGGAGCCGCACAACCAAAGCTCAGATAATGGGACTTGGACTGAAACGCATTAGGGGCAGCGTGTACTCACGATAATTCAAAATCTGACCATCATGACTGTGAGATTCCAAATAAACGAAGTGGAAAAACCTGAAGGTGCTAAAATATACCGCCCCCCCGCCATGCACCACGCTCTCTGTGGAGGAAACAGTAGGAGGACGAGTAGGAGTGAAGGATGAAGTCAGAAATATACGATGCAGAGGCGTGTCGGTGTAATCCGGTGATCCACAGCAGCATGTTTCTACATTCTACAAGTATTTATATGCAACCACACACTTCTGTGAATGTGTCATGAGTCTATTAGGAACCGTGGATATTAGAAACTAGAATTACCGCCTTGCAACTTGCACGCCTCCTCCTACCAGGGCTGTTTCAGTCGACATCATTTTCTTCTCCCGATGCATGTGAAGTCACTTTGACCACTGAAATCTAATCAATTCATCTCTGAGTACAAATGACAACTGTTCCTAATTTGAAATGTTCAAGAGGCTAACTCACGTTTTTTTGAAGCCACCATGACCTTGACCTTTGACCACCAAGTTTTACCAGATGTAAAGAAATTCCCTACAGACGTTTCTGATCTTTGACCTTTTATCGACCAAAATCAAATCAGTTCATCTTGTTTCCAAGTGAACGTTTATCCTAAAATTGACGAAATGTCCTCAAGTTCCTGTGAAAACTTCTTTTCCTCACAGCGCCCTTGACCTTTGACTTTCTAAGAGTTCATCTTTGAGTCCAACTGAACGTTTGCACCAAATTTCAAGAACCTTCCCCAAGGCGTTCTCGAGACATCGTGTCCACAAGACACGAGGCATAAAAATGTTTCATCTTGATGTTGATATTTCTATTCATCACCAAGTATCACGAGGGACGTGTGGGGGACTTCCATTCAACAGAAACACTCTTCGAAATCAAGATAATAATTATGTGAATTTCCTGAACGCACGACAGCCGCCTAACGAGCGCGGAAAACTGTCACGTCTCGTTTAATCAGCCTTTGATTTGAGCGTAAACCTTCATCGCGATGAAGCGACGCCCACCGAAACCCCCCCTCCCATGATCCTTGTCTCGTATCATAAGATCAGTGTTATCTTCACAGGGACAGGGTGGGAGTTTAATTCAGTTGGAGTTTCCCATTACCGCTCTGTCATATGATGCAAGAGGGAGAAACAGGAATGGAGATCACAGTGGCTCCGAGCCAGGGGGCACACGCAGACATCAGAGAGACTGAGGGGAATGACAGACAGGCGAGCTGACAGACACACAGACAGACAGGCAGGCAGGAAGACACACAGACAGACAGCCACAGTCAGACAGGCAGGAAGACAGGCAACAACCGACCTTTGACCTTCACTTCGGTCACCCGAGTCCTGTTTCCCTCGGAGTTGGAGGCGTGGCAGGTGTACTGACCCGCTGACTGCACGCTCACTGCTCCGAGAGATAAGGCTCCGTCCTGGTAAAGGTACAGAGACACAGCACACGGAGACACGTGTGTATTATAGATACTATCTACACCCAACAGCGATTCTGAGGCCGACAGATGTGAACATGTATGTGACTGTGTTGGTGAAGCTACACCACAGACAACATGGCTGCGAATCTCCCAAGTGTTTCTCTATAATGATTAATATTGATGTTTTAAATATGTAAATGTTGATTTTACTACATTTGCACTGGGGCAAAGTACAAGACGTCTTTACTGCTGGTAGGATCCTGTATCTCAGTCCCTGATTAAAAAAAGATAAAAAACATTTTAAGACCTTTAAAGGTTAAATCAACAGTTTGAGCCAGTGACTTCATATGATGAAGTAAAGCCGTGTGTTGTTGTGGTTTGCTTTTCACATTTCAGTGAATTCCACTCTGCACGTTTCAGACAGTTGCTTCAAATTATTAAACATTTCACAAAAATAAGAGAAAAATATCAGAGAGAAAAGTTCAAATACCAAAAAACCCAGATTTCTATAAAGCAGAATTGATCTGCTTTAAATATCTCATGACCCGTCACAAGAGTGAGACGCTGCTTAAAAACGTTCCATATGTTTTTGACAATAACAGGACACAAAATAAGTGGTGGCTGAGATAAGTGGAAAGAAAGAGACACGTCTAAGAAAAATCATTATTCCAGTTTCGTTCACAACCTAGAGTTAGCTCACACGTACCTGATAATTTATTCTTTCAATGACGCTGCCATCTTTCAGCCAGGTGATGGTGGGAGGGGGGTTGCCATGGCAACACAGGCAAGAGAGAGGCGACCTCCGACCAGAGCCTCCACTGCCGGGGGCGGGGCTTCCGCGAAGGTGGGTGGGGCTGTGGAACAAAACATTGAGATGAAACATCTACATCAAATCTACATGTGAGGAAAATGCAATATCTTTTATTTAGAAGCAATTAAATAAGTAATTGAGAAATAGATTTACAGTATTTAGGTGAATAACAGTAAAAATGGAAAACTGTCGACAGGAAAAGAGAAATAAACAAAGATCCACGTTGTCTTCCAAAGCTGCACAAAAGAAAAAAAGAGCAGGACAAGCAGACAATAAATCTCCTGTCCCTCTCCCTCCTGTCCTTCTTTTATTCATTCGGCGTGACAGCAGCTCGGCCTTGTTTGTTAAACGGCTGCAGCCTGTTCTCAGTCAACCGCCGTCGACTTGTGTCATTATTTCACGAGTGAAAATGTCAGCTGCAAAACGCCGTCGTTTAGACGCGAGCGCGCCGGTGCCACTCGGAGTCCTTGGATCTCATTAGAGCCGTTTACACGTCTGCTGCCCGTCCAAACAAATAACTCACTCGGCAACATTTTATTATTTTACTTCTCGGGGGCCTGCGTCCTAAACGTATCTCTGTGTAAATAAACAAATGGGCCAGGAGTTTTTTTTTTTATTGTGCGTTTGAAAGTGGCTTCATTATTTGTCTCTTTTTTATTGGACTGAGAGTATATTGGCTCCTTGTTTAATCGGAATTACAGGTGGAGATTCTCCAGCTTCACCGCACTGCAGGAGAGGGGACTGGTGAAGTTACAAGAGCTGCAAAACGCTTTTGTGTGTGTAATAGATTCAGCTGCACACAAACAGAGGGCAGCTTGTGTGCAGCTCTGCGTTGTCGAACCCACGAAGGCCACTGACAATCTCGCGTGTTGATGCAGGGGGCGCAAACAATAGGATGTGAAGAGAGCGTACCTGCAGGGCATGTGAAGTTATATATCCAAGGCCTGGAGAGCAAAGTCATAATCTATTATAATTCTCATCTCTAACCTGACGCGCACACACAGAGCAGCTTTGTGAATCCGTCTCCCAAAGCTTTGATCTGCTCTGTGCTCTGATACTTTGTTCTGTATGTTTGTGTGCAGTCACCGCAAAGGTTTATAAAGTATATAAACTTCAAAGAGCAAAAATAATGATGCATATTTTATATATAAATATATATATATATATATATCGATTAATTATTTAAAAGATGCATCATTTGAACCTGTCAATAAGTGCGATGACGGATTTAAGAGTCAGGCATTGCTCTTTCAAAAACATGAAAGTCAGAAGTCATCCGAACTACTCGATCCGCTGAGAGTTTCTGACACTGGCGTCTTTTTTTAAAAAGTTTGGAGAAAATTCTTCTTCAAAAGTTTAATTTCACAGTAGAGTTAGAAGTTAAAGCCGTGCTTTACAGAACAAACACAGACAAGGTACGTGCACACTCCATCAGACGGAGGTGCCCGATGAGGCTGTGAACCCGGATCCCAGGAGCTGTTTTCAGACATGAACTCTGGAAAACGTCTGGAACATTTTGGGGTTTTATCTTTCCACACGTGGAGAACGTTACGGGTCAGACGTGGAAACACAGGAACACGTCCGGTACATTCAAAAGCTGTAGAATCTCGCTGTCTTTCCACATTTAAATGATTCTACCTCTGTGACATCGGTTTTCATCCTGAGGTTTTTATATTCTGTTTGTTCACCTCTGGGTCCGTTACGTGTTTCTCTAGGAAATACTCCTGTTGGGTTTTCATGTGGGCTCACTCAGATATTTTACTGCATTAATTCTCTCACATAAAGCCCCTTTGGAAAGTTGCAGGACTTCAGATGCACATCATTTGGCAGATATGTGAACAGTGGCTGAAACCATATGCCGTTGTGTTGGAGGAGACAAATATTAAATCAGAAAACGATGTCTTGAAGTGGTACCTTGCGAGAAATTCAAAGGACTAGGTGATAATATGGGATTATAACAATGTCAGAAATCCATTAAACCCAATTGATTGATGCAACGCCCGCGTTAAATCTACCGAGAAGTGGACATCTGCGCTGCTATCAGCAAGCTGGCCTTCGGTTTTAACTTTCCAGCTTCCCCTCTCCACATATAAAACTATATAAACTTATTTCAACCGGCTTCTCCCTAATGCTAAATAATAAAGAATCAGACAAAGCCGTGTGAGCCCTTTGAAGAATGCATGCATCGTGTTCATGTTCGAGGAGCTACGGGGCATCCAGCAAACGCCGGCCCTTAAATGTCAGTTAGCGGCTGCCATGGGAAACACACTCACCCAGAGGCTTGGAGATTAAACGCCATTTCCATAGTGTATGGATATAAAAAAAAAAAAAGCTTATCCCTTTTTAAAAATGATAAATTATTCACAATAGCTGCGGAATCGTTATCAGTTTTATTTCCTCACACAAAAAGTGAGGAGAATTTAAATTTCTCTTTGTCTTTAGGGGCCCCGCATATTTTTTGACCCTGTGAATTACAAGTATATTTAAGTGAAAAGTTTGACGGAATATAAGCTCTTTTTTTAATTCGATATTATATTGTCTAAAAACAAGCAGCCATAGAAGTGCTTTGTTTTATTATAACTGGCAAAATGATGATTTAAATGAGGCAATAATAAGTAAATAAACTACAGATCTCACAGTAGCAGTTATATATTGTGGGATTTGCACTGAAAAGTAAAACTAATCCTCCTGATTCCCAGTGTTTTGATTGACAAACTGGACGAGGGCCATGATCTGGATCAAATGTTATTTAACGTCCGATTTAGTCGTATTCACTTAAACATAATCCACTTTTTAAAAAACTGAATAAATCCATAACCCTCACCGGTTACAGAGAGCAGGGTCCAGGTGCCGTTTCTCAGCTCATCCGTGGGTTTATCCAGTAAGAGGATTCGACACTCGTACGAACCCTGATCATCCAGCCGCAGGCCCTGCAGCCTCATGGCCGTGACCCGGACCAGAGACACCCGCCCTGCGGAAACAAGAGTGTGTGTGAGAGTTCGCCTGCAGGTGATGCTGATTTCACGTTTTACTCTCTCGGGGTCCGAGCGTTGGTGACTGTTGCAGGGCTGATGCTTTGTTGTGCTGAAGAAGAACATTGTCCTGAAATGAACACACACACACACACGAGCACATGCACAAAAACATACACGCACACAACAGCTAAACACACACGCACACACACACACACAAACTTAGAAATGTGAGCTCCTGGTTGCCAGGTGACGGCTCCCTCGAGCCGGAGTGCAGCTCGCGACCTCAACCTTTTCATATTCTGCAGTCGGCAGCTCTCGTCTCTCTGCGTCTGTCAGGTTTTCACACTTCATCAGACAATCGGACAATCGTCCAGTAACCTGACATCACGTGGGACGGCACTGCTGACAGGAAGCTGCCAGTGAAAACATTCACAGTCTCCTCTCTGCACCAGCTCGGAAATTAAAAGCATGTAAACAGCGAACACGACGCAGTGTGAATTATGAACAGGCTCTGATTTCTGGGGGACTGAGGCGGAGGATGGCCGGTCCTGACTGTCAATAAGAAACCAGGAAGTGGGAGTTAGGCATGCTGCCGCTGATAACACACCCTATTTGCTTTTCCAAGCTGCCAAGAGCGACTAAAGCTCCAGGGGAAAGAGGGGAGGAGGGGTTAAAGTCGAGATAAATACACATCAGCATACACTCGGGGGATTAGAGCGTTCCAAAATCCCACCCTTTGACCCTCTGCGGCTTTTTCCCCCCCCTCGCTCATGTTTACTGGCTCAGAGTGATATAGGTCAGCACAGCACCTCAGAGGAGAGGTAGTGCTGAGGCAGGGATGTTGTGCGAACGTGACAGAAAGTGGACAGATAGAGGGAAAGGGAAAGGCTGGAGGTGGAGTGAGAGCGTGACCTCACGCCACAGTCGCTACCCTCTGAAAAATGCATGATTGCCAGTGATTTGAATGCGAGGTAGATTGAGTGTGAGAGCTGGAACGCGGACGGGAACGAAGCAGACGGGGGAGATTTAGACCTTTTTGTCTCTCAACACACACGATATGTGTCTCGCCGCTTGTGCTGTGGATACGTGAGTTTAGAAACAAGTGTGTGTGAGAGTAGGAAACACGAGATCAGTTGTGGCAAAGGATAATTATTTGCATTGTTGATGCAGAAACAGACTTCTTTTTCCTTCCTTCGCTTCAACCTCAATCCTGCCCAAGAAAACACAATTACAACGGTTACCTACTGGGTTGTTATCAGCTCCATGAAGAAATGCTTTCCCCCAGTTCGGTGTGAAAGAACTCGATCGGCCTGCACAGATGATATCATCCTACGTCAGCGCTCCAGCTCACACACAAGGAACTCCCTGCAGCCAGGTCCAAGAAACCTCAACTTCCCTGCTGGTGGAGAGACGGGGCCTGGGACTGGGAACCCATTGAATACTGGTGCGGATAAGGTTCATGGGGCCTATCCAAGAATGTACTGTCATCTTTGTTAACTACGTTGTTTGACAAACAAACTATGAGGTCAACAAACGACTTCCATCAATCCACTTTTCTTGGATCTGCTCTTTAAAACTTCTCCGGGGCGCCCGCCCGGCGAGAATGGATGAGCTCATTTGTTACCAACGTAAAAAAAAAACTTTACTGCGCCTTAACTTTCTCCATCATTCAGTTATTAGACATCTTTAAAAATGTGCTGCCCCGCGACTGTGCATTAGGATGATGAAAACGAAGGTAAACAGCTAAAAGCCGGCTGAAACGAGGACTAACATTATTCCATAGATCACGATGCACTTAACAAAATATGAGGGTGACAACGGGGGCGTGAAAACGACACTGATAACAGGTGGAAGCTCCACCCCCCCCCGCCAGCACCACTCGCCTCCATTACTCCATTAAATTAGCTAAGAGTGGATTTTTTGACTCGTCCAAGGAAAACAATATCTTCTTTCACACACACACACACACACAACACACACACACACACAGACACACACACACTTGCATAGTGCATTTATTGGCCAAACTGTTCCCAACTGAAGCCCCCCCCCCCCCCCCCCCTCCCCTCCCCTACCCCTTGAAGGCTTTGTCCCTGACTACACTCTCAGGTGACGGAGAAACGCGAAACCATTCAGAGCGAAGAGGAAGAACAAGTCTTTACAAATGAAAAGGTTTCAGTTTGAAATGAGACGCCTGCCGACTCCCTACAGAAACGTCTGGGGGGGGGGGGGGGGGGGGGGGAAGATGCTTTGCAGTCGAATAGATTATTAAGTGCGCCGGTCATTATCTTCCTTAAGATAATTGCTTTCCAAGGAATTTTTTTTAATAGAAATAATCCTCATTCAACTGAACCGCTAATTAAAACCCTTTGTGTTAACGCCATTTGAAATGGATCGAGTGGCGTCTCGACGAGCCCGCGCGAAATCACATCTGTGAAAAACACTTTGTGAAACTCACTTTTAATCGGTTTGTTCTTTAGTTACGTAAACACGTGTCCTGTTCCATCGTGTTTTAGATTCTGTAAAACATGTTATTACTGCTTTTGCTGATTTTATTCCCATATTTTTGTTAGTTTTTAACAATGTTTTTACTTTACATGTAAACAGAGTTTAAATTAAAGGATAAACTGAACTTTAAAATTCGAAAATAAAGAACGATTAAAGTTTTAAGACAATAAAGTCATAATTTAGGAGAATAAAGTTGTAATATTAGGCCACATGTCATTTTCAAGGGGGAATATCAGAAGCATTAACATAAGGAATGTGGAGCATCTTAAATTATACTTGAGTACAGGTTTCAGAAATGATGAAATACAGTATGCAATATGCATTACAAGTTTCTCAACAGCATGACTTCCTTCTTGGTAAACTACAACTTTATTCTCGTACTATTCCGACATTTTCTCTTCATTAGGCCCAATACTCCATCGTACATTTTAAATAGATCACAGGTTGGAGGTGTTTTTACAAACAGGCCCGTCACTGACAAAAGGAAGACGCTAAGCCTATGGACTGCGTTTTATTTCCTCTGTTTTATTCAGAGTGAAGGATGCACCCGAGATATTGATTTTCTTTCCCCTTAAAATGGATTGTAGCATTTGGGGAATTAAGTTTTTAAATGATAAAGAAACGTCTTCCGGGGGGAGGAGGGGGAATTTCTTTTCTGGAAAGTGTCTTGTTTGGTTTGACAGGGCTCCGTTTGAAAAATTATCTAAATTCAATACCATTTTGCTCGACCCGGGCGTTTATGTCCCCGGGAACGTGATATCCACGGGCACGGGGCCCAGCGTCGCCTCAGAGATGTCGTCAGCTCTTGGCAGGCGGCGGCGGCACAGGCAGCCGGGTTTCAGAGAGAGAAAGAAGCAGATACAGTTTCACTCCTCGCTGCGTGTTGATCTATTACAGTGTCGTCGTTTGAAATGTGAATGGAGAGCTGTGTGTCGTTACCAGACGTTGAGGCCTACACTTACAGACACGAGGACTCCCGGTGCAAACTCCCCTCGTTTGTGCATGCGGAGGAGGAAACACATTGATTGTGACGGGATTTACACGGAAACATTTAATTTCCACAGCTGTATTTACATTTGATGCAGTCGGCAGCTGTACGGGTGCGGAGGGATTTTTTCTATCCTGTGCACAGAGCAGACGCTAATCCTCAGATCTTTACTGCTCTATTACAACAAATACATTTAAACCCTTTTAGCTCTCGACGCTCTCCGGGGAGCAATCTGAAGAAAATCTAATGTATCTCGCACTTTGTGAAGCTACACGCGAGATCAAACACAAAGACTATCGATGGAGGGCATCGCCGGCAGTCAGAAAAAGATCAATTCTGAAAATTTATTTCACCCATTTAAAAGGTGGAAAAGAGGGAGGGATGGTGGAGGGGAATAAAAATGAGCCGCGCACATTCACACGTTGACGTCCTGAAGACAAACTGTTGAGTCATCCGAGAAGAGGAGGTGAAATACACACCAGTCGTTCCATCCCAGTTTCCGGTTTCCCATGCTGCACCTGTCGCTCCCACACCAGCCAGCACCGGAGATAAATCCCGTCCAGTCGGCATCAGACTGGACAAAGCACCTTCTCTGCCTTCGAACCTTTTGTGTTCACGGAGAACAGCAGCTTTCTGTTTGTCACCGGAGACGCATGTGATTAGCAAACCTGTTAAAAAAGGGGCTTTTCTGTGCAGGTTGCTTTATGTTCAGGTGAAACTGTAATTCATGGAATGGAGGGGGGGCTAATTTTAGGCTTTTTTTTTCTTCCCGGCTTCCTCTGAAAGTAGCATCCAGTGTAATGAGCTGTGACATCATTGTATGTTGAGGGATCGTCTTCGGAGTCGGCGACAAAGGCCACAGTCGTTTATATGAGCCCGGGCTGGAGTTAAAGTCCGCACCTCTCCCGCTAACGATAATTCATCCGCCAAAGGTCACCCTGACTTTATTGCTATGTAAATGTCTGTATCATATTTCCTGCGCGGCCTCGGCGAGGGAGTGGCACCGGGAATCAAATGAGAAAGGCCTCCGCTCGGGCCGAGAGCACCCACTGGTCCTTCCACAAACAAACATACACCTCAATCGCACTGATTGCAGCTCTTCACTGGACGTCACTCAACAATGAATCTGTCACACCAGGCATTTTTCTTAGATTTCACTAATACGCTGACGTAAAGGATGAGGACGGTAATGTTCTGTATTTTTCTTTACGATCAACATATTGAAGGAAAAGTCACTTAAAAGTTCCAGTGTGGAAGATTTAGGTGAAAGGGATCTGATAATAATCCTAGTGATGTTTTCACTGGCGTGTTTCACGTTAGATATGTAGATATTAATCCAAAATAATAATCAAAATAAACCAGCATGGGCTTTAATCAGTCAGAAATTAAACAAAACTGTGTGGAAAACAATGCGTGATATCAAATATCTACTTCACCTTCATTGAGCTCTATTTTTTTTAAAACTATTAAAAACACATCACTGAGTCACCCCCACTTATTATCCTGAGGCTGTGAAAAGTCAGGAACAGACCAAATATGAACTCAGCCGTGGAGAGAATCCACACAAAAAAAAAGCATAATTTTGCTTCTTGTTTGATAAAGTTTGATTAAAATATAAACTAGAGCATTAAACTTTATTTTTAAACGTTTGTGTCTTCAGTCAGAAAAGGGAAGTATAGCAGGAAAGGGCTGAGATTAAGTGCTGGGTTTGGTCTTTTCATGGGATTTGTCGACAATGGGATAAAACACCTTATCATTAAAGAAGCATATTTTCCCATTATGGAAAAAACATATTGTCTCTATATTGTTGTTATTAGGGCTGCAGCTAATAAATATTTCCAGTTTTGATTAATCCATCAACCCCCAGTTGCTCTTTCCGAGGTCA
This sequence comes from Reinhardtius hippoglossoides, assembly GCA_006182925.3. Taxonomy (NCBI): domain Eukaryota; kingdom Metazoa; phylum Chordata; class Actinopteri; order Pleuronectiformes; family Pleuronectidae; genus Reinhardtius; species Reinhardtius hippoglossoides. Next base: position 3,905,125 of record CM031687.1, read on the forward strand.
ACGTGGAATTAAAACCTCATCTTTGGAACAGAAATCCTTCTCTGGGAAGCTCGGAGACATTTCTGACACCTTTTTGGAGAAGTGTAAATCGATCACAGGTGGGTCGCGTCTCTGCAGCGGCTACTCGGGGGTCACTGCGGTGAGTCGGCTTTTCAAAAATTTATAGTTTCTGTGATTAAACTGTCAACACCCACGTCTGTGGAGACATCACATTTCCAGTGTGTTGCTGTGGGATCGCTCCTGTCTTACTTTTACAACAAAGCATCGTCTTCAAATAAAGGCAGAAAACTTAAATATGTACCAAATCACTCCATATATATTATATATCTATATTTCCACATTCTCACCCTTTCACTTCCTCAGTTGGTTAAAACTCCCTCGAATGGAAATATGCAGGATGTCTGGTTCGTCATGTTAAACACATTTCCCCCCCCCAAAAAAATCAACCTGTCAAATTTGATATCTGCAGAAACTTGGGGAGCTCCAGTAGAATTTAAAACCGTGGGGGTTTAAACCACGGTTGGCTGCACAGCACGCGTCTGCAAAGACTGACGCAACAGAGGGTAATAAGGGTTTATGAGGTTAAGTCGCTAATTGCTTCAGCAGGAGTTATTAGATGGCATGTTGCTGATATCTATTATCTACCAGCGGCTGAGAGTTAATGACAATATTAACTACTTAGCACTTGGAAGCTCATGAATGTTTAACTGACCGAATTTCTTTTTTTACTCTTGCAGATCCTTTCTAAAAAAAAAAAATCACGCTCGGTGCTCCTGTGGGAATTCAAATAGCGTTTGGAAAGGTCGATGCAGGCCGAACTGGTTTGGGCAGCTCTGAGGAAAAGGAGAGGACTCCGACTGAGAGGAGGATCTGAGCCACGCAGACATGCTTTCCTTTTCTCTTCACATTATGTTTGTGACTTTCAAGGATAACAGAAGCTACATAGAGGTATTCTTGGTCCATTGAGGATCCCTCTCCCCCCAGACTCTCTTTGTTCTCAGCGCTGTGGGCAGAATATGCACAATGGACGATGATGCAACGTGAGAGTTTCAGCTCCTTTTAAAAAAAAAGTGGCTCCCACTGTGGCAGGTTTGAAAGGCCGTCAAGGTGTGGTGCTGAATAGACTCCCGAGACCCGGATACCGGTTACATTATTCCAGTGGAAGGAGCTCGGGGCTGGAGCATAACAGCACTCGTTATTAATATTTTCAAGCTGGACCAAGAGCTGTGGGGGACATTGTCCTCAAAACCACAAAATGTCAACCGCGTACAGGTGCTAAAGTACGAGTCATGGGACCACAGATGTCAGGGGAATTCAACGCCACTTAAACCATGAATGTCTCCGCACGATTTAACGGCAGCCAATGGGACAGTTTGTGAGATATTTCAATCTTGGCATTGTTGGATTCACTCAAGTGACGTCCACACAACTGCATGCTGGAAGCTGCAGTTCCATCTTTGTGGTATTGTTTGGGACTTCTACACTTCCACAGAATATTGTGGAGTACTGTTAATGTTTTTGAATTTAAAACACGTGAGCATTTGTTTGGAGAGCCAGCGGATATAACCATCCATTATCTATATCAGCCATGATTAGAGGGGTTGAGGCTGAAGCCGGTCCCTCCTGCCATTGGACAAGAGACGGAGTAGGTTGCCAGTGTGTGTTTGCGCGGCTGAGACACAGAGGAAAAAGAAAAAACACCATTCACACCCACATTCACATAATCGCCAATTATCGTAAGATGCATGTGTTTGGACTGTGGGAGGAAGCTGGAGTTATGCCCACGCAGACACATGCAAACACAGACAGGCCATTAGGTTTAGAGTCACAACCTGCTTGCTGTGAGCTGCTGTCCACTGTACCACTGTGCCGCTATCCATAATTGTGTTTCTACTGTATGATAGGAAATGACTTACTGGTAATAGTGGTCATACAGTCAGGTTTATCCAGCGAGTTAAAATGTCTCAAATGGTAAGAGCAAGGGCATGGCATTAAAATGTACAAATGCTAAAACGCAGTTAAACGGTATCACGCCATAGAAAAAGAAGAGTCCAGTTAACAATTCTCCACAATTATCGTCCACTTAGAGCCGTCAGCGAACAGAAAGGGACAGTGTGCACGTCACAGTTGTCAGTGGGAGGATGTAATGGGATCATGGAGGCTCACCCTCGTACTGCGGATGGACCCGAGGCAGGTAGGATCCGAATTTGATCAGGACGGGGATGTCGAGTCCCTGTCGAACCCACTCCACCACGTGCAGGGACGCAGAGGACACAGCGGTCGGGAATGATGGAGGAAAGCTGCACTCAAGCTCCACCTCGCCTCCAGCCTTTCCTCGCACTTCCGGCCTCGCACCTTCAACGCTCCCTGCTGGGGGGGTGTGTATGACAGATTATCTTCAGGTTGCTTACTTTGATGCAAAAATAAGGGCTTAACATGGATACTGGGGGGTGCACAGTGGAGGATATGTTCTTAATCAAATGATGGAGATACTTACAAAAGAGGCAAAAAGCTGCCACCACCATAAAAGTCTGCATATAGGATCCCGCTGGCTCCATATCAGTGGCTCATGCAACCTGCAGCATGTTCAATCTGTTGGCCAAAGAAACACAATTGTCACAATCACATTAACTTTCTTGGCTGCACGCGGGACAGCAGCCACGTGTGACAGATTTCCAAACTAAAAAGGCAACGGCAGAGCGGCTGCTTCTGTCAGAATTTTACAGATAGGAGGGGGGGGGGGGGAGAGGAGGGTCTTGGTTTTTTTATACAGCTTTCCAATAACTGGAATTCGTCCCATATCATTACACAAATGGCCAGAGCCGCCTCTGCTGCCAGAAAACCCCTTGGCCCCCTATGTCCCTTTTTCCGAGAGTAAATGTCATAAATGTCACATTAATCTTCTGAGAGTCACGTGCGGAGTGACATCTAAGTGTTTTATTTAGAGCACATCAGTGGAGACGTTTGGCTGAAGCCCCGCCGGGGGACGTAGCCCTGGAAGACGGAGATAAGCCGAGCTGACGGGAGCCACCGGTTACGGCTACAGGCATCAAGGAGTGCAAATTAAAATCATGATCCAGACAATGATTGATCTGGATCGTGACGATTGTTGCTTTAAGGCGTTTTACTGTAAACCACCATCTCCAGAAGCTGTTGTGTAAAATCTTTAACTTTTAAAATGTCTGTGTTGATATCACGTAGGTAATTATGTCGTGCCCAGTGTTGCCAGATGTGCGCTAATTGTTGTATTGGTACGATAACCTCGCCCTCTGTACGATCAATAACGCACCATGTACGATAATTTGATCATTTTGTGATGCTAAGTAGTATCAGTTATAATCTGGATAGTTAAATATGGATCACGTCTGTTTACACATCTCTTCTCATGTAACGTCTTTCCAGCCAATCATTGTTGTGATGATGAGCGTGACTCACAGCTAACACAAGTCCTTCCTGTCTCCTTTTTCAAAATAAGAGCCTCGGGACTCGGAAAGAATCCCTTCGGAATCTCAACACAGTTTTCAAACGTCTGTATTGAGCGTCCCATCCCTACTCTGGTCACATATGATGATTGTCCTCAAAACTACAATGATTTTAAGCTTAAGATACTTCAACATTTCCCACCTGGCAACGCTGGTTATGCCACAGTTGCTGCTCTAGGTCCGATCTGACAGGAAACTGACTCATACCAGGTCCATAATAAACACGACCGGCCTCACCTTACTCTCTTTAAAGCCCACATCTCACTAAGCTCATTCACGTCTCCTCCTACACCCAAAGAGCAAAGGTTACTCCTTATCATCGACTGATACTGCAGGCGCGTGCTAAACATGGCTACTCACCCGCTAAGACAAACATATGGCCGATAAGAGACAGAGATGTTTTCAGTCAAGAGCCTATGTGGGTTAACTTTAGCTGAACCACAGCCATTGTGGCTATAGAAATAGAAAATTACTGATTGATACTGTTGAAACTGATGTGGCTCACATAAACATAAAGTTTGTTAACACACAGTTAATTTATTGACGTATCTTTTGTTATGTTCAATACTTCTAAACAAACATAAAAAGTCTATTATAAATTACAAGGTAGAGTTTAATGGATGATGGTCACATTAATGATGTCATTGTCTATGATCTCAGCCCCCCCCCCCCTCTTATATCTTCTCTCCCTCACCATGAGGCTTTTATGGGCATTTTCATTTCATGGCTGGGGCAAAGTCTGAACCTGTGAAAAACAATTACGCAGGCTGTCAACAGCTTGTTCCAGCAACACTGCCCCGCTAAAGCAAACAGCAACTTCCTAAGAATTAACATTACATATCTTTTCCACACCCGATCACGATCCTTGAAATAGATCTCTATCATAGATTTGTATATGGCCGATACCAAAAGTGAAGCCAAACCCTGCCTCCTCCATGTCGGTGGATGGGACATGGACCAAAACTTAAAAAGACAAAGTACTCGTTAAATACATTTAACCCATTTGATGCTGTAAAATTGGGATGAAACGTCTTGATTGTTCGAGACCTCGATACCACAGCTCCACACCACAACCACTGCTGTGCAGACTCTGGATCCAAATTACATTTCATTGCACAGTGCACACCTATCCAACTATCTTAGCTTCATTTCAGTATCCTCAGCTACACAGAACGTGACTACCTCAGTCACCCCTTTGCATCGTTTGCTGTTTTTATCATATTTCAATTACTTCTCTAAGGCATCATTCAATTACAAACTTTGTATGTTTTAGGACCACTCGATATCATCGAACTGTTAGACCTACGAGCTCCACACCCACTGAGAGAGGACACTGAACATCTAGTAGTCGTATTGACATCATCTCGGATGATTTATTTCAGCACTCTGTCAAAGACAAACAAATACAATGGTGGCATAAAAGAGGAAAAAGCTTTAAGCAGCACTCTATATCTCCACTCAGCTTCCCATGGCTGTGTCCCCGAATGAAGGTCAAACAAAAGCTCTTTAACTTTATATTATACAAGTCTTGGTTTTTCCACGGATGTCAAACCAGTGGCACATGCGTGCGTCTGGAGCGGTTGCGGCTGAAGGAGGAGGATGATTCTCGAACCACTTGAGATACGAGTGAGTCGGCTACACGACGCCAACATGAGCGAGACCCTCTCAGGTTATCCTGGTATTCTCTTTGAAAGTGGTTTATTGGATTTGTTTTGTGTTACATTTCGAAGTGCTCATCATTATCCAAAAAAATATCAGACTCTTTTTGAGCCTAACCACCTCCACGCTGCATCAAGTGCTTTTCTGGCCCCGGCTCCTTTTCCACCAAGCGGTTTGCTCGCGTTAAATAATTTTTCCAATATATCACACAAAGAGACCCTGTGATATAAAAGGTAGACTGAAGCTAAATGTCATCAAATGTCACCGTCTCTATTTCTAAAAAAAAAACATGTCACCATATTTTCTAACTTTTTTAAAAAAGCACTGCGGTTCTCTTCAGGATCGATTCAAATATGAAGTCGTCTGATTGTTCACCCTTTGCCCAGCATACACAGAACTTCCACAAAACCAAAGTGAAAGTCAATTTGAACCCTCACTCTCCAGCATGTCCGCAGTTTGCAGTCTAATGGAACATTAACAGAATTCTATCCCCTGCCCTTCACCCGTGTGGCTTCAAGCAAAGCAGCACCACTCAGGAGTTTATCCTGAACTTATTACACTTGAACAAGGCGCCGAATGTTTGCTGAGGCTGAGCTCGGCAAACCGAGGTAGAGCTTTACCGCCGCTATTCTGTTGCTTCTCACCCCCCCCACAGTGGGCGAGGACAAAAGAGCAGCACACACTCTCTTCCCTCTTTGTCGAACAGATGCTCGCCATCTTCTCCTCATCCTTCATCCACTGCCTCTTATTAAATCATGAGACGAGCCATGATAAGGACTGAACACCCTGTAATGACATTTATGCTGCTGATTAAAGAAATAGAGCCGGTCACATCGAGTCTGCTGTGGCTGTTGCTATAGATGGATGAAAATGATGTTCCTCGTTTTGGGGGCTGCGTTAAGAAAATGCTTATTGGTCTGGCGAGATTGGCGAAGTCAATACAAAATACCAGTTGTGTCGGAGGGAACAGAGAGAGAGCAGGGGAAATGTGGCGGATGCAGCAAGAAGAGCGATGAGAGGCGACAAAATCGTGTTAAGCTGCGGGACATTTTGTGTCATTAAATCTCGAGCAGGAACTCGAGAGCAGCTGCCGAACGAAGCGGCCTGCACAGGTGAACGCTCCGCCATGGTAACGGCAGATGGTCTCCAGACATTTCCCACAGACGTATCATTTCCTCCCTCTGACATTGAGGACATGCATAAACATAAGCGCATTGGTGACGACGGCACAATCTGGAAAAATGTTTAAGGCTATAATAAATGAGCCGGTATCGCACAAAAGAAAGCGCCCTGTCTCCTGCAGATTTATCAGCTGGCAGAAATAGAAATGTCAGTGACGGGCACGCTGTTGGAAGTCAGTGTGGTTGCCGTTTTCATCTACATAAGGAGAGAAATGGGGACCAGCTGATTAATTGCAGCCGAGGCCCAGTAACAGATTTATCAGCAGCTCCGCCCTCCCCCTACCCCACCGCACTTTAAACCAAAAAAAGATAAAGGGGCTCCTACATATTAGTTTTCTGTTCAAATTCCATTTCTTTCCCATGGGTATCGCCGTGGTGCATTCGAGTGTGTGCGTGTGTGTGTGTGTGTGTGTGTGCGTGTGTGTGTGCGTGTGCACTCAGAACATGTCCTTGGTCAGTGGGTTAGGCCTGTTTCAAGGCTGTTTGTATCTGCCAGCAAGCTAAATTGGACATTAACCTCTGATCACAGCGAAAGGGGAAAGAAGACAAACTTTCCGAAAGCTCCGAAAAGGCACAACATAAAACATACAGTCATGCAGAGCTGCAGAGCAGATGGGTTTCCTGTTTCCAGACAACACAGTACCCTGCGCACACACCAATGCATTCTGGGTGATATGCATATGTAAATGTGGTGTAAAGTCAAATGAAGTGGATGTTGTCGATCGAAATACAACAACTTGCACGTGTGGGGAAAAAACTGATTGTGTGCAACTGTTCCAAACCGACACTTGAGTGAAGACCAACGGGAAAGCAAGCAAACACATCGGTGTAACCATGTGTCGATACACGATCCGTATTATTGATCAACTCTGTGCTGTGCTGTTAATTTTTTTATTTTTATCCTCAGGAAAAAACACACAACATGATTCAATTTCCACGCAAAGCCACGTGTTGATCAGCTGTCACCGCTAACTCCTCTGAGCTAACGGGCAGAATTAAAACTTTAATTTGTTCAGTTTTAGTTACAGATACAAATGTTCATGTGTGTTGTTGTACTTCCTCATATCTGCACATGCATCTCACTAGATTTGTGAGTATTGAGGCAATAATCCAAGTTTAATTGCAGCCTATGCAATAGTAATAAGATATTTTATAACCTGATAAAGGAACTTTTCCTGAAGGTTTCCAGAAGGGCTGTACGTGAGAACACAATGTCCAAGTCAGTTGCTCTGAAAACGGCTTCAGCTACATCATAAAGCAAACGACAGCATACAGCGACACTAAATTCTACAAAGGACAGGAAGTCAAAGTAGATGTCACTGACTCCATAAAACGTTCTCCTCATATTTTCAAGCTGCTGTCATGACATCGATGTGCATCCAAATACCGTTGACACATAACGTGGTCCAACCCACAGTTCCACACACTAACCACACACTGTCCTGCCAAACACAAGGTTCTGTCCCAGTCTGCTTGTTTGACTGACAAAAGCTTTCCCTCACAATAGCCACCGCCTGCCTGGCTCGGTTTGATGTGCACTTAGGAGAAAATAGGACACATTAAAAGCGGAGTAACAAAAAAAAAAGCAGGACAATAAAAGAGGTTTAAAATCCATCTCAGCGCTCAGGGTACAAACATTTACAACCTTTTTACAAGAATCCAAGAGAAGGCAGAAGAGGAAGGACAACGTCTTTGTGTTGTTCTGTTCCATATACTTCAGGATAAGAGAAAACATCAGAGGCAGAGATTTTACATAGTTCGTTTTCATCACACGCCAGAAGTGAGGTTAAATCCTAATCCTCTATAAACATCTCGACAAATCGAACTTTTTTTTCGCAGCTAGTAAATTAAAACATGTAGAGAAAGAACAGTGTGAACCTGATCATGAAAGATATCATGTCTCCTGCTCTCCACAGCCGAACTTTACCAACTTCTCTCTGCTGACGAATTGTTTTGCGAAAAGTTTTTATAACGTCATTTTCTATATCCGGGCTCCAGACGACGTTAAGTTATTTCAATTCAAAACTCCAAAGAATTGTGCGTCTATCAGGTCAAGTTTAAAGTTGTGGCTCATGTCCAAGTTGTGTGACTCGAATCCTGTTTCCAGTTTCCTCGTTGTGTAACAGAAGCTGTAACTCGATATTCAGATGGTGCAGCTCCTGTAATGTTCAACTTCTTTACTTTAAAAAGGCCCTGACAAACTATTTAACCCTATCAGCTACATGTGAATGACGGGATTCTACATTATTTTATTTCAATTCATATATTTTTTTTTTGTTTTTGTGCCTTTATGTCCTGCGCTCATCTTTCAGTTTGATGTGGGTGGGGCTACGTCGGAAACGGGTGACGTCACACAATCCTGAGCACCAATCAGAACGTAGCAACATTTGAATTTGAATCCAATGAAAGCTGGACTATTGGAGTTTAACGCTAAATAAATAAAACCTAACTATATTATCAACTGACTGTTGCTAACTCAGGCCTCGTCTACACAAGACACAAAAGAACTAAAAAGAAGCATGCCGGGCCAGTAGGGGGCGATATTGTCTACATCAAAGACCTATCATATACGACAAAAGAGCACAAACTTGTAATTGGACCTAGCAGCGCGAACCAAATGTAGATAAACAAGTACACAACTGCTATTGTTGTCGTTTCTTGTGCATGTTCATTACACAAAGCAAAATGTGCGAAGTTTTGACGTCAAAGCTTCGTTTTACATGTTCACACAGAAACTGGAGTTGTTGAAAATGTGCCCTTTGGAGGAACGTTTGTAAAAATCTCTGTTCTAGCTTTAAAACACTGATGGTTTGTGGATCAGCGGCTCAAACGCTTGTTTTGCTGAACATCTGCATGAGTGTGTTAGCGTGTTAGTCATGAGTGACACAGAGGAACACTTTGCGTCTGAAGCCAACTTTAAAGGACGAGAGCAGTTTCTTTTTACATTACTGCCAATTAGTGTTTTACATTATTACCCGTGTTGGACTGAGGTTTCCTGGATGATTCATCACAGACATCGTCAGGTCTCCTTTTCATTTCGTCACAACTCGTCCCGCAGCTTGTGATTCAGAGCTTCCTCTCACGAGCTGAAACTACGCTCTGGATCTCAACACACGGAGCCATGTGCAGTGAACTGGGAGAAAGCGGCAGATTCACTGGTGTGGGCTTAATGGCTGTTTCGCAGGTAATTATTTGCATCTAATTCTGTCGGCTCTGAGTCGACTATCAGATGTGAAGTGCTTCTCTTCAATCCAAGGGGGGAGTGTCGGGCAAATCCTTGGCTTGCACACAAAACATACACTAAATGAATTTCCACTCAGCTCCCTGTGATGATGCAAAGCTTTATGGTAAATATGAAAATATAAAACATCTTTCTTCCCTGAACCACGTCAGGAGGAAGTATGGGAGAATATTTCTGCTGTAAATCAGTGAAATACAGATGGACTCTGGACTCCCACAGAGCAAAAACACGGCATGTGTTCTGGCTGATAGGAAAATTATACATGAATTCATACAATAAATAATATGTATCTGCTAGTTTAATGTAGTGAATAGGATAAGGAATGAAAGACTCAGACTCTGCTCCTCTTTGTAGCACAGACCATTGAAAGAGAATTCAATTCAATTCAAAGAGCATTCATCTGAATGAAAACACCAAACAATAGGAAAAAAAATCCATTCCACTAGTTTCAGTTCACATAGTGTGATCACGTGGTCGTCACACACACTGTAAACCAATCAAAACAAGAAGTGCCAGAGGGGCGGCGGTAGAAAAACAACAACACAAATATGAATCATATAAGCACAGGCCTGACTAAGATATGGAGGCTTTGAATTAAAGCAGACGATATGACCAGAAACATAAATACATTAATACATAAAAAGTGTTGAGTTTAAATACTGATTTTTTGCTTCTGAGCAAAGATTTTGTTTGTAACACTTCAAAATTGATGTATAGGATAAGCACGAGGAAGTAGAAGGGAAGGGGGGGGGATGTAGTAAGAATTAAAAATAGAAATACTGCTTACGCAAAAGAGATATATTATATATACATGGCTGGTTCTCTAATTGTGCATATATATATTTTTTACAATACAAAACAACTTTAAAGCAACACAAAATCTCTAATCGTGAATGAAAAGGAGCAGAAAGAAGAATAATCGTATTTAATCTGCTCCTTTTTCACAAGACATTAATTAACAAAGCTAATAATTCAATAAATGAAACAAATATCTCAAATATAAAGACAGGGTTGTGTAATCAATCCAATTCTTTGCAATAGACACTGTGCGATACGTGCAGCAGGTATTTCTTGACTTATGGATTTTTAGAAGATATGCTGGACTTTTAAAAAATAAAGCTATTGCGATAATTCTCGTTTTTACTGCTCAGGCTGAACTTCCCTGAGAAGTTCCAGCTCCGCACACTCACTTCTGTCAGGTTCACATTTCACATGATAATGAAAAGCTCCCATAGAAACTTCATTATACTGACGTTTAAATGCAGACACAGTTCAGAGGCTCGGGGAGAAGGAGCACTTCCACAGTGAGAGCTCAGCACATTAATTTCTCATCCTTTCAAAGCCGCAGGAAACTTTTCACAATCATTAACTTCTGACTTTTACAGCTTTTAATTTTTTTTTGGAAAAGCTCATCCTACCTGTAGCCACAGAGTCAGTTCCTGGATGTTTTAAAAATCCTGAGCTCGGTCTTTTCTTAACGCATCCTCCTCTTCCTCCTCTTCGTGTGTGTGTGAGTGTGTGTGTGTGTGTGTGTGTGTGTGTCTGTGTGTGGAGTCCAGAGGAATTAACACAACTCTGGGCCTTGTTCCTTTGTGGAGCTGCTGAAATATGAGCGCCTCTCCCGGTGAAAAGCCCGCGGGCAACAGGTGTTCATTTCAGGTACAGGTGAGTGTGAAGCGTCGGTGCAGCGACACGGAGCTCCAGAGTCCCACCTCCCCCTGCTTCCTCCCTCCTTCCTCCCTTCATCCCTCCTCCCTTCCTCCTTCCTCCCTCCTTCCTCCCTTCCTCCCTCCCCTACCGCTCCAGTCCCTGTCCGTGATCAAAAGGTCCAAAACCACATCAGAGTCCCATCAGCTCTTTAATGTTTGAGCCAATGTAGATTTAATAAGAGAGTTTGTTTGTGCAGGCAGAGGATGAAAGGGAGATTTGTTTCATTATTTATTTGGTATTTCTTTTAGCCTTTAATCCCCCTGATGGCTCGGTGGTAAACCACAAGAGGGTGTCCTTTACCTGTACCTGCTGTCTGTGACCAAGCAGAGAGGAAGGGTCACACTGCTAACAGTCAAAATAAACTTTTATTAATCATCATATCGAATAAATATAGCTCTTCAGCCTGGCTTTTTATATAGACGTTCATCTATTGCATCTATGTTTTCAAATTGATCCAATTTTACCTGTTATATCATCTATATATGTTTACACCCCTTTTATTGACTTCTTAATAGTTTTATTGTAGATTTTTAGTTTTTCAGATATAACACATACAAGTAAATTTGCCAACAAATGTCAAATTCCAGTTTTTATTGGATTTTTTTAATCAAGCAAGTGGATGTAAAAAATACATCTTCCTCTGACATTTCAAATCAAATGAAATATACACAAGGAGCAATAACTCAGTCCTCAATAACAGTAGGGAAATACTTTTCTCTCAAAAATATACTGTACTTAACGTAATACTTCTTTGGATAGTTCTGCAAATACAATCCTTCAGGGAGAAATACAACCTCCCAAGCTTTTGATGATACTATACAGACTACAATCACAAATAAACATTTGTTTAAGATAAACTTGTCAACTGTGCAATAACGCTCTCTAGCAGTAGTAAGCTAAAGGCATCCGTGTCGCCTCATAGCGACGTGTCACCACTGATCCAAGGTTTGTTTTTGCTTCTCGAACGTGTGGAAACTTTTGAATAACAGTAAAAACGTAGCTGCAGCGTTGGGAGATTCCTATTCTCCGGAATCTCCACAGCCTCTAAGATAAGCGTGTGCATTGGAGGTTGATATAGAGCACAGAATAAATGAGTTGCAAAAAACAGGTCAAATCAATTGTCTGTGCAACCAGACACAAACCAGTGTCTTTTTTCATTTTTGCTACATACATTCAGAAACAAGTAATCAGCAGGCAACAGTCTCAGGATGCAGTGTGACTAACGGGGGGGGAGATTCTCCACCAATGAGCGGCCGTCGTTCGGCTCAGTCCCCGAAATCCGGGATGTCGTCGTAGGAGTAGCCCCGGTAGCCTTTGGCGGCGTAGTAGGCAATTCTCAAATGGTAAAATCCAGGGAGGAAGACGAGCAGCCCGATGATGATGACAGGAATGGTGCGGTCAGGATGCTGAAGACAAAGAAGAAGAGGAGGAGATTTCTTCAGGTGTGTGTGTGTGTGTGTGTGTGTGTGTGACTCACTATTTAGTCACTATTATGTCCTTTCACCGTGTGCTCAACAAAGACATGAAACACTGAGGAGTCGACGTGGTAATGAGATGCTGGAGGAAGTGTAATGAACTCAGCGGGCTTTAACATACTTATCTCCACATCGCCCGCGAGCACGACACATAAATCCTGGGAATGAAAAGCAGGAGTGCGCACAGACACGATGACTTCATCTGTCTAAGATCTGCCTCCATGTAAATCATCAGTCATTTCTCACACACACACACACACACACACACAGAGACAGACAGACACAGCAGCTCAACACCAGAAGGCACAGTCTCAACACTAAAGTGATGTGTGTATCTCCACCAGCAGATGGCAGTCTTGTGCACTGAGTTACTTCGGCCCCTCCAGGAGCCATGGCAACGAGCCTCATATTCACGAAGCTTTGAGGCCGTTAGTTAAGTTTTGCCAGTGTCATGTAAGTTTTAGAAGATTTTTCAAGTGTTTATCAAAAAGTTCAGCAGTCAAAGTCCAGTAAAGAACCTTAAGTGTTACAAACACGAGAGGTAAAAGGTCCAAATTAAAAATTAAAGGTCTCCAGAATTTTATAAATCATGTAAATCTCATATGAAACAGGCCTTTTCCAATGAACAGGATCATAGTACAGCTCACCTGCAGCAATGGAAGTGAATAAAAACCTTGAAAACGAAGGCAGAATATTTCTACACATGATCACACTCCATCAATCGTCATATATTTGTTTCTAATTGAGGGAAAACTGACCCCTGATTCTAAAAAATACAATTATTTACGACACGGTTTGTTATTAGCATACATTAATAAGTTGAGTGAAGGGTTAAGTAGCTTCTATATGAGCTTTATCTGTAGAAACTGCTTGAGTCCCATTTCTTCATCATGCCTCGCTGCAGGCCTGTGTAATTTGTGGTATTAGATATGCTACTTTAACCCCACGTGGGCTAACTGGCAACTCGACGGCTCAGATACGCTGATGCTGCCTTGATGTCAGATCAAATTTTCTGCAAACACAATCCGCAGACTGCGAAAAACGTTCCCATTAACCTCCTACTGATAATTACAAATATAATATGTGACGGCTCTGTCGTCTCCCACATGGAGTGTGAGATCTGAGAAGCAGAAGGCACCGCGGGGAATCCACCGAAGTTGACTCTCCAGAGGTAGAAAATATCAAAATCATTATAATCAAAACACACACACAGGGAGTGCAGCGGAAAAACTGTGAGTAAAGCAATAAAATGTCAGGATGACTGTTTAATTACAGCCATTTAAAAACTAAATTAACTGCAGTCTGAGTGTTTTAATTAATGCTTGACGGCTGTGTTTGGTTCTCTGTCAAAAAATTAGAGCTTGATATCAAACCACTGCAGCAGTGAGTGCAGAAAACTGTCAAATAGCAAAACATGCATATTAAGTTACTGTCGTTTTCTTTTCTTCTGTGATTAAATAGTCACGGATTTAAAGTTCCACAGTGGCTCCAGCTGCGGAAATGGAATATATAATATTCATAAAAATATGGAGAAAGCTAAAAACCAAACACTGGCTCTTTAGGGGTCTTCTTTGTTTCTATGTTATCTGAAGCCAACCACAGCTTCTCCTACAAGTTTGGAACACAGACTCTAAGTTGGAGCTGGACTTTACTGGACCAGTAAAAGGAAATTGCAGTTTTATCTGGGTGACACTAATATACTTATCGGATCGGTGGTTCGATTTGTGTACTCGCGAATGCCCGGCCCGGCATTTTTCGGCAGTCTAAGACGCATTGTATATATATTGCTGTCGGGAAATCAACTCTGAGACAAAGATGTTGTGGCCAAACTCACCTCCACCTTTATGGTTCCTGACAGGAGAAGGGCCCCGAAGATAATGAGTAGGGAGCCAATCAGGAACAGGAATATTGCGAGGGCAATCGCCTTGTACGGGACCTTCGGCGGGCTTTTCTTGAACTGGAAAATGTGTTTACGGTTAATAACTGCGGTAAAGATTGTGCTCACAAACAAGACGCATCACTTTTATAATTAATATCAAAGTAAAAGAAGATGTGTTTAAACAGAAACAGATCTTTAACTGAGCTGTTTCTATCGCAGGCGGTTAGTCACGTGTCCTCTGCTTCAACCACAAGAGGCTCTGGCACAAGATGCTCTGGCTCATAACCAGGGAGTCATTAATACGGATTTATTTCAAATCCATCGCTTGCGGCCTGGTAATCACTTGGTAATTACCAGGCTAATGTAACAATAACAATAATTACAACCACCACAGAGCCGCATGACACACGTCAGGTGTGTGGATTTCACAAAGTGGAAGAACTGGTCCCCTTACCTGTAAGTCTATGTAACCGTCCTCATCCGCCGCCAGTCGCGAATACTTGACCTTGGCGTTGGAAACTCCGGAGCCCAACATGTTGGTTCTAGCTGCCTTCATTCTAACATAGGAGCTGTTTGGACAGAGAGACACAATCATCACGATCCCGTCACACTCATTTCCTTACTACTTATGTGTGTACTTATTTATCGGCTGTACTCGTACTGATTTATAACATAACTGTTACTTCTCGTACGTATTCCACGGAAGCCAGTCAGCGGTATTAGCGACAAGTTACTCATAAATAGGGCAAATTGTCATTCCTCCGTTGCGTTTGCGATCCGCCCACAAACAGAGAAGGAAACAAGAAAAATACAACATCGCTGATCTGCCCCCACAGGGACGTGAGACCTAAGGTTTTGTTTATATTGGCAGGTTTTTGGCTCCGTGCATCCTTGCTCTTAAACCGCCCCGGTGGGGAACTAAACCCATGAATACAGACTGTTGTTCCTGCTTGAACAAAGTACCCGGGAGCGTTAAGGAACTGTTGTTTAGCTGGCAGCTGTCACATCAACCCACCGCGAGCCTCCGCGATGCCGAGAGCCCGGTTTTGTTGTGTAGCTGCAGCTCCGACTGCATCAAGGGAATAAAGCAGATTCAGCAAAGAAAATGGAGGAAATGTGTTGATGTGACCTGGAAATTAATAATGTGCAGTTCTGCGAGAGGGCTGTGCACTTGGAGCTTTTCAATATGATTCACCTGGATTGGTTTCAGATGGAGAGACGGAACTTTAGTCCAAAAATGAAATTGTCAGGGTCGACTTTTTAGAATCCTTTTAGGTTTGGTTTCTCAACTAAGTTATTCTCTTCACGTTACCACCTGGTTCTAATTTTGACCAGGATATACTTTGCATTTTAATCTAAACTAAATCTAAACTATAATATTAAACACTATGTGTACAGCACTTTACTTTAAGAAAGTTATAAAGCACTTAAGAGTAAGAACAAAATGGAAATGAACTATTTTGACCCCTTTAAAACATTTCATACACTTTTGATATTGTTTGTATGTGACGCATGGTGTTTTTTGTGGAATATTTCCACTTGTGTGTAACAATATTCATGTATTGCTTACTCCTTTTATTATTAGTAGTACTGTATGGTACTTTTGATAGCGTATTAGTTTCACTGTTGCGTAACTTGGTTTTATTATTTCATTCTCATTTCTACTGGTTCTGCATTAGTCTGTTTACACTTTATGTTTTTATTTCAATGCTCACTTATATGTTAGACTTGATTCTCTGTGGTTCAATTCACCGTGTTCTGCTTCATTATCTATTGTTGTATAATCTTAGCACCATCATTTCCTTTGGGGAAGAATAAAGTCTTATCTTGATTATTTAGTTCCCCTCTGAATGTGTGTTCCGTTTGTTATTGACACTGCACAGTGTGTTAGCGTGTTGTTATAATGCAGATCCATGTATTTAGGGTGAATAAGCTCCAGTATGATAACTGAACCATATGTCAGCATGAAGTTATAACTATAAAACACTGACCTGTGGGAATGGACATGTCAAACTAAATGAAAATGGATCAATCCTGCACTTTACCTTTCACCTGAACCACGACTGGGCTCAGGCTAATTACTGGATAACTCGCTGCAGTACTGACGCTGTGCATGTGATGTGTGCACGGTCCAGATTCCACTGAGAGTCTGAATCACAGACTGTAAATAAAAAACAGCTGACGTGAAGAGTTCGTAGCTAATTAGCTTGTAGCATTAGCTTGTCACAAGTTGTGCTAACAGGCTCGTGTGAAGTGGAAACGATGGTTTTAGAACTCGTTCGCGTTCCAACCTGAGTCTGAGTTGTAAACAACGTACCTGTTGTTGTGCAGCGCAGAGGAAACGCGTCGGTTGTCCGCCTCGTCTGTGATGTTTCTCTCTCATGGAACATCCGCGTCAACTTCCTTGTTTTCCTCCTGCTGACGCATGCGCACTGAGCTGCTTGCACCGACGGTCCAGTCTATGTGCTGGACACAGGTGAGGTGCAGACTAATCTCTGGTAATTATGTTCAGAGGTGGAGGGAGAAGAAAAGATGATCCCACCACTAAATACATTTATAATAGTGTAATCACTTACATGTAATATTAATATAATGAACAGGAATGAAGTACCCAACAAATAAGTTACTCAAAACATAGTACACAGTACAAAGTAGTCATAAGGCACAAGGTGGGTAGGATGAGAGTATTTCAAAGTATTTCTAAGGTAGTAGAAATTGTATGTTTTCAAGATACAGGAATAAAGATGATTATTGTCACATATCTTCTAAGAAGAAGAAGAAGAAGAAGAAGAAGAAGAAGAAGAAGAAGAAGAAAGAAGAAGAAGAAGAAGAAGAAGAAGACTTAATAAATTAAGTCAAGAAGTCAATCATGTTGTACAATAATAATAGGACAGAATTTGTATTAACACAATAAATTATGTAATAAGAAAATAAGAATCCTCAGTAAAAGGGCATTAGAATGCTGGAACATACGCAGGTATATAAAACAAGGAGTAAAGAGGAGTAGAATAAATAATAGGGAAACTAAGAAAAAGATAATAACCTTTTAGATTGTGTGTCTATAGAAAACGCTGCCATCGTATTCCTCTCCACAGTTCATCATTGTGTGTCGTTATCTGGCGAAGGTGAATTTCCATAAAGCAATAATCTTTTCTTGAAGAATCCTTGCTTTTGATGAGCCTCAGCTCCACGAATCAATATCAATCTGCTTTGTTGGACACAGACAGTGAAAGTGCTACAGACACTTGTCAAATTGTCTTGGAGATATGCAGAGTCTTCAGATCGAATCATCTCATCTGAGGAGAAATGTCAGTAACGATCGGCTCGCTGCTGAAACAGCCTGTGCAGACTGTGGAAAGCATTATCCACCCTCCTCCAGGCAGGTTTCCCTCTATCAGTGGGAGTCAGAATCTGATAGGGAGAGGAAGAGAGTTCACACAGTTCACAAACCCCTGATACATTTATTAATAATTTATCCTGCAGACGAGTCACAAAGCTGCATCTCAGAGAGCCGAGACCTGCAGGAGCAGCATCGTCCGTTGTGAACTTACATCAATACATATTTATAATGTTTATGGAATAATCTATAATTTGTTAATATGATAACAAGGTTGAGTCTACTTGCTGGCAGCCATCTTTTTCTAACATCAACAAGTGTATGAGCTAAATGCTAAGATAAGGATATTCACTGAATTCATTTGTAGCGTTCACTATCTTAGATTTGTGAGTTCTCATGCAATTTTTGGATATATAAATCCATCAATTCTATGTTTTCTTGAATGTCTTGTTCTAGTATCTCACTAGCATCCGGTTGCCCTGGTTACCGAACCCTTGACGCAGACCTCCGAGCCGGTGTATTAACTATTAATCCCGAGGTAGGCTGGTAGAATTAAGGGTCTTTCCTAAGGTCCCCACACTGGACTTAAGGGTCTCCTGTGCCAAAATCAGTGACGTTACCCACTGAGCTTTCCAGCTGCTTCCGATGATGTGTGATCCACAGTTTGATCCTGTAGTCAGATGCTTTTTTTCCCTGTTGGACCTCCACTGTGCTCACATATGATATATCTCTGAAACATAAAGACAAAAAATACTTTACTTACAGTACAATATTACAAATATACGACTAGAACTTGGCAACATAAGAGAGAAAGCTGCTGGAGGAAGCCCATCATCATTACCATCCATCAGTAATGGAAATGAGAACTGTGCATATTCCAGATGACATATCAGTAATTCTGCTTTCTGTATATAACAAATCAAATAATTAAACACCCCTCAAATGAACAGTACTAGAGTTCAGAGCCTCCTCACCACTTACCAGAGAAACCTTTTCTCTGAACGTGTGCTCATCCAGAGTTTAAAAAAAACCCTCCTCTGGTCAACTGTGCAGCCAGTATTTAAGTTAAACATCCGACAGCCACAAACCTCCGCTGTTACTCACCGGCCACACTGGTACATTTAATATAATGGATGCGATCAAACTCACAAGAAGCCTTGAGGCACACAGTCCACATGCAGCGCACCATCGATCAAAGTCCTCGTGGCACTTTAATAACACAAAAGCCTCTTTTCAGTCTCTGGTCATCTGAAAGTACAGAAAAGTTACTGCTGAAAATACGAGAGTCGATGCCAAGATGCTGCTGCTAAAACGGGAAATACTTCACGGCCTCCAGCGTCCCGTCCGTTATACTCACAGGATGTGAGCTCCTGCTGCTACTCCAGTGGTCGAGAAGAAAATACAACCTCCTGAGACGAATACGGTGCTTCACCTGTTGTGGCAGAGCTGGCAGGACGTCCTGCTCACCTTGGCAGGCGCACAAGGCATCAACTGCTCTATTGTATAGTTTTGTTCTGTGTGTGTGTGTGTGTGTGTGTGTGTGTGTGTGTGTGTGTGTGTGTGTGTGTGTGTGTGTGTGTGTGTGTGTGTGTGTGTGTGTGTGTGTGTGTGCGCGCACTTCAACAATGCATGGAAGGATTTTCAGGAGACTTGGAAGGAATATTACTTCGGAGGGTTTCCATAACGTTTGGAGCTGTCTTGAAAAGTCCAGGCAAACAAAAATATGGATGGGAAAACACATTTTCACAGATTTTTCCAAAAATAATAGAGAGACAATATAGAGCTGATATTGATCCGAAATATGATGTCATATGATAAGTACAACGCATATAAGCGCCATATTGAAAGAACAAAAATTCTGAGATTTGAAGATTATGTCATAGTATTACGAGAATAAAGTCGTAATTGTACCACAACGTAATATTACAATTTTATTTTCGGAAGAAGTAAGAAAATGACGTCATGTATAGTAAAAAAAACAATTTTCTGAGGTATCTCTGCATCTTAGAGAACAATAGACATGACCTGCAGCTTCTATAGATGAAAACACAAATTTATATATGATTGGTATGACGTCATCATGATGACATCATATAGCGTAGCGATGCCTTAACTTTTGCAACCAATACAATTACTGACCTACACGATTAACCAGTCATTAGCCATCGTGTGATATAATCAATGTCATGATGATTTAGTTTTGAAATGGTATTGCTGTAATATAAAAAAAAGTAAAGTCAAGTTTAAACTAATATAATGAAATAAGGATGAATACAAAAGTCTATTTTTCAAAAAGCAGTATTGCCTGGTTGGAGTCTGTGCAGCGTGAGCAGGGTGTGTTTCCTCCTCTGATGCTTTTCATCTTTCTAGTTTTGTCTCATTACCTCCTATCATGGCACAGCCTTGGTAACCTCACCTTAAAGAGAAAATCATTGACTGGCACCGCACAGCAACACACCTCACAGTCACTCAATTAGAAATGATGTGCTCCAGGGAGCACCGGGGAGCAGCGGCTCCCACAGTGAGTCTCAAGTAGCCCCACCAGCATTCCCATTACAAACCCTGTCTCCGAGAAATTACCCTCAGAGACCACAGTTTGCACACGAACATATTGAGTGGGTGATACAGTCCCTCACTGGTTTCTGTGCACAGAATTTATTCTCTGTGAAACCAGAGCGAAGTCTTCTCTAACCATAACACAGGGGCAGTGAGTGCCAGGACATAACCATACAATAGAAAATAAAATAATGCACCAAACGATGGAATAGTCTAGATTCTTAAATATGTTGTCTGTGCAATCCGGAGTCCTTCCAAACTAATTTGCTGTTGGTAAGAGACAAATGAGAAAGAGTGAATTAGAATAAATTAAATCCATTATGAACGACGGCACTCAGTCGAGCACATATCTCCGCCAACCAGTCCCCTCATGAAACCACATTTAAATTCGCTGGATCCAGACTTTTATGTGGATCTGCACCAAATTGCACAAATTCGTGAAAACAAATATCCCCTAAATGTGCCTGATTTGTCCAATAAGATCCACGATTCCCCACAACCACAATTTAAACTAAAACTCAAGCCAGACCCAAAATGAACAATAATTACCGACAGCAAACAGATTTATTCGATGGTCCAAAACTTGACACGTACAAACTGAAAGAACCACTTTGTTTTCTCGGATAAATGCAGCAACTCCAGCAAAGTCCACGTCAATATCCTCCGCCACGGGCCTGTCTTTCCATTTCATTCCACTACAGTTTTTCACTCTCTCCCTCTTCTTGACTTGATGAATCCATCGTGTGTTTCTGTCAGAAACCCACAGGCTTTATGAGTTAATGAAACAGAAGTGCTCATCTCAAATTCCATTTCCCCATCTCTGAGTGCTCTGCCTGATTAATTGGAGCCACCTTATCTTTTATCCCAAACAAGCCCCTGGTATCCCAGGCATCCTGCAGCGTCCTCTAGCAGAGCCCTACACGCACGGGGGGGGGAAATTAGATTAACATTGACATCGCTCCCTTTGAGACGCCTACATCGCTGTGTCCACACAGGGAAGGGAAGCAGGGTGTCATACACCTGGTGGCTCTGTGTCTCTCTTTAAAAAATGAACTGTGCTCCAAGGAGGCTCACTGAGAAGAAGCAGAGAACAAGATTGTGCTTTGTATTCAATCAAATAACCTCTTACACTGCACTGTTAGTCTCGCTCTTTTATTTGTTATATTACTGTCTTGCTGACTTTTACATTGTGAATTGTTTTGCTGTTCAAATATGCTTTTGTTGCCAGTGGAGTCTGTAGCCGATCGCAGATTAGCTGAGAGTTAATGAAGATCCTGAAGATGCTCAGTGAACATCACCATCTTAAGCCTCTCCAATCCGATGTCTAATTTCCTTAACTTCACCAACCTGCAAAGAAGGAAGTTTCCATTATTGCTGAGTGTATATTAAAAGTTCTTCTGTAAATAGACTCTTAATGTCAAGTTCTCTTCTCATTAAAGAAACCATCCTGGATCCCGGTGCTCAGCCAGCCTCACTCCACCATTCAAACTGGAGGAACAATTAGTCGCACTAATCTCACGAGGCCAAGCCTCTACCTCCCTATGAATAATTTAAGCATTTAACCAAGTGAAGCTGATAACTGTGAAACGCATTTCCCTCTGCCAAACGGAGCCCGGTTCTGTTTGCATTCCTCTGGCAGTGAAAGGAGAGAGTGGGTTTTTCCAAAAAAGGTAATCAATTTAATGTCTGCGCTCGGCGAATGCGAGACAACATCAGTTATGAGAGGAAGCTGCGAGGAAGGCGGCGCAGTGATGGCTTTCTTAGGTGGCTGTCTGCCAAGGGCATAGAACGAGAAAATATATATATACACACGTGTGTATATATATATATATATGAGGGAGTTTTCTTTTGACAGGTCAGCACACTGTAAAAAGAGGAACAGAAGAAACACATGACTGATTGACGATGTTAGTGAGTTGGAAGTTAAACCAAATGAAGACAACAGATTCAGCGACTGAATTTGAAGTGAAAATGAGCAGAACGCTTCAAAGTTATTCACTGAACTTTGTGAAAAAACAGTCGAAGCTGTCATTTCTCTGCAGGAGCGCAGGAATCAATGCAGCTCCTCGTAGTCTACATCTGATAAAAGTTGATGCCCTATGTAAATGAGCAGCCAAGTTCAGGAAGACGATTAAAATCAATATTTCTTCCCAAGTAACAGCCTCGGTGTTTACACCTCTCAGATCTCGACTCAGAGCAACTTGACACGTACCTTGAAAGTATGTTTCCCGAGACTTGATGACATTTCTTTAATTATTAACCGTGTTTGGGAGGAGGGGCCCCTGGTTCAGAACACCGCTGTGTGTTTCCTGGCACAGTCACATTTAACACTCTCCTCCAATATCCATCCGTCATCATCTGCACCACTTATCGTCTGAGGGTCCCAGAGGGAGCTGCTGTCAATCCCAGCTGACAGGCCAGACCAGACAGGGGGGGGGGGGTACCACAGGGCTGACGTATAGACAAACAACCACTCACATTAATATCTATACGAGCAATTTAGAGAATTAACCCAGGCTGAATGTGTTTGGACTGCGGGGGGAAGCCGGAGAACCATTAGTTGGTCACGTGACAACAAAGTACAACACATGAGGGGCTGCACTTCACTGACAGTTTTTCTATCTAATGCAACAAACCCTTTCATAAATCCTTCATTAACGAAGGTCAAAACCAGTTTTCATAACAGAGTCGATGAGAGTCTTAAGCTTGTAGCGCTGTTGAACTGAAGAGTGTTGTTATTAGAGGCGTCTCTAATGAATACTAAATTACAAAAGTTACTTTACTCATAATAAAATTGGAGAAAGAATCCTTAAAATCAGTATTGTGAGTGAGAAGTAAACAAAAAAACAGATAATTGGGTCGTGTGAGGTGAGCAGATGCGCTGACTTGCTGCTCTGGGTTATAAACTTCAGGCTGTTTAAGCTCCAGAACTGGTCTGAAGCCCCGGAGACGGAAAGCTCAGAGAGCAGAGTGAAGTGGGCGTCACATCAGTGAGGAAACAAGTCTCCTACATCCTCCGACCTACCCTCCTATCCTCCTAACCTCCTACCCTCCTACCTCCCTAACTCCTACCTCCTAACCTCCTACCCTCCTACCCTCCTACCATCTGATACGACCCACAAACCGATCTCCTGAAATCGTGCCAGATCTCCGTTATTTTCAAACAACAACTTGATTAATGTTAAATGACAAGTGTTGGTTTCAAACCGCAAATGAGCAGCAAAACACATATTTTTTTACAACATAGTAAAATATACTTTACAGTTTCAAACAGTGCGAGCTTGGAAGTTTTATTCTTGTGCAGTTACATTCAAACCGTAACACAACACTCATCTTTCACAACAATACCCGAGCATAAACCCCATTTTATTTCATTTATTTATCGAATCTCCTTCCTTCTCGGTCTGCATCCTTGGCGGCTGCTCTGTGAGGGGAGAGCAGTGATGCTTTCATTCAAATGCTAATACTGGAATGGCACTCAGTTGAGCACATACCTCCCGCCAAGGCCCAGCAGTCCCCTGGAATTCAATCAAGCTGCACCAAATTGCAAACTCTCACTAGATCTCAGTCCCTGAAATGTGCCTATCCATGCATTATCCCCTGGGAAATCCATGTCCAAATGTAAGAGCTTCTTTTTCGGGCCCATGTCCCATCCTTTTTTGAGGAAGGAGTTTTGAGGAAATGCATTCAGAGGCTTTTGAATAAACAAAAAAAAAAACATTATAACAACATCAAAAACTAATACATAAATAAATAATATTAGGAAAGTATAAGTTGTAATATTAGGTTGCGCTAAACGACTTTATTCTCGGAATATTATGAGAAAACATAACCTCCTTGGCGAAGGTGCGCAGTAATGCTAACGTTGGTGTTAGCAGTTTACCATTTTGATTATCTTTGTCAAGCATGTTTTTAATCAAACTTTTATCTTGTTAAAAGACCTGAAATCTTGATGATCATCATCTTTCGATACAGAAGTTTGTGCCCATCCCTCCAGTCTGGAACAAGCAGACCTAGCTGAGAAACATCAATGTTTAAGTCCGTCTCATAGACTCTATATAAAGATGGACGACATGATAACTCCCCGAATGCACAGCCCGTCTCGATCGCCCCCTGGTGGCTGGCTGCAGTATAGCTCACTAACCCTGCCTCTACCATGTTAGCGGATAGGACATGGGTCAAAATATGTAGGTCAAATATTTTCTGGTTTGGTTTCAGTCATTATAGGTAGTTCCTATCACACTGAGTGTTCATTTTTGCAGTAATTTAGTTTTTAATTTATTTGATGCTGTTGAAACAGAATGAAAAGTCATGACTGACACTTGGGACTGACTCCAGATGACGGTGCAATAAGAAGTGGAGACGCGTCATCCATCTTTAGTTAGATTCCATCGGGAGTTAGAACTCGTGAGCATTATGCTGCTCTCCACTCATGTAAAGCACTTTCACAAACCAGATGCTTCTCCAAATATGCATCTACAAACTGTTGTGGGGACAGTGGGGCCTGATTGTTATCCATGAGATGGATCTCACCGGTCCTCAGTGTTCGCTGTGCTCAAAGTCCGGAACAAACAGTTCAGTTTACCGACTCAGACACTCGACATAATGATCCACATGGTGATGAGCTCGTGCTTTGGGTTACACCTGCTCCAACTCCCCGTCGGTAATTTGTTCAGGGGTGAATGAACTCATCAAAGCTGCAAAAGTTTTCTTTCAGGTTTTCTCCGTCGGTGTAAACTCCAGAGATTCTACACAATAAATCTCCTCTTTGTTTTTGAGACGGAGACGAGAACTGAAGGAGGTCGGTTTCAGGACAAACGCCCGAAAGTTGCTGACGAGAAAAGATCTATGTGCCGATATCGATACACCCGGCGGAGGCCGACTTATGAGACAACTCAGTAATTTGAATATGAAAACATCACCCTGTCACTCGAGACAGAGGGAGTGGGGGGGGGGTGGGCACTCACACCGCTCAGTGACAGCTGCGGTCAGGTCAGTGAGCCGTCACTGAGGCCATAAATAACACAAACTGAAACAATAACCGGAGAAAAGAAATAGCCTATTTGTCATCCTGGAGGTATTATTGATGCGCTGGACCCCTCCCCTCCCTGTTCCTCCGACGGCCTCAGCACTGGTGTCCCTCTGCAAATTAAAACACGGCCACCGCCAGGACTGAGGTGGTGCCTCCAGCCCCTATGTCCCCTATAAGGTGATTTAAGGTCCTTGTCCTCCAGTTGTCCTCCCAAACACCTAAAACTTAATCGCCCCGAACAGCTCCATCAGCATCCGAGCCACAGTGTGTGGACACCTCTGTCTGTGTCAGAGGACTTGGGTCTTAGTTGCAGTGAAGGGAGTCTTAAATCATGAGAACTGCAGTGGAGGAACAGTTTAGTCATTAAACGCTTTCACACCTATCGTCCTCTGAGGGATGGTATGAATCAAAACAACAGATGAGAAAGGTTCTTCGGACCACGGTCTGGAAAACAGACAGAGATTTAGTCCCACTTAATGAGGGGGGTCTCGGTTTGGATCAAACTGAACCATGGTTTTCGGTTCGTTTGTTTTTTGAAGACACGGTTTTGGAAAGTCCGAACTTTCGGACCAATCGCGAGAAGATGAGAGAACATTAACTTAAAAAAAGGGAGCGGAAGCGGCTCACGGGATTGTTTATATTCTTCACCTCTGACGATTAATAACCACTTCCTTCAAAACAGGTTAGCGAATATACGACAGCTGAATTGACAACACGTCGACGTCGGATCCCTGCCCGTCTACGAACCGGTCAGTGTCAGGTATAGATAGACGAGGCCCACTTAGCTGATTGAAATCAATGTGAAATCAGAACCAACTGGATCTAATGTAAATGTATTAAAGACTTGAACCCTAAACATGGAGGAGATTCAAATTGTGTTGCTGTTGATTATTAAAAAAAACAAAGATGGACACCAGAAACAAAGAGTATGTGTATGTGTTATTTAAAATGCTTCTTTGTAGAATCTCTTTCTGTCGATGCTATTTAAATATATATGTTAAATTTCCCTAATGGGTTATTAATACAGAGCAGTCATGTGGCTCTGGGGTTACCAGGTCACGAGCAGCGTACGTGCACGTGAAGGTCAGGGGTGGGGTGGGGGGGGCAGGGGCAGGGGGCGGGGCCTGTGAGGATCAGGTGGGGGGTGCTCCACTGCGACTTTAGTTCTCCACAGAGGAGGCAGGAGGAGGCAGGAGGAGGCAGCAGGAGGAGGATGGAGAGAGTGGCTGAGCTCTCGGCTGCCGGTGACGGACACAGCAACGCACGACTGCCGTCAGAGACAATTAGCTGATTTACACCTCTTACCTTTATTTTGAAAGCCTGTGCAGGGAGATGTGAGCGCTGTGAAGAAAGAAGGTAAGACTCTTCTTCTCCTCCTCCTCCTCTTCCTCCTCCTCCTCTCACCTCATCATCCTGCAGCTTACTTCTCAGGGCTGTCATTTCCAATTCCCAATTATTGATCATTATAATCATCATTTCTGATTATTTGTTATCAGTTTGTTTGAAGATTGTTGTCTTTTTTAATAACACACCCCTGATGTGCACATTGTGAAAATTGCTTTATTTGCTGATCATTATTTATGCAGCCCAATGTTCATTGTTTTTTTTATTATTATTCTACATTTTAAAATGATTTCAACATGATGAAAGCAGAGTTCCTACTGGCTGTTTCCCTCCTTAGATATTATTCCCGAGTATTGCTCCCTCAACAGGTAGGACATGTTCATCTGAACAATAAAAGGCGGTTTCATGCAAACAAAGAAAATCATTTATTGGTTATAATATAATTCAGGATGTGTTAAAGGAAAATGAAGCGTCATCCTCTGGGCTTTATCGAACAGCACGACCTCCTCAGATGGATGAACCCACAAAAGACCGCGTGAAGGGCAGTGTAGCCCTTCGGTTCAAGGTTGATCACACATAATGGTGAATGTCACGAATGATCCTCGGGCGATCGCTCTCACTCCCCCGAAGAGAGAGAGCGCAGCGTTTCAGAAATGGACCTCAGTTAATCATGGTAGTGCACTGCTCCTGACACAAACTGCTGTGTTTGCACCAACACATGATAGATGAAGTCCTCAGTGGCGTAAACTGGCAGCGGAGTAGATGGTAACTGGAGGAACAACAACCAGAATCGTAATGAAGATGAAGTAATTTTTTTAAAGCGTTGTTAGGTAACGTCTCGGCCAGTTGGAGTCAGCTGTTGAGAAAACGTATATTCTCAAATGTGAGGATTTGCTGCTTTTGTCTGATTTCATATACGTTTGCTTTTAACTTGATATTTAGTTTTTTAAAGGGTTTGGTACATGGCATCAAAAGGCGTATTTTTATATTACGGAGAAATAAAAACAGACAATTGAATCAACAAGAAGAAGGAGAACGGCAAAGGAACCAACAGCCACTTTACGAAAAACAAATCCAAACACCCTTGTTTTATTGAGTTTACAAAGTTGTAATCTGTGAGACTGCTTCTCAGTATATCACATTCACCCGCCAAGGCCCAACAGTCCCTAAATTCAATTAAGCTGCACATAAATTTGCAAACGCTCTTAAATAGAAGTCCCCTAAACACGCCAGACTTTTCTATTAGGCCCATTGATTATTCTCTGAGGAATCTACAAAACTTTGGAAAAACACCATCTCTCTATGTTAAAGAAAGGTGTGTGGGGGGGGGGGGACTTGGACCAGCCCCGTGATTCGGAATCCAGACCAGAATTGAACAGATTCTTCCCTGACCCATACCACATCCTTCCACCAAGTTTCCATGGGGTGATCCGTCTTGTAGTTTTTGCATAATCATCGCTGTAATTGGCAAGTTTTCCCCCTCATCAGTCAAATGATAAATCAATACGTTTCAGGAGCCAACAACAAATCAATCAAGAATAAAAACACCAGCTCAAGTCCTCGGTAAAGAAATACAGAAGAACGGTGATGAATCGCTTCTGTTACATGTCGTCAAGTTTGACAAAATGCCCGAGCTTAAAGCCTAATGATGGATGTCACAGAAATAATAAACATAAGAGAATCTGTGACAAGCTAAGAGACAAATAACACGTGTTTTAATGGAACAGGAAAAACCCTGACGTTCTGCAGAGACAGAAAAACTTACTGTGAGTTTCCCCCTTGTCGTGATAATAATGCTGTGCCACCATGATCCGCTGTTCTAATTGAATGTCCCCGTGGTCAGGCTACATTAAGCCATTTAATATGCTTCTCTGTCCTTAAACAAAAAACTTAATTAGAATTCCAACCATGGATTTAATTGGCCGACTTTGTTTGTTCCGCTCGGACAGAGGAAGAAAGTTTCACTAATGCAATAACCAGAGCGATACACCTGTGGTTTTCAGCTGTAAATGACATTCAGTGAGAGCTTCTAATCCAATGTTCTCAGAGGATGAAGGATGTAAAGAAAAGATTTTAGAAAATGTCGTTACAGGCGACATAATGTCTCATATCTCTTATTTCTTGTACGTGACATAGTCAGAAGCCGTCAGGAGTTGACATCTTCAACTTGATTTTAGTAATATTCCCAAACTAAAGACAGTAATTAAAGATGGACGACTTGACAGCTCCAAAGAATGAAGCCAAATCATCTTGATCAGCCCCCCCCCTGGTGGTCTGCTGGATCATAATCCCGGCTGCCTCCATGTTAGCAGATGGGACATAGTTCAAAGAGCACTCGTTGGTAGTTCTTATCACGCTGATGTATGTTTCTAATAAGTTGATGACATTTCTAACACACAACAGACGCAAAAATTGAAAAACAAAAATAAATCGTACACATGAAAGATGTCAGGAGAGGTTGTGGTGATAAGTGCCAATGCCTCTTGTGTTGTTTTACAAGTGTAAGTCACTCTCCTGTTGGAGAGCAGCTCCTGAGCACAGGTGAGCTGAGAAATTGATCTTTTTCACTTCACCACCCTGAGAAAATTCATCTCAAGTGAAAAATGTCTCATTTAAATATCACTGCGTCCGTCCGTTCTGCGGAAAAACAATCCGCCATGTGGGTGAATGTCGCTCTGCCTCGCGGTGAGAAGTGCAGCGAGCTCCAGCTCTTGACCCTGCGTAGAAAACCATGGACGAGCACGACTCGGCTCTCTGAGGACTTCATCCCGGCTGCTCTTTCATTCTCTTTCTCCCCGGCGTTAATCTCCCTCGCTGACACCCCTGGATCTCCCACACTCAGAGTGGCACTGAGCGGCTGCCAAAGCCTCTGCCGCAGTAATGTAGTGCCGTCCTCAAGGCCTGTCATGCCGCGGCTGAGTTAGTGCCCGGTTTGCAGAAGCAAGACCTTCCGAGAAGTCATCACAGGCTCCAGATGAATTTCTTAAACATGCTTTTTGTTTATCTTCCTATTTCCTGCATGGCTGCCTGTATTTCCCACAATGCCACGCATCATTTTCTTTGTGCCCCCAAGGATTGTTATCGCCTCCGTTACGTCCTTGTCTTTACGCTTGTTTGTTTTTTGATTTAAATCGTTCTATTTCTTTCTTTTCTTGTATAGGCCTCGCCTGGAGAACACGGTCTCTGTGAAGACGTGTTTACCTTTAATCGATCGGCATGGTGAAGTAAAGTACAAATATATTAATAATGAGCTGTTGTACAGACGGCCCTTGTTTGATTGAGGGTGCAAAAAGACGAGCGGGGTGTAAATGCTGTTTGGATTCAAAGGAAATTGCGATTGCAACTCAGTTCACTCGAGCAAAACCTGATTTCGAACAAAGGGGAAATGAAGGCGAAATAATTTGTGGACTCAGAGTTATATTTTCACCTACTAATCAGAGCTGGGTGACGTGTATTTAGCTTTTAAGGGTTTTATCCTCCGCCAAGGAGCTTGAGTTTTCGTCTGTGTTTGTATGTTTGTTGTTAGGATTAATCAAATGATATAAATATAGATGTTTTTATCCCCTTTCTCTAAAATTGTGAGAGTAAGCCATGGACCTTAACAGAATAAATCGGCTCTGTGTAGAGGACGCAGTAGCACGACAGTATAAGTGAGCACCTGACAGATAGCGCCGCACCTATCAAGTCAGGCATCACTTATGTTATTATGAGAAGTGTAAAACAAATTTGGGTTATTATGAAGTTGTGGCAGGACAAATTAGAATATGTCTGGCCGCCACAGTCTAGATAATTAATGAGATATTGTGCCTGTGCCCTTATCTTTGCCAAATGAACACTTACGTGGTAATGAGCCTGTTTTATAAAAGCCCTGGATCATGACCGTGTTGTTAAATATCCTTTTGTCTCGTCTCTTGTTCTAACAGGTGTCCTGCACTGAAGCGTGTCAGCATCGCTGATCATGAAATCCCAAATCCATCAGCGCCACTAAAAACGAAGGACTTTTCTGCTCTGCTTTTTCTGGACTGAATATGACGAACCGTGCCAGTGGTTCTGTCTGGTCCAGGACCATGTGACCAGTTGGCAAAGAACCGCATCATCAGCGGATGAACTGGAGGAGCGGTCACAGTTTTTAACTCCGGCTTCAGAAGGAGCAGAACGAGGCAGAGACACAGTCGAGGAGAGTTCTGGTTATTACGATGGTTCCTGCTGAGAACGTGAGCGTTTTCTCTGCCGCAGATTTCTGTCCCAACTGCAGCTCCACCACCCAGCCGGAGGTGGATGTGACCAAGGTGGTGGTTTTGGGCATGGTGCTGGTGGTGTTTGCCGTGTTCGGGGTGCTCGGCAACATCCTGGTCATCCTGTCGGTGTTGTTCCACCACCACTGGCGCTCGGTGACCCACTACTTCATCGCCAACCTGGCTGCGGCCGACCTGCTGCTCAGCTCCGCCGTCCTGCCCTTCTCCGCCACCTCGGAGGCCCTCGGCAGATGGGTGTTCGGACGCTCCTTCTGCGGCGTCTGGGCCGCCCTGGACGTGCTCTGCTGCACTGCCTCCATCCTCAGCCTGTGTGTGATCTCCATCGACCGTTACCTGGCCGTCAGCTACCCTCTCCGCTACCCTGCTCTAGCTACAGGGCGGCGAGGACTGACGGCGGTGGCGGCCCTCTGGGGACTCTCTGCAGCCATATCCGTGGGCCCCCTGTTCGGCTGGAAGGAGCCCGACCCAGAGGACGAGACGGTGTGCCGGATCACAGAGGAGCCCGGCTACGCCTTGTTCTCAGCATTGGGATCTTTCTACATCCCTCTGGCCATCATCCTGGCCATGTACTGCCGGGTGTACACGGTGGTGAAGAGGGAGACAAACACCATCAGGAAGGGCAGTAAAGGAGAAGGGGTCGAGACGGAGGGGGTGGTGCTGAGGATCCACAGAGGGAACGCCGTGCAGACGGAGAAGCAGGAGGAGGACGAGGAGATCAAGAGGCATAAGCGCTGCGCCCTCTCCGTGCCGAGGCTGCTGAAGTTCACACGAGAGGAGAAGGCGGCCAAGACTCTTGGCATCGTCGTCGGGTGCTTCATTCTGTGCTGGCTCCCTTTCTTCCTGGTTCTACCCATCGGTAAAGTACCAACCTAACCTGACACAGCCCCTTCTTGTAAATCTCATGTTTTCTGTTTTACACTCAAGCGTCCGAGCCAAGTGTCGAAGACGATTCCCTGGCAATCTTTCAAAAAAAACCTGAAAGTTGTCCAACCATTGTTGTGCTGAATAGAGCCCAGGGGGATATGGATTTGCCGATGCTGATGCGATTATGGGGAATTTAAAAAATATCAGACAGTGACATATTGGTTGATTAAAAAACTGCCATTGAAGATGTAATCAAACCTTCATGACCAGGGGTGAGGGCCCATCATCCCCTTTCAGACCCAAAGGTTCCTCCCATCCCCCGAAGAGAGAGAAAGTGCTGAGCCTGCAGAGCGAGATGCAGCCAAGGAGCCTACAGCTGCTGACTCAAACCTGGGATCCACCGTTTATTCTTAAAACTTGAATCCGACTGTTCCTGCGAGATTTGCGTTGGCCGGACGCAAAGCAAGACAGGTGGAGGTCAAGGCACACATATTTACAAATGTAACGGAAGGTCAACCTTACAAATGAACTTGAATCTGGAAAGTATATATTTTATTTTCATCAAAATTTAAAGATGAATCTTTTCTACGATAAAGGTTTTATTATCGGTGCATATCGGCAAATATAATTGGATCCCGATATTTCAGTGAATGAATCACGTCACACGATTTATACCGGCTGCAATTCAAAAATAAAACTGTCTTCGGCGCAGTGAAAAGACTTTAAATCTATATGACTGCTACTTTCCACCATCTCATATTTTAATACACAAGAAATTGTAAAATAAGAGAAGATATGTGACATCCAGTCATAATCCAGTCGCTGCAGTGCTGAAGAAATGTGTACTTATACCTCAACATGGTGGGTGTACAGTAAATCTCCGCTCTTCGGGCCATGTGTGTAAACACGCACCTCACTGCGAAGGATTTATTTTTAACGATAAAACGTGAGAAACACAAACTGGGGCCTTGAAATGAATCATCTGATTCTGAGGTAATGACATAATCTCTGAATTTAAAACAGGGATTTAAATGATTAAAGAATTCATTAATTTCGTAGTTAGAGCTTTAATCATCACCTTAATCCATCTTTTAGAGAGGCCCACTCCACTCTGGGGGGAAAAAACATGAAATGTTAATAAGTTTTAATGAGTAATTTTTGATCAAAAGCAAAACTGAATAGAGATGAACTGATTAACCTTGATTCCGCTGCTGAGTGTAAAAAATGTCTCTGTAGTTAAAACATCAGGAGAAAAGGTTCACGACCGCGATGCCACACGGTGTCAACTTCATCTTTCAATAAAGAAACACGCCCGTTTTTGTCAGCGTCTGTCGAAGGAGACAATAAGGGCGCCGTTATCGAAGATGTAAGCGAGGACAGAACAGCAGCCGTTGTGAAGCTCGATCTCAAATCGTAATTGCTTCTGAATCTACTCTCACGGCTGGAGAGAGATAAGTGATTGTCGGCGGAGGCCAGTGAGTAATTAAGGGTAATCGTCAATCGGCGGTTGGCTCCCAGGTCACAGATGGGGAGATCCTCGCTGGAACGTGGGCTCGGTTACAAATTGTAATCTCACCGACAGAGGAAACTGTTGCTCTGATACGAGATGGAGGAAAGTTGTGGATTAAAACGCATCCGAACAAACAATGTGTTACATTTATCTTATCTTTGTTTGTGTGTGTTGACATCCAGAAGCAGCCTTATCAAACGCCCCCAATGTGTAATCCAGCCGTAGAAAGTGCTGCAGCAGGTTTGCACTGTAGATACAGCAATTGCATTACACCGGAGTATTACCAGGGGCCCCAGGAAACAGGGGCCATTGAACAAAACCATCAAACCCAAGCCAAACACTCCCCCCGATTCTTTTAGTCTCAAAATTATAAACCAAGTGCAGACTGTGCATAGTAAATAAAAGTAAAGTAGTAAAGTTTACCACCGCTGCAGACACATCGCACACACACACACACTCGTCAGGGGGCCACGGTGTCACTGCCAGAAGGAGCCGTTCTCCGGGGGCCCCCTCTCAGATCAAAGCCCCACGCAATTACCTACTTTGCCCACCTTGTTGCGACACCCCTGGTGGTACACAAGCTCGTTTGTGTAGCGATGCTTGATGATACGTTTCCCCTCTGAGCACAACGCCGGGCAGGACCTTCCCCCCCCCGCTGCGCCTCGACTCCGGCTCCCGCTCCTCTCAGAAGGAACACGGAGAAATTCAATTACAAGCAGGCAAATAAAACACCACACAGGAGCCGAATGGGCTTCCACTGTGTGATGAAATCGAATGGGCCACAGCATTGCTCCCTCCCATGAACGCCGTTACAGATAACAAGCGTGAGGCTTAATGGGCTGTAATGCTCGGAGGCATCCTCAGTCACCCCGTGGCCTCCCGAGACATCGGAGTGTAGTTATGCATTTCAATGGAGACGGACCTTCATGGCTCACAGCACCGGCTCCCAGACAATAAGTGTTCCTGAGATTCCCTGACTGAGGTTTTAGAAGAACCACTGCATATTTAATATTTTTTTTAATATTTTCTCTGCTCTTCAGATGGAAAGCTTGATTTGCGCCGCATCACTGAGTAACTGCTCATCACCCGGCAGTGTCCTCACCCCCAGCTCATGAAGTGAGGTGGCTGCAGCTCATCAGAGAAAACCCACAGCAGATGAAGCTGCTGTGGGTTTTCTCTGACTGGAATTTAACGGCTTTTGTTCCCTTGACCGATGAGGCAGATGGTTTTTATCTCGTTCTCTGTGCTTGCAGGTTTGCATAATACCAAACAATAAAAATGCTAAATTTCTTCAAACGTGCTGCACATATTGTTCTGGTTTTGTTGAGGATGCATTCAGGTCATGTCCCTCTCTAAAAGGATAATTCTGTGACTCTGGTTTCTTAGTTTGGAAGCTTTTGAGATGCAAATCCTGAACCATGAGATTTATTTTGTAACTACATTCTGTCGTTGGAAATTGTGGAATTCAAATTTAGGGCCATATGGTTTATTTATTCATTTTTATTTTTAATTATTGGTTTTCGTCCTGCACATTTGATCTAATATTCGTCAAACTTGGCACTGATTAAATAAGTCCCCCAGGAACCTTATTCTTTTGACGGTGCACATTTTGTTTCCTGGTTGTAACCACATAGAAGATACAGGTTTGAATACAATCCTGCAAAATATGATCGCATTCCTACAATAAGTCGCCCAACAACAACAACATTATTTATTTAGAATATCGAATGCATTTCATCCTCATAAAACATTTTCAAAGACAGTTTTATACATTATAGATGTATTAGAGTTATTGGATACCCATGATTCAAAGATGGGGGACCACTCGCCCGAGTAAAAAATAGCTTGCATGAGTCATCTGTTGTGCCTTGTGCAGCCCAGTGCACATGGATTCCCCCAGTGGCCCCTGGCCGGCTCTGCCTATATGTGGTACATTATTATGACATCAGGAATAAAAAACTAACTTCTAGGCTCTTTTCTAGAAATATTAAACCTCAATAAACTAATAATAGAGAAAGTATTAACCATCCTTGCCCACATAAAAGTATGGGATCATATACCTTCTGCCACGTTGTAGGATTAATCTGTAGATTTTTCTTTTAACTCAACAAGATCTGGGCTTTTAAACATTTTGATATATTTATCTGATTTATTAGAATACTGTACATTCAGAGGCTTCTTCAGCTTTGGCAGATGTGCTGGCTCTTAAGTGCTTTCTGCCTCTTGCTGGAACTTGAAGTATTAGTGTTGTACGAGCGTTGTAATTTATATTTTGGATTCACGTGTGTTCATGTGTGTGTCCTCCAGGCTCCATCTTCCCGTCCTGTAAACCCTCTGAAACCATCTTTAAAATAACCTTCTGGCTGGGTTACCTCAACAGCTGCATTAACCCCATTATCTACCCGTGCTTCAGCCAGGAGTTCAAGAAGGCCTTCGTCAACGTGCTCCGTGGCCGCTGCCTGAGAACCGCCTCGCCACCGGGACACATCACCACCCACTCTTCGAGTTCGGGCCCAGTGTCCAACGCCTCCGACCCCTCGGCCCAAAGCAGCAGCTCTGCCTCCTCGTGGTGTTGCTGCACATCCCTGTCAACCTCCTCGCCATCTGCCGGCGGTCCGGCTCCGGCTCGGAGCACACGAATCCAGAGTAGGAGCCTGCTGAAGGCGTGGTGCTTCTCGGCGAGTCGGACTCCGGTACCGCAGAACAGATCAGCGAAGGTCTTACATCTTTCGCTCGCCGTTAAAGGAGAAGCTGTTTGAATGTCGTGTCGAGGCAACGTCAACACAGGCCGACCCCGTACTTTGTTTTTGCCTTGGGGAAACGCTCGGGTACAATTTTTGTTCTGTATCCCTCAGAGGCATCAGAGTGCAGGGCCGGAGGAAAGCGTCTTTCCTACGGAGCGAGCAGGAGGCAGCTCTGTTGCCTTCGGGCTCTGTGCAACGTTTAAACCCCCGGAGTGACGCAGAAAAACATGATTCATGGAAAGTGACTGAATTATGTTTTGGGGGGGGGGGCACTTAATGTCACAGTGTTTAGGAAGAACTGCTCCAGTAGAGGACTGTGAAGTATGAGCGCTCTCCAGAGACTTTTGGGGTAATTTCTTCTCCTTTGCAAGGTCAGTGGGGACAAGCATCCGTGTTTGGCAACGCACAAAAGAGATAAATGCATCTTTTTGAAACGACATCTTAAAAGAACCCCAGAGAGATGATGTCTTTTAACATTAGTCCATTTCTGCAGCATAAGAAATTGCAGAGGAATTACTTTACAACATCCAACATCCGTCTTCGTGGCCCTGTGACAGGTTGAATGCTCGTAGTTTGGTTTTGTCTTGGCTGTATCAACGATGTGCTGAATCCGTGTTGTTTACATGAAAAGATGTCAGATGATTTTCTGTCACTCTCATCACAATCAAGCATAGTTGCAATTTCTCTCCCAGAGTTTGGCCCCATTTGTGTTTCCTTGTTATCCGTGAGAGATGCGTTATGCAAGTGTGGGAACCCCCGCCCACCCCTCTGTTTAAAACAAGCATCCATGTTCTTCGTCGTCTGTTTCTTCTCTTCTTCGCAACCAAACCAAGAGCGCACCACCAACTGGACTGGAAAGTGTTGAACAACTAAATATAAATGTTACCTTTAGCATGCGTACAGTGAGTGCGGTCACAAATATTGGGCTGCACATGGGTGGATTACGTCATGAGGACCAAAGCGGACCCCAGCAGCACCTGGTGGACACGGAAAAAAAGATCAATTCCCCTTTTGTCTCAGTGATGGACATTTTGTGACGACTGGTTTGTGACGACTGGTTTGTGACGACTGGTTTCCTGCCAGATCTGCATCTCTGGTTGTTCTAAACTGATGCATGAACAGTTCAATCAGCAAATATCGATAATGTTGTCTCCGTTCTTCTGTAACTTGCTTCTGTCTTTAAAGCTGCAAATGTCCTCGCTAGTCAACTAGTGGCATAACTCTGCCATTGCTGTTAATGAAACTATTAAGTATGATTTAGATGTTTAAAAAGCATCTTTAGTGTTATGATTAAACTATAAAAAAAAAATGGTTCGTATAAAAAGGCAGAGCCTATGTCACACATGCACATATCAATCATGAAAAACTGATCAAAAAAATCCTTGGTAAGAAAGTGAAGAATAAAAAAAGGTTACACCTACTTGAACAAGAGACGACTTCTGAATGAAGTTTTATTTTTAAAAGCCATCAACAGGGGGAGCTTCTGCACTCAAACACCCCCCCCCCCCCCCCCCCCCCCCCCCCATACACTTCCATCATCCAAGTGCACAGATGTTAATGAAATGTTGAATAATGGAGTTTTTAATCCTTTTAGTGTCCAACGCTTGACATGAATTTTCAATTTGCAGCCTCATACGATCACCTGGACGTGACTGAGGTTTTTTTTTGGTATGTCCCAGTATGACCTCCTCCTCCGTGATGTACGGGGGGGGGGCCCGCTGGATATAAAAGGTGACGTTAGAGAAGGACTGCTAATAACGAGGAAACTAAACTGCTGCGATAGAAGCTGTAAAAAATATATACGATGGCAACCTTTAAAAAGGGTGAGCGGTTATCATAGCATACGCCAACTGAGAATTTGCATTTTGGCGATGAGGACAAGTTTGACCCTCGTCGATATTGAGCCGGGAGAGTCAGTGAATTCACGTCTTTCTAATCAGTCACAATTTTTTTTTTAAACCTGAAGGATTTTATTGTATTTGATTATATCATGGATTTCTATGTGTCTTCATTGAAATGATGCATCCATTAGAAAAGCAAAGCAAAGCCACGTTACATAACCCCCCCCCCCCCCCCCCCCCATTGTTCATCCAGTGTCAAGACAATGGAAGTGCTTCATTAAAAAACACGTCATGAACACCGATTCTGCCGTCTTATCTTTCCCTACTTTCCCTAGCTGTTAATCCTTTCCTTACCCCCCCCTCCCGTCACCAAGAGAGTTGTTTTTCTTTGCCGGTCTTTGGATGAAAGACGTCTTTTTGTTGTTGTCACCCCGCAGACAACACAACAGTGATGAATACCTGAGAATTCTTATCTGTGGAACACAGGATGTTTCCAGACTTTCCAGAGGACAAGTGATTTGGCAGTTTTTAACAGTCAGGCAGGGTTTCGCGAATATAACGAGACGAGCTTCAATCAGCCTGCGTTTGCTGTTTCGGGGATTTGTGCTTCACCAGTGGCATTGTGTACAGTGAGCGCGCCGGAGGGTGATTCAAACTCCTGTAAGCTCCCACGGTTTACATTCATTTAGCCGCTAAATTGACTCCGACAACTAATAAACATGCAGCTCACATTTCCGGAGCCAGGGACTCAACGTCACGCTGCGTTAGCCAACAGCAGAAGGAGACATGCTGACATTTCATTATTGAGGCATGACTGAATGCAAAAGTACATATGAATACTACGACATTTCACGCCTGAGCTTCGATCCAAATGTCATAACTCGCTTTAAATCTGGATAATGTCTGTGTCCGACAGAAAGAGAACATTTATTTTCATCTCCGAGTGACAGTTTCTTCCATTTTTCAAAAGTCGAAACCAACGTGAACAATCGATTTCCCTGTGGAAATTGACCTGTTCCCGCTGCAGCTGCCGCCTCCCATCGGCTTTTAAAGAGAAAAGAAGAAGAAGAAGAATCTTTAAAACTAATAAATCACAAACACAATATGAGCAGCGGAGGGACACTCGAGGCAGAATCATCAGAGCACTGATCGTTCTGTGTGTGTGTGTGTGTGTGTGTGTGTGTGTGCGTGTGTGTGTGTGTGTGTGTGTGTGTGTGTGTGTGTGTGTGTGTGTGTGTGTGTGTGTGTGTGCGTGTGTGTGTGTGTGTGTGTGTATGATCCAGGTATTGATCATGTTGTGGGGACCTAGAACTGTTTACATAGTCACGTTATCGGGGCAAAAAGCAAGTCACTACAATGTAAATCAGTACATTTTAAGGTGAAGACATGTTTTGAGGTTGGGTTAAGTTTAGCTAGAGGTTAAGGTTTGGATTAGGCAAGTAGTAACTATGGTCAAAGTTAGAGTAAGTCCCCAGGAAATCAATGGCTGTGTCTCAATTCAGCGGCCACATCCTCCAATGGCCACATACCAACGACGGCCATTGGGATATGTTGGGCCGGGAAGGATCCACCCTCTGGAGCCTCTGTTGCTCGGGGGGGTGGAAGGACACATTTGGAGGAGCCTTCGATTTGGGACAGTCTAGTCACGTCAGTCTACGAATGCAGCCGACAAAGGATGCGGCCCCCAAACAGAGACACGTCAGCTCAGGTGAGTCAATGCAATGTCCTCTGAAGTCAAGAAGAGGCTCCTGCACGTCCAGGCCCGAATGAATTTCCTATCAGCGTGTGCACACCGGTGTTTGTTTGGGTGCAGTGCGTGGTTAAGGTGTGTGTGTGAACAGCGGTCAGGTCGTGTAGCGGCTGTCATTTTCAAACAGCAGCTCAGGATCCACACAGTGTTTGCAGCAGCTGTCACATTAACACAGACACTGCTGTGATAAATGGATCCAGGCTGCGGCTCCCTGGAAAAGACAAGCTCGTGCTGTTCAACCTGATCAGTGGACTCAGCAAAGGGAGGTTCATTACACACGGCAATCAGGAGTAATTACGATGTCCAACGCCCGAGTAAAGCAGGTGACATGAGTCGCAACAGGAAGTGAATATGGCGTCGGTTCCCTCGCAGTTCTTCCAAATACCGTGACATCACGACGCAGGTGTCTGAATATGGAGTGTGAGCAAATATGTTAAAATGAGTAAATGCAACTCCTGGCATCGGTGGTGTCGTCGCCAGTTTCCTCCTCCGTGTTGTTCTGTCTTGGACGTTAAGATGATTAGTTGTAAAGCAAGAGGTGACAAATTCTGTCTCCCGGAGGAAATTAAATTGGACGATGTTGTTATGCTGGCCCCAGTGCTTTGGAAGTTTCTGGGTTATGGCCAAATGTTTCTCGAAAGTTTTCTGTCCACGGCGTGTATATTTTAATTTAACCAAGTTGTGAAGCGGCTCCTCAGAACAGTGAAGTATGATGGGAAAACTTTTTGTGAGATAATTTATGCACTGTCCTTCCTTCAGACAGCCTTGGGACATTTTCATTGCCGGGTAGTAAAATGAATGATATTTAAATCAGCATTATCCAATATTTCAAATCAAATGACTGGATGTGAAGTCGGGGGAGTGAGCGGAGCATCTATCAGCCAAAGTGGATTTGGTGGAAACAAAAAACGTGGAAAGCATGTTGCACTTACACGTATCAAACTTTCTCCCAACGACTGAAAACGTTGCTTCATGTCCGAGTCGTTTGATAAAATGTGAGCATTCATGATAAAAAGCCATCGAAGCAGGATGATGAATTTTTGGGGCAAATAGTTGAACATCAAATATAAGCAAACGCAAGAGTTTCTCTGTTATTCAACTGGAGTTTATGTACATATTGGAGTTTGTAATAGATACATCTAAGCTAATGTGAACAGTTTCTCCTTATACACAACTGGAGTTCATATATATTATAGTTCGTACTAAATTAACTCCACATGAAGCTATCGAACTGTTTGCTATTAGCCTGTTAGCTTGATTTGGAGCTCATCAATTAGCCAAGACTCGCATGGCGATCTTCTAAAAGTACATTAAATGTGAATTGTTGATGCAATGATGGGAAGAAAACCTTAAAGTGTTCTTAAATGCACCAACAAGCTAAATTAGCTTAACATTAGTCAACATCTTTTATAGTTGAGGGGCTTAAACAACATTAACGGAAAACTAAACTTTTTGTGTTTCCGTCAGCAATTGTGTAGTTTCCATTATATATGAGACAAAGACGAGTCCAGGAGTATCGACTTATTCCAGGCAAAGCTGTGTCCACTTTAATAAACATTTCTCTTAAAAGCCTCAGAGCTGTTGAGATTGTGCTTCACCTCAAAATCCATTTATTTCACTGTTGTGTTTTTTGCAGAATAGTAATTTACCACCACCTCGAGTCTTTTCAGTCTCTGCATATGACGTTATTAAGGCTGATTGCGACGTGTGCACGGACCAGGGATGTGGATGCAGCCTGAAAATTAAATAGCAAATAACAAGCCAATGCCATATAAGATGCATATCGCTGAACATTTGTTTAAGGAGCAGTCAGCTGCCGTCTGGACGGTTGATTCATGCCTCCCGGGTCGTTCGGGTCGGTCTCGACTTCATCGGAACACCTCTCACATTCCTGCTCTCCGCAGCCCGGAGCCCGGGGGCCCATAAAATATTTTTAGTTTGCAGCTGTCAACTTTTAAAACAACATTATTTCACAGCAAGTGCAGCAGAGTGATGGACCCAAAGGTCGGGAGATTTGTTCATGAGAAAAGAAATCGAGGGGCCCATCGTAAAAGCTTGTGGGGGCAAACAAAACGATGCAGTTTGACTTCAGGCAGCAGATAAACACAAGCACAAGAGGTCTGGACTCGTTTCTGAGAGGCCGGGCTGGAATTTAAAAAGGTCAGAACATTTGTCCGGAAGTCAGAACACTTGTCGGGTCACTGGTCCCGTTTCCTCTCATTCTGCACCGACCATTTAGGACGACGGCTGAAATGTTCTTTATATATAAACCACAGAGCTGCCAGTGCAGTAGCAGGTTTGTGCTATAATAACGTGAAAACGTGTGAAAGATAATTAGCACCACTCGGAAAAAAATCTGAGGAAAAACAATGTTGACAATCTGCAAAACATGAGGTCAAACATGTGGGTTGAATGAGGTGTTTAAAAGCTTTGTTTCTATTTGGATTCATCCAACGATGCGAAAATTAGAAAATCTAATTGAGTCACTGCTGTAAAAAGCTGTTTGTTAGAGCAGTGATGTTATTTGTTTGTTAATATTTGCTTCAGAAAGTAGTCAGACACCTTCTCCACATTCTGTATGAGTTAAACTACATTTCCTTTTTATTTGCAATCTATCAGTCGTGATGAAAAACACATATCACAGATGTTTACTTTATCCGGTCGATTTAAATTTGCCGCATTGGCATTTACCTTTCCACATAAATTCTATATATATGTGAAATGTACATAGCAGATACACGCGTGGTTGGGTTACACAGGGGACATCAACCTGTTGTCAATCAGTCGCTGGGTTTTCCTCTGGGTGCTCCAGTTTCTCCTGCACTCCCAGACGAGACGTGCAGCTCGGATGAGACGGAGACGTTCATTTCCATATTGGTGAATGTCAGGTGTGAATGATTGACAGTGTGCGTCATCTCTGCGATAGACCTGCAATGTGCTGCGTCTATATTCCAGCACGTGTGGGTATAAAAAATAAAGCATTGAAAGGAAGCTGTCCATGTGACCGTCAGGTGACAGGAGCAGTGAGCCTTGGTTTGATTTGCTCCTTGACAACCCTCAGAGCTCCTGACCTGACACGAAACAGCCACTAGAGGGTGTCTGCCCCAACACAAAGACTTTCAGTGGAGCCTAATTGTGAAAATGTATCCACACACAAATGTCATCATAATATTCTTAAAGAGAAATAAAGATGAATGGTCTCCTTATGAAAACAACTTTCTTTAAAAAGAATACAAACAGAGATTAGACCTGAAGAGAAAAATCAACCCTGGATGAGGAAAAAAACACAAATTATGGTTTTCATTCAAATCTCAAAAGGCTCCTTCATCCTGTGTGTGTTTATTTGTGTTGTCAACTTTTCTCTCATTTTTTCTCCAGGAGCCTCTGAGGACGACACATGAAAGAACCTCTGAAGTCAGAGAATGCTTTAAAGTTGAAAACAGTTTAAATTTATTACACTTCAGAAAGAGAAAACGGTGGGTGTTTCACTTTAATGCTCTCGGGGACAAATTAATACTTAACTTTGTAGCAATCAAAGGTAAATATTACTGTACCTGATTAATGTGTTTATATAAGAGCATAAAAAGTGAAATATTCCCTTTAATCACCGTTTTAAACATG
The DNA here is from genome assembly GCA_006182925.3 of Reinhardtius hippoglossoides. Classification (NCBI taxonomy): domain Eukaryota; kingdom Metazoa; phylum Chordata; class Actinopteri; order Pleuronectiformes; family Pleuronectidae; genus Reinhardtius; species Reinhardtius hippoglossoides. Next base: position 3,948,607 of record CM031687.1, read on the forward strand.
TCCTGGATGATGGATTGTCTTTTGTGCCTCTGCCATTTGTAAGATTACACAGAAAACAACTGACCAGACGACCACGGGACTTGGCGGAAGGACGCGATACAGGAAGCCAAAAACATGTGGGTGTGGATCTGGATCAGGGGGAAGATCCATTGTGTTTATTTGACATTTTCCCCATTTTTCAGGTTATAATTCGTGGATCTTAATGAAACAAATCAGGCATATTTATAGAAGTGATATCTATAAGTGCGTATAACTGCCGGGCCTGACGGAGGTGTGTGCTTTACATGCTTGAGAACTAATAACCTCTCGTCTGCATGTTGCACAGCCTCTCCACACCCCCTCGTTCTCTTCATATCTTTGTGTCATTTGTTATATCAAATATAGTTTTATGCACCACAGACGCTTTTAATTAGTAATTTCACTTTTTACAAGCAGACAGCTTCTCTTTGTCTATTTGTTTGTAATCACAAAAAAATAAAAGCTATTTCATTTTCTTCTCAAACTGCACGTATATTGGTGTTCACAGACAGACACATAGATGATGCACTCAATATGAGTGTTTGAGTGTGTGGTGTGTGTGTGTGTGTGTGTGTATGTGTGTGTGTGTGTGTGTGTGTGTGTATGTATGTGTGTGTGTGTGTGTGTGTGTGTGTGTGTGTGTGTGTGTGTGTGTATGTGTGTGTATGTATGTGTGTGTGTGTGTGTGTGTGTGTGTTGTGTATGTGTGTATGTATGTGTGTGTATGTGCCAACACAGGCAGCCTCTCTCTTTATAGTTAGATGTGGTGTGTGATGAGTGATGGATAGTGTGTGGGGGAGACGTGATATTGTATAGAAATTGTGATGATGATATATCTCCAGGTAGATATTCAGTGTTTCACTCACATGAAACTAGACAGTGACACAGGAAGTGAGGAGTGGTGCATGAAGGAGAGGGCACTACTGCCACCTAGTGTCAGAAACGTTAATACAACCCGCATGGAAGTGATGAATGCAGTTGCAAAATTTAGATGTAGAAACTAAAGTATGATATATTCTTCATCCTCATGTCCGAGCTGCAGGAGAGGAAGAGACCATCCCAGCCAAGCAGGGGTCCGGCTACAACCTGGACATTTCTACACATGGTTCACAGACAGAAAGGCAAACACAATAACACCTGCGTGCAACTTAACCTTTCAGGAAACCTGCATAGTTTCGACCTCGCAGGGCAGAAACATGCAAACTGCACACAGAGCGCTCTCAGTTGGTCCGTTTGTAAGGATCCTGATCGTTCATGGTCCACGTCGTGTTTTTCATTTCAGTGCAGGAGGTTTGTTTGTGCTCCAGACAAAGTGCACGTGGGTCTAACACCGTCGTATAGCCCTCGTCTGACAGCTGAACACTTTGCTCAACACGAAAGGGCACTCAAACATATTAAGCCTAATATTTGCATATTTTAATTGCATTTATAATTTTGATTTGACACAAACAGACTAATAAACGTAATGTGCTGCAGGTTTATCTGTCAAAAACTAATTAAGCAAGAATGAAATAGAACTAAAAACCCCCGAAGCCACTGTTGGATGATGTCGGATATATTTTGTAGAAAGTATATTCAGCCCTTAGGCGTTTATTAACCCTGCTTGAGATCATAGAATTAAATATACAGCACGATCACTTCTGCCAAGGAGGTTGTTCTCACTCCTGTCAGTTTGTTTATTAGCTGGATTTCACAAAAACTACAGAAACTACAGATCAGTTCAGGGCTACCACAAAAGGAGTTATGTATCTGGAAGAACTTCTTTCACATTGTGAAATTATTATTATTTTTTAAAAACATTCTCTAGATTTCTCAGAGGAATTCACAGTCATGTTTAGAGGAGAGATATTTATGAGTGTGTGTAATCTGGTGCAGATCCAAATAAGGATTAAGAATTTAAATCTGGTTTTATAAGAGGACCGTTGGACCTTGGCAGAGATCTGCACCCACTCCTGTGTTTAAAATGCTTAATAACCAGGATTACACTGGTTCTATTAACCAAAACTCACTTTTGATGTGGCGAGTAAACATTTTTGTTTAAAGCATTCTAAGCCCATAAACCAAATGTGAACACTGTTTGAGTCTATAAAGCAGCTATCTGCTTCAGAGGTATCACATCAGGATTGTTTCTGTGGCCTCCACAGAACATTCACCGACACAAGTGAGCAGAGAAAAGCCTTTTCAGTTACGAGTTAATAGAAATCCAATACACAACACTAACAGGGACACGGTATAGTGAAAAAGACACCTCTGAACTCTACTGCACCACATCCAGAAAGTAGGTGGACAAACCTGGAGCCGGTGCAGCGTCGTCCTTTTCAAACATCTTGTCTCTAACGCTCAAAACATTGAAGTCAGAAACAAACGAAACAGAGATTTGATTCTTTTTTTTTTGTTCTCGCTTTTAATTCTTTGAAATCCTTGTTTTGTTTTTTTGTTTCTTTTTTTGTTTTTTTTACATCACCATCCATGGGATTTGACACTTTTTCCACATCGAGCAAAGCATCCCAGGAAATCCCACAGCCACCAAGACGAAATACCATCACACAGTTTCACTTTCACGAAGGGGGGGGCACAGGCTTCTTACAGAGGGTGGGTGGGTTCGGGGGGGGGGGGACAAGAAGGGGAATCAAGAGACGACCTCGGAACGGGACGGACGCTCCTCTCAGTCACGTAGTGTACATACATATCAGTCATATATCATTAGCATAATATGGCGTAGAAAAAGCATCCAAGCCGACGGAGCGTTATAGGAATATAAGTGTGTGGTTTAGTGTTGGATGTGTGCAAACTGAGGAGGCATGGGACACGGGGGGGGGGATGAAGTGACAGCGGGTTTCTAACATCCAGGTCAATTCTTCAGACATGGGTGCACAGCATTCAGGGTGTGTGGGTCTGTGTGTGTGTGTGTGTGTGTGTGTGTGTGTGTGTGTGTGTGTGTGTGTCTGTGTGTGCTTTCAACTCTAATAGATTCTTTTCAAGCAGATTCCACAACTCAGCACAGGATTATGTAGAAACGGTGCAGCAATGTCAAAGACTTATTCTAAAAGTTGTGTGTGTGTGTGTGTGTGTGTGTGTGCGTGCGTGCTCAGAGCTTGTACTACTGGCACCAGGTCAGAGCGGGGTTGCTCATGGCAACCTCCGATCCGACGAGGGGTTGCCATGACAAACAAAAAGCAGAACCCCGAGAGTGTGGAGGGGTCTGTCACCACGGCAACAGCCAGAAACAACGAGCAGAGCCAGGGGAGGAAAGGGAGGGAGCGATGGAGAGAGAGAGAGAGAGAGAGAGAGAGAGAGAGAGAGAGAGAGAGAGAGAGAGAGAGAGAGAGAGAGAGAGAGAGAGAGAGAGAGAGAGAGAGAGAGAGAACAGGGAGAATGAATAGAAGAGAAAGAAGGATAAAGACAAAGTGAAAGGAGGGATGTGGAAAATGTATAAATACAAGAAGGGTGCATTTAGTCTCAGCTGAGCGATGTTTGCAGACAAATCAGTGTTTGAGGTCGTCCACGCTCCCGTCCGCAGTACCAGAGGAGTAGTAGTACTACAACCTCTTCAAAGAGGAAACTGTAGACCACAGTGGAAGGAAGTGGGGAACAAACCCCTCCATCCTGACCCATGTTGTATGATGTTTATGTTGCCGTGGAGATGGAGTTTCCATTTCCTATCTGCCCTCATCTTGGAATTCTTCAGAGACCTGCATTTGCTAAACTCCCCCCCTTGCTTTGGATTCTTCACATGCCTCCACCATTTGTAATGCTGAAGGACTTTCCCTTCTATAGGCGTCCATTTAGATGGGGGGGGGGGGGGGGGGGGTGGCAGGCTTTGGTGAGACTGGGGTTGAAAGCACAAACACAGAGATGGTGTAACTGTGTGTAAATGTGTGTGTGTGTGAGTGTGAATCAGGGGCCAGTTGCATAAAGACAGACTTGAATCTTGCTTTAAGTCAGACATGCTGACAGCCGTGTGTGTGTTGGAGCTCGTCAGAGTTTGGACATTTGACGGATACACTCAGAGATTTCTATTATTATAGAATATATTATTATTTAAAGTGTAAGTTTATAAAAGGGGGAAATTACAATAAAGTGGAAAACTTTTCGGTTTGTTGTTCAGATATCATCATTGTGGGTAATTGGACGCTGCTGATAATATTACAATCATACATAATACAGAACAAATGATTTCCTCTTAGATGCAGATCAGATTTCTAAAAGACATTTTGTTTTGGAGTTTCAAACAGCCACAACAACACAAAGACTTGTTTGATATGTCCAACTGAAGCTAACTCGTATTAACCGCAGACTTTTAAGCAGCCGGCTAACTTTGGGTTAGGGGCTTGATTTCAAACATACAGAACACCAGACACAATTTAGAAGAGTGTGGTTTTCTGAATGGTAACAAACGAGGGAGCCGTTGGGCCTTTGAGCGACTTCCTGGTTCCAAAATGAGTCGGTAGAAAAGTCTGAGTCATAACCTACGTTTACGTAACTGGCCCCTGGTTGTGTCTGCGTCAGGCTGAGCTTGTTGCTCCGGGTTGACTCGTAAAAAAAAAAAGAAAGAAAAAGAAGCTGCAGGACGATGGTGGCCAAGACCTTGTTGACATAAGAGGTAACACAGGAAATCAGTCGCTTGGCTTAATGAAAACCAGATCGGGCCCCAAAAAAAAACAGAAAAAATGAACATATGAGCGCTCAGAACAGCTCGTACGGTCCGCGACAGTAGAGAGAACCGTACGGGAGCCGGTGGCGTGTCCCATCCCTCGCACATCAACACTGCACACTAGTCAGAAGTACATTAGCTCATGTCTACTTTCAAGCGTAAAATCAATAGTGCTCAGCCCTAAGGCAACTAAATACAGGGTGACGCTAAAAAATAAAAAGCAGTTTGACGACAAGTTAAAAACTCTAAAACATTCGAACATTTCAAGATATCGAGCGGGTTTCATCTTTACGGGCGCTCCTCCGGCAGAGGAGTGCCCTATGAAAGCGCAAAATCTGGCACCTTTGAATCGGTTTAATCCTGGCTATTTTACATCTTTAATTTATCTTACATCCTTCACTTACCTCAATAAGAACACCAACACAAGAAAAAAAAACGAAAACAAAATAAGATCAAACTATCGGTACAACTTCTGTGGGTTCAGGCACATAAAGAGTGGAGAGGACAGAGGGATCTCGATGAGTGCAAAAAGAGCCACGTTCGGAGGCGGAGAAACATTCGGTGTGTAAATGCACTGGTTGGTGATGGACGGGTTATCGGCCGCTTCAGTAGCTGTCGAATAGAAACATTTGTACCGTTGCGATTCACAAACTGGAAAACAAGTAGCTGCGTAGTGAACGGCACCTTGCGCGCACTTCTTCAAAGTTTTTCTACGAGGACGCCGCTAAGAAGGAATAAGGCCATGAGCCGACTCTCTTTCCTAAATCTTCCCTTCGATCCTCTCGCTTGACGATGGGCCCTAGCGCTCAGAGAGATGAGGGCTTAACGATCTATTTACTACCTGCCAACGCTCCTTCTGCCGCACAACACTGTTCCCCCTCCCCGCCAACTCACAGGCTCTAATCGCAGCTGCCAAATTTGGCAAAATATGTCTTTTTACTCATGTACCTCAGCTCGGCCACAGATGGGCGAACTCAAAGAGTCTAAATCTCTCGTAAAATAATCCTGTGTTGCTACTTTTTTCAAATCCCCGGGGCCGCCCCTCCTGGCAAATAATCAATTCCGTATTGATCGCAAGCGGGCGCGTTGACGGATGGCGAGGCCCTGGAAATACGAAAGCGATTGAGATGCAACACGAGACGAATCGCAGGTAGTCACAGGCTCGATGGAAGTATTAGATTCTCGTCAGCTGAATAAACCGCAAGACTATTCAATTTCAAGCAACCTACTGTTTGGCCTATTTCGAAAACCTGAATGAGGGAATAACGAAAACTGGTTGTGGACCCATGCTCCGACAATTACTCCCACACGGAAAAGAGAAAATGGAAATGTAATGGACATCTTGCATGAAATGTATTACTTCAGTTTAGTCTCGACCCCTCTATTAAAACAACAGTATAACAAACATCCAAAGGACACACGGCAGGGAGAAAGTACATTATTTTAAAAAAGACAAAAATGCTTTTAAAAAGTGCTCAAATAAGGAGTGATTTCATTTTTTTCTCTTTTTTCATTATTTGTCGTTTTTGTTTCTAGCAGTGTCCTCTAGGGTCGGGTATTGGGGAAGAGGAAGAGGAGTGGGTGCGTGAACAAGCAGCAGAGGAGGAAGTCAAAGATCGAGGTTAACGGACGGCCCGGTGCAGGGGGCGGGGCTCTCCCGGGTTATCGTGAAAGGGGGCGGGGCTCTCCCGGTTATCGTGGTGTGGTTTTCTCGACCCTTTTGCTCCCGTCGGCCATTTCCCCCTCAAATCTCTGTTCCCTCCTCAGCGGCCTGAGGTTGGAGCTTTTAACCCAGGCTGGCGATGTTGGACTTGCCACCTGGGGGCGCCACGATGCGCTGGGTGCTGCGGCGGGGAATGTTGTCATCGGTTTGAGCACCTGTGAGATCAAACTGAAAATTAGCCAGCCAATGACATTTCATCTTTCCGGAGGTATTGGGACTCGTCGTACCAGAAATGTGGCAGAGAAACATTATTAAGATTCTGAAACTCAAATCCTTTTTATTCAACCTTACAAATTCATAAATCACAGAGTGCGAGATGTGAAAAGGCCTCAGTGGGTTTCCGTCACTGACCGGATAGACTGAATCCAGACTGGTGCAGGTTGCGGACGGGCTGGTTGGGCAGCTTGGCAGGGGAGGTCTTGGCGGAGGAGGCGGGAGTCATGGTTTTAGGCGTGACCGACACCTCGCACACCGGACCGTCATACAGTCCTCTGGGTACGCCCCTCAGCTCTGCCAGCTGCATGATGGGAAATGAGCGGTCATAGCAGTGAAGAGCAGAGACACTTTCCATCGTTCATTCCGAGGACGGATACAAGCACATTTACGGCCAATCGCTAACAAGCATCATCATCATCATCAGCTCGCCACAAAGGAGCTGTAAACATGTTCTGGGGTTTGCAGAACAACATTTATGTCAAAACACAAGGAAAATCAGACTTTTTAACAGCGAATAAATAAAGATAAAAAATGTCCCTTCCTCTGACAACTGCAAAAAAAAACACATGTAGGACGCTAGCAGGAAGAAAACAGCACTGTACCCTGCTGCGAGCCTTTATCCTCTTGTAGACATAGTCAGGGAAAGGTTTCCGGGCCACGAAGCGTCCCGAGCCCTCGGTGGTGTGGAGGTTCCCCTCCTCCAGGACGATCTTGCCCTGGCTGATCACCACCAGAGGCCCGCCGCGCACCTCCGTGCCTTCGAAGATGTTGTACTCCACAGTCTGTGGACGAGAACAGACGATATCCACGAAGACATGTTTAAAAAAACAAAAACGAGTCTACACATTCTACGCTCTCAACTCCTTTTTCAGGACGATTCTTTCCAGTGTAAACTAACCTCAAAAACATTCCTCACCATCTGAGGTCACACACACTCAGGTCTCATGATATGTGAGACATGTGATATGGAAACTGACTCAAGTCCTTTTCTCATGCATCATCATCATCATCGGAAAGATAAATTATCTGTGTACAGTCATAGAGTTGAGTTCAAGAAGTCGTGTCTGTTCACAAAGGACAGTTCTCGTATGACCGATGTGACAGATCCTGAAATATTTCTATATTCACCTCTGTTTATCACGCAGACATTTTCAGTCTTCTGGCTTTTATTAACTGCAGATTTCATTAAAGCTCAGATGATTTATCGATAGAAATTCATAAAACATAATCCCTCACAATGTTTATTTTCCGAAGTCAAGTTCTATATATTGATTGATTGGTATTAAAGTTATTTATAATAAAGAAGAAGATATCAATATCAGATTCTAAGTGTCTGCAATCGGCAAAATCCACAATCTCTCTATTCGAAACACATGTTTATTATTTAGATTTCAACTCCTTCAATGCTTTCAGCCACATTCATTAATCAATACATTAAACCTCACAGACACAACTTCTTAACAGGCCGATGATTCATCGTCTCCAGCTGATCTCACCGACCTGCACGATGACGTAACCTCCCTGTAGCACATGTTGCAAACCGCTGCTGCTTCAGGTCAAAGATTTACGAGCATCTCGCTCAGTCGGTATCTGAAGAATTTGCCAGAGCGGCATTGACCGGACTGGACGTTCTGTGTTCACACACGATGCCAGCGTGTAAAATCGCCAGAGATATTTATGGATTAAAATGCACTTGTGAAAAGGAGCTTAACTGGTTTAACTCGCACGGAGAGAGAGAGACAGAAGCTTCAGTTCTCAGGAGACGCAGAGGAAGAAAGTGGGGTCGTTTCAGAAGTGTGTGTGTGTGTGTGTGGTGTGTGTGTGTGGTGTGTGTGTGTGGTAGTGTTGGAACTGTTTGACTGCTCTCTCCTAAAAGCTACTGGAGCTAAAGCTGAGGTCATGGCAATCTGGTGGAATCTGAAATTAGATCACCAGTAGGAGACAGACACACACACACACACACACACACACACACACACACACACACACACACACACACACACACACACACACACACACACACACACACACACACACACACACACACACACACACACACACACACACACACACACACACACACACACACTCCAAATGAGCACTTTCTCCCATGAACATTAGTCCGTCATTTTCTTCCCAAGTGGAATAAAACGAAACCAAAGAACATGTCGGGATAAGAACATACACAGCACAGTTGCTCCGTCTCTCTGTCATACACACACACACCACACACACACTGATCGGCCTGCTAGCAATCAGAAATGATGTCTTCCAGTTCTCTGGCAAATTTCCGGGATGACCTCACTCCCTTGACGCCGTGTGAGGCCCACACCCTGTTCGGCAGTCAGACGGCCGGAAAGCCAGAGTCGAGAATATAGTGGAATAATAAACCTGTTGCTCGATTACATGAACTCAACTGTCATGATTCATCTTTGTCACATAATAGAATATTGTGTGTTTTAAATGTTAGGATGTGTTTTAAGTAAAATCACTGTAGTGGACATAAAAATAGTAGTTTTGCGTTGAGGTGTGAATGTTGTCGGTGACGTGTTTACGAGCCGCGGCCGTACCGAGTTGTGGGTCTTGGCCGAGATGATCTTCGTGACGTCTGGGTCCCACAGCACCAGATCGGCGTCGGAGCCCACGGCGATGCGTCCCTTGCGGGGGTACAGGTTGAAGATCTTGGCGGCGTTGGTGCTGGTCACCGCCACGAACTGGTTCTCGTCCATCTTACCTGTCACCTGAAAGGAATCAGAGCTGAGGGTGAGAGGAGTACAGGAGTCACGGTCGGGGTCTCTCGATCCTCCCGGCACCGAGTGGACTGAAGTGTTTCACCGGTTCCACGGTTTTCATTTTGGACGAGCCGGGGGAGCCGACCCTCTGGTTAGTGGCCGACCCACGCTACCTCCTGGGTCGCAGTCGCCTGTTTGTGAGGTTGTTAGTTCACTGGATAAACCAAACACCACCATATCCAGAAAAACTGATTTAAAAAAGGTATAAATACACTGTACGCACAACACACTTGTCCCAGATGATGGACATCCTCTCCTCGGTGCCGTTGACGCCCTCGGGGATCAAGCTGAAGTCGTCTTTGCCCACGGCACGCTGGGCGGTGTTGAAGGGACAGTGCGCACTTCCTGTCACCTGCAGGTCGCCACTGCACAGGAAGGAGAACAAGGACGACACGGTGTTCACATCAAGACCTTTTCCACCGTACCTCCAGTTTCAAAGTTGGGGTCGTGGTCTTACCAGGAGAGCAGGGAGTTGAGATAGTCTGGTGTGGTCGGGTCGGGGCTCAGGGGAGGGGAGGTGACGAAGGCGGCCGCTTTGGCCCAGTTCTTGCTCCAGTAGTGTGAACCGTCCGTTCCCAGGCTCGCAGTGATCGGCTCGCCGTAGACCACGGTGCCTGAGAATCATGGGGAATGTTTCAGGACACATGCTTTGGACAAACACTTGATTGAGAATTTGTCAGTGTCATTTCAAGTCACATCTCTATGGTTTTACGGTTTTAAACGTTTGTTTGTGTCTCACCCTTCTTCCTCGCCTGAGCGATGACATCAGCGGCGCTTTTGCTCATCACCTTGGTGACGTACAGGGGACAGTTGGTCTGATTGGCCACGGTCACCGAGCGGTTCACGGCCTCCGCCTCCACCTGAAGGGGAGAAAAGTGGCGTTTAAACAGCAGCTGGAGTCGATCTCTTCATCCTGTCTCACTCGTGACCTTCACGTGTCTCACCCAGGGGACGCTTCGACCTTGGGCAGTGCTACTTATCGTGTGTTATGGTCTGTCCTCACACAACATGGACAACTTATGCGTCGTTTGAAAGCTTTAAGTCTCTCGATTCTGTCTGTGCAAAGCATTTTAGGATCCTCGTGTCACTGCAACAACCAAACGCATTGTTTCAGATGTTTTCCGCTCCTACAGGTACAGCTGCAGGCGTTTGTTCAAAAGCAAAACTAAGTAGACCATGTAATAAATGTCAAAATAGCACAGAATAAGTCCGGGCCACCTTTTTGCCACCCACGGAATGCTATGGTTCACTTGTGGCCCAGATCTGGCAAACCGGAGTAGAATCTATTTTACTATGTGGGTAAGAATGACTCTTAATCCTTAAAAGAGCTTATTCATCTAAAGTGCAATCAAACAAACACAATACAACTAGTCACTGTTTAACCCTATTGTCTGTGTGTCCGTCCGACTCTCTGGGATAAAGCAAAGACAACGTTCTTTCCATCCGCAGCAACAAAAATAAGGTAAATCACTTAAGAGAAACTTGGCAAACTCATTTTGACAAATGTAACAGCGGGACAGTGATTTGTCAGTGAACGACACCCGACTAGAAAACTGTGGATTCCTCACGTTGTCTGTTTTCGATTAGTTCAGGGCGTCCATTCTCTCCGAGGGTCTTAATCAAGATCGATTCTATTGTGCAATTTCTTCGTGGTGACAAGTCAGTCGGTCACTATTCCTTATGTTATATTACTAAAAGGTTAAAGGAAACTTTTAAAACACCAGATAATACAATCCACTCAGGTCAATTTCACAGTCCTGACACTCACCTCCTCAGGATGACTCAGCACGTGTCCTTCAGGCCCAGTGATCCCCTGCTCCAGGATCTTGACCTGCTCCTAAAACACACAGACACACACACACACACACACACAATGAACACACAAACCGCAGTGGAAGGTTGTTGAGTCGTGTGCAGGTACACACATGTTCTTCATGACCAGCCTTGGCAGTGAAAAACCAACCATTCGCCACCGGCTCCATCATCGTCATCTGTGGGTTATTAAGAGCTCAGCATTGAACATGTCATCGCGACTGGGGAGGAAAAAACGATGTGTCGCAGCTTTGACTCCGGTTTAATAAACCACAGAGGCGCTGTGGGCCCTTGTGCTGAGTGGGGTTTAGGGTTTTATATCCCGACAAGGAGCAGAGAATCGCTCCGAGTCGTTTTTGGATTAAAGTGCCGTACCTCGGCGACGATGTCTCCGTTCTCAGCGTGCACCTGAGCGATGGCCCCCAGGTCGCGGATCACACTGAACACCTCGTACACCTGCGGAGAAGACACGCAGTACATCAGCCGTCATCAGACACCTCGTCACTGCATGAATTATGGTTTTACAGTCATTGTTGATTATCTGAATAAATACTGGAGTATTCGAATATCCTGTCTCTTTAAGGCCCGCCCTCCTGATAAAGCCCAGTCTGCTCTGATTGGACAGGACGCTATTTGTGCATTATGTAAATCTGGGGAAATCCGGAAGCATTGATTGGACTTCTGAGGAGGACTATTCAACTTTGCGGAACTTTTTATTCACAAAAACAAACCTGTAAATCACACTGGAGGAAAGAAGAAAACAGAAAAAGCATCCCAGAAAATGATCAGACAGACACCAATAAAAACCAGAGTGATTCAAAACTTTGTGGTGAAATGAAACACTCGTCCACATCTTCAAACAGCGAGTGAATCTCCCACACTCATGGCGATGACTTCACCGACATGGGGGGTGACTCATCATCTTCCCCGCTGCCAAACACGCAGCAATAAAGAGCCGTCGACGTTTGACACCGGAGAGAAAATGATAAACTCTGGCTGCAGCAGCCGGAGAGAGAATTCCTCACGCAGGTGCGAGAGACCAACACGGATCTGTTTGGAAACAGCTTTCAAGTGGGATTAATTCATTCTCTCAACCCGTGAGTCAGAGGAGACGTTCAGAGGGAGAGAAACACGGCGTGAGAACACGGCCAAGACAGAGTGTCACACTTGCTGTCGGCTCCCAGTCCCTGTTTCACCGGATTAAACAGATACAAACACAGATGTGGAGGAATTTTTACACACGTTTTGTTTTGTTTTTCACACTGGTGCCGAGCTCAGGGTCTGGACCAATGAACAAGTCGGGACTCAGATGTGAATGCAGCGCTCTCATAATGAGACACCGATGACCACGTGGAAAGTTGTTAGATTTATACGCTGCTGCAAGTTTCATGTTTACTGAGAATCTAACAGGTTAATTAGATCCAGTGGAGGAGAAGCTGCCTCTCGCCAAGACGGTGAAACCTTTAACGTATTATTGTACAAAGACTTATGATTTAAATCATTATAGGACGTTTGATTTATTTAATTTTATTGTATTTTACTCTTTTGTCATCTGTAGCATAATTACCCTTATATTTCTGCTCCATTATTATCTAATATGTGTGATCATCATCATTATTTCATGGGATCTATGATATAATATTTGATTTTGCTGTTAACTTCACGATGGAATTAATGGTTTTAAAACAAGCTTTTATGGATTTTATGTTTCTTCTGGTTTTTCAATAACAAACTGCTCCACAGAACGAAATGACAGTGAAATGACGAGAGGCCTCACCTGAGCGTCGGTGAGCTGGAACACGTCTTTATAAGCCAGATAGACCATGAAAGAGTTGACACCTACAAAATAAGAAGACGAAAAATTTAAAACTACAAGGAAACGGTTTAAAGCAGAAAGTGAAGAGTAATTTTTAGCCATTTTGTGCTGTTTTAAAAGCTGTAAACCACTTGATGCACAACACTGAGCCTGCAAAACAGAAACTTTCATGTTCCCTGAAGTGAAACACTGTAATTTGACCCCATTTTTTCCACCCACACAATAATTGAAAACGTTGCTACTCGCTGTCGTCTTTGTGTTGTGGGTGCGGTGAACATTGCAGCCTCAAGAGGTCACTAGAGGGGTTTTTCTATTGCTCAATTATTTCATATTAAAACATTAAGTGTTGCCGTGAGCTGTTTTCTGTCAAGATAATCATATTCAAAACATCCGGCTGTTAAACTGTGCAGCTGTGCGCTGGGTGTGGCCGCACCGTGGTCCTTCACCAGCGCCTCCATCTCCTCCTGGATGCCCCGGTGCCACTCGGTGATGTCCACGTGCAGGGAGTAGTCGCAGCAGGACTTGCTGTCGGCCCATTCGCGCCACTGCTCGAAGGCGGCGATGAGGCTGACGCCGGGCTCAGGTACGACGTGGTCAACTGGAAAAAAAACAAAAACACAAGACTCAGACTCAGGCCTGGTTGATATCACGTGTTATCTCAATCTACTGAGTCCACAGACCAAATGATTCAGGTTTGGATCCGAAGCCCAGTTTGTCCGAAGTGAAGCGTATGGATCTTTGAAAATAACCAGATACACACGTCTCCTGGTCCGCGTTCAAACCGCAGCCTGCGCTCGCAGCACAAACATCATCTGTTTGTGGTTTCCACCGGCCGACGCTCACGTTTATCAGCTCAAGATGTTACATCTGCAGACGTCACTCTGTCTGCAGACGCCTTTCAGACACTGTGACTGTCTCGTATCTGCTGAAGCGAAGGATCCACTTGATTAAATGATCCTTCGGGGGCGGTAACAGGATCTGAATCAGCCAAGTTGACTATGTATGCGTTGAAATACAAGGAATTTAACTCCGGTTTTATGTTTTAGGTAAAAGAAAAATAATAATACGTTAAAGAATGGTGCAAACATACGTCAATTATAGCGTTGGATGGTTGTGTACTGTACAATAACATGTGAAAAGTAGGAACATTACAAACATTTGCATTAAATCAATGCATAAACATCTAATTGATCATTTGGTTTTTAAAATGTCCGTCACGGTTTCTATTATCGCCTGCTTTGTTATTTACTGCTCGTCGCTTCAGTGCTAATTCGTGTCATCCTCCTTCACATGTGGTCACATGTGGTCTCATCGGATCTCAATCAGTCTGAGATCATGAGGTTTAATCGTTGGTTTCATCATCTGTGGTTTGAAATCGATTCAAGTCGAAGCTCCGGCCTCTTTACAAACTGTCCCTTCCCCCCGGTTTGCTGCAGACCTGTGTGCGACCGCCTGAGGCCACGAGGCCACGAGGCGGCCGCTGCAGTCTGGGAGTGTGTGTTCTGCTGTGACCGAGGCAGAGGAGCGTGGAGTGGCTGAGTCAGAGGGAGGAACCGGTGTGACAATTACAGGGGGGGATTTTTTCATTTAGCTTTTTTTTCCCCGTCACGTCAGGACTAGTCCTCAAACTGCCCCACTCCTCTGTCATCACTAGGATGTCAGAGTGCAAGGTTCCTGGGTGGGTCGGCCAATCAGGGTGTTTCTGTGTTCTCCCCTAACTAACTATAAGAATAAGCAATGACGCTGGACTGGGGGGGGCTGCAGCACCTCCTACTGGCGAGGGGTGTGACTTTAAGACGAAAAAGAAACAAAATAAATCTATTCAGAGAAACTCATTTCATTTCATTTCTGAGAGAAGCAGAGTAGCACTACTTATAATATTTGATTCGATTTAAGAAGATGCGGCTTTGACTTACAGTAAACTGGTGTCTGTTGTGTAAAATGTTGTTGGACATTCAAATTAACACTAAAGTGACAGAATCCATGTTTGTGAAATAACAGAAATTTTTGTGTGTGTCTGAGGGGAAAGAATTTCACTTCCTGGCTCAGTGTGAACTCCTCAGAGCAGATGGGCGATTTCATATTTTGGCTCCGACGGGACCAGACCTGGCACTTTTCCTGTTCTCATTAAGATATGTTCAATTGAGGCCAATCGGTGAATAAGGGGGGGGGGTCACTGTGGAGGAAGACGCTCCGCGGTCAGGAAAGACTCAGACTCAGATATGAATCACCGCCAGTCGGACCCTCACGGTCGGGGACTTACTGATCATGGTGGTGCCTCCGGCGAGCGCGGCCTTGGTCCCCTGGTAGAAGTCGTCGGCGGACGTCATGCCTCGATCCGGCATCTGGAAACGAGTGTGCACGTCCAGGCCGCCCGGCATCAGCATGCGGCTGTGGGCGTCGATGGTTTTGACCCCGCCGGGCACGATGAGGTTTTCCCCAATTTGTCTGAGAAAAAGAAGTAATTCATTATAAAGAGAGGGAAATAAAACACATACATTAAGTTTAAAAAGGTTTTGAAAGGGAATTTTAGCTTTTTAAATGCCAGTGTAGAAAAACTATGGTATTTTTACTATTTACACACTTTCCTGCTCTTATTTTTAACTCCACTATAGGTTTTATTTTTGCCCCTGTTGGTTTGCTTGTATGTAAGGTTCAGGGAAGAAGAGAATATACATTTTAGTTTGGATCCAGATCAGGGCAGATCCTGGAATTTTCCAGGAATAATTCACGGATCTTAGTAAAAGAAATCCGACATATTCAGAGGACCAACATTTATGAGTGTGTTTAATTTTGTGCAGCTTGTTTGGGTGGAATGGGATTGTTGGCAGAGGGACGCGCTCCACTGAGGAACACACCAGTTTGTATTTGTACCAAGAGGCCGATGCAAGGACAGATTCTAACTCTGTAAACATGTTGTCAGCTGCTTGAACTGAACTCACTTGATGACTCCATCCTCGATGTAGATGTCGGCACAGAACGACTGGTCATCGTTCACGATCTTCGCTCCTTTAATGAGGAGACGGTCACTCTGGAAAAAAAACAATAAAGATGATTAGTCGCTGCACATATAATAACACGTCGTCGTGAAAGGAGAAGATGCCTGAACCAGGCGCTCGAGGTCTGAACCCTCTGGGGGGGTTTTAATAGATGCCTGTAAAAAATATGACCATGAGGGCGAATATCTGATTTGGCTCGACTGGATGTGGGATTAAGTGCGTTTGATGAAAGACATTTTGGGGGGAATGTCACATGAAGGAGTGGACGCAACAAAATGCAAATAATCCAAACCGGGTTTAATCTACCGAGCCGTCGCAGTCTGGCCTTTTTAGGATGCACTCGGATAAGAAACACGCGGCTTTCAACCGATACTGGATTTCTTCACACGCACACGCACACGCACACGCACACACAGATAAATACACTGCAAACACACACACTTCAAGCACACTATCTGATGTTTGGATCAGTGTGTGGATGTGATGCACTGAGACTGTTTTTAATGTCAGGAGGGAAATGGAGGAGGAGAGGGGGGGGGGGGGGGGTTTAAGGTATTTGTAAGGAAACACTCCTCGAGTCGCTCCAGTGTTTTCTGGTTGGAAACAGTAGCTGCAGTTCAGTAGTGAAAATTCTTCAGCAGCTATTAGAATGTAAATAACCGTGACCTGTGACATAATGGGAAGAATTTAACACAATAAAGAACAGCCCCCCCCCCCTGTTGTCTACATGTGTATGAGCTGTTGTAGTAACAGACACACGGTTGGACCAATCGGAGCACAGACTGTGGAACCACTCATCGATGTCACCCACTCCCACCGAGCCCCTCAACCCCCGTCCCTCCCTCGTGTCACCCCCGCAGCTCGGGTCCTCTTTCCAAACAGGGAGTGGCAGCCCTGGTCACAGGGACTCCAGCATCCCCGGCTAACAAAGGCTGCTCTGTTTGAGGCTGTGTGGCTGTAGCTGCTGCTGCTGCTGCTGCCCGGCCGCCCGGCCAGCAGCTCGGGGCCCCTGAGCACTGCTGCCGCTCTTCAGAGGCCCAGCCCGTCGGTCACGGCCCCGCCCTGCACCATGCACAGAACTCTGAGCTGCAGGACGCAGCGCCGTGAAATCTCCTTTACAACCGGCCCCTTGTTTCAATAACCCGGGGGGCTGCATTTTTTTACTGCAGCACAATGAGGAGCAGGTGGAATTTGTTTGGTACATGAGGGCAGTTCATATTCAGCATGTAGGGAAACATATGAGGTCGTTTTCAGTCTCTGTTGATCCCTACAGGTGTTTGTATTGTTTCCTTCACATGCATCTTGTGTTCTGCAGCTTCCAGCGTCTCACATGGAAGCATTTACTGCTTTACTGTTTCTTATAACATCATAAATTTAACATTTCGTTATACTTTGACGTTTCAAACTGGAGTGCCATCGCCCAACAGGCCCCTTAAAGTCAATCAATTTGAAATAAATCCACACACACTCGTAAATATCACTGTGCCTACTTTCTTTTTTATCAAGATCCATGAATTATATCCTGGGAATATAGTGAAAAACTAAAATCCTGGATCTGCACCAAAATGAGTTCCTCCCTGACCCATAACAATCCTCCTATTAAGTTTTTATGAAAATCCGTCTTCAGACCCGACTGACAGAACCTCGAGTGACATCACATGATGTGGCTTCACGCTGCCTGTGAAGCCACAAACTTCTTTGAACCTTTTCAAGGAAATGCGAATAAAAGAATCATAGTTTGAAGCCACAAGCTCAGGATTTGTCAGGTGGTGAGAAGAAATATGGTCAAATCCATAATGTTTAAAATCTGAAAAATGTCTTCTAGCTCTATTTTAAAAACCTGTGTATTGCATTTCAATCTTATCTCCTCTCTAAATTCCTTTGTTTTCATTCCGTAGACAATCCTACACACACTCTTGAGGACCTCAGCTGACGGCAGCCGCTCTGGAAAATGTCGTGCAGCTGTCATTTGAAAGGTGTGGCGATGCTCTGTCAGCGCTCACGGAACCCGAGCAAATAGATTGTGTGGTAATCTTCGATCTACGTGGTGCAGAGGGCTCTGGTGGAGCGATGTGCTGCGCTCCGGGCCGCCGTTGGCCCGCGTTCATCCCGGCGACTGCTTTGAAACGATGCCGTTACATCATCGGGACCGTCAGTATCACATTATACCGTCCGAGTTTGCCAGCAGTTCTCGAGTCAACAGTCCTCGTAAACTCAAAGTCATATGAGCCAAGACTTTGGGTTTTATCCTCTAAAAAGAGGTGGATCACAAAAAAATGTTTCAGTTTCTCTGTTTAATCTGCAAAACAACCACTTGCCTTTGAATCCAGACTCATCGTCTAATTGTCGTGGCGCTCACATGAGCTGGAAAGTGTATCTGATTGTACTGGATCACGGCCAAACATGACGGTGACCTTTTTCATCATGGGAGCCTCTCGCAGCCTCACAAACAGGATGTGGACGGCGCTCAATGGGCTCACTGTTGCTATAGAGCTGTGTTTTCATTCCACAGCACAAAGCATGAGCGTGCTAATGTATATGCAGCAGAATGCAGTGTGGGGTGAGCAGAGAGGAAGACGCCACTGTTTATTGTACGGAGAGAAAAACAACTTTCCTTAACCCGAATCATCGACCTACATTATTTACGTCTTCTTAAAGAAAACATCCTGGTCCAGGGGGGGAAGCCCGACATCGACGGATGTAGAAGAATTTGGAGGAGGGGGGGGGGGGGGGGGGGGCCTGCTTGACTTGAAGGAAAAATGTGAAACGGAAAAGAAGCTGAATTACGACAGAGAACGAGGGACAAGTTAAAGATAAACAAGATTCTACGATTTCGAGAACAAAGTTGTGACATAACGAGAACAAAGTTATAAACAATAAAGTCCTAACTTTTACGAGACTGAGTTAAACTGTTATGAGAATAATTGTTGGTTAGATTTATGTGATATTAAAAGGGGGGTTTTCTAAAAAGAAAGAAAAAGCATAACACAGACATTTCCCTGTTTAACGTGTATATGGTTAGCGTGCTAGCAAGAAAACACTAATTTGCAAATCGAGCCCAATGCGAAGAAACCAACATCCTCTCCTACAGCGCAAAATGGCGGCACCTGCATTAAAGATATTTACGACACGTCGTCCATCTTTAAATACGTACAGCCAATCGGATCAATCTGTTGTATCACATGACTCTTGTAATATATCGTTATTGCACATACAAACAAAGCCACGGACCAGCGAGTGGAAAATAAATCGCGCTCAAAGGAGAAGACGTCGCCTGCTGACTGAGACGTTTTGTGAAATTAGAAAAAAAAATCTGCTCAGTCGCAACGAAAACATCTGCGAGTGTTAGACGTATCCCAGCAACGTAGCGTGTTGTTGTGCAAATGGAAAGTATCCTGGCAACATCTGGGAAGTCAGGTGGAGAACGGTGCCAGGTCCGACCCTCGGCACGGTGATTTATGGGAGTTCTGGATTATTCAAAAACCCTCCTGCTTATTAAAATAAAGAGCTTACACACGTTCAGACACATGCTCACTTTGAAATAACAGACAACAACAGGATTAAACAGGTTCCTAAAGAGAAGATGTCGAGCTTTACAAGTTGGCTGGAAAAATACAGAACAATAAAACCTAGGTTCAAATCATCAGAGAAATTAAAAATCAACTATTCAGGAATGGAAAAATTACCTTAAATCTGTGTTATTGACTTTAATAATCATTTTGACGTAAGTTTTCTCTTTATCATTGAAAAAAATCCTCTTTAATTCTGGGTTTTACACTAAGTCCCTTAATTTGGTATACAATGAAAAATCTCCTCGAAATGTCGTCTTAATTTTTATTTTTAAACAATAAAACTTTCACTTACATTCTCTCATCGACTGCATCAACGTAAATTGTGTCAAAAGCAATACTTTGTATATTTCACTTTTCTTTCTTACTTTGAAAATCCACTTACATTCTACATATATTTGAATATTTTAACTTATACTCTGACTTGACTATGAAAATAAATCCCTTGTATTCCTCTGGTACTTTTGAATACTAATTTAAATTCTGTCCGACACTCTGACCTCGAGGACACAGTGAAGATGGAGGCACCACCTACATGATCTGTATTTATATAAACACGAATGTAATATTTGTTATTAAATATGAACTTTCCACACACACACACACACACACACACACACACACACACACACACACACACACACACACACACACACACACACACACACACACACACACACACACACACACACACACACACACACACAGCATGTGTTTCTGCCGTCATGAATGGGGTAAATGAACTGTGGGTGAACGAGGCTGAAGCGGTGGGCGGGTGATTTGGACACCGGCTCACTCGGTACGACGTGAGAACAGACATGGCCCCGGGCTGATGTGCACTGATAACAGCATGAACACACTGCAGTGACCTTAGCTGTAACAACACAAGCCACACACACACACACACACCACACACACGCTGTACTCAAGGTTTACTAACACACTCTGATGATCTCTCATCCTCTGAGGACACGGAGTCACTGAGACTTTAATCCTGTCTTATTATAGACTCAGTCTATTTATAACTCTCCACTATCTTTGTACATTGAGCCTTATTTTACGAGTGAGACAAAATTACTTGACAACAATATTGATCATAATCCATTGATCGGGTTCCAGCTTCTCACACGTGAGGATTTCATTTTGCTTTTCACTATTTTTACACCACTCACTGAGGCTCATTTCTTACTATTTGGTATTTTAACTTTTAATATCAAGTGAAAAATGCTCATCACGTTTTCAGAGTCAAAACATAGTCGGCATCAGGCCCAAAAAAATTATGTTGAATTAATAATTTACCTATTGCATTAAATTTCCTTTGAAAGAAAACAAGTAAAAATAGCACATTTGAAAAGGGAGAACAAGAGGATGTTTGTATGTTTCTCTTGATAAATGGGTTTAATGACTCATCAGTGATCACAAGCATCGGTAGACTAAATAAGTAATTCAGCAATTGTCCTCAGCGCTAATATTGGAAACTGAATATTTGGGGGTTTTGGACCATTGCTGAGGGATCAATACTGAGTTAAGCATTTAATTTGTGGCTCCTTTTTATTAACATTTTAATCGAATCATAATAAAAGTTTCATTGGCTGCAGGGCGCTCGCTCGCTCACTCCTTTGAACTCGGGTTTCATTGTATGAATCAGAGATTTTATGAGTCACAGCGACGCGCTGGTGCCAGGTGGTGGACTTGAAGAGTTTCATTCATATTTGATGAGCAGTGCTTTCAGTACCTCCCGGCCTGGTGCAGCTGACCCGCCTCCATGTGGCCAGACCAACCAGTCGGCCCATCGCCGGCCTGCGTGCCGGGTGATTCATTCCCCTTTGTAACAAATCTACTTAAACTCATTAAACTGTCAATTTGGTTGAGGGACGGACATAATTTCTTGGTCAGTGCTTCTCCTGTATTATATTTATTCGATTTAAGCCCATTCATTTCCTCTCCGGCTTGTGTTTGCTTGAGTAAACTCATCACTGACTCTGTCACACGGTGGAGACCCAGGAGCTGCCGGGTTTTGAAAAGACAAAGCTTCACTGCTCCTCCCTGATGTGACGGTGTACATCTCACGACTGAGAAGTACGGCAGGTAGATCCTCGAATCTTAAGAAAACTGTTCAGAGACAAGTCGCTGGTCTCTGACCTGCTTTCTCTTCCATGCACGGTTCAAGAATAGTCAGTCTATCCATTTAGTTCTTACTTAATCACTGTTGGGACTACACCTCCGACTAATCCTCTCAGCTCTCCACCAACTGGAACCAACCTCCAGCACAGAGAGAGTCAGGGGGAGGAATATGCCTCTTTGCACCAGCGACACCACGTTGCCAAAGCCCAAAATATGTTTTCAATTATTATGTTATTATCATTGGAATTTTTTTTTTTTTTGCATAATGCCTCTTTATAAACAACTGAAATATGAAATCGTTTCAGGATGGTTTGCTCTCTTTATATAATCTATGTCTGAAACAAGCCACTTTATAGTATTTTTTCCATTTGGATCATCGCTCGGGTTAAATCTCAGTTTGTGTCAATGTCACTTTTTGCCTAATAGAGCAGCAACTATTGACTGATTTTCATTAACGATAAACTTATTGATTTGTCTTTTTGACTAATTGATGAGTTGTTTGGTCTTGAAAGCGTCAAAAGGGGCGAAACACTACTCGAAGCTGCCAGAGCCCAATGCAGCAGCGACAAATCATGTGTCCAACCAACAGCTGCCAACCAAAAGATAATTAATACATAAAGAGGGTTCAGGGACGACCTGAGTCCAGGCTGATGTGGGATGGGAGAGGTTATAGATCGCTCTGTGCGTCCTGTCATGGTTTACTTTGACCACACGCTGTCCACATGTCGCCCACAAGGAGGATGGATGGAGGTTTAGGCCTCTGCTAATGGAGAGTAAGAGAGAATGTAAGGTTGGGCCCCTGGGCCAAGATGCCTGAAGGGCCCCTCGTCCTCCTCCTGCCCACCAGAGTCCTGGTGACAGCTTCCTGGTAGTAACTTTCCCTGAGTACACACGAGGCTCTTGTTGACCCCTCGGGCCCAGAAGACCCACTGTGCAATAAATATAAATCCAATCAATAATTCAGCCGTGCATCTTTTGATCTGCTGCGTTTCAGGATGAAGCCATGAAATAAAATATGCAACACACATCTGAGATCTGCTTCGTAAAAAAAAGACTACTTCAGCTCCGTCCGTGTTCCGAGGGAGTCCGGACATTCCTAACTCGGTCATTCCACCTTGTTTCCGCCCGGCGACCTGCCTCCTTCCTCCAGCTCTGCCTGTGTGCAGCAGCATCTTCCCTTCGTTCCACAGCTGAGCGAGAGAAACATGGAAGGAAATGGGAACCTCTGTCCCCTCCCTTCCCCATGGCTCCCCTCCCGTCCCCTCCCTATTCTCCACTTTCCATTGAACCAGCACCACCTCCACCATCCAGGGGAACACTCTCTGCTGCTCCACCGTGACACAGTTAAAGTGTCCTACAAATTAAAAATGAGACGTGAAAATGGAGCTTGAGGAATTAAAAAAAAAAGGAAAATGCAGGAGGTGTTGAGGGGGATGAGGGGAAGCATTTGCTCCACCAGCTGGTGTGCACTGATACCCGGCTCCGAGACACACAAAGACCACCGGCGTGAAATCTCTTCTCTCCTGCACGACACGCATAAAGGAGGACTGAGTGGGAAGCTGCACCAACAATGAACGGGATTATTCTAACGGGTTTTTTTTTTTTTTTTTTTGGCACTTGTCGCAAAGATGCTGCAAAACCCCACATTTTTTATTTTAGCTTCGAGGGCCTCGGTGGTTTATCGACCCTGACGCGCGTTCCTCCTCCACGACGCGGCTCTCACACTAAAAACCGACATGCATGTGCAAGATGCACTAAAGGGGAAGAAACGCATGAGGTCAGCCTGTGCTATAAAACCAGATTTGAGGAGGAGCGCCGCGCAGCAGAGGCGCAGGGACCGTGCCGCGCCATGCCGGTCCCATCCTGCACCCACACCCGCATGCAGGCCCGCACCAACCCGAACCGGGACACCAGGCTGGATCCGCGTTCCTCTGTAACACGTCAAAAAACACCCACAACACTCACTGTGATGCGGGGGATGTTCTTCTTGCCCTGGTAGCCAGACATCTTCGCCGCTTGTTCCGTCGTGCGCTGCGCCTTGGACCGCTACGAATGCACCGCGGATTACTGCTGCTCGCGACGAGGAAGATGAGGGTGATGAAGAGCAGGGAGCAGGAAGTGTGGTTCGCAGTTGATCCGTAGGGAGGCCACAAATGTGAAGAAAGTATGTGTGGACTCCTGATGGCAGCCTCCCGGTCTCCACCGATGCACCAAACCTTCTCCCACCCAGACGGAGTCAGACGAGAGGGGCGGAGGGAGGGAGGAGAGAGGAGGGAGGGAGGGACCGTCCCCTTCCCCATAAAAGAACCCCACGGAGCATGCGCAGAGCCTCGCCCTGCTCCATTGACGGAGAGAGGGCCACTAATGCCATCAATGGCTCTCTTTGGATTAGTGAAGGCAGAGTGCACAAGACGGAACAAATGAAGAAACATCCAGCAGCCATTTTACCTCTGATCACTTTATCTGCAAAGCACCAGAGGAAATAAAAGAATCAGCGATTTCACAACTAGTTTCCACCCGAGTCATCAACCACTGCTGGTGATGGTCTGCACACTCAGAGCACTTCAAAGTAGTTTTCCATACAGTGAAGCACTTCCTGCCTTCACGGGTAATTTGGAGTTCAGTGTCATGCCCAAGGAGGACTCGAACCACCGACTGGTCAGTGGACAACCCGCTCTACCTCCTGAGCCACAGCAGCCTTGGTGCTACCGATTCAAAGCGACTCAAAGTAGTTTCCAGATGTGAATAGAGAGAGTTAGTGGCACTTGTTGGGATGAGGGGAGATAATATGACAGGATTTAGTCAAATTTGATTTAAGGGATATCTTGTAAAACTGGTGGAAGTTGTTTTCCTTAAGCTGCAGAGGTCGGATATAAGACACCTGACCTGACTGGTTCTCCTCATACAAGAGATGGAATTAAATCAGACTGAGAAGATTTAACTTCAGAGTGATTCAAACTCAGTGAACTGATGCTGTCATGGACTCCATCTTAACTTCAATAGCAGATCGTTAAAGGAGGTTACGGCTTCATCCATTTATTGGTTTATCTGTCAGCAAGATTATTAAAAATCTACAGAACTGATTTCTATTAAATTGTGTAGAAGGTTGGTGATGAAAAAAATCACTGAACAACAATCTGTATCTTAATAAAACATACATCTTTTTACATTTGCAGATTTTTGGTGAACTTGCTAAAGAGGGACCGACCACACTTGATTGTGTTTGCCTCTACATTCAGAGACTGAGCCGCTAGCTGCCGTCATGAGTCAGCCTTGGGTTGGTGCTCCTGTCAGTGTCGGCATGTGAGATGGTAAATTTGTGTTTTAAAACTTATTTCCTTGCAGGGATCAATTTTCCTGCCCCAGGTTCAACAAACTTAGCAGGCCTGCACGTACTAGCCGCTAGTTAGCATGGCTAGCATCGTTTTAATCACGTGGATTTGCAAAGAAATCGAGATCGTTAAATACATACAGAGGAGTAAGAAGCAGCTATGATATTTACTTATCTATTGTAGGGCAGTAGATACAGATGCAGATAATAGAAGCACTCGAACAATACCTCAATAAGTACCCAAATACATTAGTAATGTTACTTTCCACCACTGCAGTCTGCAAAATAGGCCTAACATGTCAGATATCATTTAATCATCCAATCATTTCTCTTTTATTATTCATACGCAAGAACAAATAAGTTAATTCCAATTATATATAGGCTTATACGAGAGAAGAGCAAACTACACGTGTACGATTAAAGTAGACAAAGGAGTTACGGGAGTATCAGGAGTGGATTGTGTCTCTGATGCTTCCGATCAATACGTAACATGAAACCAGGACTCAACAGCCAAAGCTTCTAATAGCCTCCTGAGTGCTTGAATAGTAAGTAAAGGAAGTGATGTCAGCGCCGTGATTCACAACCCAACTGCAAAACCTGAATAATTTGTCGAGCCAGCAGGGGAAGAGGTGATTTTCTTGCAAGTCAGAGCTGCAGCTCAAGTCCTTCAGCTCCACACCCTCAGATTAGTGAAACCCTGCAGTCGTGCATTATGTCATAAGCACTCAACCTCTGTGTTTACATGTGTCTCAGGCAGGAGGGGAGGACGCATCTAACTCCCTGCAGATTTACTTGTCTAGATAGTGATATAGCTCAAGGGCACTTCAGCAATCCATGCACACGTATGCAAGTACAAAAAAAATGCCACTGTATCAGCTGGAGCCAACAGGAGCCACTCCCTCTGACAGCCCTGCATGCGGGGCCCTCCAACCGACTCTATTACATCACAATGCTTTCTGGGAAATGTAGTCAGAGCAAGTTGTCTGGCGTGAACAGGCTGCAAGCTTAAACAAACTCAAAACGGTGGCAGGGGCTTTAATTGGAAGATATTGGATGAAAATTAGGCGCAGAACTGATGGAAGAAATGAAGATGGCGAGAAAGAGAGTGAAAGAAGAGACGAGACAGAAGAGGTAGAAAATAGAAAGACAAGAAAAACAAAATCACCCTTTTATCGTCCAGGTTCTGCAGAGCTTCCTTCCCGGTGCTCAACCTGATCTCCACCTTCCTCGGCTGGGAGATGTCGGTCTGCCGGTCATGACGCTCCTGTCGCTCCGGCCCCTGCACATCGAGAGCGCGTCAAAGTCCAGCGTCTTGCTGTCGGAGGAGCCCTCCACCGGGCAGAACATGCCACAGAACTGCTGCCTCGGCCTGGCGGGGCTGTCGGAGCCCAGCTCTTGAAGAAGTCTGGTCGGTCCCCGGCGGTCGACATGCCTCTGGAGCAGGCGTGGGGGGGCAGCTGGGAGCTTTTCTCGGAGTGGGGGGTGAAGCTGCACAGATACTCCGGTCTCAGCTGCTCGTGTTCTTGTGGACAGCCACCGCCTTTTGCCGGGTTCCGAGTGCAGGTGGTCGCACTGTGACAAAGAGCGCAGCGAAATCTGTGAGGGCTACTGCTGCATGAAAACACTCCCACTGTGGAGAGCGAGGGGAGATGATGCGAGGAGATCCTCTGTTCCCTCTATGAGCAGCAGACAGTTTTGAATTGCTTACTCATGAGTCCAAATTAGCCTCCAGGCTGCAGAGTTAGAAGTCAGCGTATGAGGAGGCGACCAGCAGCTTGACGCGTTCGCCAGAATACAGATCCACTGGGCTCGGGCTGGAGGATGGTACCTGGAGTCTGCGTGAACCCGGTCAGAGATGGTGGCGGTGCCAGGAGCGCATCACGTCTGACGGTCCGGAAGTGATCGCTCCTTTTTTTGTCCAAAGAGACTTGGACTCGGTGGCTGCATCGGTTCACAGCGACCTGACAGTGCGTGGGTGTACGAGCTGCGTGTGTCTGGTGTGTGTCCCTGTTGTGTGTCCGGAGGCGTGTGTGTGTGCGTCTCTGCGGGGAGGTTCTGGCACAGGTTCGAGGTCAAGAGGGGATCAGCACCATGGACAGTTCCACCACAAGTCACCACACCCAGTCCAACAATGAGAGGCGCTGTCCCTTCAGCACCACACACACACACACACACACGCAACACACACACACACACACACACACACCACACACACACACACACACACACACACACACACACACTTCTCTTAGTGAGGACACTCTTACCATAGCGCCTTTATACCTATAAGTATAAAGTTAATTTTGTCCCCTGGAATTCTCTACATACCTAAGAGTTCCCCCGCCCCCCACCCTAACTATCCCTAACCATAACTAACCCCAACCTTACCCATCCCTAACCATAACTAACCATAACCTTACCCATCCCTAACCATAACTAACCCTCGCATTAACCAACCCCAACCTTACCCATCCCTAACCATAACTAACCCCAGCATTAACCAACCCGAACCTTAACCATTCCCTAAACCCAACCCCTCCAACCTTTACTTCCCCTAACCCAAACCCTGTGCTGCATTATAAATGTTATTTTTACGGGACATGTAGAAACCAACAGGACATTGTTAGCAGGTTGGGTGAATCTATTCTTCTCTTGCAGCCCCTCTCCTACTTTCTACAGGGCCTCCTCAGCTCAGTTGGTAGAGCAGCAGCCTTGTAGCCTTGAGGATCAGAGTTCAGGGATATTCTTCGCAGGCCATAAAATAATCCCATATAAAGATGACACAGATATAAAGTTACCTTGTCGCCCGTGCTCCTCTTGACACACCAAGTGGCCCCCAACCTAATTCTAACCCTAGAGCCACGTTTCAATGTGTGCTTTCATTGTAGGACGGAATTACTCATATTGTAAAATTCAAAAGTTAAATTATAAATGTAACTGTTGAATAAGTGACTTGTGTTCTGCAGGTTTTACCCTGAAGGTAAAAGTCGTCCTTTGACTCAAAAGACAAAGAACATATCCTGGAGGAGAAATGTAAAGAAGCTGGATATTACAACCTGACAACCCATAAATTTGATTTATTAACTCGTAAAGCCATTACTTAAACAAGTAACCCTTTATCCCCATTTTCTTTTACAAGCCGTCTGCTGTATTAATACGCACAATGCACACAGTAAGTTGATATGGCAGTTTACTGTAAACCAGTATACGATGATTACGTATTGATCCCCGTTAGGATCTTCAAAGTCTCATCATCCATTAAACACATAGGGCAAATATAGAAAAGCGGAATCATAAATAAATTATAATATCTTCGAGTTACATGAAACCACAACTTATAGTAGTAACTTGCATTCAAGAGGAAGTTTGTCATCATAAGTCAGAATGTGGATGCCA
Source organism: Reinhardtius hippoglossoides (assembly GCA_006182925.3). Taxonomy (NCBI): domain Eukaryota; kingdom Metazoa; phylum Chordata; class Actinopteri; order Pleuronectiformes; family Pleuronectidae; genus Reinhardtius; species Reinhardtius hippoglossoides. The sequence goes on from CM031687.1 coordinate 3,977,057, forward strand.
CAGGTCTTGTACTGAATTATATGTATTCAGTTTGAAGTGGTTTTGTTTCCAGTTTCCTACAAATCCTTCTTTGAAGCTGTATTAAAGTGCATCATCGTTACTTCCCTTGTGACACCACTTGAATTATTATTTTCCTACGCCCTTCAAATCCTCAGGCACACATTGTAAACACAGTAAACGCATCATAGCCGGATCATAAAATATAAATATCGACAGGAATCACGAATCTGGTGTTAGAACGTTACTGGACTCTTATTTATTTGCTTTTAAATATCCTCACTAGTCATATGATGTTGGAATAATAGGACATAAGGCATCAGCAAATGTCCCTATGATATTAGATAAGAATCATCCAATAAGTAAAAACAAATGATGCATTATAGTTTAACATTTATTCAGCAAAGAAGTGTCTCCTGGCCACAAACCGGCAATGAAAATCATCTTCAAATGATGTAAACTTACCAACTTATGAGACAAGTACCATCATCATATCAGGAATTTTATCATAAAACACAATCAGATGGACAAGCAGTAAAATCCTCCGTCCTATTTATCTGAACAAACTTTGTATGTTGCAACATTAACATGTGATCTTGCATCTTCAGCGACAGACATCCACACTAATTATGGGTTTGTTACAGAGAATGAGATGCATGTGAGGTCTTAATAACATCTGTGCTGCGTTGGTGATCAATAACAAACAGGCAGCCACAGCTCAGTCTCACACACATTGTTAATTCCTGACTCACACTACAACAGACAAAGGCTCTGTTACACAAGTGGCCATGGAAAATGTTTTAACACCGAGTCCATGTCAGCGCAGTTTCCATAACAACGTGGTGGGCCGCAAATGGCTTTGCTGCTACTATTTCCTCTCCCAGTGTGTGTGTGTGTGTGTGTGGTGTGTGTGTGTGTGTGTGTGTGTGTGTGTGTGCGTGTGTGTGCGTGTGTGTGTGTGTGGTCATGTCTGCAGGAGCAGCCAACAATGTCTGTCATCCGAATGTCAAAGGTGGAGGCTGAGAAGTGAAAACGTGGAAGGTGCAGCCACGCCCTGAGGCCCACACACATGCAACACTCTCCGCCTTTTGCTGAAGTGTCGTTCCATAAAAAATAAAAAAGCATCCCCCACTGGGAGGAGAGACGGGGGGGGGGGGAGTGTGTTGGATAATTAGAGGGGAAAGTTGGCAGCGTGCCAGGTAAACAGTTAGAAGAGGCGTAGGGGGGGGGGGGGGGGGGGGGGGGGGGGGGTCTGGTCTCTGGACAGGAAGGGCACGGTCCTGGCATCCAGGGAGCAGATGTAGAACAAGCAGTGGGATCAGCAGAATGAGAGGATTCTCCTCCTCGACAACATACTGGAAGCTTCTATTGGATTAGATTATTATCTCTGTGCAGTGGAGGTTAAACAGCGGTTTGTCAATCTGAGGCCAAACGATTTGATGTCAGTAAATCACCAATAAGTGGATTTTTCTGGAGAGTAGATCCAAGAAAGTGAAAATCGATCATGGAGGTTGGTTCATGATCAGGAAAATTCAAATTTAAATTCACTGGATCCAGAGGGTCATGTCCCAAACCTCCAAAGATATTCATGGGAATAAATTGTCTCGGTGAAATCCTGCTAACAAACAAATAAACAAACAAGAATGCTGCTAATTATAAAACATACCTCCCCTTGTGAAACAACAGTTAACTTGACTCGATCTGGATTTTCATTTGGATGTGCAACATATCGCACACACACAATATGTCTGATAATTTCATCAAGATTCACAAATTCTTATCTGAGAAACCAAGGAATATGTCTCACAACGGTTAAGAAAATAAATACCTGGATCCATCTGCTGGAACAGATCTGCATTCAAATGTAATTGGTAGTTTTTGTGTAAACAAACAAACAAACAAACAAACCAGAATGTCCCTCGTTGCAGTGCACACCTCCTCTCACCAGGTTTCATAATAACCCCTCCAGTTGTTTTTGTGTAATCTTGTTTACAAACAAACAAACACACTAATGAACAGGGGGGGGGGGGTAATAAAATTGTCAGGGTCTGATGTTTGCAGGTTAAGGCAGCTGTGATGTGTGAATTACTTATTATTAACTAAAAACTTACTGTGCCTGCAGAGGGCGCTGTTCCTCAACGTGTTGCTTTAACGCAGCAGTTTAAGTTCAGACAAACAAAAACCGTTCACGTCCTCACAAGTCACAAATCACTGTCTGTCCTTGACGTGTGACGTGTACATCACTTCCTGGTGTGCTCGCTGGCTCGGCTGTCAATCAAATATGTAACAACGACATTTTTATTTTCTGAGCAGTGATCGACGTGTTAAATCTGAAATAACGACTTTGACAGATTTTAAATACACACACATGTACTAAAAACTGCTTTCTCTGTATTTTACAGCTGTGTTTGGGTCTAGATTATATATGTTGCACTTTAGATATTCAACTATTTTGATATTTTCTGTTTTACTTTATGGTAAAACATGAATGGAGCTGATATTTGACACTGACCAAACACATCAGATGTCTTGATTTGCAGACACAGCAGGTGAAGAAGTTAATCCGGCTCATGACCAGTGTGTGAGTCCTGTGAATCATTAATAATGGTCCTTCTGTCAATATGTCACGGAGTCGTTAATTGGCAGTGAAAGCTGCTGCAGTGTAGCATGTGGAATCCTGAGGAGACGACGAAGAGCGCCGCCTCCTCCTCCTCCTCCTCCTCCTCACTAGAGGGATGGAGATGGAGCTGGCCAACACCCTGTAACCCATGGTAACGCCATCCGCTGCAGTGGGAGGAGCTACGTGTGTGTCACTGTGTCTGGATTGGCTGGGAACAGGTGTGCTGAGGTTCCATGAAGGGAGGCTGGAGGAGGAGGAGGAGGAGGAGGAGGAGGAGGAGGGGCGGCACAGGGCTGGAGGGTGTTCACCGTGTGCGATGCCACAGGCCAAACTACTTTAGTCAAATCATTTTTTTTAATCCATCTATTCATTGTAAGTTGTTTGTATGATTTAGATATTTACATGAATGAAGCAGCTGAAATCATGAAATGAATGTAGATTAGTACATTTGATCCGCTGAAATATCCCGATTTATTTTTGTATGACCGCATCAACCGACTCCTTCATGAAGGGACAGTAACACATGGTGTCTTCACCCTGGTGAATGTTGGTGGACGGGCAAACAGCCCAGACTGGGAAGAGCACATGTTACGTAAGTGATTTTAAAAATCCTTAAGCTGGGACGGTCGGTGGTTGACATGAAACTCTGCAAACAAATCCCTGTAAAATGACATCATGTTTTTGAGAAACAGACATTTTGGCAACAAGAGAAAAATCTGAAGATGTAGAAAACCTTGAGTAGGAAGCAGAGACCAGGTTGTACGGTGGGTCCAGGTGATTCTGGAAGAAGGTCCTGACTACAGCCTGTGCATTTCTTCTTTCTTTTTAAAGTTTTATAAATCAAAAGCAACATGGAAGCTTTAAAAGAAAACAGGAGAAGTCAACAGTGCAGACGTTTTGCCACTGGAGAGCAGTGTGCAGCAGGTGAACTGTGTGTGAGGTAAGAAAGACGTTTTCTCCAGGAGCCTCACTGAGAACTTTCAAAAGGTTAATATCAGCGTTGACATGGGGTCGTCCTCTGCTCCGGTTTCAAACAGCTTAAAGGTCCAGGTCACGTGATTGATGGGGCTCTACCCGGAACAACTCGATGCTTCCTGACACCTTTTATTTATACTCACAGGTTCGTTTGTCAGAGCAGGACAAACGATGACAAGCTCGAACCCCGTCTGTGCTGATCCTGGGATTAACTCGCTCACTTTAACTCGATCCCTCCTCCCCTCAGCTGTTTTCCTCAAACTGATCCGGGTATCTTCATTCTGTCACTGTGAGGCAAAGCTCTCAGGAATTCCCAGCGAGTCGGGAAAGCGTCTTGTGTTTTCCCGTGGAGCCCGGAGGCCTCGGGGGCTCAGCTGTGTGTAAACGGACCAGACGCACAGAGCCGACTGCTGCGGAGCCACAACAACAGGTTGAGCCCTGAGCCGGCTGCTGAGGGCGACAGGGTGCAGATGATGCAACACGCAAAAAACCAAAACTCTCTGGAGTAGCTTCAGGTTACGTTTAATGACAAAATGTTTTATCTTTTTTTTTCATTGTAATGGGAAAAAGAAAACCAAAGCAAATGCATCATTACAATAACTAGTTTTTCCGCACCTTCATTTTTCACATTCACATCAGGCCCTGCCATCAACAATAGGGGGTTTGTAATGTTCACACCTTCTTTTTTATTTTTTTTCAAAACGTGTCTCGGCTCCCGCTCTGTGCATTCACGAGCTCGGGGGAAAAACTAAAACTGGACACAGAAAAACTCACAATTCCAGATGCTGCACGTACGAACACAGACAGAAACATTGATGTCGCACATGAAAAGAACAAAACCCCCCCCCAAAAAAGTGCAGTATCTCTGCGGCTGAGATGGAGAAGACGAGAGAAAGGTCACCGCCCCAACGCGGTCACTGCTGGTGGATAAAGGGCCTTTTATTAGAGATGGCCGCACGCCTCGAGTCAGCCTGCAGGGTCGCCACGTGTCACCGGAACGCATCAGGCAGCTGTTGACGAGTCGGTTCTGACATCCTAAGCTTCCAGATCGAGTTCTGACAATGAACTAAACATGTTCCTTCAGCAGTCTGAGGTGTCGTTAGCATTTTTGACAATAATATGCTAGTTTTTTAAATAAGGGGGACGAGGAAAACGTCCATTTACAAACAGAATTCGTCATGTTGAGCTTCACACCTGGAACTCAAATTTAAATGATGCTCTCTTAACTTAATTGTACCCTGAATGAGTGAAAATCGGTCTCTCACAGGCTGCTGGTGGATTTCAGGACAAGGCTAAATCAAATATTGTTTGAACCCGGTCTGGTCTACGGAAGGTGCAGCCTCAGAGATACTGCAGCGAAGTCGACGCCTGACATCAAGCTTCTCGTCCTCAGCGGACATGCCGGCCGAGCGCTGAGACGACCTTTCCTTCAGTCGGTTACAAGTCGAGGCGTCGCTCGAGGAAGACGAGACCGTCCGTCCACAGACTCAGGCAGATCCATTTCTCGTCATCGTCATCAGACAACGTGACGGAGTGTGAGGAAGCAGGGCTGGCTATTAATGGGGCTTTTTACTCAATAATGAAACAAGTAATATGTCATTATAAGAAAATAAAAATCAGGCAAACAAATCACGAACACGAGTCTGTCCTGTTTATCTGAAGTCTTCAAACTTTTAGTCTCCTTTCTAAAGATTTAAAATCTAAATGAAAAAAGGACACAGCTCAGTAATGTCCAGCCCGACGTGGAGTCAAAGTGCGACGGAAGCGAGCGGCTCGGACCAGACGTGTCACTCGAACAGGATCGACAAGCGACTGAACCTCTTCTGGACCCAACATCTCCGTTACCCCAAAAAACCCAACCACACAATACTGTTAGTACACACACGGAGAGGGACACACACTGGATTCCAGTTTTTCTCACTTTGGCTGCAGAATCAAATCTATTTGAATTTCTGTCACAAAAAAAAAAGAAAAGAAGTGTCGTATAAATCTCTCTCTTGTAGAGCCTCAGACTAACAACCCCCCCCCCCCCCCCCCCCCCGCCTGCCCGCCCCAGTGCAATTGATGAGCGCTCGTGGTTTGTGATGGCCACTGTGGTAACTCCATTTCATTACAACTTCTCAATAAACCACCGCTGTTGTGAAATAAATACAAAAAAAGGCAATAATACCTTAAAGAAGATGAACAAAATGGCTACTTTCAAAAAGGCACGATCACACCATCAGTTTGCCGACTCTGAATTCGGTCGAACCCCTTTTCTTGGGGTCGGGGTCGGGCGACTCGTGGCACAATCTGTGGTCGGTCCTGAAACCGGACGATCCTCCCTTGTTGTCAGACGATCGATGGGTCGGCGTGTGTCGTGGAAGAGTTTGATAAAATGCTGCGAAACCCTCCCTGGAAACCCACCCGTTAAAAACATCTGAACACGATCACCGGAGGAAACGGGAAATATGACCTTATTCATTCATCGAAAAAGCTTATACAAATGGTTGAAGGATATAAAGGAGGGGGGGGGGGGGGGGAGACAGAAGAGGGAGGGGGTATCCAGAGTCAGAGAACAGCCGAAGAAGGGCAGGGAGGGAGGGGAACACGTCATATCTCGGGGAGGAGGAGGAGGGGAGCAGGCGGGACAGGGGAGGAGAGACGGGCGTTCGTTCTTTTCACGACAGCAAAACTTTCTCTTCCCCCCCCCTCAAACAAAAACCCAAACTCATGGCCCCTTGTCAGGCACTTCTCTTCGGTCGGAGCCTCAGAAGGAGCTGGCCGGTGGCGTGGTCAACCTCTTTCCAATGTAGACTCTGAAAGAAAAACACACACACACACACACACGCTTATAATCAGCCCGGTTTAAAATCTAATCCTCCTGTGGAAAAACAAGGTATGTGAAGTATTTCCTGTCATTACTCTGTCTTCACCTTTCAAGACATTCACTGAAAGTAACGTCAAGCCACTGGTTTCCAAACCGCTGACTTTCTGACTGGTTTCCCTGACTCTGCTGCGTAACCATAGAAACCTGAGAAGGGCAGCAGGGATGTTATGACAGGTCTGTTAACGACTCTCTTGGCAAACTGCATCACGCCCAGGAAAACGTTGGCGTCTCGTGTTTCACTGATGTGACAGTGTCTGACCGACGAGCCTGGACTGTTGTAAAGTGTGTTATCGCAAAAACAGCGGCGGCTCCTGGGAGAGTCGGCGCTCGCTGCGAGGCGGCAGGTGTGCAGACGTGCAGACGTGCAGACGTGCAGACGTGCAGACGTGCAGCTGCTCCGACCGTTTGTCAGACGAGGACACTGCCAACGTGTCTCCAGCTCTACAGCTCCCCCTGCTGGGGATTATCAACAACTGGGAGGTATTTGAAATGATGTTTAATCAAATATAGTTGATGTTTAAACATATTGTTTACTGTTGACTGGAGAAAATCAAAACCTCATGGTGTCAATACTCAAACCTTTAAGAAAATGAAATTCAAGAATTCTTGTCTTTAGGGCAGATTACTGTGTTTTATAGTTTATTTTACTCTGACAACACATTTCTGAAGAACTTAAACCAGGATTAGAACAGAGAACCTTCTTGCTGGGAGGCCACAGTGCTAACCACTGGACCACCGCGTCGTTTCTCATTCATTGCTCGAAAGGAACTGGAAATCACTTCATTAATGTACCGTCATTGTGACAGTCTGTGTCTGTGTCTGTGTCTGTGTCTGTGTCTGTGTCTGTGTCTTACCCCAGCCCCAGAGCGATGATGTGTGATAGCAGCAGCGAGGGGATGAAGATTTTGAGGAACTCGGCAGAGAAGAGGCCGCCTTTCTTCATGGCCCCGGTCTTCCTCATGCTGAGCGTTACTGAGCGGCGAGGATGACGGAAGTGAAACTCCCTGTAGATACACACACACACAAGACATTTTAGACAACACACACACACACACACACATACACCTGTTAGTCAAGGTAAACACATCTCAGCAGTAAACAGGTCTCAGGTCACGTTTCAGCCTTTAGCAGCACAGAGGACTGATGGATACGTTGATGTTGTAAACTGACACACAAACACACACACACACTGGACCATGCAACTGCTGCGAGCTCTTGGTTAACTGGCCTGAGGAGGTTTTATATAACGACAGAGTCTGGGTGAAGAGTCCCAAAGCTACGACGTCATTTCACTAGGAAACATTTGCGTATGCGCCTCAGGAGCAAGGTTTAATCCGTTTTTGGATGAAATGGAACCGTTTGAATTTGTCAAGAACAAAATTATCTCCACCAGATAAATGTGAAAAACATTTTCCCCAGATTTTTGTGATATAAAAGCCATATTTTGTCAATTAACTTAATTCAAACTCTTCAACAAGTCACATCAGAGTTTCAAAGACAACTCCTGCCAGCTGCCTTCATATTTCAGCGTTAGACCAGCTTTATTTGATTCTATTACCATAATGACCATAATAACCATAATGACTGACTGCATCCACGGGACAAACAAGCAGACGTGTGTGTTCAGTTGCCACGGAGACTTGCAGAGGTTGTTTACCGAGCTGAAACTTACTTGGGGGGAATGTTTTCCGGTCGACTGGACCAATCCGCGACCCAATCTGCGTCCTTCATCAGGATGTCCATGTCCCTCTCCTTGTCCAAGACGTCCTCTTCTGACTGATGAGACACACACACACCTGCTTTAGAGACCTTGGCTCAGAATTGATGTTCATGAGGACAATTGTTTCAGCACAAATAAGACACTTTCTGCACAGTATGTTTGTTGGTTGTTTTTTTTTCCAGCCCTGACAAAGATCAGTAGAGGAAAAAACTGTGACGAAGAAGAGTGACAGTGACGACATAAGCCGGGCAAAAGAGGCTCAACGGCCATCGCCATAGAAACTAAAGGCAGGCAGCAGCTGTCATTCAGGTGTACACACACAAACCACTTCAGCGCCAGTAGACAAGGTTGCTACGGCAACAGACTGATGGAGAGCCCGTGAGGCGCTTACTTGGCTGTCTCTCCTGCCAGTCACGTCCACGTCGAAGACGATCTGTCCGTCGTCCTGGGGACTGTGAGGTCGCGGAGGGCTGCGGGGAGCGAAGTCAACAGCGATGAGCCACAAGACTCGTTATCATGAAGCCTGAAATTCTCACGTGCGAGTTAGAAGGTTTTAGACACCGAGGAGGTAGAATGACACATGTACGATACGGTCACAAGACAGAACACTTCAAACGTACATTAGCTGAGATCAGAAGCATGAAAACTACCTCAAACCAGCGTGCACAGGATATTACACGTCAGGTAACCATAGCAACAGTAGCTTAGGTACTGAGTGGTAACCATTACGGTTTAATGAAGTACTAAAAACCCATAAAAACTGTTTGGAAGTGCACGGGGGTGTTGGGATATAGAAAGAACAACACATTCACACTTTTTTCTCATTGTGTTTTTAGATTTTTAGATAATTAGCAGACGCACACTAAACATTCAGACCCGGCAGCAATTACCACCTTTTGTTTTGTTGTGTACGATGAAACAAACTTGGATTTGGGCATTTTCTGCCATTTTTTCTGCAGATCCTCTCTCACGCTCCCTCTTCCCCTCCTCATCTTAAAACTTATTGGATAAATTGAAAATCCAAGACACAACAGGAAGAAACTGTTTTTAAAAAAGTATTAAAAAACAACGCAGTGCAGGTTTTTGTTTTCCGGCTTGTGTCAGAGCAGCTTGTTGATTCTGTTTTTGAATCAGATGCCATCCTCAGGTGACTCACTGGCAGCTGACCGCCGCGCTCTCTGATAACCCCCGCTTCATCGCAGCCCCGTGGATTACACACAAGCACATGATGCGAGCCGAAGAGTCAGGATTATTAAAATGGGAGGCGCGCTGAGACGGGAGACATCCGTTTATTTTCAGAAGCCGAGTCAACTCCTGACTCAACATGTCGGGGGTGTAATTATGACAGAGGAGCTTCTGTTGGGTTATGAGGTCATTTCACTTTTCCACCAGATTGCTGAGGAAAGTTGAGGATTTTTGAAGTCCAACATTAAACATCTCCTATAAAAAGGTTTTTCTGTGACAGTTACACTAGTGAGCTTTTACTGGGTTGTTATGAGCATCCACACAGGAGAAAGCTACTGCACTATTTAATTTAAAAATACAAGTGATTATATGTAAATCCTTTTAGTTAAGTTACTTCTTCTGGGCCATCGCACCATCCCTGCAGTTAGAGGAGCAGTTTGAGACTCTGGCACTAGACATCAAAGATCCTCACATCACATCCAGGCTTAGAATTAAGTGATTTTGTTTTTCGGCTTCAGTTCTAAAATCAACCGTGCTGTGTTTTCTAAAAACAGTCTGCCCTTAACTTAGTGAAAGTGGAGAAGAACATTACACAAGTACCAGCTTCCCCATGTGGCCTAATCCTCCGCAGCTGTAAACACAAAGTCATGAACCCAAAAACTCGTGACTTGTCTTTTTTTTACTGTGGTGGAAATTCCTTGTGTCTTCATCTGGATTCACAGCATCAACTGTTTTTGTGTTGTTCACTTTGTCTAATTATATTAACTATTTTCCCACTAACTACAAAGCTCCAGGGAATTTAATCTTCCACTAACCAGATCAGAGTTGTGTCTTATTTTGAAAGGTTTCTTTGCGTTACCTGTCACACGAGGAGTTGCTGCGGCTGGACTCGTGCTGGGCGTCCAACAGGATTTTCTCCATGTCTCCGTTGTGGATCGAGGACGAGGACGGGACGTGCTCCAGCCCCCCCACCATGGCCTCCTCTTCCTCCACCTGAGGAAGGGGCAGCAGGGCCGGGGCCAGGTCGCCTGTGGAGGACGACTGGGCCGAGCTAGCCGCAACTCTGTTCATCTCCAACTCCACCCAGGACCCTGATGGGGCAAAACAGAGGAACACGTTAGCTCCACTCGCTCACCACTGTCTGTGCAAAGGCGCAAATGATACCATGGAAGATAAATGTTACCAGGTTTTAAATTATTTTCACTCATATAAACACAATTTATTATGTTTACATCCACCAAGGAGGTTAGGTTTTCACCCCTGTGGCTTAATCATTGCAATTATGCATTATTTCCATTTTGATGTTACAACTGAATTTATGTTGAACAGCTGGACTGCATAAGTATGTTACAACATATAGATAAGAAATCATAAAACCTGTTTATTGCTCTGTTAATTGAATACAAGCGTCAGCATTACCTGATAAGACTGAGCCAGTGTTGAGTCACAGCAATAAACCAATGAGCCAATATCCTGTTCAGGGCGAGATCTGATAAGTCCTGAGGGAGAAGATTTGCATCTGCCACTAAAATTATAAGTGTCATTTAACTGTCGTTTGTTTAGTTTGGTGTAAATTACCATAACTTTAAGTAAAATTACCATAATAATAACCTTCCAGTTTGTGCCTCTGCAGCACAAACACACATTATTCACCTTCTCTTAAATCACTTTTGATCATATTAGACGTTCTGATAAACGATTTCACTTGGGGGCCATGTCAGTGAGCCTAAAACTGAAGATACACCAACCCTGCTATTATAAAATTAACTACACTTTTACTGCTATGACAGGTTCAGAAGCTGCAGTGGAAAAGCTCTACTGTAGAGACAGTATTATATATATATATATCTGCTTTCAGACCTGCACTGAAGTCCCAACATTTTCCTTGAAAGAATGAAAAGAGGAGCCACACACGTAGAAGACGCAGATGAAGATGTCAACTTGGAAAGATTATGAGATTCGAGAGCCAACTGGTGTTAGTGTACTGTAAACAGAAACACTGAAGCGGAAATTCTACTCAATGTCCTGCTTCCTGCAGTTTGTGTCTGTAAACAGTTCAAGACGTATTTTCTTAATTTTCACAAAGGGATAGATTTCTGACAGAAAGTCTGAATTATCAACGAGAGGAAAGAAAGTGATAGTTTGACCACGGACCGAAATCTTTTCACAGCAGATGGTAGTTTTTTATAGGCAAAGGGTTAATGTTGGCTCTTTTAAATAGTTAGTGTCCTGCTGAGCCAGAATACATAATACAGCAGTGTGAGAACTGGCACACCTAACTGGATCTACAGGGATCGTTCATGTTAACTGTGCTTTTCCTGCCATGAAGAAGTCATAATGATTTTCTGATCTTCCACTGGGAGGTGACAACAAAAGACCGACAGCCGGAGGAGTCAAGGAAGTTCATGAGTGAGGCACTGTTTGCCGCTGTGTGATGAAAGGGCAGTAAATGCCTGGCCGTGTACGTGCGCAGGCTCCATGTAGCTGCTGACTGGGATATGTGACGCCCTCCCTGTTTGTACATGAGCTCTTGCATGCACTGGTAGCTGAGGAGGCAGAGCAGGTCACCGCTGGGTCACAAATACATAAAGGAAGGGCAGGTTG